>OZ022499.1:12146578-13346578 GCA_963989385.1 Ctena decussata | reverse complement strand
AAGAATCCATCCATGGGTTAAGGAGATAGAGGTCTTTAAAAAACTTTAACCAAAACATCCAATCCGGACGCCGACGCCGACGCGGACGCCTGGGTGACAACAATAGCTCTTCCTGAACTTTCGTTCAGGCGAGCTAAAAATGAGAGAGAAAAAGGTCACTAAAGTTAGATGATGGTATATATATTTGTATATAAGGTTCTGGTAAATAGTGCAGTCTGATTTTAATTTCCAGATTTGTTGGTGCATTAAAAAACACATTTTCAATGCAGTGACTTGTTCTGACACTCTGTAACACATTGAGTGGATCTCCTTGGATCTCAGATCACACAAGATGCATGTACTGAATGTGATCCTGAGAACATTCTCAAGATGTGACACAGAAGTTCAGACCAAACTACTGTCAGTTGTTGTTTCGTTGCTTTACGTCCATGGTAAACAGCTATGGTCATGCCCGGACCATCAATTAACCTTGCCACACAGGGCAGGCTTAGACTTACCAACCTGTTAACCAGTACTAATTGACTGACAACTACTGTCAGAGTAGTTTGGTCTGACCCTCTGTTTCATACTGTATTAATGGTATTTATTCTTCTATTACCTATTTACTCATTTTTCATTTATTCAGGCTTTATATAAAAATTATGGGAATGTTAAGAATAATGTCTTGTTTGTTACATTATGTCATTATGCCCATTCCCCTGGTTCCTGCACCTTCAATACACATAACAAAGTCACACACCTGAGGCAGGTGCTCACACATAACCTTATTTTAAAAGATAGTGATCATATATTTACCAACTAATCCGGAGCTCCAAATAAGATGGGATATCAAGGATAATTCAAAGAAATTTTTTCTTATTTCTCAACGAAAACAGTCATGTTGTGACCCCAAATTAGAACCATCTCAATGAGACAATTCTAATGAGGGGTCACAACGTATGATTTTATGGAAAAATAAGGAAAATTATCCCTAAATCATCCCTTTTTCTCCTTCCTAGCTGCAGGACTGCTAATCGGAAGGTGACTTACAAACAACAGGTTTATGTGCAATCTCGTCCAGTGCTGTCGGGTCATCATATGTACAGTTGAGGTTAACATTATAGTTGAATTCAGCAGGGGTCTCTGGAGTACAATCAACTTTTGCTGACTCCCCGAGACTTTTCTCACCAAACTCAACCTTAACAGTGGAGTTGACAACATCTGCTTTGGAACTGGATCCTTTCTGAAATTGCAAAATACAGTATTTACCCTATTAGTAACTCTAATGTCACAATGATTATTTATCCAATGTACCTGTAAACTGCGACAAAACCAGCCCCAACAGGTACATAATACTGACATATGTCGTATCAAGATCAGAGCAACATCATATGAGCTGTGAGACACTTAGAAGGTGCTTAATGAATTTGTGACCAGCAAAGGCTCAGATATGCCTGCACGTTCCTACAGTCAGATCAGGGGCTGTATTCATAAAACGACTTAAGTGGTTGCTATGCTGTTGCTAAGGCTAAATTCCATTGAAGGAGATTCTCTACAACTATGAAATTTGGTCTGGAGGAACAGTCTTACAAAGACTGTTCCTCCAGACCAAATTTCATAGTTGTAGGGAATCTCCTTTATAGATGTTTAGCCTTAGCAACCGCATAGCAATGACTTAAGTGGCTTTATGAATACGGCCCCAGAACCTTTGTTATCTGTACACACTATGTAAAACTGTTAGGGATCTACAAACTCAAAATGAAGGCTCTGGTTAAACTGCATAGATTCACAGACTGATTTGAGCCTTCACTCTTTGCAAGTATGTCAGGCACCTTTTTGCTTGATAGGACTCATGACATTGCACTGATAATGAATCATATGAGCCGCGACAAGAGAAAACCAACAAAGTGGTTGTGTGCCCAGTGCAGACTCAGATCAGCCTGGGCATCCACCCAGTCTGATCAGAGTCTTCCCTGTCCGCATGGAGCAAGCTTAGACCCTTAGCTACCCTTTAAGTGCAAAGCACAGACTCTGATCAGACTGGATGGATGCCCAGGCTGATCTGAGTCTGCGCTGGGCCCACTTTGTTGGTTTTCTCGTGTCGTGGCTCATATGTCATTCCACCAATATATGCCTCAGTATCTGTCTAAATAAATAGGATAAATACTCCTTACAAATATATCAAAATTTCAATATGATAATGATTTTCTTATTTTTTATTTTTTCCACAATTTATGATCTTTACAATAAAGGAAGAACATCTGGCCTGAATGAATTAAATGTATTTGGTTTATATGTGATATGAATGCTAGAGCGCTGTGCCAAAACTATTAGTGTACTGCCATATACATAGGAATGTATGATCTCAGTTTGCTGTGATCAAGTTTGTGCACACACTGTGACAAAGTCTACATGGGAAGAAAAGAAACTGAAAATGACAAAATAAATTGTAAATGTCAGGAAGTTTACATATTTTTTAATTAAATGGACCAGTCTCTAAAGTGGACCATTGGACTACCATTTCAATATGATTCAAAATTTTATTGAGTACTGGTAAATATTTGTAAGGGTTGCCACTCTCTTCCACTCAAAATTTCCTGACTTTTTCGAGGTTTTTCCCTGACAATTTCCAAATATCCATACCCTTTTACATATCCAAAGGTTGATTATACTCTATGCCTTCCTAACAGAGATAACAGGGGTTAAAATAAGCACTAATCTGTTGGTCCAGGACCAGTGGACTTTAACCCATTGCATTCTGGGTATTTTTTGTCGTCTGCTGAAATTGTCGTCTGCATCAAAAATCAAGAATATTTTGACAATATTGGTCTAACCAACTCTTGTAGAAATGATGTCTAGGCAGCAAACAGTTTGGATCTCAGATCAGGCCCCATTTTTGTGGGGCCTGATCTGGATCGAAACTGTTTGCCCAGATACCCCTAAAGGAGTATCCCGAATGGAATGGGTTAAGCTTGACCAGTTGAGTTTACATGTAGCTAGTTGATTTTTCTGTATGATGTGAAAAGGGAATACTGAAGACCATGAGTCGAGCTGGCAGGACCAACTCAGCCCAATTTTGACTGGTCGTGTGGACCAGTTCTGATTCAGGCCTTACTTTAGACCATGTGATAAGGGTATCTTTTTGAAAATTGAGGTTTACTCCATGGTAATAATTTACTCCCCTGAGAGCAATTTTTTTCCTTTTAGAGTAGCCCTCAATGAGGAAGGAGATAAATACTTCTATGCATGAGTTATCTTTCTTGAAAGGTAATCCATCCCTTTAATAAAATAAGCATATTTTCTGAGGACGTTTATTTTCAGATTCCCTGACTTTTAAGGTTCTTTCTAAATTTCCAAACCCATAACTGAATTCCTGACTTTTCCCTGATCTGGAAAAATATGTTTTTCTCTGACTGTGGCAACCATGTTGGATTGAAAACGGGAGTATTTCTGGACGACTTCAGGAAAACTGTTACATTTCTCCATTAAAACCTACTTTGGGGACCTTTATTAGAACTGCCTGTTTTTAATGTGGAGCTACAACCTATGTGTTGTATGGAGAATTAAGTGTAATTAAACATCAGTTAATAATTTCTTTTTACAGGAATGTATCATTTTGGCTGTAAAGCTTTCCAACTTGAAATTGACAGAACAGCGTTTTCATCTATATATGAGTTCACTCCAGTATTTGGTGTACACACATGAGCCGCGACCGACAAAACCAACGATGTGGTTGTGCGCCCAGCGCAGACTCAGATAAGCCTGGGCATCCGTAAAGTCTGATCAGAGTCTTCCCTATCCGTATGGAGGTAGCTAAGACTCTTAGCTACCCTTTCAGCGCTTAGCGAATAGTCTGATCAGACTGGGCGGATGCCCAGGCTGGTCTGAGTCAGCGCTGGGCGCACAGTCACATTGTTGGTTTTCTCGTGTCATGGCTCATATTTTGTGTACACCAAATACTGGAGTGAACGAGCGAAATATTGCCCTAACAAGATGGAACTGCTGACATTTTGCTATTTTCAAAAAAGATAAAAAAAAAAAAAAAGGTGAGATCTAACAAAAGAAAAAAATAATAACCATTTTGAATTTTTCAGTACATGTGTAATGTACTTTTTGAAGACGATTATGCTTCATGCTAAATACTTTGAATACAATACTTAAAGTATAAAGTACAAAAACATAGTGAAAAAAGTTCCCTGGAAAAGAGCACAAGATTACATACATGTATATAGTGTTTCGGAGCAACTATCTACTTCAAAAACACATTAAAATTATTAACACATTTACCGGTACCATAATATTAGAAACTGAATCAGTCCACAATACAAACGCATTGCATACTAGAACAAGTTTGAACTGATAAGAAGAAAAACCGAATTCTAAATTCACTTCTAAGCTTTGTATTCTAATAAGATCATTGAGACACTACTAATTAATATCAGAACAAATTGTCATCAAGTTATATGAATATGTTTCAAAAAATATAGAATAGCACATAACTGGAAAACTTACCTTAGGTCATGGACAACAATAGAAGAAAACTTATTATGTCTGCACCTTCATGAAGTCTGGGGCTGTATTCATGAAGCCACTTAAGTCGTTGCTATGCGGTTGCTAAGGCTAAATATCTATAAAGGAGATTCCCTACAACTATGAAATTTGGTCTGGAGGAACAGTTTTGAAAGACTGTTCCTCCAGACCAAATTTCATAGTTGTAGGGAATCTCCAACATAGAAATTTACCCTTAGCAACAGCATAGCAACGACTTAAATTGTTTTATGAATACGGCCCCTGAATGCATGATTAATGATTGACATCATCAAACCAAAATATTGGCTCTTTAGCCGTTGTTCAAAAATCATACTAAATTTCCCAGCTTTATTCTGTCTTGTCTTAATTTATCCAATTTTCATGTCATGTTTTCTCAAACTTACTTAACTGATTTTAATTGACTCAATTTTAAATTTTGTTTCCCTTTTAAATGGCAACATGAGCTGAACATGAATTTCTGCAAGTACACATGGGCCTTATATATGCCTTATATACATATTTGTTACTTTCTGTTTGCTTCTTTTCTCTTTTTTTTTTCTTTTTTTTATCGTTATTTTTATTCTATTTATCATTTTTTTTAACATAAAAATGATTAGAATTCCACTGCACCACAACATGAATGTCATGCAACATTAATACATTACCTGTACATTGCACTACAAGATAAAAAACGTTTGTTTCTAGGCAAACTGCTATGACGAAGCTGTCTAACAAAATCTAGTTACAGAATAGTGAGAATACAGACTCAATTTGATTCAAATGTCTATTTAACTACTATTAAAGTCAATTTGCCAGAATTAATCAACTTATCAAAGACCATGCAGCAGACATATTCTTGTGTCCTGGATTTCACATTCTGTAAATACTTTTATTTCAATCGTTTTTTTTTTTTTATTTGTAGTATTTCTTGAAAGGCACATTTCAATTACCACAGAGTATGACTAATAACAAACCGCTGAAATAGCCTTGCAAAACTTTTGACAGGTGGGGATTAGAGTTACAAATCTTCAGTAGTTTTTCCCTTACTTTACAATTCTGCCAAGATCACATGGTTAATAAAAACATTAAAAAATATTCCTTCCACCAGTTTTCATTTTATTGATATTTTTTATTATTATGTTTTTTTCTAATTTCTAACTCTATATTTACAAAGAAGTCAACTGTTTGCTCAAGCGTTTCTCTTGAAATATTTGGGCCAACACAGTCGCCATCTATGGGAAAGAAATTCACACACAAAAGCAGACAGATCATACCAAATTTCTGGCTCTGATAACAGTGATTGTAATTTGTTCTGGCGGTCTTATCTGTGGAGCTTCAGGTTCTGCCATATTTGCCCTGAAAAGATACAATGCAGAGTATAAAGTACTTGAAGCATCATTTGTTTATAAAATGTACCACTTTCACATTTTCACTTATTATGACCAAACATTTGTAAATTTGGCAAGCAAATTTGTGCTGTATTACTGACTGGATTTGCTCTCCAATTTACAAATGACCTAACTGATGGTATTTTCGGGGTATGAGTGTATATTACAGTTAACTGTGACAGCATCCATTTTCCAGCCATGTCATGACTATGAGCTCAATGCTCTTCTCATTATGTTGCCTCACTGTAATGACATGCACTACACACATATTCACACATTATAGCAGTCCTCAACATGAAACTGTGTGATAGGGACAGTTAACAAAATGTGCCGACACTACTGTACTTACCCCACTGGTATTCTTTGCTCAAAAATCATTGCTTTTAGTCTAAAATTAAAGATAAGGTATTTTTTTTTTAATTCCACACCACATTTGATTCATTTCTCCCTTATATAGGCATGTATCCACCAGTATCCGCATGAGTCACCTTTATACTGTGGCTATTCCGCTTTTTTAATGTCATCCCTGCATATGACATCATCAAAGGGTATACACCCAGATCTTTATAACAGCTCTCACTGATGGGTGAATTTCATTGTATTGATATAAGGACCCCAAACAGATTGCTATATTGATATATTGGAATATTTGCCAATGTGCAGCAGCATTATGATATGATTTGTTCAGAATTGTTCTCATTTTAGGTCTGTCTTAGGTCTTATCATTTTAGGTTTATCTTAGTAGGTATATATAATGTAAACAACTGTTCCATTTTGTTCCAAGACAGTTAAGAGAAATATATCATTTTGTTTTATTTCCCTAAGTTCCTTGGTTCAGCCATGCTTGCAGTATTTTACCAAAGGTGAGCATGTGCTGTAGTGTACAATCAATGGATCAAAGGTGATACTTATGCACACCCTTGTCATTTCCATAATTATGAGATGCTACCAAAGGTTACTGAACATTTCGTGCAAGGACCATATAACCAATGAGGAGGTTTGCAGAAAGATTGCAGAAAGGTCAAAGCAGCCATTGGAGATTGACCCTGGTCAGGAAACAGAAACTATGGTGGTTTGTCGCAAAGTCCTCTGGTTTAGCAAAGATGATTCTACAGGGCACAGTACAAGGAAAAAGAAGAAAAGGTAGACAGAAGAAGAGGTGGGAAGACAATATCAAAGAGTAGACAGGAATGGACCATGGTAGCTGAAAACAGGACAATGTGGAAAGGGATTGTTTTGAAGTCATCAGATGATCTGTGGTGCCCCTTGTAAGGTTATGAGAATAGAATAGACAATTTGTGCCTGAGTGACACCTCCTAGACACCAAGGACACAACTCCGAATAATAAGAGTGTACAAAGTAATCTGACTGAAATTCTTGAGCATGTAACATACTGTGCTCTCTGTCCATATAACAACTGAAATAAAAAGGCATAAGCAAAGCATCTGCCGACCTCCAAATATCAAGTACCTGGGCCAAATGATTCAATATATGGAAAAATGACAAAAACTAGTAAAGGGCCATAACTTTGGAAAAAATATGACATCTGAAAATCTTAAATCGCATGCGCAGCTTCAGATCGTGGCAAAATATTCGAAAAAATATCAAGTCAGTCCAATCAGTTGTGAGGACAGGGTCTAAGTCAGCATGAACAATAAGTCCGTCAAAAACTGAAGTATCAAAATTTCAAAACCAACCTTGCACATATTCTCATCTTTATTTTACTCATTCTGCCAAACTTGTGCACCTCCGTTTTTGCACACATCACTTTCAGCTTGATGTAAACACCGAACTTTACACAAAGGGTTTGCTTTAAACGTATTCTATTTCAAACTTTCCAATACATATACATGTATGTACATTTTAACAATACAAATAATAGGATCAGAATGAAAGCAAAAGTACTTATGAAGATCCTCTCCTTAAAAACAGGATTGATGAGCATAGTTTACGAAAAATGCTGACCCTAGTGTGCTTTGAAGAAAAGTATAAGCAAGAAGGTTTTATTCTCAAGAAGATACATTTTACCCATGAGATACTGCAGCCATTATAGAGCTATGATTACAATGATTACAACGAATTTCCACATCAGTTCACTTCGTTCAAAATCATTGCTTTTGGTCTAGAATTATAGACAAGATGTTAATTTTTAATTCCACATCAGTTTGGTTCATTTCTCCCTTAAACAGACATGTCTCTTTTAGGCTGACTATCATCCCAAATTCTGACTATCACGATACTATCACTATCGGAGAAACCCCTATCAGGATACTATTACTATCGAGGGTCTTACATCACGATGCATCACGATACTATCACTGTCTCTGAATATTGCAATTTCTTAAAGCAGCAGTCCCGCTCAAAATGACCCATTCCATTTATTATTTAAAATGACTGTAAACTTACCTTCTTAGCATTTTAGAAAGCTTAAACACTTTTAGACATGCTCAACTGGTGTGTAAACTGAGTGAGTAACATAGACATGTACATGCTCCTGTGTGTATTGATTTTTTTTGGGTCACTAAAAATAAAAACAGGCTAACACTAAAACCAGCAGAATCATTCCCACTTGTAAATGAGTCCTGAAGTGAATGGAAATCAGAGTTATAATGGTCTTACTTTCATAAAAACACTCTACACATAATTTTTGAGAATTTGAAATTTGGGCAGGATTACTGCTTTAAGAATTCAGATGATTTAAGTAAGTCCCTCATCTCTAAATTACATACCAGTGCTGTCCACTATGAGTGTAAGCTTTACCACCATCTTAAAAGTTTTTTTATGCAAAACAGACACCTTTCAGGTCCCTAAATGACATTTGTTTGGAAGACAAGACTTGTCAAAATCCAGTCCATAAGGTGAAAATCTACATGAACAAAAACTATCAAAACTATCCATAGTTGAAAGCACTACCAGCGACAGTTATCGATAGTTGAAAACACTATCACGATAGCACTATCAAGGCAACCACTATCAGGATGCATCAATATACTGATGTATCTTTACACCCCTAGTCTCTTTATAGACCTGTATCCTCACATGTCTTCTATATTGATACCTAGAGAAGCGCAGTGGCTCAGTGGTTAGTGCACTTGACTCTGAAGCCAGAGGTTGTGGGTTCGATCCTCACCCGGGGTGAAGTCTTCCTATGTCCGAACACGTTTTTCTAGCATCATTTGCAGGGAAGATGTTAACAAGTGTGCCATCCTTCGGATTGAGACGTTAACTGGAGGCCCCCTGTGCAGGGAGAATCATCCCCTGTGCAGGTTAAAGATCACTACTATAGCTACATGGCTATATGTAGGCCTTCATCCTGCAACACCGGAGTGTACAAAAGTACATGGTCTGTGTCTCCCTCGGGGGTTAAGACATAATGGAAGATAAATAGACAGATATTGTGGTTATTACGGATATACCACAATATAGGGGACCCATGTGGATACAAACCTTTATAATGGCTTGATGTCTGAAAATATATACTGACAGAAAATTTCATCTTTCATCCACCCATTGTGATATAAAATGTTCCCGAAATCCATTTAGTTACTCAGTGATTATTTTACAAATTGCTATATGTGAGTCCCAGGACTCACCAGTCAGGAAAGTTATGAGTCTGAAGCAGAATTTGTGAGTCCCACCTTTTTATATCAGGAAAGTGTATAAAAGTGTTGAAAGTTCTGTATTGTATATATAACATAAAATTAAAGCTTTTCAAGTGTTATCTCATTTATTGTAACCCATAAAAAGAGAAAAGAATTGACTAGGATCATATGTGACTTAAATTCTCTGGACTTCAAATTCACCGTGTCTGAATCTGTAGGGGCCGAACTGGTTGTACATTCAGTTGACGAATTTTCATGGGTCTCGGGATCATTCTCTATGTCGGTTTGGCGCACAGCGCTTTTGTTAGTAAACCAGTTATTGTTTGTTGTTTCTGGTCTAATTTAGCCTTTTTGTTTTTCAGTGGCATTGTTTAGTTTCGATTTCGTCTCACTTTGTAGGTAAATGATGGAAAATAAAAGCTTCTCATTGATTGGATAATCAAACCGAAAGAGCGAATCAAATTCAAGCTAAGAAAGCATTGCGGTAATAGACGCTGGATATCTATCGTCCTGTAGTAATGCAATATTGATTTAATCAAGACGGAAACCTGCACTCAAACCAGTGATATGGTAGAAAATCTAAACACTGTACCGCATCAGACAGGACCGAACCAAATTTACGGGACGTACCACCAACGAAATATGTGCATCACAAAGATGCACATATTGCAAGGTTTTGCTTAATCGGTGGTTACTTTGCGTCACTGACGCAGGACGCACAGGTAAATGAAACACTGAGTTACTGCATAGTAATACCTCAAACATGAGTACCTATTCGCTTTTTCAACTTCTTCAAAGCAGCCGCTCAGTTCATGACACGGACATTTTGAACACGTCACTTTACTGAGAGGCTCGTCAAGGGGAAATTGTAAATTGTGGATACGTCTGTATATAGATATGAATCTACATTTTTTAGAGTTCCATGATATTGCTTTTCGCCAAGGCTGTAAATTGAAATGAAATTTCTGTTAATTCAATATATTATAAACATAAGAGTATTTTAATACTTTTAAGATGCGGATACTTGTTTATATAGGCATGTGTCCACATTTTTAGGTTTCCTTATAAATCCATTTTTTTTTTTATTAAAGATGAAATGAAAATAAACCTGCTGTTTATTCCGTACTAGATATTAGAGTATTTGATTACCTTAAAATGTGGATTCATCCCTATATGGACCACAGAAATTTAAAATAGCCCTCAAGAAATATCTGATTGAGTATTGTTGTGCAACTGAGCAAGAGCTGTTCTTATATTATTGAGCATATAACATTCCTCTTTTGTCTGTGATAGCAGTGCTAACAGCCGAGTTAATCACTCACAGTGCTATCATGCCTGTAGCACACACACTTGGCCCACCATATGCTCTGGGCACACTGTTCCTCGAGATACGGGGGTGGTTCGTGGAGAAGCTTAAAGTGACACTCCGGTTCCAGTTCCCTGACGGGTCAGTATGTGATGGCCTGCGGGTTCGCTCCCTTGGTCCACTTGTGTGTGTGACAGATATGACCTTTGGTTTTGTCTTTCCTCTTCGAGCACTCTTCGGTGATAAAAATCTTCCCTTTTATGAGCTTTCAGTGTTAACCTGTGCAATACTTCATACTTTTCCGTGCCAAAGTCTTGTTCGTACCTGAATGGACCCCATTGGAAATAAGCCATTTAGGCTTTATGGGCTATCCATGGGTATTAAGATCGAATCTTTCGAATCAGTGAAAATGGGTGTGGGTGTTAGTTTTTTACTTCTAGCAGCCTAGCTCATTCCAAAACTCCTTAAGTTCTAGTCAAATTCACTGTGATAATTTTATTTTTCTTAAACTAAATCCATATAGATATATACATAAATATCATTTAAGTGTGCTCTTAAATACCTCACTTGTTGATTAATTTTTAAATTTTAATTTCAAAAATCGCTTTTAGATAGTATAAGTTACTTTGTTAAATGATCTTAATTCCTGAATAAATCTTAATCTTAATCTTAATGGACAGAAATCCAATACTTTTTTTCTTGCAAGATGAAAATAATGGCAGGAAAATATGTTTATTTAAAAATACTGGTCCAAAGATGTCTCATCTTTAATGATACTTAATCTGTTTCTTTTTTATGCTTACGGAATAAACCGTATTTAATTTAAATACGATTTATTCCTTAATTTACCCAACCCTAATTGGTACATGCATGAAGTATTTATTTTATTGATTCCCCCTGGTGCGCCTCTTATTTTGCACACGTCACTTTCAGCTCTATGTAAACACAGTTCTTTACACACGAAGATTCATGGAGGCAGTTCGCGAAATTTGCTGACCCTAGTGTAGTTTGAAGAAAGGACACATAAATGTACTTGAGAGTTTCTACCTGTGAAGAAGAATACCAGGGAAACCAGCAACATGCCAGAGAGATACTTCGGCCAGAGGCTGTTACAACAACAACAACAACAACAACTGGCGCTATTTGCTCCAAAAATTTGTTGCTTTTGGTCTAGAATTGTAGATAAGTTGTAAATCTTTAAAAGCAAACAAGGATTGGCTCATTTCACCGCTATGTAGGCATGTATCCACACTGGCTCCCCTATATTGTGGTTATTGTTATTCCAAATCCTCGCCTACAAAAATCACCTTTTTTAAAATCGCAAATGCATATTTGGTTTGCAAATATGAAACTGCAGGTGCAAGGAGGTAATGGAAAAATGAAATGATCTATTATAATCATTGTTCTTTCCTTTCAGAATGTTGTTGTTGTAAACGTTGAATCGTCTCTGTAAACAGATATCGCGAAAACTAATGACATTACTCAGTTATTGCCTATTTCCCTATCAAAATTAATTTTTGTCAAAATCGTCAACGGCAATTATGATTTGTCATTCATCTATTATATTTCAACCTCTCAGTTTTACTTACGTACAAGTTAAAGTCGAAAATAATCTATCAAATCTGTCTGTAAACTTTCTCGCTTTTCCAAACGTTGCTACGGAGATGACAGCGAGAAATTTATTTCCGGTTCCGGAAAAAAAATTCAACACGATCACCGGCAAGACATCAACCTCGTTTTATTGCTTCTCAAGTCTTTCGCCGATAAATATCGACAATGAAAGTCATTATTCAAAGAGTAACAAAGGCTAGCGTATCAGGTAAGTAATAGTTTGGTTGAGTTAGTGCAGTATTATGAATTATCATTAGTTTTCGCGAGTCTTGTATCCGATTCGCGTCCATTGTTTTCGACCTTATACTCATAAATGTAGTGCGGCGCACTATGTTCGGCCCAGAAACTAAGGTTTTATGTTCTTTCTCACTGTCGTATTGGAAATTTACGCCTTCAATATCTAGGGATCGATCCCCCGCTTCTCCGGTCTTTCGGATGAGACTTTAAACCGTGGTCCCGTCTCCATATGACCTCGTTGTTGTGGGGCGTTATACCTGAGTTCACCCATTCAATATCTAGTGTTCAATCCAGGCTGCGTTTTTGCGCAGATGGTGCGCTTTGAAAGTCCTTGTGCCGGGCCACGTAGCGCAATCGGTAGGGCACCTGACTCATAAGTCAGAGGTCCTGGGTTCGAAACCCGGTCTGGCCACATACTTTCGTTTCTCCTGCTGCTGATTCAAGAAGGGCAGTTGTCAGTTACTGGCGAAAGTATGTGCACTTCATACTGGTTAACCGCATAGGAGGTCTAAGCCTGCCCAGGAATAGTGTGGTTAGGTTAACTGACCGTCCCGACATGACCATAGTTGTTTACCGTGGACGTTAAGCAACAAGTCAATCAATCAATCAATCAGTTGAAAGTCCTTGTCCCATTTTTGACAGTCCTGTGCACCAGATTGACGCAAAATCCAATGCATCAGTGTTTTCAGTTTCCTGGCTTGGTTACGAGGATGGGAATAAAATGATTACTTACGCCATCATGTATACAGCAAAGCAAAAAGAAAGCTGTTTGCTCCTGTTGTATGGTAAGTCAGTAGTAACTGAGTTTTTAAAATGCCACAATCCTGGCTATTTGGTCGTAAAAAGTGCTTGCCCGTCTCAAAATAATGGTGGCCCCTTTTCAAAATATTGATGGGCCACTGGCCCATTCTGACGAAATTCTGGATTGAACCCTGTATAAATCTAGTATGAGGTTTTATGAGAATCGATACTATGCACCAGTCTATCTATCTCCATATACTGCCTAAGACTAGCAGACTCCATAAACTGCCTAACACTCTTGCAGGCATTCTAGTCAGGGATGCGGGACAAGCAGAAAAAAATCAAGCTTCTTTATCTTTATCTAAAGGACAGAATGTTATCTGAAGTAATAAGATTAAAGAAAGACAGTGAAGTGGATAAAAGGTTATAGGTTAAAAATAGTTTAGTGAAGCTAAAATCAGGACAAAAACAACAGCTTCAAGATCTATAGGCCTCAAGGGTTGGCAAGCAAACAACAGTTTCAAGTAGGGCATTCCACTTTACTACAGTCAGTTGAAAGAAGGAGTGCATGTATTTGTAAAAGTACCTACTGGTATGGGTTTGCCTAAAAGTCATAGAGTGACAGTACCGGGATATTCTATGTGTGGGCTGAATGTAGTTGGGGTGGGGTATTGCCACTAGGCCATTATACAATATTAAAGAAGATGCATGCAAAGAAGGGCATCTGCAGATTTTTGAGCATTGCTGTGACTCTTGACCTGTACATAATCAAAATTACTGGTGGTCCAGCATGCACCCCAACATTGGACTTTTTCTAGCTAGAGTATTTTATCTTGAGTATGGGGATCCCAAACAGCTGCAGCATACTCCATCTGGTGGTGTACAAGAGTGTTGTAGTCGTCATTTGTAACCAAGGCCCACCCACCCCTGGGATAGCAAGGGAAATGAGCCATGTTTTTACATTTGCATTGTCCACACAGTGCAGGCCAAATGCAGGGGCTTTGTCTTTTAGGCAAAATTAGCGGTGGAAGAAAAATATAACTGACTGTGGGCCAGTGTGGGGTCAAACAGCAGTAGTTTTACAAACTGTTTGACCCCCATAGTGCCAGGCTTATAAGTTATAGTTGGGATTCGCTGGATGAAAAGTTAAAGTACCTGCTATAATTACATGGAGATGGTTTGGGGAAGTGGGGGTGTGGGGGTTGTGGTTGCAAATGGTTGGTGCATTAATATTATCACCATAGATTTGAATGGGTATGTAGCCAGTAATGCTAAGTTATGTTGTATTACCGTATTAGACCTAAGTACATTTCAACGATTTGCTATATATTCAAGGAAACAAATTTTAAGGGTTAAGCATAGAAGAAAAGCTGCTTATGTTCATAGAAGTATAGCAAAGCTTCACAAATGAAAAAAAGAATATTTTTTAGCATTTTTCAGCTCTTGTAGACTACCAAACAAAGAGATAGACTAATAAAAATATGTGCACATACAGTCATATGCCAAAAATGATTACCATGATGTGCGCTTATAAGGGTATGTGCAACAATTAGGTTGAATTAGATCCTCAAAACCCATGTTATCTAGAGCTCTGGCACTTTAAGACGTTTTTTTTTTGTATTGTCAATGGATGAGAAAACGAATCAATGATGAGATTGGCACTGAGACCTTGGCAAGAAACTCTCAGGCTTGTATATTTAGATTATTTAAGGCTGTTGCACTCATGGAGTTTTGGCTGTTGTGAGTGCAATAGGGTTAAGTCTTATATGCTTCGCAAGACTTGCATGAGACTAAATAATCTGAAAACTAGTCTGAATTTCTTTGTCTCAGCCTCAACGCCATCGTAGATTTTATTAATCTTTCAGTTGGAGAAGAGTTGATCAGCAGTATTGGGAAGGGTCTATGTGTGCTGGTGGGTATTTCAAGAAAAGACACACCCAAGGATGCAGAGTATTTGTAAGTCAGATCTCCTGACAAGGAGAGTATTTGATTATAATTCAAGGTTTCTGTAATCCTCCACTTCAGAATTCCCTGACTTTTCTTTAATTTGCCCTTATGTTTTCCAGTTTTCCATAACCTTTTACGAATCCAAAGGTTGATAAATGCAGTTTTTTTTTACAAAGCTAAAAGTATCAGTGAAAAGTTGGAGACTACTCTAGGAGGAAATAATTAACTCCCCTTTTTTCCTTTAAAAACAGTCCAGGGGAGCAAATTCTTTCCTTTAAGTCCAGGTTAGCAAACTATTCCTTCAAGAGTAGTCCCCAATAAGAAGAGAGAGATATATTTCTGTTGATGGATTATCTTTCCTCAAGGTATATCCTTTCCTCATGAGCAGAATAAGTACATTTTCTGACTGAGAGCTGAAGACAACCATAGCCATTAATTTCCAAATTCCCTATCTTTTCCTTGATTTTTAAGTCCCTTCTATATTTCCCTGCCCAGTCACAAAATTCCAATTTTCCTCACTTGGTTAAAAATTCATTTCCCATTTTTTCCCTGACTGTGGCAGCCATGGTATTGCAGAAATTTCCTTGTTTCACCCTTCCTTATTTGGAGCCATCTGAAAGGTGAAAAAAAAATAGCACAAGATATATGTTTAATTAAGGTGTATGAGTACACCTTCATGTTTTTTCACCACTTCTTCGTTGGGAGACAATATTTGTGACTTCCTGCTTTCCTGGCCATTGTGGCCCTTCCAAAAAGTTGTTTACTTTCAGAGGAAAGAATTTGCTCCTAGAGGAGCAAGTTCTTTTCTTTAAGATTTGACCCCTTCAGGAAAGGGAGGCAACTATGAAAATGGCAGTTATTTCTCCTGAAAATGTGCCCATTCACCTTAATGGAGAAAGAAGCAAAAATATCTCTTGTTTCTTTATGTCTTGAAGTTGGTAATATTTCTGTTTGAGAACTCAAAACTGAAAAAAAAAACTGAAATTTCCAAAATAAATTAGGTTGTTTTGACTGTCAAGAGTAATTCCCTGATGACATTTTACCCTAATGTGCTTAGATATTGGGACACCTAAAAACCAATAATTTTCCATTTGGAACAAATGGAAAATTAATGTTTTTTAGTGTCCCAATACTTAGGCACTTTAGGGTATTTGATGGAGATTTGTATTTTGTCTCAAAGAACGGAGTTATTATAGCTTTCAGTTTGTTTGCTCACATGGGTATTCAATGTAAGGCTAAGAAATTTGCACACCTGAGTATTATGTACATATAAAAGGCCCACACAGACCGTACTTGCTCACCTTACCACCTACTGTTTAATAAATAAAGAAAAGTCCATACTTTTGGTGTGAATAGTGTAAATAGTAACAGATAATGTGACAGCTACTTTTAACTTATCTTGGATTGAACTGAAATGCTTGTTTTCATTGAAATTATTGCTCTTCAGAGTCAATGGTAAAGAGCATTCTTTGACTCCAGAGATCTACAAAAACTACTCAGAAAGAACACAATAACTTAGCATAGAACAATTTTTTTTTTTGAAACTAAAAAAGCTGCCATGATTAAGCGGAAACAAAGGTCCTTCTCTAGTTGGTCATAGAAGTCACTTCTCCCTCTTGTCTCCCACTTCTCCCTGTTTGGTCTGGAGGGAGAAGTCACTTCTCTCTGTATTTTTGGTCTAGAATGGGCCCTGCACTACATAACAAAACACAGGAGGAATGGATTATTTAAATTATGCCTAATATTTTTATTTTCTGGCTTTACAGGGTAAGAAAGATTCTCAACTTGCGGATATTTGACAATGATGAGGGAAAGAGATGGGACAAAAGTGTCATGGATAAGCAGTATGAACTCCTGTGTGTCAGTCAGGTATAATCAAAGCTACAATAATGACTCTAAAACTTCAGAAATCCAAAAGTTGGACAGTTATTGTTCCAAAATTCTTAGAAAGTGGATTTTACTCACAATAATGCATCCAAATGATGCTTAGTAAATGGCAAACATTGTAGACCCTGATCAAATTGCTCCTTCAGTTAAAATGTTTGCTCAGACCTGTCTGTCAGAATATTTAGGGTATTTACGGTACATTATTTTTTGGAGTATCTGTCTTGATAATATCACATTTGCAAGACAGTGCAAAATGCACTTCAGATTTCAGACTTTGCTGACATACTTCTTCAAAACAATCCTCCTGTTAAATTGAACAAAATTCAGTATCAACACATAGTTACAGACTGTGATAACTAGCATTGATGATTTTCTTTCTTCTATGACAGTTGGGAGGACACAGCTAGGAGCAAAGGATGTGCACTTTTAACCCATTGCATTCTGGGTATTTTTTGTCTTCTGCTGAAATTGTCGTCTGCATCAAAAATCAAGATTATTTTTACAATATTGGTCTAACTCTTGTAGAAATGATATCTAGGCAGCAAACAGTTTGGATCTCAGATCAGGCCTCACGTTTGTGTGGCCTGACCTGGATCCAAACTGTTTGCCCAGATAGATACCCCTAAAGGGGTAACCCGAATGGAATGGGTTAAACTAAAGATTGGAAATTACTTTTGATAATCAAAACTGATAATGCTTATTTGAGGATATGCTCTTAATTTAATACAGTAAAACAGATGCAATTGTCCTAAGTTTTGTTATGAAATATGCTCTTAATACAGTAAAACAGATGCAATTGTCCTAAGTTTTGTTATGAAATAAATTTATTTTATGTGAAGTTTATTGAAGTCTAAAATGCAGAATAATCACCCACAAACTGAATAAAGCCTAAAGGGCTTATGGTAAGTTTGTGAGTGATTTGCAGGCTTTTACACATCAGTAAAATCCACAAAAGTACATATCAGTTCTTATATGCCAGCTCAGTCATCTGTATTTGAAAATTGTCAGTTGTACTGCGTATCTAAGAAAAAAAAATAGTTCCAAGTAGTTCTAAGATTCTGGTTTTGGGGATTTATCATTGTATAAAAGCTGTTATAAATTCGCCCTCTACCAAACATCAGAAACAAATTGCACTAAATTAACATCAGAACTTGAGGTGGAATTGTGTATAATAGTTACCATTAAAATTCAGACGTTTTATTTGTTTCTCTAATACTTATAGGTTCTGGTGTCTTGGAATTGGAACATTTTCATTTGTCATTTATCAGGTTGGGGGATCACATGGTTTTTGTTTTGATACACTGCGAGAGAAAATGTCAGTGCTATAGTTTGTTAGAACCCCACTGTATATGAAGCATGTGAAAGACAGGCACCAAACCCTCTCCTTTGGCTGCCTTTAACCTTCCTCCATTCAAAAGGTACCCACTTACTGCCCTTAAACTTTACCTTACTAATTTCTGTAACAAACTCTTCCGGCTCTGAACTTGAAATGAGGTCCATTGATACTGTGCAAACCCAGGTCATACACTGGTCTGAGTCTATACTGTTTGCTCAAGTAATTTCTGCTGGAATACGGTCAACCCTCGATATCTTGAAGTGAAACTTCAGCCGAAACTACTGATATCTCAAAGTGAATTTTCTGGTACCAGAAAATTCACTTGGAGATATCAGTAGTTTGAGATTACAGGAGTTGAAATGTAAATAAAAAAAAGGAAATATATTCCTTGATATAAGAAGATACTTTGAGATATCTGTGTTTGAGATATTGGGAGTTGGCTGTTATAAGAGTTTGTAAGGAAGTCAAGCAACCTTACCAGTCCTTTGGAAATTCAAACATTATTGTGTTTTCTTACTCCAGTTTACATTGGATGTGATAATGAAAGGCAACAAACCAGACTTTCATGAGGCTATGGGTCCTGATTTGTCACAACAATTCTATGAGAACTTCTTACAACTGTTGAGAGAGGCATATTCTGAAGAGAAGATAAAGGGTATGTAACTCTAGAATTTCTATAGGAATAAAGCTTGAAAATCCCAAGGCAACATCCTAAAATAAATTTCCTACTCCAAACCACTCACCAGACAATTCGAAACATAACTTGTTGTAAAATGAGCTTACCATTTATGGTAGTAGTAAAAGGCTCAATACCATAATGACCCCAAAATTTGGACAACTGAAAGTCGGACAATTATTGTTTAAAAATTTGTAGAAAGTGGATTTGACACACGTTAATGCATCCAAATGATACTTAGTAAATGGCAGACATTGTAGACTCTGATCAAACTGCTCCTTTAGGAGCAGTTTGATCTGGGTCTGCAGTGTTTGCTCAGACCTGTCTGTCTGAATATTTATGGTCATTACGGTAATTCACATACTCGAAAATTTTGAACACCAAAATTTATTACCGCAAATAAGTTCTGATGTGTCCATAAAATCTGAAACAATAGCCATGTCTGAGAAATTGAAAGGTTGAAAGTTTAAGTATCAGAAGATAGCTTTAAAGCTGAATGTACATGAACTTTTTAAAGCAGTTTTCTTGAGGCAGATGGATGGATGACTTGGATTTGCAGCCCTTTCAACAGTATTTAATTCATATCAAACCAACGGAAAAGTGATAATGAAAGGTTGTGTGCAATGGAACTCTGGTTATGGTTGAAAAGAATTTCGTCTCAAGCAGGATTCAAGCTCAGACTGCTAGCTGAGCAGGCCAGCACTTAATCAGAATTGTTATCCACTGAGCTACCAGGGCTCCTAGTTCTGTTGAGATGCAACCATCTATAAAGAGACGTAAGCAAATTATTAAGCATTCAGCTTATATGGAGCACTGTGTTACCAAAATGACCCTGAGCTGGACACGACAAAACAAACAAAGTGGCATGTGCACCATGCTAAGACTAAGATCAGCCTGGGCATCTGCCCAGTCTGATCAAAGTCTTGGCTGTAGCTGTGGGTCTAAGCTAGCTCAATGCGGGCTGCAAAGACTCTGATCAGACTGGGCGGATGCCCAGGCTGATTTGAGTCTTGGCAGGGTGCACATGCCACTTTGTTGGTTTTGTCGTTTTGCGGCTCACCCTAGATATTTGGACAGAAATGCCTAATCGAACAGTGCAGACACTGATCAGACTGCTTCTTTTAGTAATATGATCAAGGTCTACATGGTTTGCCATTCTGCTTATAAATTTTGTCACAAAGCCAGATAACAGACTCAGCTTGTCAAGTTTTGATGAAAACTGGTATACAGTCAACTCTCGATATCTCAAACACTGATATATATCAAAACACCCCCTTAAAGTTTGGATTTTGGACACATTTTCGACCTTATTTACACTTAAACTCCTTTAAGCTTAAACTGCTGATGTCTCAAAGCAAATTTTCTGGGATCAGAAAATTTACTTTGAGATATCAGTAGTTTGGAGTGAACTTTGACTTTGAGATATGAGAATTGACCATAATTGGTTACAGTTCCCAATAGCTAGGGTAATTAGTGAGTCTCATAAAATGATATACATTGTCAACTTATTTCTTGCCTTTTTAAATGGATGTTTTCTGTTTGTAGATGGCAAGTTTGGTGCAATGATGCAAGTACATATACAAAATGATGGTCCTGTGACGATACCCCTAGAATCTCCAGCAAATCTACAGGTATTCTAATAACCCTCCTTCATTGTTCTGCATTAGACTTATTCCTATTCTGCTGTGGACTTATTCCTATTCCAGTTAAAACAAGTTCATTAATCTTATCATCAAGGATGGTTTATAAAATTTTTGACTACATGGAAAACATTGGATATCTGTGTCTTCACTGCTTTCTCAGGCATGTATGTCCCATTGTTATGTACGTAATAAGACTTTACTACAGAAAACAGCCGTGTTGTAATCAACAGCATTTTACCTTGGTTTCCTTCTACAGTGGACCCTCTTTACAATGACTCATTTGTTACCAAACATTTTAACGTTAAAATGAATTTGCTGTTATAAAGAATGCATTTTTTTAACAATAAAGCCAACTTGTGCATATCAAAATGACGTTGTAAAGAATATTGCTGTTGTAACGAATGCCATTATAAAGAGGGTTGACTGTATTTTTAATTGTTGCAATGCGACAGAATCGCTGACACAGGGTTTCAACACTGTTAAAACACGGGTGTGCCAGGGTTTAAACACCATTAAAGCCCCATTTCTTGTCGTCAGCAGGGCTCTGGAATGAAGATGGCATCCGTAAGAAGGTACATGTATAGAACAATGAAGATAAAACATTCTTTTCCTGTGTTTTAATGTTTGCCCAAGCCCTTGTGTATGAACATGTTGCAGCCCTCACCGCTGCGCGGTTTGGGCTGCAACACGATAATACACTCTGGCTTGGCAAAGATGAGATGACAGTATACTAGCATATAGACAGTACTAGTATTAATGGTAAATTCTTGTTTACATGGCAAGGTTTGTTCATTGATAGCCATTAGACGGTACCTCTGATGTTGCAAGCAACTCTGCAGTATCCATGAATTTTGGACACTGAAAGTGACACCAGGTTTGACCAGTTTGTTTTCTCACAAGAAAAAATGCCTTATGTAGTGCCCAGTATGTGTGAATCTGACAGCAAATAGATTCCCAGTCAGTGCAATCTGATCATCTGCACAAGAACACCCATTTGATCCTGGAAAACTTATTTGTGTAAAGCAAAGCCTGTAATTATTCTGGACAAGGGCACATGCTGATATTTGCTGTATCAACATGCTGTAAGTTAGCTATTCTTGAGGCACAGCTTATATGAGCCGCAACATGAGAAAACCAACAAAGTGCTTGTGCGCTCAGCGCATACTCAGATCAGTCTGGGTATTCCCCCAGTCTGATCAGAGTCTTTGCTGTCCACATGGAGGCAGCTTAGACCTGTAGCTACCCTTTAAGTGCTTAGAGAAGAATCTGATCAGACTGGGCAGATGTCCAGGCTGATCCGAGTCTGCTCTGGGCGCACAACCACTATGTTGGTTTTCTCATGTCGCGGCTCAATTATGCTTTCAGTGCCAAGTATTAAAAGCGGGCCCTGTATTAAAAGCATCCCTTGCTTAATGAAGTTGTTAGTTCAGGATTTAAGCCCTTCTACTCTGCACAGAAGATCAAACATGTAGATAATTTAAAATGACAATTTTTGTATAAGAAAATTTAAAGTCTCATTAACTAATGACGTTGGTCTTTAACAACCAGTCTCTTATTGATATGCTTTCTAATTGCAGGACAGCAAGAAACCCAACAGAAGAGGAAACAGTAGTAGTAGCAGCCTCAAAGACTTACCGGCACAAAATAACAATTCAGGGACTAGTGAAATAAATAATTCTGGTGCTAGTGGTACTAACTCTGACTTAAAATCTTCAGCAGATAGTTGATGAAAATTTAAATACATGCATTTGTTACAAAGCTCCAGATAAGCCAAAATTTTGAGGATGAATTTTAGCTGTAATTTTTCTAAAAATTTGAACACCAAATTTTAGGCAATATTGGGAGATTTGCTCTTTTCTGCTGATAGGAAGAAGAAAAAATCTCGCATAAAATTTATGAGGCTGTTTTCTCATAAACATTTTGAGCCAAAACTATCGGAATAGTTGTGGGTAACAAAAATATTTATGCAAATGGTATAGACTCAGATCAGACTCCAGATGGAACAGTCTGATCTAGGTTAACATTGTTTGCCACTCAACCAAGCATTCTGTAAAACAATTACATGATAGTGTCCATTATGGAATACAGCGTTTGAATTTTTAGAAATTTCACCTGGTTATTTCTTCACAAACTGGAACTACCTTGTGTTTTATGAGATCCAATAGCAAGATATGTTTTTGTGAAGGATGGATGGATGGATGACTTGCAATTTTACATCCTTTTCAACAGTATTTCAGTCAAATCAGGACGATGAGAGGTTGATAATGAAAGGCTGTGTGCAGTGGAACCCCGTTTACATTTGAAAAGATTCTCGTCTCAAGCGGGGATGGAACTTGGGACTGCTAGGTCAGCAGGCCAGCGCTTTACCTACTGGGCTACCGGGGCTCCTTTTTGTCGCACCTGCTTTAGCAAGGTGCGATATAGGCGTCCGGTTTTTCTGTCCGTCCGTCCGTTCACATTTACATCGACCCTAAATTTTAAGTCCATTCAAATGACTTTTCCTCTGAAACCACTGCACCCATGGTTCTCAAATTTCACAAGCTGCATGACCAGACTGCAGGGCTTCTGAATGACAAAATTCAGCTTGGTCCAGAATCCAAGATGGCCACTGTTACTAAAAATAGCAAAAACAATAAAGTCACTTTTTTCTCCAGAACCACTTGGTATATTTGGCTGAAATTTTACGTGGAGCATTAATGGGACCTTGGTTTAAAAAATTATCAAAATGAAAAAAATCTGTAGCGGAATTAGGTCACAGTGACCTACTTTCTGTTTACGAGTCCGAGTTTGTGAAAACACCAATATCTATAAAAAACTTTGAACAGATTTAGGTCAAATTTAGTCAGAACGGTCCTTAAATTAATGGAGTTCTTTGAAATTTAAGCGAATGGAGACCATCCACGATAGCCGCCAGCCACTGTTACTTAAAATATGAAAATGACAATACATGTATCTCAAGAGTCCCTGAATGGAATTGCACTGAATGTGTATCAAAATGGTCCTTGCATGATTTTTTCATTTGGCCATCCAAGATGGCCACCGTCCACTGTTACTAAAATAGTGAAAAACATGAAAATGATAATATCTCATAAACTACTGAATGGATTTTGACCAAATATGTTTCAAAATGACACTTTTATCCAGTTCATAAAGTGAAGGTGTTCAGCAGGTGCGACATAGCATTCCGCGGAATTCTTGTTTTGTGAAGGAATGGAAATATTATTCCGAAAATTTTATCTGGTGTGGGGCTCTGTTTAAATGAAACCCTTATTTATAGATGCATACATTTGCTTTTTCTTCAATCTTCCATAGTCTTTCATGGAGTTGTTCCATTTCATATCACAGGATTTTTAAAAATGATAAATTTTGTGCTGTCATAGCTAGTTTTAAGGTACATGTATATGGGTACACCTCTCAGTCTGTGTTTGTTCTCAATTTTTATAAAGGACAACATCTTTTGTAATTCCCGTTTGCTTCCCTGGAGGACACATCCCTCCAAAAGGGGTTACAGGAAAAAATTTGCTCCTTTGGGTGCAAATTCTTCCTTGTAAGATTTGGCCCCATTTAGAAGGGAGGCGAAAATGAAAACGGCAGAATTGCTTCCCTTGAAAGTGTACCCAATCACTTCAAGGACTCTTAATGAATGTTGTTGAACATTTGTTATCAGCAGTCCCCAACTAGCATGATGCTGTACCTGTCACCTATTGCACTCAGAACAGCCAAAACTCCATAGAGTTATGGCTGTTTTGAGTGCAATAGGGTTAAGCAGTTTAGCAGCCAAGCACAGACCAGTCTGACCTTGCCTGTCTATTTATACTTTTAACCCTGCTGCTTATGCATATATGACTTTGATATGTGAAGTTTCACTATACCTGTGTTAATTCATTACTTCAAATTAAATGAATAGAAACAAAATGATAGTTGTTGTTTGTTAAGATGAATGGGTATCACTTTGCCTCCTCTCTGAATAAGGGTCAGCTCTTAATGGGAAGAATTTGCTCCTCTAGGAGAGTAAGAGTAGACCCCATTTATGGGAGGACTTCATCTCCCATGGAAGCTAACTGGAAGTCACAGTAATTTGTCTCCCTTTGAACCCTCCGAAAAAATGGCATAAAAAACATGGTTACCCATACACCAATTTAAAGAACTATTTGGACGCACTGACTATTTATTTGGGGGACTTGCTACGAGAAGTTGGTTGGCAGGGTTGGTTTGATCATCAAAACTGCTCAACCTATAATCAATTTTGATAAATTTTAACAGGAAGAACCCTATGAAAGTTATATTGTGACTCCATCTTACTTTTGAGCCCTGCAAATTTATGGCATTTAGATTTGGTTCTATGCTACAACTTCATGGTCTTTTTGTCAAAACATGTCCTGTTTATTTTCTAATTACCAAATAGAAAAGATCCAGATCAGGCTGCTCTTATCTGACTGTTTGCCATTAAGCCATAAGAGTCATGAAATAAACCTTGACATGGCAGGCTTGATCTTGATGGAAGACCATAAGATCAGGGAGTCCCAATACATAGTTGTTACCCTAACAGTTATCACTTCAGTAATCAAACTCTGTTTTGACTCAAAGCCATGGATTACTAAAGCAGAGATAATGGTCAGGATTCATTTCTTAAGTAATTGGCTTTAGAAAAGATTGAATCCAAACTCTGGTTGCTATGGCAACCCAGACTTTCAATGGACTGTCTGCCCATCTGTATGCAAGAGTTTTAAGTTGCCACCGTCATTCAGTGGGTAATGAAATTGGCTTTTACGCCTACAGCAATAAAATATTTCGGTAGCTTGTAACTTATGTATGCGGACTCTAACTTAAAATAAATAAGTTGTATCAAATATCTAAAGTATCTGTTTTTGAACAAAGTTCTCGGGCAAAGCAATACAGGACGTAATAGTGGAGCTCTTGTTGAAATGGCATATGAGTCTTCTGATTTCTAAATTTTTGAAGTTCTATGCACCTGATCTCTGACGAGGATCCCTATTTGCACAAGTTGATCAAAGCTGCGACACAAGAAAACCAACGAAGTGGTTGTGTGCCCAGTGCACTCAGATCAGCCTGGGCATCCGCCCAGTCTGATCAGACTCTTCCCTGAGCACTTAAAGGGTAGTTAAGGGTCTAAGCTACCTCCATGCAGACAGCCAAGACTTTGATCAGACTGGGCAGATGCCCAGATGCTTTGTTGGTTTTGTCATGTCGCGGCTCATCTTATCATTCATAGTTTGCATGTGTGTTAGGAGATTTATCAGGATGTAGTTCATTCAGATAAGAAGGGGTAATTGGTATAATTTAGGGATAACTTTCCCTATTTTTTCAATCTAAACATACAATGTGATCCCTCAATAGAACCTTCTCCGAGAGACGGTTCTAATGAGTGGTGAAAATATATGTTTTCTTGAAAAATAAGAAAAATAAGAAAAATTATCATTGAATTATCCTTGTTACCCTTTTCATCTGGAGCTCTGCATATTTTCCTTGTCAGAAACTATTTGATCTGGCTAACAAACAGAAAACAACAGATGGAAAATAACAATTTATTTAAACGTTCTTCACACCTAGGCAATAACTTGACCTTGTATAGTTTAAAAGAAAAGAACTTAACATGCCCTGACAAGACAGCAAATGTGTGCAAACTGGTCTTAGCATGTGGAATTCAAATATGCTTTACAACATCAATCAATCCACAGTTACAGTCAATCTCTACTTACTATAGACACAAAAAGCGTCCAAAATGAAAATGGATGAATTTGCAGACAGAGTAGGTTCAGATGAGGCAGCTCATAATGAGCCACCTCATCTGAATACATTGTTTGCCCTCTACTCTTTGAATTTTCAATATGATATAACTTGGATGAAACACTTTTTGTCACTTTGCAGACTTAAATTTTGTTAAATGCTTTTTTGGCACTTTAAGAGTTAAAAAAAAAAACATTCAGGCTTTCTAAACTAGTTCCCTGTGTTCTCTTTAAGCTTTATGACAGTTAAATGTCTTTGCTTTGCATGTGAAAATTTTGTAAGCGTCACAGGAAAAATCACAACATTGATTGCCACAAAACTGTCAGTTAAATTTGATGAAATTTTAAAGGTAAGTTTCAAAATAATGATGTGAATATTGATGGAAGTTTTTCCCTTCCAAAACAATCCCAAACATCTAGATCCATCTGACAAGATGAATCTAGACTTTTGGGATTGTTCTGGAAGAGAAAAACCTATCTAACAGCCACATTACACACAACTGATTTATAAATTTTTGCTTCTTTTGAAAAGATAAAACCCTGTCTTTCACCAAATAAATACGGTCATAATAATGCACAGGTGAACAAATCTGTTCGCAATAAAATGTACCTAGTAAAAAACACAGCCATTTCTATAACTGACCTCCATCTTCTACCGTAAAAATTCTGAAAATTGGGACACCTTAAACAATTGCAGTAATTGTCCTAGAAATGCAACAGTTTGGTTTCACAATGCCGAAATGCATCTAAATGATACAGATGGAACAGCAAACAATGTAGGCCTGATCAAATCCTTAGGAGCAGTCTGATCTGGGTCTGTATTGTTTGCTCAGACCCATGAGCTTAGAAGTTTTACAGTCACTTATAGAACTTCATTTAATTGTTCTAATACATGATGTTTTCATAAACTGTTCAGACAGTGCAGGTCCAGATCAGACTGCCACTGCTAAGAAACCATCAGATTTGGAGACAAAATTTTGATTGTGTCAGATTTAGTATCAAAATTTTGATTGTGTCTGAAAGCTTTTGTTACTTTGATCATTTCTATGAGATGTCACTAAGATATTCTAAATAGTGAAAAAATAATAGGCTGACAAGAATTCATGAAAGGTGGTGTTTTGCCTGTGTGCTCATTGTCATCAACCAGAAAATTTTATGGAAGTTTTCGTCGCTGACAATGCTATCAAAAAGTAATACAAGTCTATTCTCACATTCTGCTAGTTGCAGGCGAGACAAAAAATACTTTTTGGACATTTTCCACTGCCTTAATTCCATCAAAATTTGCTAATTAAAAACCAAAATGAGGCATTCTGAAGACAAATCATCAAATGCACATGCCTAGCTTGAAGACAAGAGGGCCATGAGGCCCTGAATCGCTCACCTGAATAATTGGCAAGGCGGCTTTTACTTATCATGTCTGAAATTGTCAAAATACGAGTTTTGGGTCAAAAGTCAAAGAATGACCATGACCACTTGTACTCATAAATCTTCATGTACTCATTAAGACAACCATATATACCATTTTTAGGCCAAAATCTTCAAAACTTTCCATGAAATCTTATGTTCTAGCATTTTCCCATATTTGACTATGCCGCAAAAAAGGTCAAGGTAAACCCAAGGTCACCATTTGAACAGTCTTGGTGGTACTCTAGTACACCATGCTATTTACCAAGTTTCAAGGCCATAGGTGTATTGGTTTTGGAGGAGAAAAATATTAAAGATTTATACCATAAGTGGTAATGGCAGCCAAGTTGGTCATGTGACCTGGACCGTTTTCGTTCAATCAACCCCTGGCGGCTCTAAATGAAATGTGTTCATAACTGGCCCTTTGGCTTTTGAGGAAATGGTTGAAAATGTCAAAATATTTGGATCAAAGGTAAAAAATGACCTTGACCTCTTGTACTCATAACTCTTCATGAACTCATTAAGACAACTGTATGTACCAATTTTTAGGCCAAAATCTTCAAAACTTTCCATGAAATCTTATGTTCTACCATTTTCCCATATTTGACCTTGCTGTAAAAAGGTCAAGGTCAACACAAGGTCATAATTTGAACAATCTTGATAGTACTCAAGTACCCAATGCTACATACAAAGTCTCAAGGCCATCGGTCAGTTGGTTCTGGAGAAGATTTTAAAGGTATTTACCATATATGGGCATGGCGGCCATGTTGGTCATGTGTCCAGGACCGTTAGAAAATGTTTTCATTCCCTCAACCCCTTGAGGCTCTATATGAAATTTGGTTTCAATTGGCCCAGTGGTTTTAGAGCAGATTGTTTGAAATTGTCAAAATTTGAGATTTCTGGGTCAAAGGTCAAAGAATGACCTTGACCTCTTGTACTCACAAATCTTCATGTACTCATTAAAATGATTGTATATACCAATTTTTTTGGCCAAAAATTTAAAAACTTACCATGAAATCTCATGTTCTAGCATTTTCCGATATCTGACCTTGCCGTACAAAAGGTCAAGGTCAACCCAGGGTCATAATTTGAACAGTCTTGATAGTACTTGAGTACCCAATGCTACATACCGAGTTTCAAGGCCATCGGTCTACTGGTTCTGGAGAAGAAGATTTTTAAAGGTATTTACCATATATGGGCATGGTGGCCATGTTGGTCATGTGACCTGGACCGTATGAACAAATTTTCATTCCCTCAACTCCTGGAGGATCTACATGATATTTGGTTACAATTGGCCTAGTTGTTTTTGAGGAGATTGTTTGATATTGTCAAAATATGAGAGTTCTGGGTCAAAGGTCAAAGAATGACCTTGACCTCTTGTACTCATAAATCTTCATGTAGACATTAAGATGACTGTATGTACCAATTTTTAGGCCAAAATCTTCAACAGTTTCCAAGATATCTTATGTTGCAGCATTTTGCCATATAAATGCATAAGGAAGCAAATTTGATCTTACCGTAAAAAAGGTCAAGGTCAACCCAAGGTCATAATTTGAATAATCTTGGTAGTACTCCTGTACCCGATGCTTAATTCCAAGTTTCAAGGCCATCGACCTATTGGTTCTGGAGAAGAACATTTTTTCAGGTTTTTATCATATATGGGCATGGCGGCCATGTTGGTCATGTGACCAGGACCGTTTGAACAAACTTTCGTTCCTAAGGTCCCAGGAGGCTCTATATGAAATTTGGTTACAATCGGCCCAGTGGTTTCAGAGGAGAAGTTGTTTGAAAGTGTGGACGGACGACGGACGGACGACGGACAACGGAGCCTTACCATCCTATAAGCTCCCCCGGAGCCGCTGGCTCAGGTGAGCTAAAAATCAGTCTATAATTACTGTTATTGATCAGAAACCAGATGTACATGGACAGCTGCATGGACGGATGGATGGATGGAAGGTATAACATCATACCCTGCCAATATTGTGATCGGGTATAAAAAGATGAGACTGATAAGACTTGTCAACATATTTAAGGTGTTTTCCCATGCATGGCACCAATCTCGAGGCTCCCAAACAACTTTGTAATCCTTCAAAGAGGTCTTTGAGACCAATCAAAATGGTGACTATTATGAAAACACATATCCTGTGACCATTTTGGGACCAGCTAAATGAATATAAAATATGGATTAAAAACTGTGAATATCATAAAACATAACCCCTCCCCCTAAACTAACACCAATTAACAGTAACATATTCCCACAATTTTGTCAAAGAGTATATACACACCACAGGAGAAATCAGACAGGCTTCCATCCTTTCTTCCTTGGAAATTCTAAGAAATGTAAGATGAAACCTAGTCCTTGATGCTTTATGCTTTTCATACCTCCTCAGTAAGATAGTCTGTCCAACTCCTCAGTTATACACAGCAATGACCCAAAGTGTTGAATTTGAAGAACCTGAGCTAAGTGAAGACCCAGCTGAAGTACCTAAGCAAACAGAAGAGAACCAAATCTGATCTGAATCTACAATCTGATCTGAATCTACAATGTTTGACTTTCAGCAGCAAGTTTTTGACTCTTTAGAGGAAATTAAAATCAGTTTGTTCAAATTTTAGGATTTTTCTTTAATTGGTTAAAATTTCAATATTGTATTTCTTCAGTTACAAGACACAATTTTTCACTTCCAAAACAATTTCAAACATCTAGATCTGTCTTGTAAGACAGATCTAGATCTTTGGGATTGTTTTGGAAAAGAAAAACCCAGTTTATCGCCAAAAATGGCACAAGGCTGGTTTATATTTTTTGCGGTAATTTTAGAAGAAAATGTTCCATCTTATAACCATATAAGTATGATATTATAACAAAATAAATATGGTATTGTTGATCTTCTTTTACAAACAAGAGGACTTGTCATCAGTTTTCTTTGGTGCTATTGGCCTGTAAGATCTTACTGGCTGTGGATCAGATTTCTTCAACTTCTTAACAGTTTTCTCTTTTGGAAGTTTCTCTTTTGGAAGTTTATGAACAGAGGCAGGAGCTGTAACATCGTATTCTACATACTTAGAAGGTACCATCTGTTCAGGAGTGAAACGCAGTGGCCTTTCGTAGCACTTCATCAGACCCTGTAAACTAGGGGATATGACAATAACTGTTTGCTGCGGAATATTCTCTGGTTGTTGGTCATTTGTGTTTTGATTGGTCTCTGATAACTCAGCAATAGCTTTTCTATTCTGTATGGCATTGTCCACTGTTTCCACTAAATCATTATTAGAACTGGGTTCTTTAATTCCAAAGGTAACAGATTCTCCAACGTTTGAATTTAAAATGCTTCCCTGACTACATGAACATGCCTTCTTTTTCTCATTTATATGATATACAGTTTTACCAATTTTCCCTCTTTGCCTATTGTTTGTTTTCATTTCTATTCTTTTACTTTTAGTGAGCTGCTCTAATCCATCAGACAAAGATAACTGCCTTTTTCTACTGCCTACAGTTATTGCTTTATTTTCCGAGTTTTCAGGAGAAAACTTTGCCACTGTTTTTGTAGAATTATTTTCAGGCAGTTTTGGTTTAATCTGTAATAACTGCTTTACTGTCATATATGATTTAACAGGACTTTCATGTCTTCGTACTTGTACTTTATTTCTTTTCCTTTTACTAAGTTCAGACAGACATACAGAATTCACAAGATTTGCTTCAGATAGCTTTTCAGATTCTGTGGAGGAATTTGTGGATTGAGCAGCATTGTCTGATGTATTATTTCTTTTCCTTTTATTAAGTTCAGACAGGCATTCAGAATTCAACAGATTTGCTTCAGATAGATTTTCAGATTCTATGAAGGACTTTGTGGACTTAGCATAATCCTCTGATGTTTTATCACTCGTATTATTTCCTGTTCTGTGCTTACAACTACTATCCTCAGGGGTAAGTATTTGCATGGGTAACAGCCCCTTATCAGACTTGGGATTTTCTTGTTGCTTTCCAGGTTTATCAATCTGATAGTTGGGAACAACTATGGAGTCTGCATTCTGTGATATACCAAAATGGAATTTAGGCAAGTCTTCTGTACTCCTTGACAATAATTTAGTGATTTCTGGAGATCTTTCGGAGATGGACCCAACATTGCTCTTGCCTTTGCTAGACTGAGTTTCCAGTGTTTTCCCTCCTGTGGGATCTGTTTGTATAGTTTTAGATATTTTCTCCTTAGAAGACAAAATGCTATGCTCCACAGCCTGATTGATAATTTCCGAAGTAAATACTGAAGAAGCGTCTGTAATGGACATATCTACCACAATTTTGTCTATGTTACTTTCTTGATTAAACTCTGACTCCGCAGTAACTACTTTTTCTGTTTCATCATGGACAGGTCTAGCATTTAACTGCGCACATTTCACATAGTTTTCATTTACTTCCCTGTTTTCAAAGACACTGTGAGACAGACTGGCTGTAACAGTATCAGTAGGTTTACCAGTTTCAGTCAAAGATGATTCAGTCTTATCAAAAACAACTTCAGCCTCTCTACTTAATCTTTTCATAGGTTTCAAAAGCTTTCTTTTATTTTTTCTGTTTCTCTGTAAATGAATCTGTTCAACCAAGGTGAGTTTTCTGGAAATACCTTGCACAGTGACATCTTTCCCAACAACTTTTTCTTGGTCTGCAATGAAGCAACAAGAAAACAGTTTGTTCTGGAGTGTCATATACAAGTCATGCCATAAGAAATATGCCTTTTAGTATATATGCAGTCTGATCAGTCTTTACTTTTCACTATATGAAAATCTCAAGACCCAAAAATTGTTGAAACAAACCAGGACTCAGATGTTTAAAGCATTGGTAGCTTTATAATAATTAATAAGTTATTAGTCAAGGATTTGTTCAGTTTCTAACACATCAAAAATCAAGTGTGCAAATATTTTTGCTGAAAAAAAATATGAAAATCTTTTGCACAGCAAAAACTCACTTTTTTTTCGACAAAAAAAGAGCCGTGTGTTTGCATACAATACGTTTGAAAATATAATGTCTCTTAAACTAACGACCTCATTAGATTTTGAACAACCAGGCTCTGACCTAATGAGCTGATGGTAAGTCTGAGATAATTTCTGTTGTTTCTTCATTAAACATACACTTTGACCCCTCATTAGAACCTCCTTGGGGAGACAGTTCTTATGAAAGGTCACAATGTGTTTTTATGAAGAAATTGAAAAAATTATTCCTGAATTATTGTCTGATAATCCTGTTGACTGAAGCTCTGGCAAACAAGTAAAACTGATCAGACTGTGAGAAGGCTGTACACATATGCTATAAACCTTTCAGAAGTGTCTGTGTGGCTAGCGCTCCCAACTTCAGATCATGGGGTCATGGGTTCGAGTCTCCCTGGAGGTGCCATTTTGTCCAAACCTAAAGAGCACTTCATTGCACAGAGCCCTTCATAATCACCCTCCCATGGTCCTGATATGACTGAAACACTGTCATAAAGGAAGTAAAACTGCCAAGTCATCATCCAGCCATCTCTAAACCGTTTTTGTATATCAGTAATACAAATAAACTGAGAGCCGCAACATGAGAAAACCAACAAAGTGGCATGGGCATCCAGTGAGACTCAGATTATCCTGGGCATCTGTCCAGTTTTATCAGTCTTTGCTGTGCACTTGATGTGTAGTTTAGGGTCTAAGCTAGCTCCATGCGGATAGTGAAGATTCTGATCAGACTGGGCAGGTGCCCAGGCTGATTAGAGTCTTCACTGGGCACATATACCACTTTGTTGGTTGTTTCGTGTCGTGGCTCATATACAATTAGCCTCAAGGTCAATAAGCAGTGTGAGCAAGCTAGGGTTTGGAGCCAGTCTACAAGAAAACAATTTGGTGATAAATCAGTAAAAATACAAGGGTTGATCCAGAAGTAATGTCACTGCACCTATAAAATTGTGTAGAATGTGAACAGCAACAGAATTTCATATTTAAGTAGCTTAATCTATCAGCTATATGGTGTGGAAATATCATTTAAATGTAGTGCACAGTAACTTATTGAGATCTTGAGACTATACCAGTAGACAGAATGCATGGTAATGGCAGGCGCCACACATCAATGACATTGCTGACATGCCAGACGAAAATTCAATATTGTCTGTACAGCTTAATATAATTTTTATAATAATGTTATGATGAACAAGTCCGCAGTGGACACAGTGACATTACCTCTGGATCAACCCTTGTATGTGCGCTTGCAATCATATACCTTAGAAATGTCCATAGTATGCGCTTTTCGAGGCATGTGCAGTAATTAGGTCGAATATGGTAAATGTCCACAAAAGCTTAACTCCACAAAATTTGGGCTTTACGTTAAGTTTTTGATCCTTGGCAATTACATAATGACAAAAATGATGGGGGGATGATAATGAAAGGCTGTGTGCAATGGAACCCTGTTTACAATTGAAAAAATAGCCACCTATAGCGGAGCTGGGACAGCTAGATCAGCAGGCCAGCACTTAACACACTGAATTACCATGGCTCCTACAAATATAGGCATGAGAAGAAAACCTTTTGAAAAGGGAGGCAAGTTTCAATTGCTGTCCTTTGCAAAATATTCACTTCCCTAGATACTGACTTTTAAAGGAAAACTTACAAAACTATCAAGAACTCCACTTGGCTCTTAATGGATATATAACTTATATTTAGCTGCTGTGAAAAAGTGAAGATCCTTACCAGACTGAACAGCAGCAAAAGCAGTCTAATCCACTGGATCAATGGTGTAATTTTAAGTCATTGTTTTAATACTCAGGCATTTTGTTGTGAATATATATGGTTAATATGGTTACATACATGTAGTACAGAATGGCTCAAAAGTGAACCTCCCCTATAAGGGCACCCCACAGATTTTGTCCTAAAAGCATTCCCTTATCAGTTTGTGTACCAGGGCCCAGTGGTTTGAAGCAGTTTTAGCTTAAAGTATTCAGTCAAGGATTTGTTAAATTTTCTAGTCCCACATAAAATCAAGTGCGCTACTATTTTTACTGAAAAAATGTGAGGAGCTTTTGCAGTGTAACATCTCCTTACATTTTTTTAGCAAAGAATGGCATTTTTTTTTTTTTTACGTACAATATGTAAAAAGTATAAGGTCTCATTAGTTGCAATATCTTACCAGTAGTTTTGAACAACTGGGCCCAGACAGGTAGAATTTGAAAAGGAACAATATCTACATATACCACAGGTCTATCTTTTAACTATAATATGCTGACAGGAAAAACCTTTACCAGAACTGGCACTTAAGGACTTATCATGCAGACTTGTTCACAGAATTAAGCCAAAACTGACGAGAACACCGATACACCCTTCATGCAGTTACCCACTCCCGGTGCACTTACTAAAGAAAATACAGTAAATACCTTTAGGGCTAGGACTTCTACCATTTCCACTATCATACAAAGTTGAAACAGACTCTGTAGGTGCTTGCAAAGCTTGTTGTCCCTGATGATCAAATGTTGTACAAACTGGACTGGAATCAACATCTTTCGAAGTTTCTTTTAATGATGCTTGCAAAGGTGTAGGATTAGCTGCAGTTCTAATGCTTCCGTTATTTTGTAAAGTTGAAATAGACTTTGTTGGTTCTTGAACAGTTTGTTGCTCTAACTGAGTAACTGATGTACAAACTGGATTGGAATCAACAGCCTTTAAAGTTTCTTTTAATAATGTCTGCAAAGTTGATGGACTAGAAGTTCTAAAATTTTGGGTATTTTGTGAAACTGAAACAGACTGTGTAGCTTCTTTAACAGTTTGTTGCTCCAAATAATTAACTACTGGTATTTGACAAACTGGACTGGAATCAGCATTCTTTGAAGTTTCTTTTAGTAATGCCTGCAAAGGGGCAGAAATGCCTGCTTTGGCCAAAACTTTATTGGAATCATTTTTTTTCTTTCCTCTTGATTCAGTTTTTCTTTTCATTTTCACAATAAGTTTCTGTTTGTAGTCTGGTGGTGGTCTTTGCACTGTTTCTAACTTGCAAGAGAGGGTTTGTGATGGAGATTCTAAACTACATGTACATGTATCTTGCTCTCTTTGTGGCTCAGCGTTTATTTCTGAGAAATTTGGACACATCATTATTTTTCCAGTTGTAAGCTTTATATCTACAGAAGATTTCTCTCTGTATTCTTTGGTGTGTTCATCTTCATGGCCTTTTTTCTCTGTCTCTGAAAAGTTATCTTGGTTTCCAATAAAGTATGTGTGATCACTATTTTTAGTCTCCTTTCTATTCATGGCATTCCAATCACATCTCTTACTACATTCTGGTCTGGCTTCAATGTCACATTTTGTTTCTGTGATTCTATTAGATATAAGGGGTGGTAGAGCTAATATTGTGGCAATCGTCCTATGCTGCATAACTTCAGTACCCATGGACTTATTTGATGTATTTTGGCATGGTTTATAGATCAGACTCTGACATTTTGGCATGTTTGACAGATTAGAACTACATGTATAAGATGGGTCAGTATTTTTTTCTGCTATGTTTCTGTTACCTGAAGTTCTCACATTTTGTCCAGGCTTTGAGCTAGAAACTGCAGTAGATAGCAAACATGATAAAGTTGGAAATTCTGAAGGAGGTATTACACGAGGCAAGATCATCTTGTATTTTGACTGAGGAGTCGTTTTACTCATGGCCTGTTGTTGAGATGAGCATGTTGACATGTTTACTGTTGTACAACTTATAACTGAAGAAAAATCTTTTACAACATCTGTTTGTACTTCAATACTTCCTGAATCTTTAGTTAATGAATGTTCAGCAGTGCTATCATGATTATCTATTATCTGAAGTGAGCTCACTGTATCTGTCTTTGCATGACAATTATCTGACCATGTATGTGATTTTGGGGGGCTTTTTTCTGTAATGTCTATTTCTGTGGCACACTCAGTCCTTTGTGAAGATTGTGGACTTTTATGAAGCTCTACTTCAACTGAAATCTGATTCATCAATTTATCTATTTTTTCATCTTCCTCATTCTTAGCTTCAGGTGATATAACCTCAGAATTCACTAATTCTTCACATTCAAGCTTCAACATTGTAAATTCACTGTCACAAGCAATTCTGTTACTTTTATCTGAAATGTTAATATTTGCAACATTTGCTTCTTTGTTCTGTAATTTCAATATACCAGGAGAAACAAATGGTGTATCTTTTGCTGACTGCTGAGATTCTGCTACTACAGGCTCCTCTTTGATTTCTGCATCTCTGTTCTGATTACACTTATCTAATGAAGGTCCGCTACCATAATTAAAACTATTTTCCATTATATCATTTTGAAGCAAACTGTCTGTCTCCTTTTCTATTTCTGGATCTACTTGAAGATCACAAGCCGCATTAACGTCCACCTCATTAACTCTGTGATAATTTTCTGAACTGTTATTTGCATCGTTCTTTTCGGCAGTCTTTCGTTTCAGCACATCAGAAAAAACAGTCTGGGGTTCTTTTTCTGAATTCTGAAAACCACCTACAACTACGGGCTCCTCCTTGATTTCTACACTTTCAGTCTTACTACTTAATAAGGGCATGCTACCCATATTAGAAATGTTACGAAGTACGGTATCCCTTTGTGGTGAGATTTCATTCTGTTTCCCTATTTCTGGGTTAATTTGAAGACCACAAGCTAGATTTATGCCTGTCTCATTAAGCCTGTTTCTATTTTCTGAAATGCTTTTTGTAGTATCTGTTTCTTTATCTTGTAGTTTCTGTGTGTCTGAAGAAGCAGACAGTGGACCTTTATCTGGCTGATAAACTTCAACTGCAACCGTAGGCTCCTCTATATTTACTATATATCCATTCTCATCACTCAATGGAAACATGTTACTGCTGCCAGAAGTGTTGTGCATAATGGTACTTGATGGAGACTTTTCTGATTCCTTTTCTATATCTACATGTAAGTCTATGTGACATGTTTGAGAAGCAAAATTATTGCTAGTCTCTGAATTCCTCAATTCTTCAAGCAAGTCTAACATATGAAGTTTTTCTAGAGCCTCTTGTAGCATAGGGTTGTCAGTCTCACCAACGTTTTCCCCATATATGAAACCTATAACAACCTCCAGCTCATTTGATGAAATATCAGGCAAAATCATTTTGCACAGTTTAGTCATGGGCAAGTCACTGTCCCTTGAGCATGCGATATCAAATTGTCTTTTACAAGCAGCAACAAACACACATTTGTGCATACTGTAAACTCCACCATCCATAGTCAGAAGCTGCAGGTCGCAAAATTTATTTTTCAATCGCAGCTGATTTAAATTTCGCAAAATATGACTGTACAACATTTTGGAGGTTCGTATTTCGCATCAGACGTGAAAGAAAGCATCATTGACCTAACCTAGATATTCCATCCAATCGTTTTACAGGATTTATTTGTTCTGTCCAATGAATATTAATTTAACATAATTTCTGCCAACCAATCAACTTCTATGTCCTATTTTTTTTCATCCGCATCAATGAGATGTTTGCTTTGCAACTAAATTCCTGATAAGCGTTCCATGACCAGGATGTAAATAAAATGTCTGACGACTTGTCAAGTGCGCTGAGTTGGATTGCCAATTATTCCAGCTTTTATTCAGTATTGACCGTGTTGATCTGTTTTATTTTCATGGTTATCTTCATACTCAGGTATTGCCAACAGCTTCATTCACATCGCTACTCTGTTTTCCACAGATACAGTCTTTTATTTTAGGATACATGCACTTCCGCTTCCGGTGCTGGAGATCATGGTTGGCAAAATGAGAACGCTGAGAAAATAAATGGAAATCAATCCAGAAAAGGAGAATTCTAGTGTCATCAGTGCCATATATACAATTATTATGATAGATCAAACATTCCTACACATGTTTGCAGCAATATTTTTCATAGGAAAATTCTAGTGAGCGGTATAATTGAAGCAAGAATAATGTCGTCAAAGGCGCAAAAACCCTCAAAATTGCCAAAGTCCAAAAGGGTCTCAGAAACAGATCATAGTTACATTAAACCAACTAGACAATCACAAAGAGCAAAAACTAAGCCCTCTTATGAAAATGATAATGACAGTAGCTCTGATGAAAGTGTTAGCCTGATTGAAGAATCTGCTCCGTGTCATGGGTGTAAAAAGCTAATCGCCAAGAGCGGTAATGGAGTGTGTTGTAACTTTTGCGAGCATTGGTATTGCCTTACATGCTCTAAATTAAAGAAAGTTGTTTATCAGGCATTGAAAGAATCCCCTGATAGCCTTATGTGGTTTTGTATGCCATGCCTAACCACTTTTCCTGGTGTTAAAAAAATGATGGTAAAGGTTACATCGCTGGAAGAAAAGTTTGATAAACTAGATGAGCGTGTGACAAAAATCGAAGAACAGCCAAACACTGTAGAAAATATTGAAGAACTTGTAAGACAGGAAGTAAGGGAAATAAAAGATATTGAAGCAAGGAAATTGCATTTGGTTTGTTTTAATTTGCCCGAGAGCTTGAATCAGGACTCAGAAGTTAGGAAAATGGATGATGAAGAAAGTTTAAAGTCCATTATTGACGATGATATGCATTTAGCAGATAAACAAATTGAAGTAGAAAATTTGCTCAGATTGGGAAGGCTACCCCCTGTAGATCCTAACAGTCATGAAACAAGAGCTAAGCAACGTCCTCTGCGTTTCAAAGTAAAGACGTTTGAAGATAAACGTGGAATTTTGCAGGCTAATTCTGTTCTTAAAAACCATGAAAATGAGGCGAAAAAGAAAATTTTTATGACTCCTGATCTTACGCAAAAACAGCGTGAAAAGTCCTTTAAGTTGCGTGAAGAACTGCGGTACAGGAAAAATGTATTGAGTGAAACAAACTTGAAAATCAGTAGAGGTAGGATTGTGAGTTCGGTTCATGATAGAGACTCAACATGGCCGAGTGAAGATGGATTTGGTGGCCGAATGGGAACCAGAGAGTATAGAAATAGAACATTTGTAAACAGTAATATTGCTGGGGGAAGCAGAGAGGGTCCGTCTCAAGGTGGGGGGCCCTTTCTTGAAAAGTAAACATTTAAACAGTAAATTAACTGTTGAAAATGATGTAAATACGTTAAATGTTCCAGTTAGTTTAAAACGTTCAGATGTTACAGTTGACTTTTTAACAAGTTATGAACAAAATTTGTTCTCGTCAGATTTTAGTTTAAAACGTTCAGATGTTACTGTGGATTTTTTAACAAGTTATGAACAAAATTTGTTCTCGTCAGATTTTATCTCAAATACTTGTGGTATTGACACTAGTGTTAAGGATGACTCTCATTCTTCCATTATCAATGATACTGAGAATAGTTACGATGAATCACATTCAACAATACCTGATCAGGAAAGTGAATTTACTCAGGGTGAGGATGAAAGTTCTTTTTCTCCCGAATCAGACTATGAAAATGATACAGAATTGCAGTTTAAAGGGTCGAAAGACGGATTGTCATTGTATTATACTAATGCGGACAATTTGTTGTTTAAGTTGGATGAACTGAAAGTCAGAATTCAGCTTGTGTCACCTGACATTTTGATAATTACAGAAGTTTACCCTAAAACTGGAAAATCTACCGATATAACGGAGGAGGAGCTTCATATAGACAATTACACTTTTTATCGATCAAATGTTGTGGAAAATAGTAGAGGTGTTGCAATTTATGTGAAAGATACATTGTCATCTACAATAAATATAGAATTGACCAACCATTTATTTTCTGAAAGTGTGTGGGTGAACATACAGTTGAGTGATAAAAACACTTTCTTAGTTGGGGGAGTCTACAGAAGTCCCCAGTCTAGTGCTGAAAACAATGACTTGTTAATAGACTTGTTACAGAAAGCCAGAGAGGCTAAATTTTCCAACATAATTATTTTGGGTGATTTCAATCTGCCTGAGATAAATTGGGAGTTATGGACTACTAGTAGGAGTGAACATCACATCTCATACAAATTTCTTGAGTGTCTCAGAGACAGTTTTTGGGAACAAACTATTTTGAGTCCAACCAGATGGGTGAATGATCAGCCAGGTAACGTGTTAGATCTTTGTGTGACTAATAACCCTGAAATTATTAAAAACCTTGAAATTACAACCAGACTTGGCAACAGCGATCATTTGAGTGTTGAAATTGAATTTACCTTTCCTAGAAATGTATCACAGTCATATACAGAGAAAAGAAATTTCTACAAAGGTGACTATATGAGCGCTAATACAAAATTGTCTGATGTAAACTGGAGCTCTATGCTTGACATGGACTTAGAAGCCAGCTGGCAATATTTCTCTCATCACGTCACTAATATTATAAACGAAACCATTCCTGTTCATAAAGAAATAAATCCTAAAATGCCCAAGCCCCCATGGATGGACAAGTACTGTTTGAAACTAGTCGAAGAAAAGTACAGAGCGTGGAAAAAATATATTATTCGTTCTCAAGGAACCGTGAACATTATTTAGAGTATTGTAGGATAAGAAATAGGGTATCTAGGAGTGTACGATATGCGAAAAGAAGGTTTGAAAGAGGAATAGCTTTGGAAGTTAAAGAAAACCCTAAATCTTTCTGGAAATATGTAAGAAATAAAACAAATACTAGATCAGGAATTGGTGACTTAAAAAACGAAAATGGAGAATGGATCACAAATGACAAAGACAAAGCAAATGAACTAAATGGCTTTTTTAGCTCAGTATTCACAACAGATGAAAATGATGAATTTCCTGATTGAAGGTGTTGATCAATGATTGTGGAGATCATCTCTGATACCGTAAAGTTATGTTATTTAACGTTGATAAGTGCAAAGTTATGCACATTGGTAAAGACAATCCGAAATTTGAATATGAAATGACAGACAGAGATGGTAACATTAAAGTATTGAAATCAGTTGAAATAGAAAAGGATCTAGGAGTTTATATACAAGAGAACTTAAAATTTGATAAACATGTAAGCTTGACAGTCAACAGAGCAAATAGACTTGTTGGATTAATTAAACGTGCTTTCTCATACCTTGATGAAGAAACATTATTGGTTTTATACAAGACGCTTATCAGACCTATTCTCGACTATGGTAACACCATCTGGTTTCCATCATTAAAGAAGGACATCCGTGCCATTGAAAATGTACAAAGAAGACTTACAAGACTGCTCCCAGAGCTTTCTCATCTCAGTTATGAAGAACGGTTACGAACATTAAATCTTACAACTCTTCACTACAGAAGATATCGAATGGACATGATTCAGGTCTTCAAAATAGTAAACAACATAGACGATGTACAAATGGAAGGACTTTTTGAATACTCAGATTTAAACACACGTGGTCATAGTAAGAAACTGAATAAGCCAAGGGCTATAAAATCATATAGAATGAATTCATTTTGTGTCAGAGTTATAGATAGATGGAATAATTTGACTGAGGATATGGTTAACTCATCTACAGTTCTTAGTTTTAAGACCATGTATGATAGATACATGGGGGATCAGAAGTATCAAATTGGAGATATCTACTAATGAAGACATTCATATTATATTGTGCGAGTAGTATAATGCCAACCAAATAACATTACAATTATGAACTTTAAAATAGCACCGGAAGTTAGTTTTAAATTGATTGCTAAGAAGAGGTGTAGAAGACAAGTCGACAGGACTTAATGATTCTACTACAACCAAGTTACAAGTTACAAGTTACAAGTTATGTTGCAAAATTTTCGTACAAGTTTAGCTTCTGAAAAAGAAAGCTTGATGGGTTTCCTTATTTTTCAAGGTATACACAGCGGAGGAGAAAATTGTAGAAAAACAAACAAATAAAAAACAAAACAGTATTTTTATAGTGTTTTATAAAGTAAACTTGCCTTTTATTCATATTTTGCCAAAAATTAGCCTTTGTTTCAGCCCTAGGAAAGTGACCTATCTTGTCAGAATCAGAATCAGAATTGTTTACTGGTGATACGTCCAAGGACAATCATTCACCAGGACCTGTGAATCAGGGAAGTTAGTCCCTAGCCCTTATAAGAGAAGTAAACTTAGTAACTGAGTCCTTTGCACACTCAGCAGCAGAAATAAGTGAATCTTCCAGGGAGTTCCAATCTCTAATAGTCTGGGGGAAGAAACTGGACTTGTAAATGTCAGTCCCAGCCAATGGGGTTTGAAATGTCAGGGAATGATGATTCCTGGTACGCCTATTTGGGGGAACAAGGTCATTTATGGGTATACTGTAAATGACCTTGTTCCCCCATGATAATAGGTTGCAAAGCCTTCCGCATATATGCATTTGGTCACTTTTTTTAAGTGAGCTATGCTGCCTAGTGACTGCTTTGTTAGGTATGCTATATACACTGTCTTATGCTGCTAAGTAACTGCACTGTTAGGTATGCCATTTATAGCATAGCGCCTGCAGGAGCTCTTTGGTAGAGGATTGGTAAGGCATATTTTTTACATTGAAAATACATTACTTTCAATGAGATTTCTTTCGTAGCGACACCAAAAGGGAAGTTATTATCAAAATTAGACTGGTTTGAATAGGAGTGTAGAAATCACAAAAAACAATAAGAAATAGATGATGTACAGTCTTTTCTGTCGCAACGTTTGTTAATGACATGAAATGTTCGGTTTGAGGAAAACAAGATGGCATCAGCGTTAACCACTTCTGTGTTTAGATCACTACATGGTCAGTACACAAAATTCAAGGAAGCTGTGTGTTGGGTAAAATTTAAAGGAAATAGAAAGTGCGGCACAGAAAAAAATGAAAAAAGTTATAGTCTGTTTTCCAAGGGGAAAGTGCTGTTCTCTGACAGTTTCTAATCAGTTTCATGTCAGATGGTGTTCACAGCTGTTGAGCTGCAATAATTTTATCACAAGTTTCATACGACAAAGAACCATTGTGAAATTGAATCTAGAATCGTACGAGTAGTTAGATCAGGGTCTGACCTTCGATCACACGTTTGTACGAAACTTTAGAGTAAATATGATAGCAGCCATAGAGAGGTATCACCATAACACTTACACACTGTAAAGGAGCGATGTGCTCGCCTACAGGCAGTGCCTATTTTCAAATTACTGTCTGGTGTTTGCAAATCCAAACTTGCTACCCATTGTTAGCTGTGGTAAGCTAATATTGTGTATGGTGACAGCTCATTATTTAAGTGAGGTCACAGCTCATTATTAAGTGAGCTACACTGTCTAGCTACAGTTTTTAGCTCACCTGAGCACGAAGTGCTCAGGGTGAGCTTTTGGGATACCGTGATGTCCGTCGTCCGTCGTACGTGTGGACGGACGTCCGTCAACTTTTGCTTGTGTACACTCTAGCGGGCACAGTTTTGATCCAATCTTTCTGAAACTTTGTCAGAATGTTTATCTCCATAAAATCTAGGCCAAGTTCGAAACTGGGTCATGTCGGGTCAAAAACTAGGTCACTAGGTCAAATCTTAGAAAAACCTTGTGTACACTCTAGAAGGCACAGTTTTCATCCAAAGTTCATGAAACTTTGTCAGAATGTTTATCCTCATAATATTTAACACAAGTTCGAAACTGGGTCATGTTGGGTCAAAAACTAGGTCACTAGGTCAAATCATAGAAAAACCTTGTGTACGCTCTAGAGGACACAGTTTTGATCCAATCTTTATGAAACTTTGTCAGAATGTTTATCCTCATAAACTCTAGGCCAAGTTTGAAACTGGGTCATGTCGGGTAGAAAACTAGGTCACCAGGTCAAATCTTAGAAAAACCTTGTGTACACTCTAGAAGGCACAGTTTTCATCCAAAGTTCATGAAACTTTGTCAGAATGTTTATCCTTATTATATTTAGGATAAGTTTGAAACTGAGTCACGTCGGGTCAAAAACTAGGTCACTAGGTCAAATCATAGAAAACCTTGTGTACGCTCTAGAGGACACAGTTTTGGTCCAATCTTTATGAAACTTTGTCAGAATGTTTATCTCCATAAACTCTAGGCCAAGTTCGAAACTGGGTCATGTTGGGTCAAAGACTAGGTCACTAGGTCAAATCTTAGAAAAACCTTGTGTACGTTCTAGAAGGCACGGTTTTGATCCAAAGTTCATGAAACTATGTCAGAATGTTTATCCTTATACTATCTGGGACAAATTTGAATCTGGGTCATGTCGGGTCAAAAACTAGGTCACTAGGTCAAATCGTAGAAAAAACCTTGTGTACACTCTAGAAGACACAGTTTTGATCCAAGCTTTATGAAACATTGTCAGAATGTTTATCTCTATAAATTCTAGGCCAAATTTGAAACTGGGTCATGTCGGGTCAAAAAGTAGGTCACTAGGTCAAATCTTAGAAAAACCTTGTGTATGCTCTAGAAGGTTCAGTTTTCAACCAAAGATCATGAAACTTTGTCAGAATGTTTATCCTTATTATATGTAGTATAAATTTCAAACTGGGTCATGTCGGGTCAAAAACTAGGTCACTTGGTCAAATCATAGAAAAACCTTGTGTATGCTCTAGAGGACACAGTTTTGATCCACACTTTATGAAACTCTGTCAGAATGTTTATCTCCATAAACTCTAGGCCAAGATTGAAAGTAGGTCATGTCGGGTCAAAAACTAGGTCACTATGTCAAATCTTAGAAAAACCTCGTGTATGCACTAGAAGGCATAGTTTTGATCCAATCTTCATGAAACTATGTCAAAATGTTTATTGTCCATATATCTAAGCCCCCTATGAAACTGAGTCAGGTCGGGTCAAAAACTAGGTCATTAGGTCAAATCTTAGAAAAACTTTGTGTTCACCCTAGAGGGCACAGTTTTGATCCAATCTTCATGACACTCTGTCAGAATGTTTATTCTTACAATATCCAGGCCAAGTTTGAAACTGGGTCATGTCGGGTCAAAAACTAGGTCAAATATTAGGAAAACCTTGTGTACTCTCTAGAGGACACATTTTTGATCCAATCTTTTTAAAACTTCGTCAGAATGTTTATCGTCACAATATTTAGGCCAAGTTTGTAAGTAGATCATGTCACGTCAAAAACTACGTCACTAGGTCAGATATAAGAACGACCTTGTGTACACTCTAGAGGGCACAGTTTTGATCCAATCTTCATGAACCTTTGTCAGAATGTTTATCCTTAAGATATCCAGGCCTAGGTCGTGCACACCCTAGAGGGCACAGTTTTGATCCAATCTTCATGAAACTTTGTCAGAATGTTTATCTCCATAAAATCTAGGTCAAGTTTGAAATTGGGTCATGTCGGGTCAAAAGCTAGGTCACTAGGTCAAATCTAAATTAAGTTATGCTGCAAGAATCAGAACTAACATTGCAATGATGCCAGCCACAAACTCCTTGGAATACATTAGTTTCACCACAGTGAGATAATGATGCTACCATTCTATCATCTGTCTTTGCTTAGTTCAGTCTAGTTCAAATCCATCAAAGGAACTCAACATGAACGGGAACTTTTCGGAGAAGGAACTCAACATGAACGGGAACTTTTCGGAGAAGCGACTCTGCCATTTTCAGCTCACCTGAGCCTTACAGTATTGGTGTTAGCTGCCTCTGTCATCCATCCATAAACATTTTCAAACATCTCTGAAACCACTGGGCAGACTAAACTCAAATTTCATATGAGCCTGCACATGGGTCAAAGGATTGAAAGTTCGTCAAATGATCTTGGTCACATGACCAAGGTGGCCGCCATTCCCATGTATGGTAAAAACTCTTATAAATCTTCACCAGAGCCAGTGAACTGATTAATGCTCAGGTGAGCGATTCAGGGCCACCATGGCCCTCTTGTTGTTAGTTTAGCTATACGGTCTGGTGACTACTTTTGTTCACTGAACTTTATTTCAAGTGACAGTTCTCATTAGGTAAGTTATACTATCTGGGTGACAGCTCTTGATAAAATGTGTTACCCTCTGAAAATAAAGACTATTATTATTATTATTATTATTTAAACATTATGGGATGAACCATCTTTAGAATCAAGCATACGGTTGGGGACATAGTGTTTTATAAACACATTTTCTAGTTTCAAATTTAGTTTTGAAATGATATCTCTTCCTAAGCCCAAATGTTTGTCAGATTAGAGTAGTGATGGAGGAAATCAGAGTAGTAGGGAGGCGGGAAAATGAAGAGAGAGAATGTGCAGTTTTAATTGGGAACCCATTTCATTTAACGACATTGTCAGAAAAATAAAATTAAGGTGTTGCTCTTTGCCTGTCATTTACTCAGTATTAAGGGTGGGGGGAGGGGGAATAAAAGAAAGGCTTTATTATGATCTCTTTACTAATATCAGCTCAAAGAAAATCCTAACATTGGTCTTACACACCATTCCTGCTTCAGTCTAGCTTTGATGTGCTGCATCATGTTTCCAATTTGCACAGTGTGATGGTATGGGGGTTAACCCAGGCACATTCCTTTTCATGGAACATCTGTCAGATGCTAGCAAAAATCTATAGCCTGTCATTGACTAGAGCAAAGAAATTGCACTCTGGGTATTGTTGGTTTTTTCATTTTTACTTTTTCTGAAATACCCGGAGACCAATCAAAAAATAAAGTCAGAGTTACATCAAGTTATTATCTATCTTCCATTACATCTTAACCCCCGAGGGGGATATAGACGGTGTACTTGTGTACACTCCGGTGTTGCAGGATGAAAGCCTATAATTATATAGCCATGTAGCTTTAGTAGGAATCTTTAACCTGCACAGGGATGACTCTCCCTGCACAGGGGGCCTCCAGTTAATGTCCTGATTCAAAGGACGGCACACTTGTTAACATCATCCCTGCAAATGATGCTAGAAAAACACATTCGGACATAGGAAGACTTCAAGGGGGATTAAACCCACACCCTCTGGCTTCAGAGTCAAGTGCACTAACCACTGAGCCACCGTGCTTCTCTATTATTAGACTAGTCATTGACAGGCTAGAGGTAAGTTAGAGCCTATGCAACCAATGGAGACTTGAGCATATCTATGCAGTATGATTAGAACCTTCAATCTTCATATCTGCAAACACAGTACTGCAAATTTCTGAGAACCAGGACATCTAAAGTAATTACCATAATTGTCCTAAAAATGAAAGTTTGATTTTACGTAAAGATGCAGTAATGCATCAGAAAAGGTGCAGATGGAATAACAAACAGTGTAGACCCTGATCTGCATTGTTTGCTCAGCCCTATATGTCCCAATAAGACCATATTTAGAATTTTTACAATTCTAATTATGCACAGAACCCTCTGTATGAGAGCTGATTTGATTAAATACAAGTACATGTAGATTGAAAATACTGCTTTCATGAAAAATAAAAAAATAAGCATATATGTATGAAACACACACACACACACACACACACACACACACACACACACACACACACACACACACACACACGTGGGTCAGATGTGGGTGTGGGTGGGTGTTCATGGATAAGCCATCTCATGACAGTTATTGTACATTCATAATTGGGCCACAACACAACAAAACCAACAAAGTGGCACGTGCACCCAGACAAGACTCAGGTCAACCTGGGCATCCACCCAGTCTGATCTGTGTCTTCGCTATGAGCTTATATGGTTGCTAAGGGTCTAAGCTAGCTCTATGCGGACAGGGAAGACTCTGATCAGACTGGATGGATGCTCAGGCTGATCTGAGACTTCCCTGGGCGCACATGTGTCTTTGTTGGTTTTGCCCTGTTGCGACTCAATTATGCTAAAAGATCCAGTCCTTACCAGTCATGATACAATCTGAACAGTGTGTTTTAATGAACAATCATTTAAGAGGTCCTATGGTCAGACTGACATGGATAGTAAATTAATGTGCTTATTAGGTAAATGGATACACATTTGAGGATGCAACTCTACTTTTTTCTTATTTGCCTCCCCTGTGTCCTCAGATGGACCATAGGAGCAAACTAGCACTCTTCATGAAGAGTAGACCTCACTTTGGAAGGACTCTAACATCCTGGGAGCAAACAGGAAGTCGCAGAAGTTGTCTCTCTTTGTAACATGGCAGAAAAACGCAGAGGCTTACTCACACACCTTAAAACGGACTTGCATGACTCGTACATGTATCATGACAGGCATTGACAAGTAGGGTCGAGTTGGGTAAATTAGGACAGCGTAAATTCGGACATACCATTGCAAACAGTGAAAATCCAGATGAGACGGCTCATAATGAGCCGTCTCATCAGGATTTTCATTGTTTACCCAGCTAATTTTGTTTTATTTCCAAACAGTTGACATATAAAGGAAACAATGTCACTGTCCGAATTTACCCGCTGTCCGAATTTACCCGACTTTACCCTAACATTTAAATGTGCAGCAATATAAAATCAGCCTTGTTTACATTTTATCCTACATAAATTAGCGTTTTTTTTCTGTATTTTCAGGCTGAATGGAGATCTGTTACTGCCAGGCACTGCTACTCACCACAGAGTTGTTGAAGAGCAGTGTATGTTAGGTCTACAAAATCCCTTTTCTGTTCATCTACTCAAGAGAAAAATTAGTTCCTTAAAGGGTAATAACTCTCTGTCAAAACATCTGTCATCATTGCAAAACTTAAAAAGCAAGTAAACATTTCATAGGGTTTACATGCAGATGAGACTTATAGGGGTTCCGGCACAGTGGTTGGTAGCCTAGATCATACGTCACAGAATATAAGAGTATATACTTTGACTTATGATCTGGGTTACTAGCCAGCATACAGAATCCCATGGATGAGAACCTCATGCCTTTTTTCCATGTTTGTTATTGAAAAAAAATGTATTCAGAAAACTATTGTAAAATAAGTGTAAATACTTACATGTATGTAATTATTAGGACATTAATGCCAGTAATGTAGAGCCAGATCAGACTATTCCTTCGCTGGCAGCAACTGAAATTTTTAGTCTCGTCTGCCACTAGCAGAAGGGAGACATAGGTATTGCTTCTCCAGTGTAGGCATCCTTGGTCAGTGCTCCAGATAGAAGGGGTAAGAGAAATAATTAAGGGATAATTTTCCATTAGTTTAAACAGTATTTTATTCAACATATTAACATACACAATCAATTTTCCATTTTTATACCCCGCCACACGTTAGTGGCAGGGCGTGTGGCGGGGTATTATGTTTTCTCGTTGGCCATCCGTGTGTCTGTCCGTCCGTAGTACGTACGTCTGTCCGTCCGTCCGCACTTCATTTCCGTTTGATAACTTAAGTCATATTCAAACAAGATCATCCTGAAAAAGACTGGCTCATATGCATATGATGATGCACTTTCATGTTGTGTTTTGTTGCCGAACATATTTCGCAGATACATTAAAAATTTTACATGTTGGGACAGACAGTTTTAAGCAAAACGGATTTCCTTCAAATTTTGCATATGACTTTGTACCAAGAATGTCTTGCTTGGGATTGTTAATGGGCAAATTTCGTTAATTTCTGCCAGAGTTATGGCACTTGTCAATGTACAAAAAATGGTTTCTGGCCTCTAGTTCCTTTACTACTTGGGGTATCATTATGAAACTTCACAAACATGATCGAAGTAACAAAAGCTTTGTATGATCTCAGAAATTTTATCATCAGGGGTTATCTGCCCTTGCCCTGGGGCTATATACATGTATAAAATCATGAAAAATTCCATATAAAATCAGAGTTTGAAGCAATTTTTCTGAAACTTACAGCAAATGATCAGAGTGATGAAAGCCTCCAGTGATGCTCAGATTTACCCCATGGGAGTCATCTCCTTCTTCCCCCGGGCTATATACATACGTAATATGATGATAAAATCTGTATAAATTCATATGAAACACATTTTCAGAAATTTACATCTGATGATAGAAGTAATAAAAGCTTCTTGTGGTTATTAAAATTTGACCCTTAAGGGGTTATCTGCCCCTTCCCCTTTGCCACGTTTAAAATCACTAAAATTGTATTTGATTAGTGTGGTAATTTGGTGATTTATCCGAAGCTTATTGTAAGTTATCAGAGTAATGAAGTGTCCTGTCATGACAAAGACTTTTATCTGTGTTCAATGGGGTAAGGCTGCTCCTGCCCTGGGGTTATAAAGAGCAACAGTAAATCTGGAGAAATCGGTTTGCAGTGGTGGGGTGTCACGCAGTCGTTTGCGATGCTTTTATTTTTCCATAAAAACATAATATAATGTAACCCATCGTTAGAATTGTCTCACTGAGACGATTCTGTGAAAACATATGTTGTGACCCATCATTAGAATTGTCTCACCAAGACGATTCTGATGAGGGGTCACAACATATGTTTTTGTTGAGAAATAAGAAACGTTATCTTTGAATTATCCTCAGTACCCCCTCTTTTCTGGAGCTCTGCTTGGTGATGGTGGTGGTGTCATGAACTTGTGTCAAGTTTTTTGGTTAAGCTCTGTTTTGTGACAGTGCACAGACAGGCAAGACACAGCTTTTCCCAGTATTCTTGTTAAACAATTTTTAGAAGGTAGGAAAAATGAGAACAAATCCATGAAATTTGTGGAGTATACCAGTATTTAAGTAATAGTTTTGTCAGAACCAATGGGGAAATGGATGAGATGGTGAGATAGACAAAATCTTCAGATTAAAGGAGGTCACAATCAGAGACAGACTCAGATTTATAAATCTGGGCCCAGTTGTTCAAAGAATCATTAACTTCAGGAAGTCGTTAGTCAAGGATTTGTTAAGTTTTACAGTTTTCACAAAATCAATTGCCGTAATATTTTTTGCTGAAAAATTGTGAGGAACTTTTGCAGTGCAAAAGCCCCTCACATGTTTTTTGGCAAAAAAAATGTAAGCATTTTTGCGTATAAAGTTTGAAATTTTAAGCCTCGTTTACTAACAACGTCCTTAGTTTTGAACAACTGTACCCTGGAATGTTATCCCCTCAGTCCACATGACTGAAAGTGTACATACATAAAATTAAACAAAAATTGGGACACCTAACATAATTAATGTAATTGCTCCTTATTTGGAAAAGTTTGGTTTTACAGTGCAGCAATGTGTCCAAAAGATGGAATGACAAACTGGGTAGGCCCTGATCAGACTGCTCCATTTGGAGCAGTCTGATCTGGGTCTACACTGTTTGCTCAGACCTATCTGTCTCAATATATAGAATTTTTGCGATACAACATGTATGTGTAGTATGATATTATCTTTTATGATTCAGGTGGCGTATATTTAGACATATCTGTTCTGGATACTACTCTTCTAGCTGCAGTGTGGGGTGTAAACATTCAAGCATTTCAACAAGAGTTACAGTTTAAGTCCAGTGAAATATGGGAGAGGTTTAAAGAGAAGAAAATGTTTGGGGGAAAATACATGGAATACACAGACTGTGGAGAGTATCCTTTTCTGTTGGATCTACCATTTCAGCCCAATTTACGATGAGCCTCAAACACCCACTGCCCTATGGCCACAAGGCTACTAGAAACCTTAACTTTTTTTATGCCATCATAATGGCAATTTTTATGTGGTAATTTCTTTAATTCTCTATAAAAACACATGCTTTGGTCCCTCATTAGAACCAGTCCTGGTAGTTCAGAGGGTTAAGCACTGGCCTTCATATCTAACGGCTATTGGTTCAGTTCCCACTGGGGTGGAAATCCATTCAGCCATAAACAGAGTTCCACTGCACACAGCCTTTCATTATCACCCTCCCATTGTCCTGATATGACCAAAATACTATTTAAAAGGATGTAAAGTCACAAGTCATCATCCCTCATTAGAACCACCTGAATTGATGCAGTCCAAATGACATACTATAAAACACTTCAGAGGGAATGGGTACACTTCCAGGGGAAGCAGCTATGCTGTTTTCATTTTTGCCCCTTCTCTGAGTGGGAGTCAAATCTTAATGGAAAAAATTGGCTCCTTAAGGAGCAAATTCTTTCCTTTAAGAGTAGAAGCCTTTTGGGTAGAGTTGTTTCCAGGGAAGCAAACATTAAGTCACAAAATATGTCTCAGTTTGATAAAGTGGCCAAAACAATGGAGATGTGCCCATACACTTCAATACCGAATTAATCTTAATAAACACCCCTGCTCTAATAATCTCCCCCTGCCTCTTTTCCCAAAATAATGTTACATCAACTTGCATATATTTCTGTTTGCTTCTCTAGATGACGTAGCTGTTTGACATGGGGTCTACTCTTAAAGCAAAGAATTTGCTCCTAGAGGAGCAAATTTTTTCCGATAAAAGTTGACCCCTACTGAGAAGGGAGGCAAAAATAGTAAATTTGCTTGCTCTGAAAGTAAACTCATTCACCTCAATACTATTAATTTTGTTAGAGGTATTTTGGCAATGTCTGATTTACTACAGTATATGGGCTAAGTAATTATCCCTTTCGTAAACTGCACAACACCCCCTGGGTGTTTAGTAGGATTAATACAGTAATATGCAGAATCTCAGACATATCATCAGATACTGAGGTCTCACAAAACTGTTTGTTTGTGTATGCGTGAATGTGATGATGAACTGTTCAGTTAAAGTTAAATGCAGTTAATCAGCAGAAAAGACAGCAAAGTAGTTGTTATGTAGTTTTCAAAGTCTATGAACAGAAATTCAAAGATTCACATAAAATTTTTTTTAGCCCATTATCAGAATGGAAACTAATACAATAACTAATGAACTATACATTGAGTGCCCTCCATCTGTCACTGAGGCAACACTAGGAGAACCACCAAGGACAATGTATCCCATAGTTATAGTGACAGTTCGACAGAATCCTGATATTTCCCTGGATTATACTGCCATAGTAAGACCAACTTTTTGTTGTGTGAACTACACAGATGAGAGTATCAGAACAAGGTTTTCATTTAAGAAATAAATTCTATTTTTCCGATGTTCATGGAAGTATGAACACAATTGGTCATATGCAAAGTAAGTGACGCCTGAAGGGCGTTCACGTTAACTTTGCATGGGATCCTTTGTTTAATACTTCCATGAACTTCGGAAGAGCAACATTTGTAAAAGATACAACAAAAAGCTGTCACTACCCAACAGGTAAGTGGTTTAAGTTAAATAGCCATCACCATGACATGACGTCAAATAGAATGTTACAATGTCCAATGGCATTGTTTGTTTACATGTGACATTGCATACCAAAAACGTTGCATGACCGACTGTTGTTCATGGAAGTATGAATTTATTGAATGCTGTTTCTCCAAAATTGGTTCGTCTAAGAAAAGTCAAAGGAAATATAATTATTGTATGATATATAACAAAATGTATGGATGGTAAAAATTTCACTTTTTTTTCTTCTCAAAAGATTGTTTTCAAGTGAATGGTTACACCCCATGTTTTTCCACAATTTTTACAAAGGGGAACAAGTTTGGTGACTTCCAGAACCTTTCCAAAATAGGATCTACTCATAAAGGAAGGAGTTCACTTCTAGAGTAGAAATTTTTCTCTTTAAGGGTAGACCCCACTGAGAAGAGAGGCAAAAATTAAATGGTAGAGTTGTTTCCCTTGAAAGTTTAGCCTATTCACCGTAAATCATCTAGAACATCTTCTGATGTGAAAATAGACTTGAAACCTTCTTATCTGGCAACTATCCTGAGCTAGCAGCTGTTTTTATGTAGTGAAGATTTGCACAGCAAAATAGTCAACACTTGGCATTGTTAATTGGTATGTAGCTTTGTCAGAGAATAGCCATATTTCAGCTAATACAATGAAGAAACAATGTCTGAAATAAAAAAAAGTTTTATTTCAGATTTTTGTTTCATTTATGTAAGCTTTACCAATGTCAGACATTAATGATTACAGTTACCAAATGGTATCATGGCTATTTTCTTGCCCATTACATTAGTGTAAAAGTGTGAATATATTGATCATATAATCATATATTCAACATTCCTGCTTTTCTTTGCCTTTTAGGTTCTCCAGTTCACAGTGTTACACTTGAAGGACTCAGTTTGTTCCCTAGACTCCCATATTGTATATCAGTTTTTGAAAACTAACCACAACCAGATACTAAGTTTACAGGTAAATGACTAGATACAGTGAGGTAATATGACTTAATGTCTATAAATACACGAACAAGGGAGCTCACTCTGACATTGAAATATTTGTCTCCCTTCTTGTAGGGACTACTCTATAAGGAAAGATTTTGCTCTCTAGAGAAAGCAAATTCTTTCCTTTTGGAGTACCCCCAATTGGAGATGGATTCGTCTACCAGGAAAGCAATTACTGTTCTTTTAAAGTAGTATCACATGGTGCCAAAAACATGAGTGTATTCATACATCTTAAATGATTAACCAAGAGGATTTTGGGCGGGGTTTTCATCTGATGAAAAGAGTTTGTCTTCGAATGAGCTAAGAAATAAGAACAGGAAGTTTGGAATACTGCTTTTAGTAGTAACAAAGGCAACAACCTACATCAATTGGCACATGACTATTTGGCATGTGACTACTTATCAATTGAACAGTCATTTTATATGGAATACCAAAGTAATCTTAATAAGTTTATAACTTCCTGGTAAAAGATTGTATGCACCAATTGTTTTTCACATAAGGACTACCATAAAAGTGACTCCCTGAAATATGTTGCAAAATCAACAAAATTTCAGAACTTGCCTTATACATGTATGTGGTAAAAGAGATTTAGTGCTGCTAGTGGTTTTTGTCGCACCTGCTTTAGCAAGGTGCGATATAGGAGTTCACTTTTCTATCCGTCCATCAGTCATTCCGTCATTCATCCATCAGTCTGTCAACAATTACATCGACCCTAGCGTTTAAGTCCATTTCTCACAAACTATGATAGCTACAATCATCAAACCTGGCATAAAGCTTCTTCTTAGAATGTTCTCCAGGGCTGTTGCTCTTATTTTTTATCCTTGACCTATATTTCATGCTCTGCTGACTTCATAAAAGTGTCCTTCAACAATAAAGTCGGCCGTAGCATCGACCCTAGCTTTTAAGTCCATTAATCGGAAACTATGATACCTACAATCATCAAACCTGGCATAAAGCTTCTTCTTAGAATATTCTCGAGGACTGTTGCTCTTAGTTTTACCCTTGACCTATATTTATGTCTCCCCCCTTAAGGGTCGGGAGACATATTGTTTTTCCCCGGGCGTCTGTCCATCCGTCTGTCCGTCCGTCCGTCTGTCACAAATCGTGTCCGTTCTATAACTTGAAAACCGCTCAAGCTATATTCGCGAAACTTCATATAAATATCAATCAACATGAGACGACGTGCAGAGTGCAAAAATGGTAACTCTGGCATTTATACTTTTTGAGTTATTTCCCTTGGAACTTAGTCCATCAAAAAATCGTGTCCGTTCTATAACTTGAAAACCCCTCAAGCTATATTTGCGAAACTTCATATAAATATCAATCAACATGAGACGACATGCAGAGTGCAAGAATGGTAACTCTGGCATTTATACTTTTTGAGTTATTTCCCTTGGAACTTAGTCCATCACAAAATCGTGTCCGTTCTATAACTTGAAAACCGCTCAAGCTATATTTGGGAAACTTTATATAAATATCAATCAACATGAGACGACGTGCAGAGTGCAAGAATGGTAACTCTGGCATTTATAGTTTTTGAGTTATTTCCCTTGGAACTTAGTCCATCACAAAATTGTGTTTCAATTGTGTCCGCTCTATAACTTGAAAACTGCTCAAGCTGTATTCACGAAACTTCATACAAATATCAATCAACATGAGGCGATGTGCAGAGTGCACAAATGGTAACTCTGGCATTTATACTTTTTGAGTTATTTCCCTTGGAACTTTGTGCATCACAAAATTGCGTCTCAGTCGAGTCCGTCTATAACTTTAAAACCATTCAAGCTATATTCATGAAAGTTCATAAAAATATCAATCAACATCAGACAACGTGCAGAATGCACTCTGGCGTTTATCCTTTTTGAGTTATTTTCCTTGGAACTTTGTCCATCACAAAATTGCGTCTCAGTCGAGTCCGTCTATAACTTTAAAACCATTCAAGCTATATTCATGAAAGTTCATACAAATATCAGTCAACATCAGACGACGTGCATAATGCAAGAACCATAACTTTAGCATTTATACTATTTGAGTTATTTCCCTTAGAACTTTGTCAGTCACAAAATTGTGTCTCAGTCGTGTCTGCTCTATAACTTGAAAACCATTCAAGCTATATTCACGAAACTTCATACAAATATCAATCAACATTAGAAGAATTGCATAGTGCAAGAACCATAACTCTTTATACTTCTTAAGTTATTTCCCTTGGACCTTTGTCAGTCACAAAATCGTGTCTCAATCGCTTTATTACTTGAAAACCGGACAAGCTATATTCACGAAACTTCATACAAATGTCAGTCAACACTAGACAACCTGCAGAGCACAGCATTTATTCTATTTGAGTTATTTCCCTTGGAACTTTGTCATTCACAAAATCGTGTCTCAATCGTCTAAGCTCTATAACTTGAAAACCGTTTAAGCTATATTCATGAAACTTCATACAAATATCAGTCAACATATAAATAGACGACGTGCAGAGCACTGTAACTCTTGCATTTATATTTTTTGACAAAAACTAAATATGAATATCAGTCAACATTACATGACATGCAGAGCATAACAACTATAACTCTTGCATTTATACTTTTTACTTATTATGAATCCCTGCTTCAGGGTAGGGAAACATATTGTTTTTCCCTTGGCGTCTGTCTATTAGTCTATCACAAAATATCTTTACTGGATACAAGCTCATTGTTTGCATGAAAAATGACCAGTATTTGCATTAGAAATTGTATTTAAAGTTTCCGTTTGAAATTGTATTTAATGACTGATCCTTTTGACATCAGAAAGGGGGGAGACATCTGTTTTTTCATAGAAAAACAATTCTAGTTTATGCTCTACTGACTTCATAAAACTGGCCATTAATAGTTACGTCAACCTTAGCTGTTAAGTATATTTCTCGTAAACTATGATACCTACAATCAACAAACATAGTGTAAAGCTTCTTCTAAGAATGTTCTCAAGGGCTATTGCTCTTATTTTTGCCTTGATTAATATTTCATGCCCTGCTGACTTCATAAAATTTTATATTCAAAATTACATCGACCCTAGTGTTTAAGTCCATTTCTCATGAACTATGATACCTAGAATCATCAAACCTGGCATCAAGTTTCTTCTTAGAATGCTCTTGAGGGCTGTTGCAATTAATTTACCCTTGGCATATATTTCATGCTCTGCTGACTTCACAAAATTTTACACCCAAACTTTTGTCAACCTAGGGTTTTAGTCCTTTTGCCTCAAAGTATGATACCTGTAGTCATCACACCTGGCATAAAGTTTCTTCTTAGAATGTTCATGAGGGATGTTGCAGTTATTCCTACCCTTGACCTATATTTCATGCTCTTCTGACATAGTAAAATTATACATCCTAAATTGTGTTGACCGTAGCATTTTTGTCCATTTCTCATTCACTTTCTTTTAACTTTAGTCTTTACAACTCTGGAAGAGCAATGCAGATGCGACGTAGCATTCCGCGGAATTCTTGTCTTGAGACTTTGATAAGTGCAAGAGATTCCAAACAGTGGGTCAGATGAAACTGTGTAAGTTTGAGAATATGTCACATGCTGATAACATAGATTGTAAGGGATGGGTAATGTAGTGATATGCTAATTTTAAATTCACTATGCCTGTTTATGAACATTTCCAAGAAAAAGGCAGATGAAGTTGTTTCTTACTAGTGAATTATCTTGACACAGGATTGCTGGTTGAACGAGTAAAATGGGAATTCGTAACTCACCCATTATTATTTATGTACAGGGATCAAGCTAGACTCAAAGTTTAGGGAGAAGTGACTTCTCCCTCCAGCTGAAATAGGGAGAAGTGACTGCCGTGAAGGGAGAAGTGGTATTGCGCGATTATGACATTTTTCATTCAGTTTTAAATAAAAATAGCTATTATGCATACTATTAACATTAAATTGAAAGATTTATAAGCTGCAATGGGTTTATAGGGTAAATTGTCATAACAGCTTGTTTGTGGAATGATTTGATGAAAATTCTACCAAAAAAAAAAAAAAAAAAATTTTTTTTTTTTTTTTTTTTTTTTTTTAGGGAGACTCCCACTTCTCCCTAAGCCCAATTTAGGGTGAAATTTCGGCCCCTAGGGCGATTATTTCGCCCAAATCGCCCCCTAGCTTGATCCCTGATGTACATGTAGTTTCATTTTTTTCAGCCAATATTTGTGTCTACAACAGACTCTGATGATTCCACTGAACATTCCAATCAAACACAAACTCGAACTCCTAAAACATTCCACAGTAAATCAGTCTCAGGAACAGCCACTAGCAAACAAGTTATTAATAAGGAAACTAGTCATGAGAGAGATAATTGCAGTGGGTTAGGAAATTCAGTGGAAACCAGAAGCAACCTACATGCTGAAGAAACAAGAAATTTAAAAGAAAATTTTGTATCAGATTCTTCTAAGACTACCACTAGTGACAATTCATTACCACATTTACCCTGTGATGCATCATCTGACTGTCCATCACCCCGTTCAACCTGTGATGCATCACATGGTGATGCATCACAGGTTGAACAGGATTGTGGACTGTCATCCGCTAAGAGTCCAAAAGACACTATAAGAAATTCTGATGTGTTTGAAGAAGAGTCTAATTTATGTGTTGTATGTCAGAATGCACCCATATTTTACACACTGCTGTTGTGCCGCCATGCATGTGTTTGTCATTCATGTATCAAGCTGTTAGATAGATGTCCCATGTGTCGAGGGTTTATAGACTCATACTTCAGGCTTGGTGATGTCTCAGATCCACCACTGTCAGAGAATGATGGGACTGGTGGTACTGGTCCAAGGTTGCCATGGTGGGAAGCTTTGAATAATAGACTGAATCATATGTTAGGCTTTGATTAAAACAGAGAAACACACATACACAAATACATTGTACAAAGCGGTCCAGCTAAGGTGAGTTTTGATGCTAATTCTTCGAAGTTGTTTCTGTTTATTATCCATAAAAGCACATCATGCCCCACATTAGAATTGTCTCACAGAGATGGTTCTAATGAGGGACATTACATATCCTTTATCAGAAATAAGAAAAAGTATCCAGAATTAGCATTGAGACACAGCCTTATATGAAATTCTGAGAATGTGTGATCTTTTTCCATTGATCTCAGTTGTGCACTTGTAGTGTAAGATTAATGATTTTTTTCCTCTACTCATGCAGTGTATAAGATGGAAGAGTTTGCATGGCATTCTAAGTACACGACTGATTTTGCAAAGTCTGAATTTAAGGTGTGGTTTAAGTTAATTTCATGCTGGTTAGCTCAATATGGTCTGTCAAATGCAAATTCAGCTATATATAGCTTAGGAAAGACTTGAGACAGAGTATAATTCATGGAATTAAGCTGTTAAGTTATCAGGACGATAGCAATATAAAAGCTTTTCTGCTCCTCGCATGCATTTGCATTTGAATGCGTCAAAATAAAGCAGCATGAAATGATTCCATGCACATTAAATGAAATATTCTGTTTTTATTAAAGTCTTTTGCAGTCAGTTTTAGCTTTTAAATTTTCAAAAAAAAAAAAAAAAAAAAAATTTCATTTCTTAAAGCAAAATTCAAAGGACAAGAGTCTTACATTATTTTATGATAAAATTTTGCAAATCTGTCCTCAGAAAATGATGTAATATTTGGTTGAGTGTTCCAAGATTATCAATGCATAATGTTACTATGTGTTCACTGTTAGTTTTCCTCAACTATTGACTTGTGCCATTTATAGCAATTTGCTACTTAGCTGACAGTTTAGGCAAATGGGTTCACTTTCAGGGGAAACAACGTCATCATTTTCATTTCTGCCTTCCTTCTGGATGGGTCAACTCTTGAAAGAATTTGAGCAATTTTTTTTTCCTTTGAGAATAGTTCCCTTTTTGGAAAGACTTCATTTTCCTGGGGAGCAAACAAAAAGTCACAAAAGTTCCCTTTTGCAAAAATGGGAGAAAAACATTGAGATGTACCCATACACCGTAAATGTTATAAGTGTTCTGCTTTATTTGAAATTTCAGCCGAGCATTTGGTTTACTCAGTGGTACGAGGGGAGTTCAATAAGTTCGTAGAACTCGGTATTTTTCTATACAATTCAATTTTTGTGAAGTGTAAACCTTTGTCAGTTGAATGATAACAGCCGTTCAGTCAACACGTACATTTTTTGCTCTTACTTTTTGTTTGAAAACCTATACCCATAGGCAAAAATTGAAAGTCAGAATATTGAGTTCAGAGCAGTCAGAAAGTTCCTCACTAAGGAGGGTGCAAACGCCAAAGAAATCCATCGGCACATGGCTGATGTGTATGGTGATAGTAGCCCAAAGTATTCCACAGTGGCAAAGTGGTCAGCAGAATTTAAATGTGGGCAAGACTCCTTAGAAGATGGCCCAAGGCCAGGTCCCTCTGCTGATGTCATCAGCCAGGAGATGATAGACCGTGTTGAGAGACTTGTGCTAAAGGATCGCCGAATCAAAGTTGCCGAACTTGCTTCAGAATGTGGTATTTCTAATGGAAGTGTTTACACTATAATCCATGAACATTTAGGCATGTCAAAAGTATCTGCCAGGTGGGTACCCAGAAACCCAAGTGATTATTATCTGTTTCAAAATTTGAAGTCCCACTTGCATGGAACAAGATTTCGGGACAATGATGAGCTCAAGGCTGCTACAGAGGCTTGGTTTGAGGACCAAACAGACAACTTTTATTTCAAAGGCATAGACTGCTTAACAGAAAAGTGGGCCAAATGCATTGAAGTAAATGGGGATTATATTGAAAAATAATGTTGAAACCATCTTCCAATCTGTGAGTTAAACCCCGAGTTCTACAAACTTATAAAACTCCCCTAGTAATTACTGTGAAGTGCAACCAATGGTTTCAGTTCATATCAAACACAAATTTAGCAAAATTTGTTTTCTAACAGGTGATTGCCAACAATCATAATCAAAGATGAGATGATTTTTTTTGTTCTTTTCATTTTCTGCAACATTTGATGGGGCATATGTGTGCACTTAAGGTGAATGGACACACTTTCAGGGGAAGCAACTGTACCATTTTCTTTTTTTTTGCCTCTCTTCTCAATTTGAGTCAACTCTAAGTTCTAGGAGCAAATTCAGAATTGGCTTCTATAGAGCAAATTCTTTCTTTTATGAGGAGACCACCTTTAGAAGGGGCTTCTTCCTTCAGTGAAGCAAACAGGAAGTCACAAAGTGAAAAAAGGGGGAAAACATGGAGGTGTACCCATACAGCTTAACACAGCATGAAAAAATACTTTCCTTAATTGGCACTTACTAGAGCATTTGTGCTTAGTATGGTAAATACAGTATTTGAGTTGTGACATGACAAAACCAACAAAGTGGCATGTTTGCCAAGCCAAAACTCAGATCAAACTGGGCATCTGTCCACTCTGATTAGAGTCTTTGCTGTGCAATTTAAGGGTAGCTAAGGTCTGAGCTACCTCCTTGCAGACAGTGAAGACTCTAATAGGACTGGGCAGATGCCCAGGCTGATCAGAGTCTACGTGTGACATACATTCCACTTTGTTGGTTTTGTCATGTTGGGGCTCATTGATTTTGGAAGTTTTAATTTGGTACTTTTCTTTCTTATTCATTAACCATCATGTTCCTGTTTGCATTGGTGTTTTTTAGTCTGTCAAAAGGTTTCATTATTCTCGTGAAGAGACCATTTGGTTATCTCCTTTACTGCTCTGTTTCGATCATATTTGATCATTGTATCGGAGGACTGTTCTGTGGTAGAAGTAAGACAGAAGTAATTCTCAGCTGATAGGGGCTGGGAAATACTTTGTGAAACCACTGCAGTCTGGAAGGGAGAGGTCAACCACTCATACCTATCCACTAACACATCCAGCTGGAGTTGAATTTGTGAGGCAGAGGTATGTAGCTAGTCACAAAAAAAGACACCAGGCTACTGGCTGTTGCCAACACTGCAGACTTCACTACTGTCAGAGCAACTTTCATTTTCACATGTTGGTAGCATATATTACTCTGGAGACATATGTACAAAAATGGTATCAGTTTCTTTACATTTTTTTCACTTGCCCTGCAACACAACTTTGGGATCCAACAAAATTGAATGCCCTAGAGTGGTTAAGTACTGGGGCAACTAAACCCATTAACTTCACATTTGTCACAAATGGAAAATTAATGGTCTTCAGGTGTCCTAATATTTAGGCTCATTAGGGTAATCAGGTAAACACATTATTGTGACATTTATGGAACTGTGATATTTATTGTCTGTTAATTTTCATGTTTTTAATATTTTACTCATTTTATTGGCAACAGTTATGTTGGGAAAGTATACTTTAGTATTTGTTTGTTCTCTTAGAATTTCAGGCACTTTTTATGAAAAGAAAATGTCAAGTGATAATTAAAAGATGCCTAAGACTTAAAAGTTGATCAGGCTCACGGCTTTCCAATAGTCTATTAAATCAGCCAGTCAGCTTATATCAGAATTCCAGATGAGCAAGAAGTATGGAGAGCAGAAATGGCTGAATGGTCTGAATATTTACAATGCAGTGAATGGTACTTAGGGGAAGCAACTCTTGTCATTATTGTTTTTTTAGGCATTTTGGCTTCCTTTCTTAATAGGGGTACTCTTAAAGAAAAAAAATTGCTTTGGGAAAAGCAAATTCTTTCCATTAAAAGTAAACCCCATTTTGGAAGGGCTACATTGTTCAGGGAAGCAAACAGGAAGTCACACAAAACATGGAGGTGTAGCCATTCACTTTAAGATACAATAAACATCTAAGGGAGATCACTCTGACTTCAGTGTTTAATACTTTATTGTGCTGTTAAAGTTGTCTCCTTTTCAAAAACAGTGGCCAACCCATGGGGTGTATCCATACACTAAGGTAACTGGGTATTCCTCCATTTTTGTCGCACCTGCTTTAGCAAGGTGCGATATAGGAGTTCACTTTTCAGTCCGTCAGTCATTCTGTCTGTCAGTCAGTACGTCCGTCCGTCCGTCCGTCCACAATTACCTCGACCCTAGTGGTTAAGTCCATTTCTCTCAAACTATGATACCTACAATCATGAAATCTGGTGTAAAGTTTCTTCATAGAATGTTCTCAAGGTATGTTGCACTTTTTTTTACCCTTGCCCTACATTTCACGCTCTGCTGACTTTGTAAAATTTAATGTCCAAAATTACCTCGACCCTAGCGGTTAAGTCCATTTCTCTCAAACTATGATACCTACAATCATGAAATCTGGTATAAAGTTTCTTCTTAGAATGTTCTCAAGGTACGTTGCACTTTTTCCTACCCTTGACCTATAGTTCACTCTCTGCTGACTTGGTAAAATTCAATGTCCAAAATTACCTCGACCCTAGTGTATTAGACCATTTCTCTCAAACTATGATACCTAGAATCATCAAACCTGGTATTAAGTCTCTTCTTAGAATGTTCTCATGGTGCATTGCACTTTTTTCTACCTTTGACCTATATTTAACCCTCTGCTTTCGTGAATTTCACGTCAAAAATCACAGCTACCGTAAATTTCACGTCAAAAAATTGCATCAACCCTAGCATTTAAGTCCATTTCTCTCAAAGTATGATACCTAGAATTATCAAACCTGGCAAAAAGTTTCTTCATAAAAAGGTCTCAAGGGTTGTTGCACTTCCTTCTGCCCCTTACCTTTATTTCAAGGAATGCTGACTGTGTAAAATTTTACATCCAACATGGCATTGACCCTAGCAGTTAAGTCCATTTTTCTGTAAACACAATGGTAGAAGCATCAAACCTCTATACTTGATGTATATTTCATGTGCTCTGTTGGCTTTTGAAATTTGTAGGTCAACCTGGCATCCACATCTGAATGTACACTAGCATTAAAGTACATTTCTCACAAACTAACCGACGTACAATCATCAGATGTGGCATAAAATGTTTTCTTAAGCTGGTCTCTTGGATTGTTTAACTACTTTATATTTTTAATGATTATTTCATACTCTGACTAAATTTTATGTCCAGAATTGCATCCTTCTTAGCTTGCAAGGCCAGTTCGCTCAAATTCTTATACATGAAATCATCAAACCTGATCTTAACCATGATCTCTGCTACTGTGGAAGAGCAAGGCAGGTGCGACATAGCATTCAGGGCCCAGTTGTTCAAAGCATCGTTAGCCTAACGAGCTCATTAAGAGGTCAACTCGTTAAGTGTTTTGTGACTTTATAGCCAAATACACTTATATTTTATGTTGAAAATATGTGAGAAGCTTTTGCAATGCAAAAGCTTCTCACATTTTTGCAACAAAAAAATATTGGCATATTTGTGATATTAACGTTTGAAATTTTAACGTCACGTTAACTAACGACGTCGTTAGTTTTGAACAACTGGGCCCTGCAGAATTCTTGTTTTCTCCATTTTCACAAAGGGAACAACATTCTTGACTTCCTGTTTACTTACCTGAATAAAGAGGCCCTTCCAAAATTGGGTCTGCTTTTAAAGGGAAGAGTTTGCTAAAAGGGGAGCAAATTCTTTCTAAGAATTGACCCGATTGAAATGGTGGAGTTGCTTTCCCTGAACGGTACATATTCACTTTAAATATAGAAGCATGTTCGTAGTTTTAATTCTCAAGTTTAATATAATTGCTGCTGTGGTGATTTATGTTGATATAAAATTGTCAATTTGTAAGTCATTGTTGCATAATGTGTTATTTATTGTTTTACTATTGTTTTATATCCAACTTAAAACCTAAAGATCATTGTTTATGATAAGATAAAAGACAGTACTGGTATGATGTTTTAGTGTTGATATTTACTGCCTTAAATCATACACCATCTCATCCAAAATAAGTACCAGTATATGCAAGCACTGTATAGTCTGGAATTCCTGCACCAGATTTTGTAGCATCTCTCGCTCTCTTGAACTTGTTTGTTTCTTTACAATGTTCAAGTATACTGGTACCCTCGAATTCCGGTGTATTTAAAATTCAACAGCTTAGAAATATTTTTCTGAAATTTAAACATGTAACAATTTTTGGGTATAACCAATTTAACTTTTATACTTCCAAATAATAATACAACAGTGGTTCTCCGGGCTGGCTCAGGGATAAATATTCAGTTCAAAGTAGGTCAGGTCAGAGTTCAAAACGTACATAGATTTCCCCTCATATTTCGGTGTATATGTAAACATTGATAAAAGCAAAACTGTCTGGGATTATTTGGCAGTCTGACACTGATAAACAAATTGGGATAGAAGTCATCTACAGAAAAGAGGAGTTGGATTTTGACAATAAAGAAGAGACTTAGTCAGGAAATTTACCTTTATCCATTATCTATTAGAAAAAAAGGTATTTTTTGAAATTTCGTTTGAAGATACATGATCATAATCATTTTGATGCAGCAATATTAGTTCCTGGTATGTATACATGTTCTTGGATAGAAGTATGAACATCATTTTTAGAAAAATCTTATGCATGCTTAGGATAAATTGTCAGTGGAACAATCTAATATAACACCGGAATGAAAATGGCGGGAAATTGTGGTACTACGTTTCACCTTATTACATGTAAATTAGGCAGTCACGTGACTTAGAAATGTCGTTTCTGACGTCATTAAAACAGACTGTTATGCAGGTAGAATTTCCTTTCTTTGGCCTATTCATTTGGAATTTTATGACATTTTATGCTGAAAAAAATGAATGAAAAATTTGAACCCCAACAACTAATAAGCTGCTGATTTCTATAAATGGCACCTGAAACAGATTATCCGGCCTAATTTTTAGCTGTAGTAAGTGGTGACCTACTTCAGCTAAAATAGTTGACCAAAGCTTCTCGTAAGCTGAGAAATTACGAGATGTAAACATTGCACCGAAATTCGAGTTGCACCGGAATTCAAGTGTATTGCCATATTAGTGATATTGATAGAATAAATTTATCTTCACACTGAAAGTTAGAATTTCTATAACCTTCTTACATTTAAACTTGTGGTGAAGAATATGTAATCAACCTTCTGTTTGCTAAAATTTATTAATTGTCGAAGACCAGAAACATTTTAAACATCAGTCTGTCTATCTTCTTGCTGTTTTGTTGCTTTACATCCACAGTAAACAGCTGTGGTCATGTCGGAACAGTCAGTTAACCTAACCACACTATTCCTGGGTTAGACCTCCTTAAGCTGTTAACCTGTACTAAGTGCGCATACTTCCGCCAGTAACTGACAACTGCCCTTCTTGAATCAGTGGAAGAATAAACAAAGGTATTTGGCTGGACCGGGAATCGAACCCAGGACCTCTTGCTCTTAAGAGGCGCTGCTGATCTAGCTGTTTTTACTACTATGTTACCGATATGTGAAGTCAAGCATTATCTTGCTATAGGGGAGAGTCGGGTAACTTCGGACAGGCGGGTAAATTCGGACAGTGACATTGTTTCCTTCATAAATCAGTTATTTGGAACTAAAACAAAAATAACTGGCCAAACAGTGAGAATCCTGATGAGACGGCTCATTCTGAGCCGTCTCATCTGGATTTTCACTGTTTGCAATGGTATGTCCGAATTTACCCGCCTGTCCGAAGTTACCCGACTCTCCCCTACTGGGCAACCCAGAGTTAAGTGTAGCAGCTATCTTTTCCAGTCAGGTGTTTGTTGATTTGATACTTTTTTCTGAAAGTTTGAATAAAGGAATTCCCTGAGCACTCATACATTTGGAATTTAGAATATATTTTTGATATTAAAACAAGGCTATACATAGATATAGACTGGTAGCAGCTGATGAAAATTTCATTTCTCTGTGAAGACATACAGCATGGCCTTTTATTATACTTGACTTGCAGATGTGGTTCTTATAGTAAGGATTTGGGTGATAAAACTGCTGGAACCTTAAATGGCCAGCTATATTCATATTTAGCATATCAAGAAGAAACACTGGCTACCATTGACTGCCAGGTCTAGGTTAATTTATGGTCACCCCAGTAAGTCTGACTCCTTTTGGACATGTAGATATCGATTGAGAAGTAATTCATTTGCTTTGACAATCCCAAGAGCCCTGGTAGTTGTACCCCTGAATGATGTTAGGAAAATAGGTAGCTCTCGCCAGTGATCACTCAAATATGAACCATTTCATAAACAAAATTGAATTTCAAGGACATTATTCACTCTTGGAAACCTTATAGATTAAATTAGGTAATGACAATCTGTAAAGGAAATATGTGGTGAAGTTTGGATTTATAAATTAGGTGTTGCAATTTCAATTCTGCTGAGTGTATTTTATTTAATGTTTCTGTCTTTCAACAGTGAGAGACTTGTAACAAAAGAACTGGGCATCAAAGAAAACAGAACACCAATTGTTGAGAGAATATTTTTATTATCACAGAAAAATATCAAATAAATAGAAATTCAAAATCTGCATTTATCTAAATCAAACACAACAGCTACATGTAAGTAGAATCTTTGGAGTAAAGTAGTGGAAGAAAATGCTCATAGATTCTGGTAATCAGTGTAGATCCATTTAAGCCTGCGTTGATATGAAAGGTCTAGAGAAAGGGGGCATTTGGCTGATATTATTTCTGTTTATTCTCCATTAAGACATTGTTGTCCCTCACTAGAATGATGGTAATGAGGGGCTATAACATGTTTTCAAAGGTGCCTGCTTAATGTAGTTCTATTTCCACTCACACTAGAACTTCAATGGTTCGAACAGGTTTGGGACCATGAAAATTAGTTCCAGCCATAGGTACTTCCAGCCATCCAGTGTTGTTTCTATATAAACTAATCTCTAAGTTCCAACCAGGCAGGGTAAACCAGCCATCATGATTCCGTTTGAGCCACTGAAGTTCTACAGTAGTTCCTTTCTTCAAGATCTGATAGCTTTACCTTTATAAAATAAGGCCAAGCATGTTCTATTACAGGTTGCTCACAAAGCATTCTAGACTAAACATTCTAGACTTAAGGTGCATTGATAACTTTCAGGGGATGCGACTCTGCCTACTTCATTTTTGCCTCCCTTCTCTAAGTGTCATCTCTTACAGGGAAGTTGCTCCTTTTGGATCAAGTTCTTTCCTTTAAGGGTAGAACTCGTTTTAAAGGGCTTTGCTGTACAAGGACACATGCAGAAAGCCACTAAAGTTTGCTCCATTTGGAAAATGGCAAAAACATGGCTGTGCAGAGCTCCAGATAAGAAGAAACAGGGATAATTCATAGATAATTTTCCTAATTTCTCAATAAAAAAAAAACAAAAAAACATATATTGTGACACCTCAGTAGAACCGTCTTGCTGATGAGAGGTCACAATGTTGTTTTTATGGAAAAATAAGGAAAATTATCCCTAAATTAAACCTCTTACCCCCTCTTATCTGAAGAACTGGCTGTGTACCCATACACCTTAAAAAGTTCTAGAAAAGGTGGGATTTTGATATTTCTGATACAATTGGCCCATTCCCTATAAACCATGTTGTAGCCCCTTATTAGAGCAGCCTCACCAAGGCGATTCTAATGAGCAGGTCATATGCTTTCATAGAGAAATATCTAGATTACACCAAACATTCAAGACAGGCTACTCTGGATCTACAAAGAATACTTAAGATCTTATGAACAAATTCTTCCATCACTTCACTGGTTGTTTCTGTACATGCAAATAAATAAACATAAAACATTCTCTTTAACCTGTGTAAGATGAACTATTTACAATTCACAATCATTCAAAGCACTTTCACTTCAAAACAGTTATCTAGAGTCCTCATGCCTCTAATACCAAAGACGACAATAATACCAATCATTAAAATTCAATTCTTGAAAATTTTGAACTAAGTGCTGTCATGAGAAATTCTATTTAAAGCCAAGATATGGCTCAAACCACCTTACAAATATGCAGTTTAGTCAGAGCTCGACAGTTTTCCCCTACAATAATTACAGTAATTCATGCAGATTTTAAACATAAGTAACTGCATTTCAATGCAGGCTGGTCTGGGCATGTGCAGTGGAGGTATTATAACAACACAGATAATTAAATCAGACAAGCCACAGCTGCCCAAGTACCAATACTGTTAATGAAATGAACTGAAAAGGTATCTTCAGGAATACCGATCCTTAAACAAGTTCTCTGATCAGTTTGCACCTATAAGCTTCGCACATAAGACACCTTTTCCCTCGGCTTCCAGAGCCCTAGATAAGAGGGGTATTTGATGATAATTGAAGGATAATTTTTTTTATTTCTAATTTAAACCATATGTTGTGACCCCTCATCTGAACCGTCTCGTTGAGACGGTTCAGATGAGGGGTCACAACACATGTTTTTATGTACAAATAACAAAAATTATCCCTAATTATCACCAAATACTCCCTCTTATCTAGATCTCTGGCTTCAATATAAAATTCAGCTTTAAAATCTAATCAAGACAGTCAATTTCAATTTATTCAGCTCATATTCACCATTAGCATTCATTTTTTTTCCATGATCATTCAAAATTTGTAAAACACAGTAACAAAGATGAAACAGCAACAGAAATATGGACATTTCTCAATAAAGCCATGTTGTATGTTCCAGCACATGTGTGAACATCCAATACTCAGGTCAGCCTGAACATCCTCAGACAGATGTGGGTCTTGGCTCTCACTATTGGAATTCCTAGGATCCAAAATTGTTGATGCAAATATGGTTCTAACTAGACTGATCTGAGTCATCTTTGTTCACACATGCTCTGACATCTTGTCTTCAGACACAGCTTACTTTCAGGCTGTAGGAGCGGCTTTAGTGTAATGGATAATTTGCTAGACTACCAATCCAGGGGTCACAGTTCAACCTCTGGCTTCTCCAGTCTTTCCGCTGAGACTGTAAACCAAGGTCCCATCCCCATTTGGCCGGTCTTGGTGGGACAGTAAACTCAAGTTCACTCACTCACTCACTTTAAGCTGAGCACAATTTAGTTGTCTACCAGCTAGATGATGTCTGTTAGACACAAAGCAACAACGTACTACCTCAATGATTATAATACATTTACACTAAAATACATGTCTTAGGCCTTGTATATTATTACGAACAGATTTTATATAATACTATATAAGGGAATGTAAGAGCTTTGCTACCCTTAAACTACGGCTGACAAATTAAAAACACTGTTTTTGTTCAGTCTGTTTGTCCATTTTTGCACATAAATTCATCACAGCTGCATTTAAGCTAAAATTTGAAGGAACAGAGTTCCATACAAGAGGAGTACTGAGGATAATTCAAAGATAATTTTTCTTATTTCTCAACAAGAACATTATGTTGTGACCCATCTTGGTAAGAAAGGTGATGAGGGGTCACAATATAGGTCTGCATGGAGAAACATGGAAAACCATTCCTAAATTATCCCTGTTACCCCTTCTTATCTGGTGCACTGACTGGGATGAAATGTTACTTTATTCTCCACAAGACCATACATGTCCCCACACAGTCTTAATGGAAGATAAAGACACATGATACTTTCTTCCCCCAAATTCTAGCTTAACAGCAGCTCTGCAACTTATCCACTATTCCCAAGCTGTATATTCCCTCACACTCAAAATCTCACACAGTCAGTTTTACATAAGATGACTAAAACTTTTGATGTACATGTATGTGTAGGTGGGATGTTACTGGCTGTTAAATTATCACAATTGTGTAAATGTGCGGAGTTCTCAAAACACTGTAAACTTGATATGTATGATAACCATGCATGCAAATATAGACTGTGGCAATTCACAAGTTGACAAACACAAATCAGAGACAATCCGGACCATTGGCAGACCAGAACTTTTGGATTTTGTCTAAAGGTTAATTAAACGTCACAGAATATAAGCTGTGAATGCTTTTATCCAATATTTAAGAATGAACAAGTTGGGTTTTGCTGTTCCCATAAACCCACATTAGAAAAGTAAACAACCTTAACTAACCTTAACTAAAATTATTTCTAACCTGAACATTCTATACTGAAACCTGACAAATTTCCAATATCTAATATGTGTTAAAATTTCTTTTTTGTCTATTTACCACTGGTCAAAGTGAATTAGAGCTTTTACGAATTCTTTGGCGTACATAATATGGTTCTTATGAGGGGTCACAGCATATGTTTCTATGGAGAAAGATGGAAAATTATCCCTGTTTTCCCTCCTTATCTGAAGCACTGACTCTGGGATAATTTTTTTGTTTCTCCAAACAAACCATACAAACATGTGCCCTCATCAGAATGCCAATCTGAAGCCACAACATGCTTTCTGAAGAATTAACAGATATTTACAGAGCTCCAGATGAGAAGGGATAACAGAGATAATTAAGGGATAATAATCCATATTTCTCCATAAAAACATATTTTGTGACCTATCATTAGAACCGTCTCATCGAGATGGTTCTAATGAGGGGTCAAAACATGTTTTTGTTGAGTAGTAAGAAAAATTATCTTTGAATCAACCTCAATACCCCCTCTTATTTGGAGCTCTGTATTATCTCTGAATTATTGTTAAAACTCATTTTTATCTTGAACTTTGAATAAAAGACATATCGTATAGTGCAATATATAATATTTAAAAAATCAAAAATAAAAGCACAATTGGAATATCACCACAAAATGGTAGAGGATTAAATCCTTTACATTTGTTCATTTAAAACCATTACAATAGTAATTCTGAGATTAAAGGCATTGCTTCTCTCTGGACGGAATAATGTGTTTGGAGGTAACAATAAACTAATCAGAGCTCCAGATAAGGTTAGATTTTGAGGATAATTCAAAGATAATTTTTCTTATTTCTCAACGGAAACATATGTTGTGACCCCTCAATTAGAACTGTCTCGGTGAGACAGTTCTAATGAGGGGTCACAAGATATGTTTTTATGGAAAAATAAAGAAAATTATCCCTAAATTATCCCTGTTATCCCTTCTTATCTGGAGCACTGTACACTAATGCATTGCTTAGTGTGTTCTAATCTACATGATATATGGAGTTAGTATACCTATCTGAAAACTATTTATACAGACTGATCTATGTAAATATTTATATTGAATGTCAAGATACCCAATGACCCTATTAAGATGGACTTGTGACCTGGAATGCAGTAGTCCTTATCAACATTTCTATTATTATGAGCCAAATTGTGGACAAATAAAATGACTTTTTTTCCTTTTTAAAAAGGCCTAATCAAAGCCTTTTTCAGACGTAATATGACTTCTTTGTAAGTGGTTGGTTGGTTGGTTGTTTTGGGTTTTACGGCCCTTTGAGACATTATATTAGTCTATATCGAGCAAAAGGTTATGTCCCAAACTGCCACCAAAAGTGCACATGCAGAGCTAGACACTCTACTTCTTACTTCTAGTTTACATCTAAAACTTGCATCTTCTGGCTGTTCTTTGCTGGTCACACAGTGTATGTGGGCTGATCAAATGCTTCACCATATGCATGTTTCATAAAACGTATGATGCTAGTCAGCTGGTTGAAAGAGTAACTTGTCTATGTCATCTTTGAGCACTGCCTTTTGCAAGGGATGATATGATAATCTACACCCACATCAAGTTAATTTAACCAATACTTTGTAGGATATAACATTACACAGTTTAAAGTGGAACTTCAGTACCATAAGCTTCTAGTACAAAAAGAAGTTTGATTAAAACAGTCTCGCTAATCAGCACTGAAACTGCTCAGCAATTTGCAAATACCCTTTCAGGGGTGGGGAATACTCTCTGGAATAAAGTATTATCAAAAGCATTATTTTTCATTGAGCTTTGATTTGCTTTCATTAAGGAAAAGTTCTTGGTTCAATAAGAACATGGAAGACCCATTCCAGCACTGGCTGATCGGTCTTGACAGAGCTCATAATAAGGTGGAGTTTTGAGGGTCTTTCCAAGATGAATTTTATTTCTCAACAAAAGCATAGATTGTGACCCCTTTTTAGAACCATCTCGCACCATCTCTGCGAGATGGTTCTAATTAGGGGTCACAAAATATGTTTTTATGGATAAATATGAAAATTATCCATAAATTCCTGTAACTCCTTATTATCTGAAGAGCTGTCTTGACAGTTCAAACATGCACTGAAACACTTCTCAGTGGTAAAGCTCATATCACTGACAATATTACTTGATTTGAGAATACAGTATTTGCTGGAGAATTATCTTTCTTTTCAGAGAATTATCTTTCTTTTTTATCATAAAACACAGCAATCCTTTACTGGAATGAATAGCATATATATGTCACTGAGACATTATTTGATACTCATGCCATCATAATTTAATCATGATGTCATGTTCATGTCACTATGATGTCACTCACAGCTGTAAGGGTATGTTATGTATATCAAAGCATATTAGCAGGTGTAAACTATGCATACCAATTACCATTGCTACTGAAATAGCAACTAAGTTTCACAGAATCTTTCAACTTATTCTCAAACCATTTAATATGTGTTACTTATGGTTATTTGATTTCAAAATTTCATACACAGACTATTTGTTTTAGTAAATGACGTTCTAGATGGTTTTCTACATGAATATATATACCATTACCAACATAGTCGGCACGTTAACCAATACAAAATAAATATATTTCTAGCTGTAATTGTACATTCTTTCTACTTGCACAACTATTTACATATATATTTACATACCGTTATTGCCTCAAGTATTAGAACACTGTAGCCAATCAATGTAATCCCCCCAATTTCAACAATCTAGCCTGGTGTCAAGAAACTACTGGCAGATTGGATTAACAAATTCTGGGTATGCAGAGCTTTAGCTAAGATGGAGTTCCAGTAAAGAAGAGATAACAGGGATAATTCAGAGATAATTTTTCTAATTTCTCAATGAAAACATATGTTGTGACCCCGAAGTAGAATGTATGTTGGTTGGTTGGTTGATTTGATGCTTAACGTCCACGGTAAACAACTAAGGTCATGTCGGGACGGTCAGTTAACCTAACCACACTATTCCTGGGCAGGCTTAGACCTCCTAAACGGTTAACCAGTACTAAGTGCACATACTTTCGCCAGTAACTGACAACTACCCTTCTTAGAATGTATGTAGTGAGCCTCATTAGAACCATCTCTGTGAGACGGTTCTAATGATGGGTCACAAAATATGTGTTTATGAAAATGGAAAATTATCCCTGTTATCCATTCTTATCCGGAGCACTGATAAGAGAGAAGAGTATTTGATGACAATTGTGGGATAATTTCTGTCTCGACTGACTGGCAGAAGCAAGACATAGGTATTGCTTTTCTGGTGTTGTCAGCACCATAAACTTTTGTTGAGTTTTCTAGTTTAGCTCTGTTTTGTAACAATGTTCAGACAGACAAGACACCACATTCTTTGGGACTGTTGTTCAAATTTCTTACCGAAGTTGTTGCAAACATAACCTCTTATCTGAACTGCCTCATCAAGGCAGCTCAGAAGAGGGGTAACAATATAATTTTTACGCCTATTCAATTGAAATTATCCCCAAATATCACCAAATATGCCATCTTACCTAAAGCTCTTGTCGAAACTGCTCAACAGCTGTCCCAAATACTCAAGGTCAATTATGGTAACTTTAGTAACTCATTTCCTAGCACAATAATAATATTAGTATTTCTATCAATTGAGACACTGTCTATAATACTTATAATGAAATATGGGTGAATTTTAACTGTGTGAAACATATATAAATGTTAACAATGATCGTCAACAAAATGAGACATACTTTGGAATCATTAACAATGCAGGCAATTTTAACTATGCAACACAACAAATATTAACAGTATATAATAACAAAATAAATAAGAATTCTACTTGCAATCAGCTCCATCATAAAACAAGCTCTTTAAAAGCAATCCATGTAAAGTTAAACCATCTTTTCAAATGAAATATCATTAACCAGAAATATTTGAGCTGGTTTGCATTACCAATGAGTTCAGTGTTTGGTTTTCTTACACCTGATACAGAGCTCCAGATAAGGGAGTTTTGATGATAATTCCAAGGTAATTTTTCTTATTTCTCAACGAAAACACAGTGCAACCCCTCATTAGAACGTTCACAGCGAAATGATTCTCATAAGTAGAAATATGAAAAGATATGATTATTTATCCCAAAATTATCTCTGTTACTCCTTCTTATCTGGAGAACTGCCTCGCAGATTTCACCCAGACTTACATAAGCCTGAAAAAATACTGAAAGCCTGAAAATGACACTGGAGTCTGTGTATATCACTAATGAATATAAACAATCTAGGGAACTCTAGCTCTCCTCTGCTGTGGGCTTCAACAGTAGAGGCACAAAAGCTTTAGCATTGTTCAATGTGAACTAGCCTTATTTATTTGAAGATTTCCTGGTAGAAAAAACTACAGCAGGTGTGCAAAATGGCGATGATGTCACAGACTAAATAATCAACACAGCTCCAGATAAGGTGGTTGTTTTTTTTTAAGGATAATTCTTTTTAAGGAAAACTATAAGACATCTTTTCTTATTTCTCAACAAAAACTTATGTTCTTATCCCTTATCAGAACCATCTCAGTGAGACGGTTCAAATGAAATGTCACAACGTTATTATCCTGTTACCCCTTCTTATGTGAAGCAATGCATCAACTTGAATGTACGTAAGGAAAGCAATTAAATACTCAATAATCTCTGTAACCATCCTCTCTGCATGCATCCAACCTCTGTAGATGATTTTATTCATCACACAGCCAATGCAAGCATACTATTATTAGCCCCAATGCACTCCTCACACATCTCACACAGTGCCTATACTTGCACTTCCATTTCTTTAATTGCACATCCACAGTTAAACCAATTAAAATTCCTTTCCTTCTCATGACTTTATTGACTTATATCTGTTCACCGTCCTGCTTCTCCTAGTATAAGATAACATCCAATTTCCACCTCAGCCTCCTTTACGAAACTATATTGCCAGCAAACTGTATCACTATACTACCAACATTTACTCAAACTGTTCAATATACTATCAACATTTACTCACTGGTAATGAATTCATGAGCACAATATTTCTAATCTTATTCCATCACGCATACAGAAATGTATGACAAACAGAATCACAACCTCATAAAAACAAAACTTTTGGGCGAAAATTATGATTTTTTTTCTAATTTCATCCTGCTCAGAAATATGGAAAAAATCTCATATTTCATTCTCAAAGTTTTATCGAATCTGGACTTCCAAGAATGACTAATAGGTTCACTTATATTTCCGTGATATGTGTGAAACGCACTTGAGTGGGCGGAATACGTATGGGTATATTTCCAATCTCCAAGACATGGTAATTATGATATTTACATGGAATGATGTTTAGCATTGAACTTACATTACACATCAAAGCCAATATGGACGGCATCTACTGTTTTTATAATATAAACAGTGCCCCAGATAAGAAGGGGTAACAGGGATAATTTAGGGATAATTTTCCTCATTTTTTCATATAATCATATGTTGTTACCCATCATTAGAACCGTCTCGCCGAGACGGTTTTAATGAGGGGTCACAACATATGGTTTTTGTTGAGAAATAAGAAAAATTATCTTTGAATTATCTTTAATATCCCCTCTTATCTGGAGCTCCGATAAATTTTCTTGTTGTCTCAGTATATATAAGCTCTACTTTTATACTGTCCTATCAGTGATCTATCAAATCCTGCAGAAGCTGTATATGTCTAGGAGTTACAGTGGGATCAGAGGATGCCCTATCTATCAGGGAAGTTCCCATCTGAGCATAAAGAGCATTCACCAATTTTCCCGTTGCTGAGCGGATACTTGAGCTACCACCCTGTACTGCACCGCTACTGTTGGTGGCGCCCAGCAGATGCCAGAGAAGGGGTAAAACGTGAAGTATAATCTGTTTCTGCTTCTTTGGGTAAACTCTTGTCACCAGTTCTGTAAGCAAACAACAGTTTCATTTTAGATACTGTTTTCACAAATGACAGACGATTAAATTTTACAAAACAGGACCTGTCTGCATACAGGATAGCCCGCCTGACAGTGCCATACCAATCACATAATTTTTTTTAGCCAAATTACCAAAACATCCAATTCGGACCCTGATGCAGAGTCCAGAGTGACAACAATACTTCTTCCTGTGCTTACATACAGACAAGCTAAAAATCAGTCATAAAATGATGACTGCTCTCTGCCACGTACAGTCACAACATAAAAAGAGATACAGCCTTCAGTCTCCCTTGTTTGCATTCAGTCACAGAAACAAAGGTAAAGCACAGAGTTCCTCAAATGTCTGTGTTGGCACTGGAGAAGACAGAAAGCTAACAATGCCTACAGAGAAGTTATCCCCATGTTTCACCTTCAGCAAGTTACAGGAATGATGACATGAACTGAGTATCTGGTAATAAGACTGAATTTTGTGACTGCCAAACACTGTATGCAATTTAACAACAGAGCACTGGTTAAGAGAACCAGTTTATGATAATTCTATGATAATTTTCTTATTTCTCCATAAATGCTTGTTACAACTCCTCTTTAGAACATAATTAGCAACTGATGTGCTTCTATTGGGAGTAATAATATATGTTTTAAGGTGACTGAGCACACTTTCAAGGAAAGCAACTCTATCATATTCTTTTTGCCTCCCTTTTCAATGGGGGTTCTAGCAGCAAACTCTTTCCTTTCAGAGAAGACCCCCTTTTGAAGGGCTTCTTCCTCTGGAGAAGCAAACAGGAAGTCACAAAAGTTGTTGCCCTTGTAAAATGGTGAAAAAACATGGAGGTGTACCCATGTATCTTAAAGAAGAATGGTAAAATTATTCCATAACTACAATAAACTACTATGTACCTGCAACTTTCTCCACTAAGTGGGGTTTACTCCTCGCACTGGCTGACTGAGCCTGGTTAGCCATTGGCTGAATTAACTGGTTTGGATCTAGAAACAGAACAAATGGCTTTTTATGTCAAGTTACAGATTGTTCAATTTCAGCATTTTTAATTTATAAGAACAACAGATTCATCTAAGCAGAAAATTAAGTTGCACATTTCACGGGTATGCCCAACATGTGTATGAGCTATACATTTCTAATGGAAGTAAACACCAGGTTTGCCATACATGTATATATGTTACATATAAAAATTCGACAACTAAGTTAAAATTGCTTACTAAAGTGGGTACAACTGATACATTTCTTAGTGGTATATTAAGCAGCCATTTGAATGACTCAAATAAAAGTATTCTTTGACTACCCTGTGGTGACTGTGCCCTTATCTTTATCAAAATTGTACTTGATTTTATACAACGAAAGGATTGTACTTTACAAAAAAAAAAAATCTTACCAATATTATCCATGAAGGCATCAATAATATCCATAGCCGACTGATAGATCTCTTTGTTCTTTGATGAGAGATTAGGAGAGACATTACCCACTGCTATGTTGATTACTGCTACGAGGGCATCAGCTAATAATGGTGTTATCTGTAGCATGACTTGCAGGGCATAAAGATTCACTTTGCTGTTAGGATCTTGCAGTCTTGGAAGGAATTTATCAAAGATCTGAAAAAGAAACAGCTTGCTGAATTTACTATCACAAATATAAATTTCTAAGTTACATTTTCTTGATTTTTGTGCCCCCCAAGCAAGCCAGTATCTAAATATCATTATTCATGAAAACTCTTTTAAAGGACATTTATTTGAAGTATCAGCTCAATTTATGGCGATAAAAAAATTCAAGCAAGAAATTTCCTGAAAACTTTCCTTATTTCAAGGAATGAACAGCATCTAAAAACAAGTTTTACTTCTCGGTTGTAATTCACATTTATATCTACAAAAATAAAGCACGTTCAAGTTCTTTTAATATTACAACCTTAAGACTGAAACAGATATCGACAATATAAAAATCAATCTTTTTTTACAAATTCATACAAATTCAGTTTTTGAAAAGGCAGGATGTTGTGATTTCTTTACTTGAACTGTATCTGCTTTCTATTACAGATGATAACATGTTACGACATCTTTCTACATACCTTGACAATGTTGTGAGCCACAAGATTTGCGTTCATCTCACACATCTCAAGCAGTGTTGTGATACCCTTGTACCGAACTCGCCAATCATTAGCTGTAATCATGGAATTCATTTCTTTAATTTCCTCCATGGTAGATTCATCTGTTCTTGTATTGCGTCGCTTTGGTGTGTAATGATTATTACTTTCACTGAAATACAAGAATATTATTATTATTATCCAGTGTTCTAGATAATACAACAATTCAATAACATGCTTAAAGTACTGTAAGGTGCTTAAAAATTGAGACATCTACAATTTATTTTCCATTTGTTCCAAGATGGAAAATTATTTGTAGGTTGTTCCAAAATTTAGGCAATTACGGTATGTTGTAGTCTTAACTGAGGAGCAAAGTGTATGTTTTTACAACTATCTCAGCGTTAACATCCAATACTTGCCTTCTTGAAACCCTGTGCATCAAAACTATCAAAGAACAGCAATTACGGGTCCACACCTTCCAAATTTCAAAGAAAACTGGGCTTTTATTGCCTTTTCTGTTTTTCCCTTATTTCTACTCATACATATGTTTGTCATGGATGAGGAAAATATTAAACTTTCAAATTCCAGTGTTTGGTTATTTCAATTACAGATCTTCATTTTGGCCTGCAGAGCTGTTAGCACAGTGTATCTACCATTGTTAAATCACAAAACTCTGCAATTTTCGTAAGGTACAACCAGAATGACAGAGTTTCTACTTTTGACAATAATGTTTTGCTAGAGAAATGGGTTTTTTCATGACAGATAAGAATGGAAAAACCATATTTCTTCTATAAATAAATTCCCCTTCTCTAATAAATGTCCCCTTATCACTTTTCCTGTGAATGTGAGTGAGTGAACTCGGGTTTAACGTCCCACCAACAACGAGGTCATATGGAGACGGGACCTCGGTTTAAAGTCTCATCCGAAAGACCGGAGAAGCGGGGGATCGATCTTGCGACCCCTGGATTGGTAGTCTGGAGTGTTATCCACTACGCTACAGCCGCTCCACTTTTCCTGTGAAGTGGACAAAAATCCACAAAGACTGCCTTCAGACCATCAAAATTTGTTTATCGCCCAAATTTGTTCCAGGAATGCCTTTGTAAAACGTGTGAATTAAGAATATGGTTAACACAGTAGCATACTCTGTCCCCAAATGTTTACCTGTTTGCTGAGCTTCCTCTTATCACAGAACTTGACCTGCTGCCCTGACTTGACCTCCAGCCCCTAGCAGAAGATGTTTCACTGGGGCCATCACCTAATCCCTGTAGAGTAAAGACAGATGAATATTGTAATGCTTATTATACACTCCTTCATAGTATATAATATAATTGCCAGAGCTATGTGTTACATGTTGCTGCAATTTTTTTCACATTGCAAAGATGACCTCTGACAGAAACTGTTAAAAGTCCAGGTCAATAGCAAATCTTGAAGAGTATGTGTCTGAACCTATTGTGATTTATGTAATGCTGCACATCTAGTTATGTTTATATCACAACCTTTGGAAAGCCCTTAAATGTACAAACCACCATTATCTTTACATCTTCATATAATTCTATGTTTTTGAAACAAAATACTGTAAATATGCAAGTGATGTTATGCCACATATGAATGTGTTGAGGATAATTTTTCTTATTTCTCAATCAAAACTTATATTGTGACCCCTGATGTAAGCGGGCTCTAATGAGAGGTCACAGCATATATTTTTGTGCAGAAATATTGAAAATTATCCCTCAATTTTCTCTGTTACCCTAACTGGGGGACTAATATTAGCAAGTGTATTTCTAACCTTGACTCTTAGGGCTTCAACAGTTTCTCTGACATTTCTAAGAGTATTGGTAGGTAAATGTTTAGACAACATTTTATCAAAGTCTTGATGTGTCATCAATAAATACAGAATCTGTCTACCATTATATCTGAAATAGAGTACGTTTAGAGTCTGCAAATTTACATGTATATTACAAAGATTAAAACACTATCTGTGCAAAGTTCAGTCAAGTAAAATTACCTTGACGTGAAAACTGTGACAATTTTCATACTTTTCTTTGTTCTTAAACAGCAAGAGAAGTGTGATCAGACAGTTGTGTATAACTATACTCATGTCTGACAAACTATTTGACTTAATTAAAGATCATATCAGACCAACATGCAAACAGATGCCCCTAAATCTTACATATATTTGAATTCAAATAAAAATCTATAATGGTTGGTTTTGGAAACAAAGAAGACATACTAGAATGAAAACCTGAGTGTCAGTTTTATTGGGACTTGGTATATTACAGAGCTCTAGATAAGAGGGAGTATTTGATGATAATTAGGGATAATTTTTGTTATTTCTGCATAAAAACATATGTTGTGACCCCTCATCTGAACCGTCTCGACGAGACGGTTCAGATGAGGGGTCACAGCATATGGTTTCAATGAGAAATAAAAAAAATTATCCTTCAATTATCATCAAATACTCCTCTTATCTAGAGCTCTGTATAACAGTAATGTGGTTTTCGAAGATGCATGTCCCCTAGCACAAACACAAGCAGTACTCGAAAGTTTACAGCACAGGCTGAACGATTCTATTCGAAATAATAACACTATCTGCGCTATGATGAAGTATAAGACGAATTTTTATGGCCGCCTCTTGATAATGAAACTTGACAGAATTTCCGAAACAAGTATAACTTTTAGGGTGAAAACAGACACTTTCTACATCCAAGTCTCCTTTTCCTGCAATATTTTAAAATTGTTTATATGACTACATTACCTAGTTTCTGGTGAGCTGTCCATAGAAAAATTAGCAGCCACAGGTAATATTCTCTCAGTGACATCTTTTACCCCACTCAGTACACGTCCTGGACCCATCTTATTGACTATCTTCACCAGAAATAATGAGGTTGTTTTTCTTACATGGATATTTTTATGCCTGAAAAGAATAACATCTTCCATATAATGGGTCATTCCAACTTCCAAAAATAAATACTTTGACGTTTCTTTAGTTCCTTTTACTAAAACAATTTGCACAGCACATCTTATAAAAACAAAAAATGTTTACCAAAATACATCATACTTTAAAATATGACAGATACTTGTACATGTACCTGCTGACAAAATCCTTTGTCAATATGTCTCTTTGAGACTACACCAACCTCTGATTAAATATGGGATTTATCTCAACACAGAGCTCTAGATAAGAGGGAGTATTTAGTGATAATAAGGGATAATTTTTGTTAATTCTGCATAAAAAACATATGTTGTGACCCCTCAGCTGAACCGTCAGATGAGGGGTCACAACATATGGTTTCAATGAGAAATAAAAATAATTATCCCTGAATTCCTCTTATCTAGAGCTCTGTCAACAAATCTTCATATGATGTGTTTTCTTTGATCACTAGTTCATGGATAAGAATTTAACTATGCAAATATATATTAAGCCCCAGACCAGTTTGCCAATACCCACAGTCAGAGCAAGATCATCATCTTTTGCTACATACTCTGTTCTACAAATATTTGAGTTTGTCTGTATGAATATGAAAGTCAAGGGCTTGCAGGCTGTTTAAACTGAAGACAAAATTTTTCACTTGCTGCAACCTGAATGAAGCAATTACTCACGTTGCACCACCAGCAATCAAAGCTAACAAAGCTCGTTGTGGTGTCACTCCGTCCACCATGGCTGCCAAAGCTCTTTCTGAATCCTCTCGGATAAAGCCATTGCTTTCTCCATTCTTTGCTAATAGACCTCTCACTACCATTTCTAAATCCTGAATGAGTAAACAAATAAATGTCAACTTAAAAGCATATATAATGGTTCCTTATTAGAACAATATACATGTAAGAGATTATCAGGTGAATTACTATACTTTCAAGGGAAGTAGCTCTGCCATATTTATTTTTGCCTCCCTTCTTAATATGTCAACTCTTAAAGGCAAGAATTTGCTCCTGTAGGAGCAAATTCTTTCTTTTAAGAGAAGACCCCATTCAGGGAAGCAAACAGGAAGTCAGGACAATTGTTTCCCCTTGTAAAAATGGGAGGAAAACATGAAGGTGTACCCACATACATTAATGAGGAATCTTTGAATTATCATGAAGTACTTTTTACAGCACTGAAGAACAGAAATTTTGTGAACTTATTTCCTTTTTCCATTTTTCAATAAATATAAGTATATTATTATACAGATATATTTTTTTCTTCTCAGACATTTTATTTTTCTAAAATTTCTCAAAACCATATATAACATGATGAATCTTTTTGAATTAGTAGTATTCTGGGGATTCAAAACTAAAGCAGCTTCAAAACTATGCATTCTTAAACCAGCTGAGAAAGCATAACGAAGTAAAATAATCTGAAACATGAAACACAACTTACGGTATCCATGTATTTTGTGAGATATGAAAATAATTCTCCTAAACAAACAATCGCCAGTCTTGAGACTTGAGATCGTAAATTTTTAACCTGAAACAGAAAGGCATCATGCTAGTCTTTATTTGAAAGAACTAAACAGAAATTATATATATCTCTATTTTTTTCTTCTTCTTTTTAAAATATCTTGATGCAGAAACATTACAAAGCCTACACTGATTTTTCACAACTTGACCTTATATACTGATTTAAGTAGTTGTCTAAATATGATTATAAGATTGCCACAATATATCTTCACAATATATCTTACGTCAGGCTGCGATTATATTCCAAGACAAGAACATCCTGCAAAACATTTGGCATAATTTTAACAAAAGCATATTCAAAACAGACACCTCTTTTACATGCTCACCACCCCCTCACCTGCTCTCAGAAATATAATGGAACCCCCATAAGCAGTCACCTCTCAACAATGGCCACCTCTTTAAGAGCCACTTTTCATATTTCCAAAGTGCCATTTGATTATACATCTGGGCCCTTGGTCTTTTATTCAGAACTAACCATGTTCACTGATTAATGAGACATTATATTTTTTGACCAATTGTAAAAACATTGACTTTTCTGCCGAAAAAATGTGAAAAGTTTTTTTGTTTTCTTTCATTCAGCAAAAAATTGTCAAACTTGATTTTATGTGTATTATCAGACTTAACGAATCCTTGATTAACGACACAGTTAAGCAACAGATGCTCTAAACAACTGGGCCCCAGCCTCTCCATAGCAGTCAACTCTTACAACAGCCAATTTTATGCCTTCCTATGAGTGACTGCTGTAGAGAGACTGCACTGTATAATACTTACCTCTGAAAGAAGAGCTACAATGACAGGGTGAAGGTTAGCTGTTAATGTTTCTTTGTGATACATCGCCAATCTTCTAATACTATTGATACCGCTACATTTCTGCTCCCTGTAAAAGAGTAATAAAATATTACCCAGAATCCTACATAAGGAGTATTGATGACCATTCTGAGATTTTGATGTTACAAAAAGTATGTTGTTAACCCTCATTAGAACCAGCTTGGCAATAAATATGTTGTTACCCCTCATACGAACTGCCTTGGCAAAAACATGTTGCCACCGTTCGTAAAAACTGCCTAGCAAAAAACATGTACTCTCATTAACGACCAGCTTGACAAAAACATGTGACTCCTCAATTACAAGAAAAACTGTCACTGAACAGCACAGCTCACCAATCTCCCAGGTCAAAACCTAAACATCTAAATGCAGAAAACGACAAAAGGGTAAACAGTGGGGTTCTAACATAGACTAACCTCTTTATAAAACTGTATTTGTTCTGAATACTTTTCTGTTAGACTGAAGTATCTAGTTTTAGTATTTTGAGATTATAAATAGTTTCACTAAATGAGCCGCGATACAAGAAAACCAACAAAGTGGTTGTGCGCCCAGAGCAGACTCAGATCAGCCTGCCAGTCTGATCAGTCTTCGGTGTCCGCATGAAGGTAGCTGAGACCCTTAGCTACCCTTTAAGCGCTTAGGGAAGAGTCTGATCAGACTGGGCGGATGTCCAGGCTGAGCTGAGTATGCGCTTGGCGCACAGCCACATTGTTGGTTTTCTCGTGTCGCGGCTCAAATGTTATACTAAATGTTGTGAGAAAGACAGCTGACTGTACTTGGTATGTCTGATATTGCAGATTACCATAAACATTCTTAAAATTGGGCCATCTAAAATAAGTACCGCAACTGTCCCAAAACTGAAACAATTCCATTTTAAATGCTGCAATGAGTCCAAAAGATGCAGATGGAGTGGCAAACAGTGTTGACCGTGATCAGACTGCTCCTTTATCCGCGTCTGTGCTGTTTGCTTAAGACCTATATGCCTCAATCCTTAGAATATTATTGTAATGCTATAGTACCTGACATACCCCTCTTAAAAGACATAAACAAGGGGAAATGAAATATAACTTCATAGGTCAACTCACCAGTCATCCGTTGAAATTTTCTTGTGAGCTTCTCGTAAAGCCAAATCTGCATCTTTATATGGCCTCCAATCTTCTGGGTTGTCCGAGTCGAGAGGAGACCGAGACGAGGCTGATAAGGGATGACTAGAATCTACTGGTGTCTCTAATTGTCTGAAATAGGCAAGAAACACTGTCATTATTTTTATCCATTAAAACACCAGGGCCTGGTTGTTCAAAGCATCGTTAGCCTAACGAGCTTGTTAGGAGGTTGACTCGTTAAGTGTTTTATGACTTTATAACTATATAAATTGATATTTTTTGTCGAAAATATGTGAAAAGCTTTTGTAATGCAAAAGCTTTTCACATTTTTTCAACAAAAAAGTTTGTGTATTTGGGATATTAAAGTTTGAAATTTTGATGAAACGTTAACTAACTATGTCGTTAGTTTTGAACAACTGGGCTCTGATGAGGGGATTTGTCATGACAGTTCTGAATCTATTTCTGTTCATCCTCCATAAAGGTGACACTGAAAAAATAATACCTATGTCTTGTTTTCTGTTAGTTGCAGGCAATCCAGAAAAACTATGTTGTGGCCCTTCATTAGAACTTAAAGAGGACCCAAAACAGGTTTTATTGGAGTAATATCAGAGGGCAGATGAGTATCTGATGATGATTCTGGGATATTTTTTCTTATTTATAATTTTTTTTCTTATTTTTTTATAAAAACATTTGTTGTGGCCCCTCATTGGAACCCTCTCACCAAGACAGTTTTAATGCGGAGTCACAACATGTGTTTTAATGGAGAATCAATAGAAGCTATCTTAGAATTATCTTCAAAAACTCACCTTAGCCGGGCCTCTGAATATGAAATGTTTTTCGCGAGTTATCATAAAATACTCCTATAATGAACTTCTATTCTAACACAGTGCGCCTATAGAAGCAATGGAAAGTTTCCGTGTTTTATTCCATGAACAGTATAATCTTCCTAAAAGTATATTAAGTGAATTGATACTTACGGCCTACTCTTCTTTCTAGGAGTTAACGCCGGTGACGCTCTTGTTTTTGGTGTGTTAATACCACTATTTGACCCAGAGCCTGCTCCAGATATTGACAATGCTGAAAAATATAGGCCAGGTTTCAATGACTGATAAACACAGCTCCCAATGGAGGAGGCATTTGAAAATTTTAAAACAATTATTGTTAAGCCTTCATATTAACGTATGTTGTGGTGCCTACTTACTAATTACAATCATGGAAATGCAACTTTTTCAAAACTTCTGACCGAAAGAACAAACTGCAAAAGTTTCTAGCTTGCCATATCAGACATATTAGGACCATTCTAGATTCATGGAAGTCATGACTTCCATGAATCTAGAATGGTCCTAATATGTCATTTGCCCTGAAAAACACAACAGCAGCATACTGATGTCAAGAAAAAGTTGCTTTACAGAGTGGTCAACTGCTTTAACATTTCAAATAATGGAAATCGAACTGTACAAAAATATAGTTGAATGTGACCATAAACCTGGCATGTACACAATGGATATATTTGAATTTGATGTTTTCTTTATAATATACACTTTTAAAACTTCATTTTATTTATTCATTTACTTTTTATTCTTAATTTATTTTTTTTTTTTGAGTCCTGGATCTTAGCTTTGAAAAGATTAAGTTAAAGCAACATGTTTAAGTACTAAACAAGATCAACTCTAAATTCATAAACATGCCAGATACATGTATTTTAGAATCCATTACTCATATTTAAAATCTACATGAAATTCAAGACAGCAAATGACAATATCAGTATTCCATACAATGTTAAACACATATGTCAAACAGCAAACAGTGTTAGTAAATCACAGTTTTAGTAACTTTATGTCATATATAAGAATCAAAAGTTCAAGACTGTGCATCTAAGCAGAAGACTGATGACACTCAACAGATGAAGCATGAATTTATTTTCTGGTGTTTAAATCTCTACTCATGCGGGCTTCTCTTTTAGGCAAGAATTTGCTTTCCCCCGGGAGCAAAGTCTTTCCTTTAGGGGTAGCTACCACTGAGAAGGTTGTTGTTGAGTTGTTGTTTAACTTCCCAGTAAACAATATTTCAGTCATGTCAAGACATTGCCTCCAATCTGAGACAAATGACACTCATGTCCTGCTACAGTTACTAGCAGCTCTGCCGCAGAGGCACCAGACAAGGCAGCCCATCTATTCTGCTGGCCCCAATGGGTTGAGGCCCACTGAGAAGGTAGTTAAACACTTGTAGACCAGACTGACCTCTCTAGCAAGTGTGGTCATTTTAAAGTGTGCATTCACAATCAGTATGTGTGAAGAAAATATTTGCTTTCAACTACTTTAACCCATTCCATTCGAGATACCCCTTTAGAGGTATCTGGGCAAACAGTTTGGATCTAGATCAGGCCCCACAAACGTGGAGCCTGATCTGAGATCCAAACTGTTCGCTGCCTAGACATCATTTCTACAAGAGTTGGTTAGACCAATATTGTAAAAATATTCTTGATTTTTGATGCAGATGACAATTTCAGCAGACGACAAAAAATACCCAGAATGCAATGGGTTAAATGGTAATGTGATATTAGTTCTTGAAATAAAAAGGCAATTTATGAGTACTTTTACCCAACTTAAGAACATGATTAGTCAAGAAGTAATCCAACACTGTTGTTATTTTTTTTCATAATCTGTAAGCCCCAACCAGTTTTCCTATACAATACAAACATGGCACAATTTACAGAGTTCCCTCTAAAATAAATTTACTGAGTTCCTTCTAAATAAAGTATTGAAAATAACAACTACTGAACAACAACACTATCACTTGGCAGAGGCAGATTCTATGGGAGGTTGTTGTGTCCAATAAATGGACCAATCTTACCAAGCAAAAGTGGGGAAAGTTTGTATGTAAAAATAATTTGTATGTTTTTCACAACTCCCCACCCCCACCCCACCCTTTGCTCAGCTGAACCCTTGAAACCAGTATCCACACCCTGCTTGGAGAGATGTATGGATGTAACATATACATCTACTTCCTCTTTTGTGGAAATGCTTTTGAACATTCTTCTTACATAAAACCAGCATGTTGGATTTCTTCTGCACACAAAAACAGAAGCACCACACCCCAATGAGTGTTCACAGCAAACTTACACTCAATACCTAAGCTTTCGCTTGTGTTCAACCGCCGCAATTTTTCCTGCTGCCGCTCCCGTTCTTTCTTTAATTTCTCGTCATGTTCTTGCTTCTTCTTCTCTTTCTCCACTCGTTTTATCTCTGCTTCTTCCTCCATTTGTCTTTGTTTCTGAGCTATCTTGTCACTAAGACGCTGGCTCATACGCAAATTGTTTGGATCCTGAAAAATATATTTGATGCTTGTTGCTTACAAAGTCTGTGTTAACATGAATATTGTGCCCTGATTATATTTTTCAGAGCGCGAGATAAGGGGTAAAAGGGATAATTCAAAGATAATTTTTCTTATTTGTCAATCAAAACATACATTGTGACCCCTCATTAGAACCGTCTCGGCGAGACGGTTCTAATGAGGGGTCACAAAGTATGGTTTTATTGAAAAATAAGGAAAGTTATCCCTAAATTATCCCTGTCACCCTTTCTTTTCTGCAGCACTATGTTTTATCAAGAATTAAGGCTATGTCATGACTGCCAAGAGGATTGTTTAATCTAAACAAACTAATGTCCTGCACTACAAAAGACAGCTAAACATTTTGGTTCACATAAATACAGCTATTTTTAACAACAAGAAAAGTAGGTCAAGGTTAGTGATGCCAGAGTCGCAAACGAGCATGCACAGCAGGTATAAAAGGCAGCAAATGATGCAGGTGTTGCAATGACAATACCATGACGTAAGCCTGTATTGCAAAATGTCATTTAATCTCTAAGAACTTAAGCTCAAAGCAGTGAGCAAACTAGGGGGGCTGAAAAGTATGTCAAGTTTTTTTGATTTGAGGACGGGCTATGAGATCTGATTGCATTTGTTCCTGATCATTGCCTATCCTTTTACGTTTTAGCAAGCAGGATTGACATACGAGTCACTTCCAATTCTCAGAGACTAGGAGAGCTTTAGTGAAGAAATTTCATCAAGTTTATGTCATATGATCTCTGCAACACAAGCATCAGTTGGTGACCTAAACACTGAACATAGCCATAAGTACATGTACCCACTTTGTCTAGCTCTCGGAGACTAAAGGAGCTTGCATGTTGAAACTTTACACAAAGTTGAGTCATGACATTGGCTCAACAACAATGGTTTGCAAAGGAAAGAAGAGAATTTTCCAAACTAATCATCAAATACTCCTTATCTCTGCAGTTTTGCACATGACATTTTTATCAATCACAATCTATAACAGTATAAACTTATGCCTCTTCTCTAACAACCAGGACCCAATTGTTCAAAACTAATAACCTTTTTATTTATTTTCAAACATATTGTGTACAAACTACTTCCATTTTTTGCCACAAAAAATGTGAGGAGGTCCTTACATTTTTTTGGCAAAAAGTATTTGCACACTTGATTTTATACGTACTAGAAAAAACTAAAAAAGTGAGTCCTCGACTAACAATTTTTACGCTAGCAATGCTCCAAACAACCATGCCCAGGCTGACATAATAGTCATCTACTCATCTAACAAATTATTTTAAATTCAAGTGAAAAAGAACTTCATATATAAAATATTTTTTTACATCTTTTGATGCAACACTGAATTTTTATCAGAAAATAACACTTTTACTAACCTCACTGCAAAATTCCTGTATACCCATTTTGTTTTTATTTTTAATATGTTTTATGTGTGTTTTGTTTTTCAAGTTTTGATTGTTTCTTAAAACTGACTTGTCATACTAGATGGCTACCAAACTGGATAAAGTCCAATAATTAATTGCAAACTATTAACTTTAACAAAGGATAATCATTGACCATTAATATATTAAACATGTAAATATGTCCCATGTAATGCTCACGGATCAGGTAAAAAATACTTAATAAGAATGTCTATATATTTTTGCATCATATTGCAATTACTTAAAACGTTAAGACACCAAAACAATTACTTTGATAATTCTAAAATCTGAACAAGCTGATATAACCATCTGGGACCAGTTGTTGAAAGCATGGTTAGGATAAGGAAGCTGATAGTAAAGGATTTGTTAAGTCTCACAGTGTTCATACGATCAAGTACAGTAATATTTTTGCAAAAAAAATGAGAAGAGCTTTTGCACTGTAAAAAGTCTTCACATTATTTTGGCATAAATGACTTTATTTTTTACAATACATTTGAAAATTTAATGTCTCATTAACTAATGGTGCCGTTGGTTCTGAAAAACTGGTCCCTGGTGATTTTATTATCACTGGCAAACAGTGCACAACCTGATCCTCTTAAAGCAGTCTGATGTGTGTCTACACTGTTAAGGCATTTTTATCACACTGTTAAGTATCATTACTGTAATGCTCCTGACAACCTATGTCATCAGTATATGACATATTTTCGAAGTCACATCGTTTTGTATGGTCAAGTGATCAGAATCATTCTGTAAATCTTCCACTTTTCGAAGTTTCCAAGAAGCCTATAGGTGAACCAAATCAAATCTATTAATCTGGTAATCTTACTGCATAATAAGTTACAAACACAGAGATTTTGTTGGTATTCCGAATGACTGATTGTTCTGAGCGGTGCCTTGATCAAATTGTCATATGCTGAAAGATGACAGTCATGTGCAGAAAGACACAGGTTGTTGCCCTTTTATGTCACATGCTGCAACCTCACAATCATTTTGATGGAAAAAATGATACTTACTTCATCCACATCATTAATTATGTCCATGTTGGGGTCATCCATGGATCCCTGTTTGTTTACACTGATCCCTACAACCCCGCCAGGCATGTCTTTTCTGTCTTGCTTCATTGGTTTTCCGTTGTTGCGATCTGACTGTGAATTTCCAGCATTTATTGCATGTTCTGTCCCATTTATATTTTCAAACATACCTGCAAATGAAAGCAACGTACATGCATTTATTATATAAGCTACTTACCGTAAATATTCAGCTATTAAGGTGCACGGGTGCACCACCATGTTTTCCTTTTTTGTGAAGGGTGATAACTCTTGTGATTTCCTGTTTGTGCCCCTTGATGAAGAAAATCTTTAAAAAATGGGTAAACTCTTAAAAGAAAGAATTTGCTCCTACGGGAGCAAATTCTTTCCTTTAAGAGTTGACTCCTATTCAGAAGGGAGGCAAAAATGAAAGTAGCAGAGTTGCTTACCCTGAAAGTGCACCCATTCACTTTAAAAAACTATTTTTACAACGGACTATTCCATCTTCATATTTGAGCAGTTATATTTTTCTATAAGTGTTCATCCTTTTTTAGACTGCTCATTGAGTCTCTAACTCCTATCAGTGCAACCTGATCCAGGTTCACACTGCTAGCAATTAGCCGAAATTTTTGTAACATTCTGTTATAAGAAACTGACTTGTTGGCAAAAAACTATATTACAGAACTTGATAAGTTAAGAAGGTAAAGTTTAAGTTACCCATCTCTGATCTACAAGTAAGAAACATGAAGACATCTGACCACTAAGCTTACTTAGGTTTTTTGCTTTTAATACCTCACTGAAGTGGTACACATGCACTAGGATGTAACTAAAATGTTTCTACAATAAATTACATGCTGTCGAGTTTGTTCAGTGCAAGTATTTTTCATTCAATGAACCAAGATTATTCATTAAAATCAGGCTTGCCTGAAACAAATTACCAACCTAACAGTTTTTCTCATGTGTGAAGCAATTGCACAACCAAATTATGTATTTTCATCGATATATTTGAGCCGCGACACGAGAAAACCAACAAAGTGGTTATGGGCCCAGCGCAGACTCAGATCAGCCTGGGCATCCGCCCAGTCTGATCAGAGTCTTCGCTGTCCGCATGGAGCTAGCTTAGACCCTTAGCTACCCTATAAACACTTAGCAAAGAGTCTGGTCAGACTGGGTGGATGCCCAGGCTGATCTGAGTCTGCACTGGCTAAATAACCACTTTGTTGGATTTCTCGTGTTGCAGCTCATATTAATTTGAACTTCTATTTCATTTCTTGTTTTTCTTTTTTTCAATGCTATAAACAGCCCTTCATTCAAAACAGCTGCATATTTTCTAATGTTTAATTAGACTTAAGAATTCAAATGCATAGATAAATTTTGTAATTCAATTCAGGGGCAATAACCTGTAATTATAATACCTTCTTACAATTTCAGCTTTCATATTTTTATTTATGCATTCCATTAATGGGTTATTCCAGGGTTATAAACTCTACTGAGCACGCCCACAATGAACCATGGAAATAATGAATTTTGTATTCTACCACTCAGGTGTATGCATGCATTACCATGGTTTGTCCGCCCTCCTTACAAGAGACAATGTCAACAAAACAGTATCCGCTTCCATGGTAGGTGTATCCCTTCGCTGAAGGGGACAACTCTTAAGGTGAACATGTACACTTTAAAGGCAGGGGTAAAGACTAAGCATTTATATTCAGGGGCCCGGACAGCCAAAAATTGAAATTTTACATGAAGCTAATAGACATTTTCTCTCAAAACTCAGGGGCCAAGCCCAAAATTTACAGGCTTTGGGCAACTAGGCCTCTATTAATCTTTGTCCCTGAAAGGGCAAGTGCCACTCTGCCATTTTTCATTATTGCCTCCATTCTAAATTGGGTTCAGTTGTTAAAAGCTGACCCCCATTTGGAAGGGATTTGTCATCTAGGGAAAAAATAAGAAGTTACAAACATTGTCTCTTTGTAAAAACAGCAGAAAAGCATAGTCATCATTGCAATCCTGCCAAATAAGGTAATGACATTAGTTTGTTAAGTTTACAGACAACATCAACATCAATCTGACAACTCAAGCAGCATTATGGAGTGTCTGGGGATGAAAAGGCAGTCAGGTTTTTTTAAACAAATCTATCAGAGCTCTAGATAAGAGGGAGTATTTGGTGATAATTAGGGATAATTTTTGTTCATTCTGCATAAAAACATATATTGTGACCCCTCATCTGAACCGTCTCGACGAGACGGTTCAGATGAGGGGTCACAACATATGGTTTCAATGAGAAATAAGAAAAAAATATCATCAAATACTCCCTCTTATCTAGAGCTCTGTCTATCTTAAAAAGTTCCAATATTTAAGACAGTGCAGACCCTTATCAGAAGCCATGTCTGGGTCTACACTGTTTGCAAATGTCCCTTTTTATAGGTCTCCAGGCATCAATGGGTTAATCAGGGCTCGGGAAATATTGAAAAATGAATCGGTCCAGCCGATGATGTCATCACCTAACTAATTTCCATAGGAAAAAAAATTGATACCTGTCACGAAAACTAATGACAATAAGCGAAGTCCTATGAATTAATCCCGATTTCCGTACAATGGTCGTACATTGTTGTGTTTGGTGGAGTTCTTGGTTTCACACATTTTAACACGTTTAACTACGCATGTAAAAGCAAATACAAGACTAGAACATGTTCGTAGGCAGAGCGGACGTGATAGAAAACATCATACTTGATTGACAGGTGGACAGGGGAGACCACCTGATATGGCTGAGAGTATAATTACAGGGACCATAAGACTCGGGACGGACGCTCGGCGCCCCGTTACTGCGGCTATGAATTCGTTCCGCTGAGGTGCGGGAGCAACGTCGATATGAGAATTGAAATACTACTACAGGACAAGCTAAGTGGAAGGACAAGGAAGTGTTTTTGCATAGAATTAATGGGCTTACGATCGGGACCATGTTTTTTCGAAAAATCCGGTAGTTTCGAAAAAATCGGCGTTCAAACTACCGAGATTCGACTGTATAACATATCAAGCAGTAATAGCGCCCGAAGCTAATTACTTTCACACATCCACCGTAAACTCGCGAGATTCTAGATAACGCGATGAACTTCGAGATCTCAGGAGGTAATTTGTTTATGACACAACTTGACTGGAGGCAATTATTGGATTAGTCATGCGTAATTAACGGATTGACATGTGAGCTAGGTAAGAAGAATCGGAGAAAATTTCCGAAGTATTGGACCAGTATGGGACCGATGTTTGGGGACTTTGGGCTGTTTCCAATCGGTCCCAATTTCTGAATTTCGGTCAGGGACCGAAAGAATTCCGGTTTTCCCGAGCCCTGGGGTTAATATCATCATTATAACTATTATTTTACTATTGTTACTATATTAAGTACATGTATCATTTAATCAAATGAAAAGATACATTATGGAATGGTCTTAGAATCACCTCTATGAGCCAAATCCAGCTCTTGTTTAATATGAAGTGGCGATATTCAAATTGGTTGCTTTGACAGACTGCCTTCTATTAAACAAGTACCCAATGTCACTGGTAAGTAAAAACTCAACAAATTGGAATACACATATCTGAGTATTCAGTGTAGACCTAGATTAGAGTGCCCCTTCTGATCAGGGCCTTCACTATTTGCCTTTTCATCTGCATCTTTTGGATGCATTACTGCAGTGTAAAATCAAACTGTTCCATTTTTAGGACAAGTACGGTACTTACTGTAGATGTTTCAATTTTTAGAATTTCTACAGTAGATACCTTTAAACACTTAGACATGAAGCAGGCACTCATTTAAATAATTTCAGAGTGATTGGACACGCAAACTGTGATAGGCAGACTGTGTGTGACCGAGAGAGAAAAAGAAAGTGTTGGATTCCAATTTAAGCACTCATTCTTCCTGGCTATATTAAGCCATTTTCCACAGAAAGTGTAGAGGAAAAGAGACAGACAAGCCAAAAATCGTGGAGGAAAAATTTAGCTTTTATCTTAATTCTCCATCACAATATATCTGGATCACCTTTTGTCCAGAATACAGAATATGATAATTATATGCGGTGATTTTTTCTGGTTCCAATTTTCACCATTTTGGGTCCAAAACACACACACTGATTTTTGTAATTTTTATCTTTTGTGGACAGCAGTGTCCTAAAAAGTCATATCGAAAATTAATATAAGGATAATGAATGCCATGGAAAGAAATAGATTTTTTTTTTGTGTGTCTGAATTTCGTTACATGAAAATTTCTGCATATTATACAGTGTACATTGTTCAGGAGAAATAAGTAAAAATACGGTAACTGTTCTGTAACTTTGAACACCTCCTCCTTAAGAAAATCATGGAAACACTTGCTGCACTATGCAAGCAGAGTAAAATTGGCTAACACTGGGTGCCCTGATAGTTTTGTCACACCTCGGTGTTCAAAGTTTAGAAGAGTTACCGTATACAAAGTTTTCCCTCTGTTTTTGCTTACCCAGAGCTCTTAGATTGTCTTCCAGCATTTGCTGATAATAATCATTTGTCCTTGAAAGCCTGCGCTCTGAATTGGTACAGTATTTCAAAGATATAATTCAAGCATAATTTTGCCAATCCTCCTTAATACAGTGAGGCTAATGAGGGGCTTCAGCACTAGTTTGTGGAGAAAAACTGACAGAAATTATCAATGACCATATTTACCATGAATATTCATATAACATATTAGACCTCTCATAAGAACTACATTGCTGTAGTTTTTCTAATGAGAGGTCATAATGTATGTTACATAATCATAATGCAGAGCTCTAGATAAGAGGGAGTATTTGATGATAATTAAGAATAATTTTTCATATTTCTCATTCAAACCATATGTCATGACCCCTCATCTGAACCGTCTCGTCGAGATGGTTCTGATGAGGGGTCACAACATATGTTTTAATGCAGAATTAACAAAAGTTATCCCTAATTATCACCAAATATTCCCTCATATCTAGAGCTCTGATAATGTATGTTTACCTTGAGATTCTTAGAACTATGCTAACCCCCATCTTATCATAAGCTCATGAAGAATAAGGACTGAAGTTTCCAAATATTCATAGCAAATATGGTACTACCGGTACTGAAAGACTGATATAAACCATAATATAAGCAGGATATGAAAATCAGCTCCACTTTAAAAAACTATCTCTATGCTACTCATTTGTGACCTACCAATTCCTACAACACCTATTCCTTCTGGACTGGGAGGCACTTTTTCATCCTCCAATTCTATAGGGCCATAGCTGTGCATAGAAGCGACACCTAGTGGTGAAAGCATTGAGCCTGGAAAAGGGAGATAAGTCACAGCCACCGCTGACAACATAGAACGTGCCACATCCACAGTTAAAGTACACCAGTTTAACTCAACCAGACTTAATATCAAACAAGGCCAACATAAATTGTTTTGTTTTTGTTTTTTAAAAACAAGTTAAAGTCTTTTTTACCATCAAGCTACATGTCCACATACATGTACTTTTTCATTTTTGTTTTTTGTCCTTTTTTTTTTTACTCTACATATTTTAACAAAGAACAAACAGAAAATAATTATAGAAAATTTTGCAGTCTGGCTGAATTAATTCTGAAAATTAAATTATTACATACAATTATTCAGCAAAATGAGTTAAACATACATACCAAGACATTTTAAATGGCACATTCTTTAAAACTCTTTAGTGTTATTTGTTTTCATGGCAAAAGCTGAACCTTATAAACGAGTACTCCATAAAAGTATAATTCAAGCTGTGAGAAATAAAAGTTAAGATCATTTCACCATGCAAGTTCCAAAGGACTTTAGATACAGAACTGTTTAAACCAAGGAAACTTGTGTTTGAGCTCCAGATAAGAGTTTCAATGATATGATAAGATAGGGTTTGGGGGATAATCTTAAGACAATTTTTCTTATTCCTCAACACAAATACATGTTATGACCCCTAACTAGAACCGTATTGGTAAGACGGTTCTAATGAGAGGTCACAACTTATATTTTATAGAGAAGCATGGAAAAGGTATCCTTGTTACCCCTTTTTATCTGAAACAGTTAAAAACTGTGATTATTTCTTTCTCTATTTAAACATATACTATGGCCATTCATTAGAAATACCTTGCCAGGTTGGTTCAAATGAAAGACCACAATGTATATGTTTTTACAGACAAATAAGGAAAAACAACAACCCATCTCCCTTCTAATCTGGAGCTCTGCTTGTGCTAACAAAGTGTATCTCTTCACACAGCTGTGAAAAGTGCATGAAGCAATGTGACGCTGAGAGACTGAGGTGTGATACCAAGAAAATGCTCTTCTGAGGCTGATAGAGTCAAGATTACCTTAGAATAATGCTTTATTAGAATAGTTCCACTACGATATTCACCTTATATTTTGGAACAATCCTTTCATTGAGCACTCAGATACTCGACTTACATCTTAGAACAACTGTGTAGTAGATTGCTCCATTACAAGTTTATGCAAAGGACTAAACTGCAACTGGTCTGCAGGACCAGCATTTGCTTTGTTTAACTGGTGCTCTTGGTGTTTTTGCTGGTTATTTATCACACTTTTGTGGTAAACATAAAATTTAGTTGGTCAGGAGAACCAGCTACTGAAGTGATAAGCTGGTCCTGCCCAAAAATCACTGGGCATGGACCAACAGAATCAGATAGGTGGTAAATAAAATACCTGCCATTATTCAATTTATATCCAGGAACAACAAGCTGCCAATCTACAGTCGAGTTTTAGTCATTTTTATTTTTCACACTGTTATGGTTAAAAAAGGCGGATGTTATTCAATAATATGAAAGCTCCATACCAGCAAACAACTTGGGGCTGGTAAGTTCCAGAAACAGCAGATATTTCAGGATAATTCTAAGACAATCTTTATCATATTTTGTGACCCTCATTTAACTGCCTCATCAAGGTTGCTCTAAAGAGGGGTCACAACAAGATTTTATTGAGAAGGCACAGAAATTATCTCAATTTAATTGTATCATAAAAAGTCATCCAGATAAGGTGGAGTTTTGAAGATACTTAGGAGACAAGTTTCTTATTTCTCCATGAAAACATGGTGACCCCTCCAGACAGACAATTCTAATGAGGAGTCACAACGTACGTTTATATTGAGAAATAAGAACAAGAGGCCCAAATGGGCCTGATATCGCTCACCTGGCTATTGTGCAACGGAACCATTCTGATACAAAATTGGTCCAATTCCACTGAGAATTTCTCATTTTCACATTTTGCTACTTTTAGTAACAGAGGCCAACTTGCCTGGTCTTTATATATTTACTTTTGAAACATCTCAATGCAAGAACTTTTTGCCACAAATTTCATCAAAATCCATTCAGGGGTTACTGAGATATTGCCAGTTTCATGTTTTGTGCTATTTTTAGTCACGGCAGATGGCGGCCATCTTGGATTGCTAAAATGCAAAAAATCGAAAAGCTTTCATGCAAGGACCATTTTGACACAAATTTGGTCCAATTCCATTGAGATTTTCTGATTTTCACATTTTTCTATTTTTAGTAACAGAGGCCAATATGACTGGTCTTACAGTTAGATATTTTTGAAACATCTCAATGCAAGAATCATTTTGACACAAATTTCGTCAAAATCCATTCAGCGGTTACTGAGATATTGTCATTTTTATGTTTTGTGCTACTTTTAGTAACGGCAAATGGGGGCCATCTTGGAATGCCAAAATGCAAACCAGAGGACCAATGGTCCTGTAGCTCACCTGACACTTGGTCCTGGTATTTATACATGTATATAGCACCAGGGCAGGGGCAGATAACCCCCTCCTTTGGGGATTAATGTTGAGTCCCAATTCTATATACCAAGCCACAAGGTCACTGGGCCTTTGGTTCTGGACAAAGATTTCTGAAGGGTTTTTATCATATATGGGTGTGGTGGCCACCATGTTCATGTGGCCATGACCATCTGAACAAACTTTGATTCCTTTGACCCAGTATTAAAGCTCCATATGAAATACAGTAATCATTTGTATAAACTATGATGGGCCTGAGTGCCCAATGCTACATACTGGTACCAAGTTTCAAGGTTATAGGCCTTTGGGTTCTCGAGAAAAAGACGTTTGAAGAGTTTTTACCATATATGGGCATGGTGGCCATCTCGGTCAAGTGACCAAGACCATCTGAACAAACTATGGTTCCTCTATGCCGGTGAAGCTCCATATGAAATATGGCTTCAATTGACCCCAGTGGCCGCTGAGAAGATGTTTGAAAATGTTGACGGGTGACAGAATCTCAATGACCTTGTACAGAAGTCAAAGAATGACCTTGACTTTTAACGACAAAATATCTTCATCTGGCCATTCAGTTAACCATATATACCAAATATTGTAACTCATACTTAAATAGTTTCTGAAAAATCACTGTTTAAGCATTTTCCCATATAAAAGCCTACATAACGTACCAAAGTTGACAGTGTCATAAATTAGGTCAAGGTCAATGCACGATCATTTGTATAAACTATGATGGGCCTGAGTGCCCAAAGTTACATACCAAGTTTCAAGGTCATACGCCTTTTGGTTCTGGAGAAGAAGATTTTGAAGGGTTTTTACCATATACGGGCATGGCGGCCATCTTGGTCAAGACCCCCGAGAACAAACTTTTACTCCCCGATCACACTTAGACTCCATATGAAATTTTGATTCAATCAGACCAGTGGTTTCAGAGGTGAAGATGTTTTGAAAATCTTGATGACGGACAGAACGACAAAATGACCTTGACCTTCAGTGACACAATATCTTCATCTGGTCATTTAGTCGACCATATATACCACATATTGAACCTAAGACTTAAATAGTTTCTGAGAAATCCACTGTAAAAGCGTTTTCCCATATATAAGCCTAACGTACCAAAGTTGACCATGTTGTAAATTAGGTCAAGGTCAACGCAAGGTCATTATTTGTATAAACTATGATGGGCCCGCATGCCCGATGCTACATACCAAGTTTCAAGGTCATAGGCCTTTTGGTTCTGGAGAAGATTTTCGAAGGGTCTTTACCATATATGGGCATGGCAGCTATCTTGGTCATGTGACCCAGACCCCGGGTATTAACTTAAGTTCTCCCATCCCACTGAGACACCATATGAAATTTGGCTTCAATCTCCCCTGTGGTTTCAGAGGAGAAGATGTTTGAAAATCTTGATGACGGACAGATCGACAAAATGACCTTGACCTTCAGTGACATAATATCTTCATCTGGTCATTTAGTTGACCATATATACCAAATATTGTACCTTAGACTTAAATAGTTTCTGAGAAATACGCTATATAAACGTTTTCCCATATAAAAGCCTAACATACCAAAGTTGACCATGTCGAAAATTAGGTCAAGGTCAATGCAAGGTCATCATTTGTACAAACTGTGATGGGCCCGCATGCCCAATGCTACATACTAAGTTTCAAGGTCATTAGCCTTTTGATTCTGGAGAAGAAGATTTTCGATAGTTTTTTACCATATATGGGCATGGCGGCCATCTTGGTCATGTAAACTTTCGTCCCCCCATCCCACTGAGACTCCATATAAAATCTGGATTCAATCTCCCCAGTGGTTTCAGAGGAGAAGATGTTTGAAAATCTTGACGATGGATGGTCCGACAGAATGACCATGATCTTTAGTGACATATTATCTTCATCTGGTAATTAGTCGACCATGTATACAACATATTGTACCTTAGACTTTAATAGTTTCCGAGAAATCCACTGTTTAAGCATTTTCCCTTATAAAAGCCTAACGTACCAAAGTTGACCATGCCGTAAATTAAGTCAAGGTCAACGCAAGGTCATGATTTGTATAAACTATGATGGGCCCGCATGACCAATGCTACATACCAAGTTTCAAGGTCATAGGCTTTTTGGTTCTGAAGAAGAAAATTTTTGAAGGGTTTTTACCATATATGGGCGTGGCGGCCATCTTGGTCATGTGACCCAGATACCCCGAACAAACTTTCGTTCCCCCAACCCATGGAGGCTCCATATGAAATTTGGCTTCAATCGGCCAAGTGGTTTCAGAGGAGAAGATGTTTGAAAATCTTGAAGACGGATGGTCCGACGGAATGACCTTGACCTTTAGTGACATAATATCTTCATCTGGTCATTTAGTCGACCATGTATACCAAGTATTAAACCTTAGACTTAAATAGTTTCCGAGAAATCCACTGTTTGAGTGTTTTTCCATATAAAAGCCTAACGTACCAAAGTTGACCATGCCGTAAATTAGGTCAAGGTCATTGCAAGGTCATGATTAGTACAAACTATGATGGGCCCGCATGCCCGATGCTACATACCAAGTTTAAAGGTCATAGGCCTTTTGGTTCTGGAGAAGAAAATTTTTGAAGTGTTTTTACCATATATGGGCGTGGCGGCCATCTTGGTCATGTGACCCTGATACCCCGAACAAACTTTCGTTCCCCCAACCCATGGAGGCTCCATATGAAATTTGGCTTCAATCGACCCAGTGGTTTCAGAGGAGAAGATGTTTGAAAATCTTGAAGACGGATGGTCCGACGGAATGACCTTGACCTTTAGTGACATAATATCTTCATCTGGTCATTTAGTCGACCATGTATACCAAGTATTAAACCTTAGACTTAAATAGTTTCCGAGAAATCCACTGTTTAAGCGTTTTTCCATATTGTACCAAAGTTGACCATGCCGTAAATTAGGTCAAGGTCATCGCAAGGTCATGATTTGTACAAACTATGATGGGCCCACATGCCCGATGCTACATACCAAGTTTCAAGGTCATAGGCCTTTTGGTTCTGGAGAAGAAGATTTTTGAAGGGTTTTTACCATATATGGGCGTGGCGGCCATCTTGGTCATGTGACCAAGATACCCAGAACAAACTTTCGTACCCCCAACCTAGGTAGGCTCCACATGATATATGGCTTAAATCGGCCCAGTGGTTTCAGAGGAGAAGATGTTTGAAAATGTTGACGGACGACGGACGACGGACGGACGGACGACGGACGGACGGCGGATGCCTGGCTATACTATAAGCTCACCTATGAGCCTAAAGGCTCAGGTGAGCTAAAAATCGAAAAAGCTTAATGAAAGGACCATTCTGACACAAAATTAATCCAACTCCATTGAGATTTTCTAATTTTCACATTTTTCTATTTTTAGTAACAGAGGCCAATATGAATGGTCTACAGTTAGATATTTTTGAAACATCTCAATGCAAGAATCATTTTGACACAAATTGTCAAAATCCATTCAGCGATTACTGAGATATTGTCATTTTCATGTTTTGTGCTATTCTTAGTAACGGCAGATGGCGGCCATCTTGGATGCCAAATTGCAATTAATCAAAACGACTTCATGCAAGGAACATTCTGACACAAAATTGGTCCAATTCCATTCAAGGGTTCTTGAGTAATTGTCATTTTTATGTTTGTGCTATTTTTAGTAACACCAGATGGCGGCCATCTTGGAACGCCAAATTGCAATTAATCGAAACGGCTTCATGCAAGGAACATTATGACACAAAATTGGTCCAATTCCATTCAAGGGTTCTTGAGTAATTGTCATTTTTATGTTTGTGCTATTTTCAGTAACGGCCCCCATGGTGGCCATCTTGGATAGTCAACTGACACAAAATTGAAATAATTCCATTCAAGAACCAATTCTGACCAAATCTGGTCAGAATTGGTTGCATTTTCTTTAGATATTGACATTTGAGCAAAATCGGCCTTGTAAACGCTAAGTAGGTCACTGTGACCTAATTCCGATATAGATTTTTTTTATTTTTACAATTTTTAATACCAAGGTCCCACTTATGTTCCATGCAAACTTTCAACCAAATATACCAAATGGTTCTGGAGAAGAAGTTGATTTTGTTGTTTTTGCTATTTTTAGTAACAGCAGCCATCTTGGATTCTTGACCTGACCCAATTTTATAATTTTGAAACCCTGCAGTCTGGTCATGCTCCATGTGAAATTTGATATCCATGGGCTCAGTGGTTTTAGAGAAGTTGTTTGAAGTTGTTTAAATAGGTAATTTTTTGACATTGGCATTTGAGCAAAATTACACACATAAACAGAAAGTAGGTCACTGTGACAAAACTCCGCTACAGATTTTTTTCATTTTTACAATTTTGAATACCAAGGTTTCACTGATGTTCCATGCCAAAATTCAGACAAATATACCCAGTGGTTCTGGAGAAGAAGTTTATTTTGCTGTTTTTGCTATTTTTAGTAACGGCGGCCATCTTGGATTTTCAACCTGACCCAATTTTACAATTCTGAGACCCTGGAGTCAGGTCATGCTCCATGTGAAATTTGAGAACCATGGGACCAGTAGTTTTACAGAAAAAGATGTTTGAATATTTGTTTTTAGGTGTTGACGGACAAATTCCGTGACGACGCACGCATTGGTATGACAATAGCTCACTATGGCCCTTCGGGCCAGGTGAGCTAAAAATTGTCTTAGAATTATCCTCATTACCCCCTCTTTTCTGGAGCTCTGAATTTTCCCTTCCAGAATGACCCCAAATATCTGGATCAGTCTTGTGTAACTCTGCTGTAAGATCAGAGCTCTAGATAAGAGGGGTATTTTAGGATAATTGAGGGATAATTTTCTTTATTTCTCATTGAAACCATATGGTGTGACCCCTCATCTGAACCGTCTTGACGAAACATATGGTGTGACCCCTCATCTGAACCGTCTCGACGAGACGGTTCAGATGATGGGTCACAACATATGTTTTTATCTAGAACTAACAAAAATTATCCCTAATTATCACCAAATACTCCCTCTTATCTAGGGCTCTGTGTAAGATGGGATTTTCTCTTCCAGAATATTCCCAAAGACAGATCTGGACATTTGGGGTTATTTTGGAGGGCAAAAAAACTTGTCTTAGAACCAAATAAACATGGTGCTCTAATTATATCCCCAGAATTATTTGAGGTTATCTGGAACTCTGCACAACATGTAAGTAGGTTAGCTCACTGGTCAGCACCAACATGAGGACCCTAAGAACACTGACTTACCCTTAGTGACTCGCCGTCTGTCTTTCGTTTTATTATTAGTAATTCCATTAAGAGTTGATCGGGAGTCCGATGATGAAACATCATCATTATATCCTTTACCAACTATTTGCACATCCGAATTTCTGTTTTCACGGAATGTCACTCCACTTTGTGGGTTATAATCCACGAAAATTGTATTAGGGTCCTCTTGTTCCTTCTTTTTGTTAAATGAGTTTGACCGATGTAATTTCGGCTTCGACTCAAATGGTGATTCTATCTTTTTGCTGAAATAAAAATTGGAAGTACAGATTAGGTACTGCAACATATTAGGTACCTCAATCAACATGGCATAGATGCAGACCTCACTATAATTTGTCTCATCTCTTCTGCCGTATCAGTCAGAGTTCTAGATAAAGTGGGGTTTAGAGGATAATTTTGAGATAATATTTCTTATTTTTTATCAAAAACTTATGTTGTGAGCCTAGAACCATCTAACTTCAACAGTTCTAATGAGGGGTCAACAACATATGGTTTAAGTGAAATATGGAAAATTATCCCTAAATTATCCCATCACCCATTATTATCTGGAGCTCTGGTATCAGCCAGCTGCAAGTGGACATTCCGAGATATTGGGAAGTGTCCTGAAAATTTGAGGATATTTTTTTCTTATTTCCAATAAAATCCTGTTGTATGCCCAAATTAGAATTTCCTCAGTGAGAAGGTTCTAAAAGGAGGTCACAACATTGCTTTACCAATACCTAAGAATGGACACAACTTATCTCAGACTTAACATCAGTTACTCCCTGTATCAGGAGCATTAGAAACATACCGTTATTTATTCTTAATTCCTTCTTTTGGAATATAAGTTGTTCCCATTGGAAAACATAACAAACATAAACACACTAGATGTCATATTTAAACTGACTGACTGAATAACTTTATTCACCAATGAAAGACAAAATTCCATTTAATGCACATCATTATCTGTCCCATCCGACAGACTTAAATTTTCCATTATTCAAGATCCATGGGGATAATTAATGACGAATGAATACTGTGTACCATAATGGCCCAATATGTGCCTTGGCAAACAGTCCAAACCCTGATGAGACCCCCGTCTGATCAGGGTCTGCACTGTTTGCCATTCCATAAACAATTTTTTGACACATGACCAGCTAGAATATCAACTTTTTGAAAGTTTAGGAAAACTAGGCTAATTTGTTATGGTGTCCAAATAATTAGGGCAAAATTATTGTAAATTAATTTTAAATAAATGATGATATTCCATTAAATCGGAATGTCACATGCACAATTCTGATTAATATCAACTATAAATACAATTAAACTATTATTTATGTGTGCCAGGAGAAAGCATGGCATAAATAGTGTCCAATCTGGCTAGGCAAGCCACACAGTCTGATCAGCCTTTATTTTTTCAAATCATCAATTTATGGGTCCAAGAAATTACATATATAGTGAAGTCAAAGACTAACATGTGCTAATATGTGCAGGCTGAACAGAACCTTCACTGTTTGCACAAGTCAAAAGACATCTTTTCTTGGCTAATTCAATATTTGCCAATGTACCACTGTTTTCATGGCAAACTCAGTATGGAAACAGTGATAGATAATCATAGGTCAAGATAATGTGGGTCCTGGTGACAGTGCTCCAGATAAGAAGGGGTAACAGGGATAATTCATGGATAATTTTTCTTATTTCTCAATGGTTATGCACGTTATGACCCCTCGTTAGAACGGTCTTGGTAAGACAGTTCTAATGAGGGATCACAACATATGTTTGTATGGCAAAATAAGGTAATTATCACTAAAATTATCCTTTCTTATCTGCAGCACTGAGTGGGATCAGATGTTTTGTAACTTCTGATGAGTGGTCACAATGCATGTGTTTATCAGGTATAAAGAGAAATTATCTCATAGTTATTCTCAAGCCCACACTTTTCTAGAACGTCTGATAATATGCCCAAAATATAAGAATACTGCATTATCATTCCATAACGTATGATATCTTCACATATACTTACTTTTTCTTTCTCAAACTGCCGTCATCAAAATCTCTATTTGAGGAATATGTACTCCAAATACCACTTTCTCTTAAGGTGTCTGGGGATGGTGACCTTGAAATTAAACTTGAGTTACTGCTCTGTTTCTCTATAATTTTTTCTTTCTTCTTTGATGCGCTGCTTCTAATACTCATCAATGAGTTCATCATCTAAAAAGTTAGAAAAAAATATTACAAAATACACAGATTATTGCCATGACTCAAATTCAGTAAGAGCAGTATCATTAACAGAAGCACAAACCAAATTAACTTTATTAGGTACTTCTAAATGCTCCCTTGGAGAAGAATGGTAGAATTAACTTCATGCACTTTTTGTGCAATACTCTATCTACACCCCTAATTTGGCCACTCATTTCCATATGGCCACTCATCCCCATATATGTTCAGGGATTCCCCAGGGTTTACCAGCTGTGGCCTCTTTTCCTGTTCTGATGAAGGGCGGTAGAGTGGGAACGAATTGGGGGGGGGGGGGGGGGGGGGGGGGGGGGGGCTTTCATCTAGATTTTTGGGATTGTTTCAATCTCATAACACAAATCTAGAATTTTGGGGTTGTTCTGGTATAGCAAAATTGCATAAGTCTGATTTAGCTATTCATGGTTATTCTTGATAAGGAAATGCCCCATTTTATAACCAAATAAATATGAGTAGTTCCAATAACTAGTTACAGTGCCCCAATATTTAAGATAATTTAGGTAGGTACTCAAATTGTGGAACAACAAGATTTTAATTACTTTCATTTATAACATCTAACATTTTAAAACATGTCTGTTTCAGTCAACATCAACAAATACTCAATCTTTTTAAAATCATAATTGCAGATCTAAACTGATCAAGTTACCTTGTCGGCAAGCATGATTCAATTTACTGTAAAACATTCTAATTATTCAGACAGACAAGTCTGAGAAAGCAGTTCAGACCTAGATTAGACTGCTCCTATATAGCTGTCTGATCAGTGCCAACAATGATTGCCTTTTCATTTGCATCTTTTTGGAGACATTACTGCATTGCAAAACCAAGTAGTTCTGTTTTTAAGACAATTGCAGTAATTATTTGGTGTCCCAATTTTAACAATTTTAATGTATATCTTTTGAACTCTATCTCTGCCAGTTGCAAATTTTTTGTCCTTCAAGCCATTTTCAATTGTCCTCAATAATATCGGATTCTCAAGTTATAATCTTTTGTCAGAGTCTCCTCTTTCCAATTTAATAATGTCTAAATTAGAAAATGCAAAGTCTAAAATAAGACTATTCAAAAGGTAATAAGCTAGTGTCAGCCAATCTTGAGAATCAGAAGTTTAAAAAACATGTTTCTCTAAAGAAAAGAAAAACTCATTGACCTTTACAAAAAGCAATATTTCAAAATTTTAATGATGTTAGTATGCATTAAAGTATTCATTTTGAAACACAGAAAAACAGACTGAAAATGAAAGTGTCAAAAATCAAAAGTTCAGTCAATGCATTTTGTTTGGACAAAACAAACGCAGATGTTATCTTTGAAACATGATGTAACTTAATCAGCAAGCTTTTCAAATAAGGTTTCAAAAAGAGACTCTAAATTCAATGGTATGTCTGTTTGCAGAATTTCATGGGATTTTATCAATTCTAGTACCTATTCAACTGTTACTACTTAAATTTTTTCAACAGCAAAGAGCTCTTTTCCATAAACCAAGTGCCATATTTTAACATACCTAAACTGCCAAACAAATGTCCTATTTACCTTTAATGTTGAGACAGAAATGTCAGAGCAATTATGAGACTGCCCTCTGATCTGGGTCTACAGTGTTTGCTTACAGTTCCATAAAACATTGAATAATAGGTCAAAAAGATTTGTTCAAATCCAAGGATGAAAGCCCCTGCCTGTTATACAAATGAGTCCAAAAATATTCCGCTACAAAAGTTTAGCATATTTCAGTTTCCTGGTGGTTCTGTTACACATCCTGCAGAACAATTGCATAGTATTAAACAACAAAATCATTAATTGACTCTGAAAGACAGTATACATAGGCATATAACTTTTGACATTTTGGTCCACACATATCATTTTTAAGCATTTTGGCGTGTGTAACTGTAATGCAATTTCTAGTAAAACTCTATTTTTAAAATTCTTATTTTCTGGACACAAAGCAGTTGCGCAAAAAAAAATTTGTGCTACTTCAGATAAGAGACCATGTAACTGATGTGCTTCATCAAAAGTTTTTAGTTCCAGTATCAAAGACTACCGATTTTCCTTAAGACAAAAATGATAAGAATCTGTAGGAAAATTGCACTATCAGTCATTTTGGAAACAAGTTTTGATAAGTTTCCTCTAATGTCTGAATTTGAAATGGCATGGCCACGATTAATGTAGCACATTATAATTTAACATTTTGACTATAGATTATGCTAGTTTGGTGAAGATGAAGTTTGATTTGATAAAGTTTTGGACACAATTTTGAAAAACACTGAAAATTGTCATTGAAATACAGGGGTCTTAAATTTTGGCACTGTGTATCCAAACAATTGCTGAGTTTCAAAATTCCAGTGCCTCAGCATCTTCTGTTAATTTTATGACATCGTATAAGACCGATGATGACAAACTTTTTGACATATAAGAAGCCCTATGTATCAGTATATCTGCTGCTAAGTTAGTCATAAAATATGCTAAACTTTTGGCGAGGAGTATATTTACACTTATGATTTTGCAATCTTTTTCAAGACTTCAGAAAAAGGATATTGCATAATGATAAATCTGGAAGAATCTTTTATATTACTCCCTTAAAACATGTCATGTAGTCTCATGATAAGAATCCCCAGAAAGGCTTTGTCAGTTTTCTAATGCATATATACAGGCAGTTTAAAAATTGTAAACAATAGTCACATGGGATCACAAACAATAATGATTTCTCTTCAGAGATAAAAGAGACTTACTGTTTATTGAATAATGATCTAAGACTTCAATGAAAATCGCATGCATCATCACAAGACTGACGTAAGGTATGCACAACACAAGGCAGTCAAAAGAACAACTACTTAAAGTCATGATAATCAAATGGCTAAGGTTTTTTATGACAGGGTTCATCATACAAATAATCATATCCATGAACTAAAGCTAACAGAAGCATGCCACCATGGAATGGTGTTTGCAGCTGATCCAAGGTATGGAGTGCATATGTAACTGACAGGTTTCTTTTTTTATACTTTCTTATTAGAGAACCATAATAAATGGTGTTTTACCTATAATTCTGGGATAAATTTCTCTTGAATGTCCATTAAAAACTATGTATTGTCCGAAGTAATGGCAGTTCTAATGGAGGCTATAACATGTTTTTAATGAAGAAATAAGAAAAAAATCTCTAAAATATCATCAAAACCCTGAAAGGAACTGGCAACTCATGCACAATGAATATTGCAATGCTCTGAAACTGGATTAAAGCGTGCATTCATTTCCACATCATGCCTAGGATTAATTCTGAATTAAGCAAGCTCAATATAAAACTTACAAACATTGTTTTTGTTTGCATTTTCAAAAGTTTATGAAAATATATTTCAAGACAAGCAGTAACAGAAATATCTGGTAATGTAATATGTTACCTTGTGAGAGATGTCACATTGTGTGGGCGGGTGTCCTGAGGTTGGCATAACAATGAATGGGAAGACAGACTTATGATGATTTCTGATGGTTCAAACAAACATGCTCTCAAATGCTTCATGTTTAAGCAGAAAATACTGACAGTTCCTACAATGGAGTCTGCCAACCAAAAAAAGCACATATATGTGATTTTTCGGTTTCATGGCACTTTCAACATCTTCAGCTACATCATGATATTTTCTGGATACGACAGTAACTCAAGACTATTTGATCTAGGTTGCTTGACTGATTGATTGTTTTGGATTTAACAGCCCTTTGAGACAGTATTTCAGTCTATATCGGGCTGTCTCCCAGAGAGAGGGAGAAAGAAGTGAGAAATGATAGATGAGAGAAAAAATGTCCAAACAACCGCCACCCACACCTACTGCAAGCACAGTAGGCCCTTGCCCTACTATTATCCAAACAAGTAGGATGCCCCGGCACTGGAAGTTACATGCAGCACCATCGCACCACCCAACCACCCCCTTTTATCTCGGTCTGTCTCACAACATTTTCATACCCCTAACATATGTGCATGATATTACAGCATCTCCTCCCTCTTCCATACTATACTGACACTGGATTGCCCAGTGCAGACTTTGTAATAACTTCAGTGAGATCAAAACTCAAATTCCTCCAAATATTAACCAGTTGTTCAACCATAGTTATGTTGAATAGTAAAATCTAAGTAACTTCAGCAGAACAATATATAGTTTATACAGCAAATTTTGCCAAGATGATGCAGTGTTGCAGTGAATGTGATCCTTTGTATCATTAATTCCTCAGTAATTTTCTGAAGTTTAATGTCATGCTATTTGGTTTATGGGAGGCCCCATAGCTCTTGATAATGGCAAAACCATGACCCCAAAAGACTAAGACATTCTGAGAATTGAGAAGTGATATACATTATTCCACTACTTTCATGTGTTGGCTGTTTTATCCCTTCAGGAACAGATTCATGCACTACTCCCGTTTAGGACTATGCCGTTTGGTATGTGAAATGCTCCTTCAATCTTTAAAGCTGTCTGAACACCATGGAAGTTCCTATAGCACATGATCAATAGGTCCAAATAATTGAGTTCAATGATTAGTTCGATCACTGCTGGCTATAACTCATTTAAGGCTGTGGAAATGCACATAAGAAAACAAAGTCTTGCATGTTTTGTCTTGTTGTTATTTCTTGGGAGATAAACCAGTTTTTATTAAAGACATCCACTGAATAATTAACCAGGAGTATATTACATGCAAATGATAAATAAGAGCAAACAAAGAAACAGTGACATTAGAAAAAGTTAAACTTCACAGGATTAAAACATTAATGAAGAAGGTATATTCATGGTAAGATCAAGACGGAAAGAAGAGCCAGCAAACAAAAGTGTACAGAAATTGGGTGGTGAAAAAGGTAAAAAAAAATATGCACCTGTTCAGCGGACTTTTAAGTAGTTATTCAATGGTGACCAATATAAAACTCGGGGTAAATCAAGCAACAAAACACAAAGGCATTAAAAACTGCATGCATATCATATATGGTACAACTTCAAAACAAACCTGTTCTTGTGATCTTATTTCTTTGAGAGATGACAGCATCTGTGTAGCAAATAAAATGTATGCAAAACTTGATACTGATACAGATATGGATTAGGGTCACTATTAGTAAGTAGTAATGCTCAAAAGAAGTCTTTGGACAGAGTACATTTCAAGAAAGTTTAGTAATGGCACTGACACTGGTGGCAATATGAAGCCAAGCAAGCAAAATTCAATCTTATATTGCTCAGCACCAAAGCTGACTTCTGAATTAATGGATGCTTTGTTATATCTTGACAACTGGAAGGGTGCTAGCTTCATGCAGTGCACAGGCAAAAGACTCATCAGTTAGTTACCAAGTAGTGTGATGCTTAATATTTGAAGAAATGCCCATGCATGCTTTAGTTTATATCAGATTCATATATTTCTTAACATTTACACTGGCGTCTAAGACGATTTCGTTTCACTGTCAAATCTTGAATAAACCATATATCAAGATTTGTCATTGAAATGTATAGTATTAAAGCTTAATGACAAATATAGGCACATCACTGAAAATACCCCCAAAACACCAACATATTATAAAATCTGTCATTGCCACCTCTTTAAGCTCCAACTCAGGAGTGTTTAATGAAGTTGAAAATGACAGATTACAATATCTGTTGGTATTCCTCTGGTGTGAAACCAAGTTAGCAATTGCAGAATATGCTGTTTGTGTTTGGCGGTACTTATGAATTTGCCTATATGTCTGTATGTACAATTAAAAGACAATTCAACTGTTTTTACCTCTGAATGAGACTCTGCTTCCAGAGTACTCTCCAGCGATGCTGCATATGCACTGTCCACGTCATCATCCTTGGTGACATATTTATCAGTGCTACTAATAGGTGGGACTTTTCTTGTGTTACGACGTGTGGCTGATCTTGCAAGAGTCGCTTTCAGTGGAATAGGAGAATCTTCGTCTTTTCCAGCTGAAAACAAATAGGGATAGGTTAAGCAAACTGATCTCAATATAGCTGCAGTATTTCATCTGAAATTGCACTCTAACCCATTCAGCTATGTAGTCTTCTGAACCTTATCTTTGCAAATACTGATTACATGTGCAAAATAAGCAGTATAGAAGAGCATGGAAGTTCAGTGGATATCATTGTGATTTGATAATGAAATTAGGGCTGCAATTTTATCGAGATAAACTACAAATACCCAGAGCAAACAGCAAATGTGTGTACTCTAGTCTAGGCTTGGGCCAGACCCGACATAAAGCTACTTAGTATCTTAGGTTGGGGCCGGAGTTTGCCTTGTCTGTTGCTTGGTTATTTGGAGTCTAACTGATGGTTTTCTTTTGCTCTTATATTTCAGTGGTGTTGTTTGACTTCCCAGGGGTCTCCTAGTGTTGCAATACGTTATTTCTGTTGAGTCCTCATCTCTCATTCATCAAAGGTCTTATACGTGATTTGTTTGTTTCCGATGATGTTTCGTTGATGGGTTAGGAAACCCTCATGCGGACCAAACAGCTAACTAAATGTTTCGAACCATTGCAGAAGCAGAGGGCCAGGTTTGGTACCAGTAAAACATGTTTAAGCCCCCCAGTTTTCTTTTGCTGACCATTCCAAGACAGTACTTCTGTTGTGGTTCCTTGATGTTACATTGTGCTATGTCTGCTTGTCTATGTTCTTTGGCAATTTTTCACCTGTTTTGCTATCCAATCTGACTTTTGTTTTGTTTTGTTGGTTAAAAATAAAGTAGATAAAAATAGATGTTGATGTTGTTTTTGATTAGGGTAACTGAATGACCATCTGTTTGGGAAAGAGCTGCTCATTCGGTTTACCGTGCGTGTCTTTTGTGAACTTGTGTCAATTTTTCCGTGTGTGTGCTTCTTTCCCTATTGGTTTTGAGAGCGGGATGTGGGATTTGATTGTATTAATTCCTGATCATTGCGCATCTTTTTACTTTGCGAAGTGTTCATATGCTCTAATACACCTTCATCATATGATATGTTCTGAGAGGAAGACAATGAAAGCAGCACCAGAGTACAAAAAGAAGCACTGAATCTTTAGCAAACCTATCATTTCCTATCAAACCACCTGAGAATTTTTAATAAAGCACAATACAGCATTTAATAGCACAAGAAATGTTAGAAAGGTACATCACTGGAGAAGTGGAACTGCATAATTTAATCATAACTTAACAATCGTTCTCTAATTTGTTTTCTGGGTGCCATCAAATTTCAAGTGCACTTTAAGTGCATTTTAATTTTTCCAAAAAATCATAAAACATCATTTTCACAACAACATATATACAAGTGAAATTTTTAGCTTATAACTATGATAAACCAATGACTTAATTGTATATGGAACAACATAGCAGCTTCACATTTCACTTCTCTCCCTGTATTCAATTTTTTCTTATAAGAACTTTTTCAAATTCAATATAAAATATAGAACTAGCCTACAGCTCTAGCATTTATTAAGTTTTTATACAAACAAAATGAAAATAAAGCAATATTAACCTTTAACCTGCTGTGTGTCAAATGAGAAACCTTCAACCTGCTGACGGTCAAATATCTAACATTTAACCTGCTGATGGTTAAATGAGTTACCTTTAACCTGATGAAAGGTTAAATTTGAGAATTTCTGAAAACAGTGCAGACCCAAATCATATTGGCAGTCTGATCAGTCTGCACTGTTGCCTTATTCATGAAAATGCTTCCCTCAAAATAGTGAATACATCCAAAGATAAAGGCAGACTATTCCATCGTGAAAATACTGACAGGTTAAAGGTTTAACAATCACAGAAGGAGCCTTGATAGGCTTATTTGTATTCCAGTCCATGTTTACAGCCAATCTTACCTGTCTTAGTTAAATCTTCACTGTAAGGTGAGGCATAGTCCTCAAGGTCATATTCAGCTAAGAAAAAGAAGTTAGTAAATCACATGTTAATAGGTGTAGGAGAGAAGGTCACACCAAAACTATAGTGATGATAAGACAGAAATATGAGAGGAAAAGTAAAAGAACTAAAGTCTCAACAAAATACTGCAAATCAAAACATACTCATGAAGGCTTTATTTTCATGAAATTTATCACACTCTCACAAAAATAGAGCAAATGGGAAAATATTCATCACAGCTTTAATTTGGAGCAATTTTTTAAATTCAAAGTTTCACGAAAATAAAAGTACAGGTTTCGTGAAATGGTTATGGCTTTTATCACTGCTCACCCATTATGAGGATTGCAAATTCAAAATTCCAGAATATGTCCTTTAACTCAAATTTATGAAAACAAGCATTCATGAAACACCCCATTTTGCAGTAAGTGAGCCCAATCAACAGAAAAGATACCTAGAAGAATGTGCAAACAGGAAAGACTCAGAATAACCTGCGCACTGGTGTTTAACCCAACAATCAATGTTATACTTAATGTTTGTACCAATCAAAATGCTCAGGTGTGCAAGATTATCAAAGTCTTAAATGTTTGAACATGCCAAAAGCTATTCTCTTTTAACCTAATGACACCCTTTTTCAATCTGCAGTACTGACCTCCCATATTCAAACTGTTAAAACCCATATTCAATCAGAACTTATTTTACTGACATCTGAGAACTTTTAAGAAAGCTTTTATAACTATTACTGACATCCATCTTAACTAAGAGTAAGTATTCTACCTAATTAGCGCACATGCCTCTATAAGCGCACACCGTGGCAATTTGTGAGGCAAAGGACTATTAATGCACATATTTTTACTGGTTTATCCCTTTGCTTTCTCGTTTACAAGAGCTGAAAATGCAATAGAATATTTAAGTTTTTACTTCTAAATCTTCTTTATCCTTCTACATGTATATCCATAAGAATTTAAAGGTTAAGCATCAGAGAAAAGCTGCTTATAAGCAGCTTTTCTCTGATGCTTTACCTTTCAATTCGTTCCCTTCAATATATAACAAGAGGCCCAAATGGGCCTGATATCGCTCACCTGGCTATTGTGCAACGGAACCATTCTGATACAAAATTGGTCCAATTCCACTGAGAATTTCTCATTTTCACATTTTGCTACTTTTAGTAACAGAGGCCAACTTGCCTGGTCTTTATATTAACTTTTGAAACACCTCAATGCAAGAATCATTTTGCCACAAATTTCATCAAAATCCATTCAGGGGTTACTGACATATTGCCAGTTTCATGTTTTGTGCTATTTTTAGTAACGGCAGATGGCGGCCATCTTGGATTGCTAAAATGCAAAAAATCGAAAAGCCTTCATGCAAGGACCATTTTGACACAAATTTGGTCCAATTCCATTGAGATTTTCACATTTTTCTATTTTTAGTAACAGAGGCCAATATGACTGGTCTTACAGTTAGATATTTTTGAAACATCTCAATGCAAGAATCATTTTGACACAAATTTCGTCAAAATCCATTCAGAGGTTACTGAGATATTGTCATTTTTATGTTTTGTGCTATTTTTAGTAACGGCAAATGGCGGCCATCTTGGAATGCCAAAATGCAAAAAAAAGCTTAATGAAAGGACCATTCTGACACAAAATTAATCCAACTCCATTGAGATTTTCTAATTTTCACATTTTTCTATTTTTAGTAACAGAGGCCAATACGAATTGTCTACAGTTAGATATTTTTGAAACATCTCAATGCAAGAATTATTTTGACACAAATTTCGTCAAAATCCATTCAGCGGTTACTGAGATATTGTCATTTTCATGTTTTGTGCTATTTTTAGTAAAGGCAGATGGCGGCCATCTTGGATGCCAAATTGCAATTAATCAAAACGACTTCATGCAAGGAACATTCTGACACAAACTTGGTCCAATTCCATTCAAGGGTTCTTGAGTAATTGTCATTTTTATGTTTGTGCTATTTTTAGTAACACCAGATGGCGGCCATCTTGGAATGCCAAATTGCAATTAATCGAAACGGCTTCATGCAAGGAACATTCTGACACAAAATTGGTCCAATTCCATTCAAGGGTTCTTGAGTAATTGTCATTTTTATGTTTGTGCTATTTTTAGTAATGGCCCCCATGGTGGCCATCTTGGATAGTCAACTGGCACAAAATTGATCCAATTCCATTCAAGAACCAATTCTGACCAAATCTGGACAGAATTGGTTGCATTTTCTTTAGATATTGACATTTGAGCAAAATCGGCCTTGTAAACGCTAAGTAGGTCACTGTGACCTAATTCCACTATAGATTTTTTTTATTTTTACAATTTTTAATACCAAGGTCCCACTTATGTTCCATGCAAACTTTCAACCAAATATACCAAATGGTTCTGGAGAAGAAGTTGATTTTGTTGTTTTTGCTATTTTTAGTAACAGCAGCCATCTTGGATTCTTGACCTGACCCAATTTTACAATTTTGAAACCCTGCAGTCTGGTCATGCTCCACGTGAAATTTGAGATCCATGGGCTCAGTGCTTTTAGAGAAGAAGTTGTTTGAAGTTGTTTAAATAGATCATTTTTTGACATTGGCATTTGAGCAAAATTACACACGTAAACAGAAAGTAGGTCACTGTGACAAAACTCCACTACAGATTTTTTTCATTTTTACAATTTTGAATACCAAGGTTTCACTGATGTTCCATGCCAAAATTCAGACAAATATACCCAGTGGTTCTGGAGAAGAAGTTTATTTTGTTGTTTTTGCTATTTTTAGTAACGGCGGCCATCTTGGATTTTCAACCTGACCCAATTTTACAATTCTGAGACCCTGGAGTCAGGTCATGCTCCATGTGAAAGGACTAGGTATGATTTGGGCCATATTTGGCCCCCTCTCAAAATATATTCAAATATTGTTTTTTTCATTAGTCACCTTGTCAACAATATAAATCTAGAAAATGGAGATGTTACGGCATGTACAAGGAAAGTTACAGCCATTCGTTTGCTCATGCATTTCTGCCCTGCTTTTTAGCAAAGTTTAGGGGGTAGGGATACATTTTGCCTTATATAACAAGGAAAGGAATTTAAATGTAAATGATAAGTATCAGATCACATACTGTATGTAATTTTAATACTAAATCTCTTTCACAGTTACTGGTCTGCATTTTATCACGTGCATGAAGGGCGATAACTCTTGATAGATCACTGAAATTGTCGGATTACAAGAACGCTATATCAAACAGTTTTTTCGATCGAAAATTAACGTTTTAGGGGCGTGCCACAATTGCAGTATTTTGTCTTTCTATGGAATTTAGATAAACCTTTCATTTCAAGATCAATTCATGTGCAGCAGTCACTTTTCACTGAATAGTACATATTAGTCTAAACGAAAACGGAAGAAAAAAATATTCAAAAAATATGGGGGGGTATGGATAAAATTTCCATTATTCTTGAGAGTTGATCAGTTGAAAATAGAATAGTAGGAAATGGTTATACAACAACAAGGATATAAAGAAAATAAACATATTTTGCATTCGAAGGAAAAAATATTTCTAAGAAAGAAAAAGGGGGATAACTTATGCTTTACATTGAAACTGCATAGTAGTTAATGGTAATGAACACATATCTTTGTATAACTGCTGACTTAGTTTTGCAAACATCGGCCATATTTTTATGAGCTTCCTTTTATAAACGTTGTTATATAAACACAATGAAAAATAATTATTTTACCCTACCCGTTTCCATGGCAACAATTTTCAAAGAAATAGATGAAGCGAAACAAGAAATAAGATATCTTTCATACATGTTTTATACTTGTTTTAATCGTGTGGTTCATTATTTTCGCACGATTTTTAAGTAAGTAGTATGCCAACCATATATGTAATATAAACTCTTAATCGAAGCTAATCAGCAGAATGATTTAGTCGTGTATTTCATGTATGAGAGTGGGTGGGGTAACTAAGACACCGAGTTATTCATACCGTAATACCGGTAACTTGTTAATTCACAATCTTTGTCATATTATATAAACAGCCGTAGATATTGGAAACAAAGGGCAATGACTCTTTTGATTGAATTTATGCATTGCACATACTTTTCCATAGCTTAGCTGTTACTATGGTTCTATTATCAACTACGGCGGACTTTCCTCACAAAGGATCAGTTTTAGATCTTTTTGGTTTAAACATATTTTTTTCGAAAAAAAATAATATGTTCAACATATATTGTGATAAATTTATATAAGGATACGAACGGAAGCAAAATGCTCATATAGTTCTTCTCCTTAAATCTTCTTTTTGACGCTGAGTGCAGTCCAGAAATGCATTGTCGCCATAACACTCATGATTGTAGGCCTATAGCTCAGAGCAATGTTCTATCCATCGACTGAGAGTCTATCATTCTTTTGTTAGACATGTCCCAGACTTGTTCTGGATAGTTAGGATCTACCCTGAAAAACAGGCGTAATCCCTTCTTTTCTCAGTTTTGATGTTACTTGGTTTAATTTATGAAATGGGAGCAACTCTAACATGCAATTTAAGGGACGAGTCCTTTTTATCAGGTGTGTGTGTGTGTGTATGTGTGTGTGTGTGGGGGGGGGGGGGGGGCGACTACAATTTCATATGGTTCACCATTTTTTTTCCGATTCCCTCCCCCCACGCAAGTCTCACTAGAATTTACCTATTCTTTCCAACCCCCACCCCACCGCCCACCCCCGTCCCCAGATAGGTGACAAAAAATTTTATGACCCCCATCCCCCAATCCCAGCTACCCTTCACACACACACACGCACATACACACACACACGCACGCACGCACGCACGCACGCACGCACGCACGCACGCACGCACGCACATCTCCCATCACCAAAAACACCAATAACAATTAATTGATATATGAATTCAAATATCGTACTACTACTATTACTTTTTCAATTTTTCTAACGACGTTCCCCAAGTGGCTCAGCGGTAGTACCAGTACCGTCTTTCGGTCCCGTCTTTTATGCGCTGTCCCGACTGCAACATTGCAGTTGCATGTATCCTTCCGAATCTGGAGTTGTTTCTGACAGTAGGTCAAGCGTCGTCATGAATGAAGAAGCGAAAAACTATGTTTTGCATCATATGTCCTGGTATTGCTTACCAAAAAAGGTAAAGCGGTCTGTTTTGGTTGTTTTATTTAGTAATATATCTTGGCGATCCGTAGATTGTCTACCCTCACTGTCAAAAGAGTTCCGGCTGCACGCGCGTCCTTGCAAGACAACAGTTGTCAATGACGTTGTTTCATATAGAAAAGTTTAAAATTAGGTGTCAGCGCAGGCAAGTGCACAGCTGATTTTTTCACACATTGTTGGCGCTGTTAAAATGCATCATTACGCAAAAAATCAGCTGTGCACTTGCCTGCGCTCAGGTAGTGTTTGGCCCAAATGCAAGCAGAAAATGGTCGAAACTGCCAAAATCGGCTGAGGATAGGTACATTTAGAGGCTCAGAAGAAGTTAAGTATCATTAGAATATGGATTATTTTAATCAGAACTGATGGTTAAAGGTTTAAACTCAAACATGACATGAAAAGAAGTTTAAGAAGTGCAATTTTGAAAATTCATAAATGAGGGGGCCAAATATGGCCCAAATCATACCTAGTCCTTTGAGAACCATGGGACCAGTAGTTTTACAGAAGAAGATGTTTGAATATTTGTTTTTAGGTGTTGACGGACGACGCACGACGCACGCATTGGTATGACAATAGCTCACTATGGCCCTTCGGGCCAGGTGAGCTAATAACCTATTAAAATGTGCGCTTATATGAAAGAAAGTTTACTACAAGTATTTGTCGCCATTTTGAAAAAGTTAAGCGCACAGGATGCTAATAAGGTCGATTACGGTAAGTATTAAAACTTGCATCAATGAGTCTTTTAACTATTCTGATCCATGCACAAAATCTGGTTACCTTATAGCAATGCAACTGCACTACAGGTATATTGAAAGCCCTCAGGATCACCCTAAGGCTCTTAGGAAGAAGTTTTGAAACATTTTCAGGACTTCTGGACAAACCTTTGCTCCATTTTTTTATTTCTCTATAATTATGTTCTATACATTTAAACTTTTCCCTCAGCTCGAAATAGGGAGCAGTCAGCCAGTCTAGGGAGACTGTTGCTCCAAATTTGTCTTCTAGACGGAGCTCTGATATTCATATGCCATACAAAATGTAAGTAAATGTCCCAGATATAGTACAGTCATGACAGAAAACAAGGACAGCTACACTACTGAATACTGCAACATTTATATGCAGCACATTGTTTAAGTTTCTGCAGCAATTTTAGAACTGCAGCACACAATTCTCATTTTGTTTTTATTTTACCAGGACTTAACTATTTTTAAATGGGATAATGCATTAACCACTATTCATATAATATCAACTATATAAACTATATCATAATCTGTATTAATCTGTTCACTTTTGGCCATTAGCCCATTGATTACACTGGGACATGACCAAAGTAAGACCTATATTCTTTCAACTAACACTTGTGGAACAAATGCACAATACATATGTCTACTTTTTTTCTATAATGTAACCTGGATTCAATTTAAGAATACATGCTGTTATACTCTACCATAATAGAAACCATAAACCCTAAAGTAAAGCAGTTTTCAAAGCACTTCCAAGAACAAGAAAACTTTTTGGTTTGAGTGAGTCAGTGAACTTGGGTTTATGTCAGTCAAACGGAGACAGGTCCTTTGTTTACAGTCTCATCCAAAAGACCAAAGAGCTGGGGTTTGAACCTGTGACCCCTGAATTGGTAGTCTAGCTTGTAAACCACTACACTACTGCTACTCTTCTTTTTGTTTTGATGAAAGTCTGAAAGATTGACCTTGTTCATCAAATCAAAAAATGCATAAGTATCTTGTGCATTTTTGATTTGTTGAATAAGGTCAATCATCTTCATATTAGACTTTTCCTTGATTAAAACCTTTCATAAACTGACAAAAGCCTTGTATGAAAGTGAATTGTCACCATGTAAGTAGGGGACGTAAATTTATTGCAAATGCAAACAATTAAATAATCTCCCCTTGCAGAATATTTTTTTCTTTAGGGGAGATAATCCATTACACTGCTGCAAATAAGTAAGAATACTGTAGTTACAACAAAAACTGCACTTCATCTGAAATTAAATCAACCAGTTTTGAACATGTTTAATAACAAATACATATGCTCATTTCTTTATTAGCATATATAAACTTGATATATGTTATATACCATTGCTTTTCACTTAAATCATAACCACTTACACTGCAACTAAAGTGAAAATCCACAATTTACAGTTATTTTAATACTGAAATGGAATATTTGAATACAAACTTTCCAACGAAATTGCAAAATTGGTCTCAGCAAATGAAGATTTAAATTAACTATTACTCAAACATGTATATATGCTACGTGCATTTTCCCACAGGATATTCACACTTCACCTACATACTTTATAAAATCCTTGGAGAGAATTATGTCTCATAAATTCTATCAGTTTGTTATATTCTATTTAGAAGAGATTTTGTTTGACACATTGATGAGCATAATGCATTTCAATGCATAACATACAAGATTAGAAAAGCAATGAAAAGACAGCTATTACTTCATACAAGATATGGCATGTTTATCTGAATATAATTATTTGACTATTAATCTTATAAAATACCACACCTACAACAAATCCTATCACTTTTTATTTTATGTTATATAGAGGATCTTACATGAGTGCTCATGTATTATTGAATTTATTAAATGAGTTGGGGGAAAAGATAAGATTCGAGGCTTTGCCGAGCATCTTATCGGTTTTCCCCAACGAGTTTAATAAATTCAATAATACAGGAGCACGAATGCAAGATTCTATTTATCATATGACACTAAAATTGCATTTTATTAGCAATATTTGACCTAAAACCTCACGATTTCGCCATTAGAAAACGTGACGTTTTAATGGACGTCAACGTATAACGTTACAACGTAATTTGCATATTTAATCCACTAGTGGATTATCGTTTTTAATGCATGGCTTTATTACACTCTCAGATTCGACGTCATATGATAAATATATTTTATTTTCTTGTCTATCTTACAGCTGCCTAATCTGATGATTTACTACAACCTGCTTCATAAAACTAAGATCTCATGTTCATTTAGAGATGAGTTAGACACATTGAGAAGCATATGCCTTTCCATGCATAACATATACAAGATTATTGCTTGTACATATCAACTATCTATGGATCCCTGATCAGTCTGTGCAGAGGAACAGACATCTTTGAGCCTGGCTATATGCACATGACCAAAATAATTGCTAAAATCTACTCCTGAGTATTTTTATGTTTGCATAGTTTACCATCAAACACATATGAGCCACAACACCACAAAACCAACAATGTGGTTGTGCGCCCAGTGCAGACTCAGATCAGCCTGGGCATCCGCCCAGTCTGATCAAAGTCTTCGCTGTCCGCATGAAGGTAGCTTAGTCCCTTGGCTACCCATTAAGCGCTTAGAAAAGAGTCTGATCAGACTGGGCAAATGCCCAAGCTGATCTGAGTCTGTGCCGGGCGCACAACCACATTGTTGGTTTTCTCGTGTCGCGGCTCATATGCCAAAACCCAGATGATAATAATTATAATCTTAAGGGAAAAAGGGAGGTAACTAATGATAAAAGTAATAAAGATACCTGGTATTTTATATCAATGATCATAAATATGCAATACCCAATATTCAGAAACAAATCTATATTTATGATGAGCAAACATGCCATTCACATATTATATTGCAGTAATGACAAGAAATTATTATCACATACAATATATGGCTAGAAAAAGTCTTCAAGTGTAAATTCCATTAACACTAATCTGTTGTTCAAAGTTGAGAATTTTTAAATGGATAAATGGTTAGTGTGGCCTGAAAAGACCCTACTGACTGACACGTTTTTGTCTCCAGGGGTTGGCAAAGTTGAAAAGATGAAGCAGATTAATAATAAGCAATGTCAACTGGTCTGTATTATATTAATGGATTGGGATTTGAGAGATTACTGATATCCAGATTAACCAAAATTTTGGGGAACCAATTTTGATACTACTGACAAGCTGAGCTCTGTTTTTGTCAGATATTCTGGAATAATTTCCTTGTTTCTCAACAAAAGCATTAGGATCTCATCAGGACTACCTCATTGTCATACAGTATTAACAATATTAACTCTCAAATATGCTCAAAGTCCACCCTTGATTTCTTTTTTTGTTTTTAATCCTCAAATTTTGGCATATTCGGCTCTCATGACTTAATTTTCATTGCATGATCCCTCCCTGCTAGGCCTTAATTTAAGTTTTTGGAATGTTGATCAAGAAGACTGATGGAAGGATAGAATAGTTCAGTTTACAGCCCACAAAGGTTATGGCCATTTAGAACCAATGCTCTGTCAACATATGTATGCTTGTACATGAGTAAACTTGCAATACTTTCTCTGACAATATTTGTGTTGTGGCCAATACTGTAACCCTTGAAAAGTGTCCTTATAGACAAAATATGAATCCAAAGATAATTTAGGTTAAAAAGGTTGACTTTATACATTACCTTTCTCGTGTTTAAAAATCCAAGGCGAGAATGCGCACGAAAGGGCCATTTTCCCTTTTCAAGACTACTTTTTTTTTCCTCATAAAAAGACCTTTTTTTCTGCTTTATGTCTATTGAATCAAGATTCATTCACCATCATTTTTTTTTCTGTTTACTTTTATTGAAAACATCAACACATTCACAAAATCTGTCAATCAAAATCTTTGACATAACTTCATTGTCAGCTAAAGCATCTATCCAATTTGACCCTCTTGTCTATTCTCATTTATTTACAAATGTTTTGTTGCAATGTTTTAATATGCTTTCACATGCTACCTTGCACATATGTCACCAAGTGACCAAAAAATTCCAAGTTGTTTAAATATTCTTATTAAATTCATTACTTCCTTCTACCAGTAGTATCCGAAGCTCCAGAGAATGACCAGTTTTAAAGATAATTCTAAGATATTTTTTCTTATTTCTCAAGAAAACATATTTTGTGACCCCTCATTAGAACCGCCTTGACAAGGTGGTTCTAATGAGCGGTCACATTATATATTTTTATCAAGAACTTACAGAAAAGTCTCGAATTTTCATAAAACCCACCTTTATCTGTAGCTTTGGTATCACTGCATGTTTCAAGAGGGAGATCATTCAAACTGTTTAAATGATCAAGTTCAGATCTATAAAAAGCAATTTATGTGCAGCTAATAGTGTTTTATTATGGATACTATCATTTAAAACTAATGCTTCCTTCATAAGAATACAGAGCAATATATAAGCGAGCTACTTACCCTAAATAAGAAGAGGAAGAAATATTGAGGGAAATACAAATGCTACTAAAGACCCAGATCAGACTGTTCCTCTCGTCTAATCAAGACTTTTGTTCAATCAAGACCTTTTGCTGTTGTTTGAATTATCTCTTAACTCTTTAAGCCCCAGTGACGAAATTAGCAAAATTTGCAAACAGCGTAGATCCTGATGAGGCGGCTCATAATGAGCCGCCTCATCTAGATCTACACTGTTTGCCCTCTAGTCTTTGAATTCTCAATATAAAAAGTCTTGGACAAGGCAGTATTATAATTTTTGCAGACGTAAATTTTGTCGTCTGCTTTTTGGTAGTGAAAGAGTTAATGGCGCTCACTTAATTCAGAGCCAGAACAGAAGTTAAACAGAGAGATGAGATAAAAGTCAATTTTCATTCAAAGGATCTTCAGTCTACAACCCAACCAATGATGACACCATGCTAAAACAAACACTATACAGTGAACTTCACTTCCCGGAAATGTCAACATATCAAGTACTTGATATCTACCATACCAGTGTCACAAGGAAATTTGAGAATCAAGCAATAATATTGGTATATGGCACTGAAGTCACAAGCCACATCATGATAAACCACTTAAGACTAAGATAACCAATATCACCTTATTTTGTATCAAATAAAATTGCTTACCTAAGTCCAGTTTGGGCATGAGAAACAGATGGGCTGCTTGGTGCCTCTGCTGCAAAGCTACTAGTTGCTTTGACAGGATTTGAGTATGGTTTTTGTCTCCCTCAGAATAGGTAAGACTTCCACATATTTAGAAACAATCTCTCAACATGACTTAAATATTGTTGACTGGGATGTTAAACCACAATTCTCACATCTGAGTCCTCTCCTGACTGAAAATACTGACTATTTGAAGTATATTAATCTAGTCAGACCATTACAATTAACAAAATTTCACACTGTGTTAAAAAAAAACAACAGAACCAAAGAGTAAACAAGTGATTTTAGATCAACTGCATGTCAGAATCAGCAGTAAAAGTACATATTTGGAAGTTAAATAAGCATCAATTTCACACAAAAGCCAACCAGGCCACATGAGCTTCAACGGCTTGACATAAGCAAGGTCACAGGCAACAGAGAGCAAAATACGAACATGAAGAAGAATAGAATTATATGTTGAAAATGTAAGTCAAGTGAAAGTTACAACTATATGATGTTTTTATTGATAAACAGGTATATTCTACTGTGGACAGAAAAAGAAAAGTGCAACTTATGATAGAATTGTCATAGAGAATACACCTGTGGAAATAACTGCATGGCCCTTTGAATTTATGGTCGCAAAGGTAAGAACTACTTTGGCTTACTTCTGCTTTCTTTATCAGCTGCCAGGTTATACCCCTATTCCACACAGACCACGAATCCCACGAATCGTCACGAATTGATAAATTTTAGGATTCGTAGCTGAATCGTAATTACTTCGTGAAGTTCTTAACTGAAACGTATATATTCGTAGTCAGTTCTTGCAATTCTTGACCAATCGGGAATTCGTGGCAAAAGTTTTGAGCTGTTCAAAATTTTGGCCACGAACTCCCGATTCAAAATATTCGTAGTTAATTCGTAACAGATTCTTAATGCATTCTTAGGCATCGTAACTGAATCGAAATCGATTCTGAGGCGTTCCTAGTGTTCTCAACTCATTCGGGGATTCGTGAATTTGTACCTTTGATGCATTTGCGCACTGTCAAGACTCTAGACGCATGCATTTATCTACCCAGCGGGCAAATGACGTTGTACTGACGTCGATGAAATGTCACTACGTCGCACTGGCCTTAGTACGACGTCGTTACGACATCATGTGCCTCGTGCGTAGATATCTCATTTTGTGGCCATAGATTTCTGATGATTCATACTTAATATGTGCGTACAGCAAAGGATCTGATCAGACTTGTGGCCTTTTTTTACCTATCTTGGGAGAAAATCCCACGAATTTTCAAGAATAGTCACAAATTCATTTTATTCGTATCGGATTCGTACGTGCATTCGGGAGATTCTTAACCGATTCATAACTAATTCTAAACGTTCGTGCAGTATTTCCAACGAGATTCCTGTAAATCGTACTGAATTCTTGGCAATATTCGTGCAAGTCCAGCCGAATCCAGTCGAATGCCACGAATATTCGTAACTCCATCGTACTTGTATCGTAACTGACTCGTAAAGAATCACGAATTGGGCCAGAAAATTTACAATCGCCACGAATTCTAATATTTATCAATTCGTGGCGATTCGTGGGATTCGTGGTCTGTGTGGAATAGGGGCATAAGCTTACCTTAACAGTTTAACAGGCAACAAGAGTTGCAATGAAACTGAATATGCCAATCTAGATGTAATTTTGGATATCACAGACTGAAATTGTCTTCAAACTGTAGGATATAGTATATAGGCATAATGCCCGGTCAGCTCTTTATTTAAACTATATTTCATGTCTGTTGACAGCTGCTCTGGAACTCCTGTGCTGTTTACAGCTCTTCAGTTTAATGATGATGTCATAAGCCAAACTTGCACTTGTTTCATGACAAAAAAATCCATGCATTTATTTCAACCGGCTTAGTTAACTGCAATAGTAAAGTAGTTTAACGATCTGCATCACTAAACTGGACGGAACATATAATCTGGAAGTTAAGGGTCAGAGGGCTTGGTGCTTTCAATACATTAACTAAAGGATGCTACATATATATAACCAAATATACAATACTGTGTATTAAACAAACAGCAGCATAAAATACTTACTACTAATCGGGTCCAAGAATGATTTGGCCAATGGTTTTTGAGACCCATTTTCTGTGTCATCTGTGAAAATGAGCAAAGCCTTGAATTCCAAATAACACATTTTGATTGCAACTGAATTTTCAGTGGCACTTTATTCTGTCACCATAGAATCTTTCTGTTCTCTGAGGTGAGTCCCCATATGATTGATAGTTTCGTACATGATGTATCTCAGAGATATCAACTGAAACCTTCAAACTTTGTTCTCTTCCATAATCATCTAACTCATCTACTTCTGCAGCTTACAGTTTATAAATCTTGCTGTCCTTTAAATAACAGGTTTCATTTCAGTATTTACTTTCAGGGACATTCTCAATTCAAAGCAGTTTATCCCTTATTCTGCTATTTTTTTCAATACAGATTCTTCTGCCTTTGAATTTGGACATGCCCACTTTATTTCCTCAAGCAGAACAGAAGGTTTTGCTTTGTCTGTAAGCTCTTCTGCACCCTGCCTTTTTTATAAATCAGGCCCAGAGGTTATAAAACTTGAGTACATTCTCAAACTCAAAATAAAGCACACTGATTGGCTGCTTCCGAGCACGTGCTCGGAAGCAGCCAATCAGTGTGCTTTATTTTGAGTTTGAGATTATTCTCAAGTTTTATAACCTCAAACCCTGATGTCACATCAGCTTTCACTTTCTACATATCAGCTTTTACTTTCTATGATCCTTGTGTTGCACTACTAACTCTTGCAATCTAGGAAAGTGACTTCTTGTCCTATGCAATTAAAGATTAATGTGAAGACAACTGTAACTCTCCCACAAGATGTACATGATACAGTCTTCCATTCAATAGCAACAAAACATCACCAAAAAATTGCCAAATACAAACAAAAGCCCATTCTATTACATAATGTATATTAGCAACACAATGTTGTTGTTTTTTTAATATTTTTGGCACACACAATCAACTCAAGAATGTTGAATGGTATGAAACTACTTATTTTCAAAGGCAGAAATGACTGATTTTCAAAATCAAACTTCAAACTGCTATTCTGTCAACCCTGTTAACCCTTTTAATACTGGAAACCCATTTGAGGGACATATGAAAACAGTGCAGACCCAGTTCAGATGCCTAAAAGTGGCTCTGCACAGGTCAAGGTTTATTCCACCATCAGGGCTCTTGGAGTCCTCTGACTTCAGATTTTAGTGCTGGGATAACTTTTAATGTTAAACTCCAAAGATTTAATTAAGAAGCCTTTTGGAATCTCCAGTGAGAGACAAACAAAAACTAGCAAATTCAAAACTCTTCATGCCCCATTTCCAAGAAAACAAAGAACAATTTCATGCCATGTTATATGGTATTATTCTCTCATTCTCACTAAGTCTATCTGTTTAATTATTTACATCACTCACTGAGGCATCACTGTCTGCAATAACTATACCCATCCTAATCATGAATAAATAACTGTTAGCTCTAAATATAAACAATTTCAAAAGACAGAAACTCAGTCACAGCTCTAAATAGTCAATAATTTCACTCCATGAAATTTCATATCTCTAAGATCTAAACCCTAAGGTAGTCATTTAGAAACATGATCACAGTATGTGATTCCCAAATGCAAAGCTATGGAAAGAGCAATTAACGAGCCTTATTACTGGCACATACATAATACAAATGGAATAAATACAGGTATAAGAAGTTTCTGTATCTTCAACAAATAAATGATTTCAAATGCCATATGAATAGTAAAGGCCAATGCAAAGAGTGTAAACATGTATCCCAAGGTGGAGTCTCATCTGAGTACATTCTTAAATGGTAAAAAAGCATTCCCAGATATGAAAAATGGAGTTCTTCCAACTCATAACTGTAAGAACACATCTAAGTTTTGGGGTAACTGATATGTTTTGGTTTCATTGCACACACAACTGAAAATGGCAGAAAACCCTGATGTTGCTCATAAAGAAAGGCATAAAGATTTTCCAGGAGATAAGGTATAGTCAATACTAACCAAGGTGTGAAAGGTTAATGAGCCTGATATAGACAATCTCCCTTCATAAATAACTAATAAGACTTCTGATGATGTTCATGGTACAATGTAGATTGTGTCTGATAACAGAAACAATTGGAAATATTGGTAAAGTCAAGAAGGAACTTCAATCTGATTTCTGTAAATGGTTGAAGATGGACAAAAGACAAAAGAAAAGATGAAAGATAGGCTTGCAAATATCAGGAATTATACTAGCAAGCAAACTTCTTTCAGAAAAGTGGTTCCAATTTACAGAACTCTGATAACTTTCTCATTGATAAAGACACTGCAATTTATGTTGAAATAGGAGACAACTCAACATGAAATGATGTGAAAGAACAAGTGTCTCACTGTCCTTCTTTTTACTCTATAGTAAAAGCTTGCCCAAGCCCACAGAAAATAAATATTTCTACATGGTGAAGGCTGAAGAACATACACCAAAAGTCCCTGACATCCAATGTAACTCATCAACTTAATCCAAATATCTACTGTTTCTATGTTGGACAGTGTCGCTGTTTACATAAATCATACACATAATCCCAATGTCTGAATAAGAATCACAAAAACTACTTTCCAGTAAACATACCACATACAGTCACTATTTACAATTCAGCTTAAATGATCCATCCAGTGGGTAAATAGAAGACTGCTGCGCATTTTTATAAAAAATGCCAAAATATACATTTCTACCACTAATATCGTCTTTGTAGCAATTTTCAAAAGATCCAATAACATTTAAAAATAATTACAGAGCCATCTGACCCTCTTCAAGACACACTAAAACATTATTGTGAGCAGGTAATCATTTCAAACTAAATATTCTTTCGAAGGTCATGAACTAATGAAGAACTCAAATACAAAATAAGAAAAAGATTTAAATATGTCTGTGAATAGAGCCTATTTTTCACTGTATGACAGACAGAAAGGGTGTGTATTATATCAAAGCTGTACTCATTTTAAAACAAGAGAAATGACAATGAAACTTGCAAAGAGTGGTTCCTTAAATAAATAGCTAAAACAGACAATAACTAATTTTTTGATCACAATGAGACATATTATATGGAGCCCTGACAATTTCAGTGATCCTATTGACATCCTAAATATTAAATTTCTTACAATCCAAGAAACAAATAAGACAGAAAAATTGACATCATCCAACACTGCACCAAAATCAAGGAATCTCTGAGTAAGAATACACCTGTTTAATATCAACTTTGAAGCACATATGAGCCTCGACACGACAAAACCAACAATGTGGTTGAGCGCCCAGTGCAGACTCAGATCAGCCTGGGCATCCGCCTAGACTGATCAGAGTCTTCGCTGTCCGCATGGAGGTAGCTTAGAACCTTAGCTACCCTTTAAGCGCTTAGTGAAGGGTCTGATCAGACTTGGTGGTTGCCCAGGCTGATCAGAGTCTGCGCTGGGTGCTCAACCACATTGTTGGTTTTGTCTTGTCGCGGCTCATATGGTTCAATATCTTCCAAAATGCATACTTCCTTGTGAGATGATGTTGTTGTTGTTGTGTTATTGTTTAACGTCCACGGTAAACAGCTATGGTCATGTCGGGACAGTCAGTTAACACAACCACACTTTTCCTGGGCAGGCTTAGACCTCCTACGCAGTTAACCAGTACTAAGTGCACTTACTTTCATCAGTAACTGACAACTGCCCTTCTTGAATCAGCAGAAGGGGAAATGAATCCTTGTGAGATGAATTAGATATATAACTCAAATTATTACAAGTAAAATGAAATGGGGATCTCCTAATAGGAATCAGAATCCATGCTAAAACAAGAAATGTCGAGATTAAGAAGGCAGTGTACTCATTAAAGCATAATATGTAATTAAAATCTTAAAAAGTTCCTTCAAGAACAGAGAATACATACAGAAGTAGGAACAAAACTTCTTTTGATGCGAAAATTGCAAACCTTTTCTACACAAAGGTGCTCTGATATAACAATCTTAAATCTCTAGATATCCTTTAGAAAAGTGGAATACATTTGATACAACAGCTTGAGGAAGCACTAAAAAGCTCAATACACCATATTGTAAGTTTCCTTGAAAACTCTTGAATTGCTCCTAGTCAAACAAAACTGGCAAAATATCGCAATTCTCATGTGAATCTGTTCAGTCCTCATGGTAAGGAACATATCCTACTAACAACATAGTAAGTCACAGAGCACCAGATAAGAGGGAGTATTTGGTGATAATTATGGATAATTTTTGTTAATTCTGAATAAAAACATATGTTGTGACCCCTCATCTGAACCGTCTCGATGAGACGGTTCAGATGAGGGGTCACAACATATGGTTTCAATGAGAAATAAAAAAAATTATCCCTCAATTATCATCAAATACCCCTCTTATCTAGTGCTCTGGTAAGATCCCTATGAATCTGCATTTTAATAAAGTGTATCATCAAGCATGAGCAATGACTGAAAACAAACTTATCAAAAACACCACTGAGGAAAATTGATTTTAGTTCCGAGACTAGCATGAAAATTTCTGCTTTCTAAGCATTGCATGTTCCACCTGCGGATAGGAAACAAGAGCCACATAGTGGGAAAACATATATTCAGGCAAAAATCACAAGCTCAGAGCATGCACTATCATCTAGACAATAAATCTTAACATTTAGATTTTGAAAAGCTTTTTTAACATGGGCTGATAAGACAACATCCTATGCAGAATAGACTGGTCTTGTGCTGTTCACACATGTATTAAAACTTTCTTACAAAGCAGCTCTGATTATTTTAACTTTTCAAGAGATAATCAATATGTCTGAGAAGAACATTATGCCTAATAGAGAAAGTACACCGATTATTGTCAATGCCAGTGGTTCAATATTTGTATTTATACTGTATTTTACGTAAACATTCCGACAGGTCTACTTGACCAAACAGTGCAATCCAGCTTACAAGCAGTCTGATTAGGGTTTGCATTTGTTTACCAACATTTTTATAAAACATTCCCTGATGGAACAATGGATTTATCCAAATTAAATGGAACAGTATCTCAACACAGAAATGGTTGGGGCCTCCAAATAGTAAGAATTAACAAGGTAATCATGGCTCCATTTGGCATGTGTCTGCTGATGCCAAAGAACTATATACATAGTTTGTAAAGCAGAGCTCTAGATGAGAGTGAGTATTTGATGATAACTGAGGGATAATTTTTCTTATTTCTCATTGAAACCATAGGTTGTGACCCATCATCTGAACCGTCTTGTCGAGACAATTCAGATGAGAGGTCACAACATATATTTTTATGCAGAATTATTAACAAAAACCATCCTTAATTATCATCAAATACTCCCTCTTACCTAGAGCTCTGAAAAGGTCAACAGGGGCTAACAGACAACTATATAACAAGACAAATAGTATAGATTCATTTTGACATGTTTCAAGAATATTTCTCTTGTATCAATCTAAGCCTTAAGCAGGGGTGGGCGAAACCGGAGCTCCCCTGGAAAAAACACCTGACCTTACACAAGTATGACAGACTGCGCATAATGAGACAATAAGCAATCTCATCTTGCCATTCTGTTTGTGACTTTGTCAACTTCATCTTTTCTAAAAATGCACATGTTTGCATTCAAACATGGAGGAGAAAACTGAGCTGTGTTGAGATGGGAACTGCCAGATAAGAGAGTTCTGAACATGGTGAAGCACATATCAAACTTCATGAAACAGACCAAACCATATAACACTGAAGAATAGCTTTCTTTTATTTTTTTCATTTTTGATGTAATGTGTTTCATGGCCCTTTCCAGAATATTTCACTTGTATTGAGCCTATTGTTAAGCAGAGGTGGGTGAAAAGCACAGCTCCTGGGGAAAAAAAACTTCCGACCTTCCCTAAGCAGAATGTGGCTTTCTCACCAGTCTTGTGCACCAAGCAAGGCTCCAACCCACAGTGGTGAGACACCTAACATTTAAAAGTCAGCACTCTCATACACTGGGCAACACAACAGCACTTAAATGAGCCGCGACACAACAAAACCAACAATGCGGTTGTACGCCCAGTGCAGACTCAGATCAGCCTGGACATCCACCCAGTTTGACCAGACTCCTCGTTAGGTGCTCAAAAGGTAGCTAAGGGTCTAAGCTACCTCTATGCGGACAGCGAAGACTCTGATCAGACTGGGCGGATGCCCAGGCTGATCTGAGTCTGCGCTGGGAGCACATCCACATTGTTGGTTTTGTCGTGTCGCGGCTCAAATACTTTAGCAAGGCCCAATTTGGTAAACATGCATGTATTTCAATGTTAAACCAATCTAATTTTTGTGGCATGTTTAAATTCATTTGAAATACCCAAGCACATCAGACTTTAAATTTAAAATACTTTTATATTTGAAGACTTCACACCCATACCTGTCAAATGCTGACAGTATGAAAGAAAAATAAACAGTCAAAGTTGACAAAAATATTAATACCTCTTAGTATTTAAGCAAATTCATAACCCAACGAAGGAAATATGTCATGCAAGTCCTTCAGAGGTTTACCAGATCTATATCTCTTGTTTCATTTATTACATTTGGTGTTTACCTTATCCCCAACCTTGTAAATGATACTACACTTACATCCGACTCTTCAAAAAGACTTTAAATATGACTAGAATTAAAACTGTGACTACAAACAGTTCTTAGATGTTCAAGCACCAGGTAAAATTATCAACTGCAAACTGCATCTCTATTTCTAACAAATCTTCTCATTTTGCATCTGGCATTCTGGAAGAGCGCCGAAATGAATGCTCTCAGTGCATGCCTTTGAAACAAACTGAGAGTAAATACTGAAGTCTGACAGTTAAAATACTGTACTGTTCCTATATTTGGGACACCTAAAATTAATTTTCCATTTGGGACAAGTAGACAATCAATAATTTTATGTGTCCCAACACTTAAGCACATTATGGTACATGTCAGATACAATGTACACCCTTACAAGGGCTGCTCTAATGTTATCAAATGTTCCTTCTATGAAACTGACTGGCCTTCACCTGAAAATTTTGCATATTTATGCACTGTACAAACTCTGGCCCAAGTATGCCAACAAGTTAAGACAATATAAAGTCAACAAAACTCAAGACAGATATAGACCACAGTGGAGATAAAGGTCATTCTGTGTCAACATTACTTCACAGCCAAATTGACAAAAGAGAGGGACAAAATGATAAAACAGCCACTATAAATCATAACAATACTAAGCCCACAGATGACATAATAGTAAGATCTATTTCCATAAATTTAAATTTTCCTCTCAGACAAGGATTGTAAACCAAAAACTGGTTTGAACACCCCAGTCATAAGTGGTTTCAAGAATTTAAGTACAAAGTTGTGAACCTTTATATACAGGGGTCAATCTAGGCTGCTTTTTTGCGCCGATGGCGCACTTTATCGGCGCACTTTCAATGTCCTTGGCCCATTTTTGTAAATCCAGTGTGCCCAGTCAGCCCAAAAGCCATTGCATTATGCACTTTTTCCATTCCCTAGTGTAGCAGCCTGAATTTGTTTTAAGAAGTATTGTAAGTCTGTGTTAAAAGATGCTTTCTACGACATTTAAAAATTTGAGTGCAAAGGGTCGCGGTAACTAGAGCATAATACTCCATCCATGTATATTAGAACTATAAGCAAATGATTGCAACAAATACATGTACCTTAGTCTTCATTACTGAGCTCTGGCCCACCCAAGGGCCTGACACAGGAGTAATGCCACAGAAATGTCATAAATCAAATATGGAAAGAATCTGAAATACATTTACAGAGATATGAGTAACCCAAAAGGTTCAACGCAAAACTTCGCCATAAGGAAAAAAGCAAAGTCCTAATAATTGACGCCTGGCCCCACAAATGGACCTGATCCAGATGTTTAGATATTTCACATCAAAAGAAATGCTACAGAGATATCATGAACCAAACATGAAAAGAATCTGGTATGTGGTTATGGAGATATGAGCAATCCAAAAGGTTTAATGCAAAATTTTGACATAATGAAAATGTCTAAAATGCTACAGAGATATCTTGACCTAAATATGAAAAGAATCTGATATGTGGTTATGGAGATATGAGCAATCCAAAAAGTTTAATGCAAAACTTTGACATAATGAAAATGTCTAAGTCCTAATAATTGACCCCTGGCCCCAGCCAGGAAACTGATCAAGGTGCTTAGATTTTTCCCATCAAAGGTAGTGCTATAGAGATATTATATACCAAATATGACAAATATCTGGCTTGAGGTTACAGAGATATGAGCATTCAAAAAAGTTTAACGCCAAACTTTGACGAAAAAGTTGACAAACAGAGGGACAGATGCATACAAACAACAGAGTATGACAAAAACTATATACACTTGACATACTTCGTATGTTGGGGTATTGATTGATTGATTGATTTATTGCTTAACGTCCACGGTCAACATCTATGGTCATGTCGGGACGGTCAGTTAACCTAACCACACTATTCCTGGGCAGGCTTAGACCTCCTAAGCGGTTAACCAGTACTAAGTGCACATACTTTCACCAGTAACTGACAAGTGCCCTTCTTGAATCAGCGGAAGGAGAAACGAAAGTATGTGGCCAGACCGGGTTTCGAACCCAGGACCTCTGACTTATGAGTCAGGTGCCCTACCGATTGCGCTACACGGCCCGGCTATGTTGGGGTATAAAAAGTTCTTTGTCCTTTAAAATTTGAACAAGTAAACTGGATCTTTGCATACAGCGCTGAGGAGCAGTCTGATTGGGTCAACACTGTTGGGACAGGCATGAAGGATATCCTAATCTCACTCAGAAGAACAGAAACTATGGAACATACAGTACTGATTGAGTCACAGACTGCTTTCTTGAAATAATGGTGTAACATCATTCATATTATTAAGGTAGTTAATGATAAAAGAATTAACATAACTAGTGACAAAAGAATTGAATGGTATAGGTAGGCAAAATGCTGTCAAATCAGCAGATCATGATCTTCCAAGATCAAATGAATTTCAACTACACATTATTGTTGATCAAATCAATTCCTCCAATGATAATTTTGACAATTAGCTCCGAGATCGATAACTATGGGTCATTACCCACCTTCTCCTGCAAATACTGATCTAAATCTCTATTATATCTCAATAATTTATGAGGGGTAAGCATTGGGAATAGGCAGAACTCTCTTGATTGACGTCACTGAAAGTTAGAATGTAAAATGTCACAACAAAAGTTTATAAGACGGTGAAATTCTATAGTTTAAAAGAAAGTGAAGTTTCAGCAGTAAAATTTTGCATGTCACTTAATGAGACTGGTTACCCTTTCTGGGATAGAACTCTGCCATTTTCATTTTTCCCTCCCTTCTAAATGGGGTCAGCTCTTAAAGTAAAGAATTTTCTCCTCTATAAGTAATTCTTTCCTTCAAGAGTATACCCCATTATAGAAAGTTTCCTCATCCAGGGAAGCAAACAGTTGAAAAAGTTGTTTCCTTGTAAAAATGGTGGAAAAAGATGATAGGAGTGTCCATGCACCTGAAAGTCTCCAGAAGAGGTAAATTTTTATGGTAACTCTAAATCTCCGAATATTTTCAGAGCTCTAGATAAGAGGGAGTATTTGATGATAATTAAAGATAATTTTTCTTATTTCTCATCGAAACCATATGTTGTGACCCCTAATCTGAACCGTCTCGACGAGACGGTTCAGATGAGGGGTCACAACATATGTTTTTATGCAGAACTAACAAAAATTATCCCTAATTATCACCAAATACTCCCTCTTATCTAGTGCTCTGTCTAAATCTCCGAATATTTCTTCTCAGTTCTCTATCAAACCATATTTCATTGCTCCTTTGTGAGACGCAAAGAGAAATACAAAGTATACAGATATAATCTATGAATTATCTCCCTCTACCACTAACACTGTTTTACACCTGAAATCAAACATAGTAGCTCTTTGACTCACCTTTTTCACAGGTTAAAATCACACTAACAAACTGATTCAGATGTTAAGATCAACATGAAAATATTTCCCAAGTCTAAGAACTCAGTCGAATGAACATACACAATAAGACCCCATGCAGAATAATCATTTACACATTCTTTGTTCTATCTTTTAATAAATCTTTCAGTATGGGTCATACATATTATAATTAAACAGAATATCTTTTATTTGAAATCACTGCTAAAAAAGGTCAATGACACATCAAAAATTGGACATTACTGGATAATAAGGACTGCATGAACTGAGCAACTGTGTAACCCTTTTTGTAACTATCATTATCATATAAATAACAAACAGGTATCATTTCTGAGGGAAATTGAGGCAAGATTCATATAACAGACAAGAACAACCTACCCAATTCTAACAGATTTTTATTAAGAAATGCAACCAAAGTATCAAGAAATGGGATGATATTGTTGAGAAATGCTAAGAACCAATAAAGAAATGTACTGAGACCATTCGGATACGCCACAAGGAAGAACTTCACTTGGAACAATAGCTTCTATGGTAGCTGTAACTGGCGATTTCCCCCTTGTATAAAGAACTGACTAATCAGATTCAATTCTGACTCAACCATCGGCCATTACACACTTTGATGAGGACCTGGAAACCAGCTAGAGCTACAGTTACCATGATTTGAGGCAAGGTAACTTTAGCACGGTCACGTGATATTACTTTAGTCCATACTTCTGGTGTTCATTTGCAAATGTAAATGCTACAAGACAAGCAATAGCTGGAAGTGAAGTCGGCCAATGTGGTTCTCATAAGTGGCAACAACCAGGATGCATATATTGAACAGTCCCTTGTCCAGAACAAGCCAAACACCTGGTGTCTTCCAGCCCTAAGTGTTAAACTGGCTAAGGGCAAGTGTTAACCTGTTCAGACAAAAGGACGAAAAAATTATCAGCTCAACCCTCAGGAATTAGCAAACAGTGCAGACCCAGATCAGACTGCACCTTATGAGCAGTCTGATTGGGCTCTACACTGTTTGTCATTACATCTGCATCTGTTAGACCAATTACTGCACTGTAAAAGCGAACTGTTACATTTTGAGGACAACCATGGTAATTATTTTAGGTGTTTCAAATGTTTTAGATTTTCATGGTATACACTGAGCCACTTTAGTTATGCACCACTTATGAAACCCTTAATTGTAAATAAACAATCAATTTATTTTCAGAGCTAAGAAAGCACTTATTTCTGCACAAACCTTGTAAAAATGGTGCCTGTGGGAAACAAAACAAAAGTGTAGTAGTCCGCAAAAGAGCGGTATTGCAGCGCTACCAACTTAACCTGAATTCGCACTGCGAGGGGATATTTTCAACATTAATTTTTCGCACAGTTATATCTTGGAACGTCTTTACTTCCTATGATATGAAGGTCCGCCATATTGCTGTTAATATTGGCATAATTTTCATTATCAATATCCACTGCTTACACTCTGCCTTGACTTGTTAATAACGCAAGTTTATTTTTCTTGGTTTCAAAGCTACTGTGACAGTTGATGTTGTTTTGTAAACAAGCGATCGAAATACTTATACAATACCTTCCTTGTAAACAAACACATGTTCTTTGTTCATTTTCATGCAAATATTGTTGGAATTCTACGTCATGACTTTGACGTTAGTCTTGACGTCGGAACCCTAAGGTTTCAGAAATGAGTCAATCTTCAATTATGTTTTGGTCCTTTTGACTTTGATGTTATCAACGGTATTACGACCATCATACCTCGTGATAAATCATTTTATTGCTGATTGAAACTGACGTTAAAATGAGGTCAAAAGTAAAATCAATTTTTAAAGTGAAAAAGTGTTCTAAATCCTCCATAATAAAATTGGCTCACTGCTTAATAACAAAACCTTAGGTGTTTTTCCAAACCAATCAACACCCCAAATATGAAGCTCAACCCTAATTCGAGAGGAAAAGAACGACCGCTTACACTGCACATGCATTTTTGCGAAAATACGCTCTCAGCGAAGTGTGCGGATACACTCCAGTGATTTTGTAAAATTTTGTTTGTCATCAATTAGACAAGTCATTAATGATTATATTCTGCCAAAAATTTTAATGTAAGCAGTCATATGGGCAAAAAATATGGGCAGGGAAAAAGTGGTGCGTAACTAATGTGGCTCAGTGTATGCCATGTCACCCACTGCTTCTTACATGGAGCCTTGATAGAGTAACTGAGTGTCTAAGCTACCTCCATGCGGACAGCGAAGACTCTGATCAGACTGGGCGTATGCCCAGGCTGATCCGAGTCTTCGGTGGGCTCACATGCCACTGTTGTTTTGTCGTGTTGCAGCTCATATGCAAACCACATTATGCACACAATGTAGACTAGCATGAATTCTTACATGCCGTCTACATGACCATAATGACAATCTTAAAAATAAATCATAATTAATAGGTAACCATTTTTAGTCTAAAATCTTACGTACCACTCTTTCAAAGGCAATCAGCCATACTGCAAATGCTTCTATGTATCAATGAGTACCTATTGTATCACAGTCAGCCATCAATATAATCAAACCCCCTTCAGTCTTGCCAAATATTTCATCTATCTTTGAATAGCTACCATATGAAAAGTAAATATTGGGAGCCTTAAATAACTTGTGATCATCCTAAAATTTGAAAGGGTTAATTTTTCATTATCTAATTTCTTGTGGAATGGTACAGTGAGTGAGTGACCTTGAGTTTAACATCCCACCAACAACTAGGTCATATGGAGACAGTACTCAGTTTAAAGTCTAATCCGAAAGACCGAAGAAGCAGGGGGTAGATCTTGTGCCCCCTGGATTGGTAGTCCAGCATCTTGTATTTTTCAGGATGGCTTTATCATATTTCTTTAGAGAAATAAGAAATGCTTCAAAATTTTCAAAAACTCTTTGGTAAATCTGTGCTCCAGGTTGACTGACTTCTTCCAAATATGACAATCAGATCAATCTTACTCTCTACTGCCATCCCATAAATAGTTTGGTTATTGATTTCAAGTGTCTCAAATTTAACAAACCAAGGTCATGAAAATTTTCAATAACAAGACAATTATTCTTCTGTCTTAAATGTGTTTTTCCTAAATACTTTATTCCCGCACTCATAGTAAAGAAGTACCACCTTTGAAAGATACTTTGACAACTAATTTATAGAAACAACAACTTATAGGTTTTTTATAGGTTGCTAGTCATTCCTAGGAAAAATCACCAGCACCATCAAATCTCTGTTTCTCAGAGGTTGCAAGAAACAAATTAAGGAGAAGCAAATGAAGGCAGATCACAAGAATTCAAACTTCATGTATAAATCAGGGCCCATTTGTTCAAATTTAACATCATTAGACAACAAGACTTTTGATTTTCAAAAGTACTGTATGCGAAAAAACACTGCAATTTTTTCTGCCAAGACATGAGGAGCTTTTGCATTTTTTTCCACAAAGATATTGGAACACTTGGTGTTATGAGTACTATAAGACTTAACAAATCCTTCACTATTGGTTTAAACGTATTTTATTTCAAATTTCATATAATTCAATTATACATTTTGAATATGAGCCGCGACGCGAGAAAACCAACAATGTGGTTGTTGGCCCAGCGAAGACTCAGATCAGCCTAGGCATCTACCTAGTTCAATCAGACTCTTCAGTAAGCGCTTAAAGGGTAGCTAAGGGTCTAAGCTACTTCCATGCGGACAGCGAAGACTCTGATCAGACTGGGTGGATGCCCAGGCTGATCTGAGTCTGCGCTGGGCGCACAACCACATTGTTGGTTTTGTCGCGTCGCGGCTCATATATAAATTTAGCAGGATTGGAACGGAAGCATAAATACTTATTTGGTTCCTCTCCTTGTTTCTTCCACTATTGACTGTATTAAGCTAACCATTGCTTTGAACAACTGGGTCCTGAGCTCCAGCTAAGCCAGACTTCATTGGATGAATTTTTTGTTACCTTTTCACATGATGCCAATCACTTGTTCTTCATTATAACAAGCCTCATTTGACAGGTTCTAATGAGGGGCCATAACATGTGTAATAATGCCAATTCTGTTATAACTTCATAATTTCTCCATTTAATGGAGAAATTATGAAGTTATAACAGATTGTTTGGTTGGTTGTTTTGGGTTTAACGGTCATTTGAGACAGTATTTCAGTCTGTATCGGGCCGTCTCCCAAAGAGAGGGAGAAAGAAGAGAGAATTGATAGACAAGAGAAAAAAATGTCCATACAACCCCCACCCGCATCTACTGCAAGCACAGTAGGCCCTTGCCCTACTATCATCCAAATCAGTAGGACGCCCAGGTACTGGAAGTTATACCCAGCACCATTGCACCACCCAACCACCCCTAAGTTATAACAGAATTATCATCCAAAGCCTATCTTTAAATATCAAATTTTTGCCTTTAAACTTTGGCTTAAACTGCACCTTTGTAAGTATAATTACCAAAATGTTAACTTTACCTCGAATAATATTGACAATGTCAACCAAAGTCAGCTTCTTTCGTCGCATTTCAACACACAACACAATCTTATATGGAAACAATAAATCCCTGTTCACAACATTCTACGAGCTTATGAGAAATGGCGATCCTTTCAAAAATTGGCACAAGTTTCTCTGAAGAATGTAAGTTTGAAAGTTGATATGAAACACGAGCTTATCACAGCAACCAATCAAGGTACACAGAAATCCTAATACTGTGAACTATTTCTCCGACAATATAAGAAATCATCCCAACTTTTATGGAATCATATATCAAGTTTTGGCCTTACTTTTCAAATCAAGGCATTTATTTTTAGAATGGACAAGAAAGAAAAGTTTCAAAATTGATCATATAATAAGAAAATCTTTCATGTCAAAAAAAGAAGGATCAATAAGTTATTAGGCTGTGTAATCATGCAACGAGAGGTAATTAACACCCTTTGTACCTATGACATTTTAAGTAAGTCTTAACCCTCTATATCTTATTTATGCATTTTTTTTTAAATTTTTTGGTGTTGTTGTTTTTTCCCCTAACAGGTATGAACAGAAACACTCACATAACAAAAGGTAAAGCTAAGAGTCAATAAGTTCAGATCTTAGAAAACAAAGGCAGCTCAAAGACTATATATAACAGTACATGCGCTTAAAAGATGGCACAAAAGCATTAAAATCTGCTCTCTATTATAAATCTGTAAGCTGAGTGGTAAGCAGTGCAGAGCCTGATCACTCTCCTCCTATCCGAAAATATGGTCCACACAGTTTTTGCACATGGTCATTTAGATTGGTGCCTTATGCCCCTATTCCACACAGACCACGAATCCCATGAACTGATAAATTTTAGAATTCATGGAATTGTAAATTTTCTGGTCCGATTCGTGACGCTCTATGATTCAGTTACAATACATGTACGATATTGTTACGAATATTTGTGGATTCGACTTGATTCGGCTGGAATCGCACGAATATTGCCAAGAATTCATTATGATTTACAAGAATCTGTTGGGAAATACTGAATGAACGTTAGCAATCAGTTACAAATCAGTTAAGAATAAGCCAAATGCATGTATGAATCCGGAGCGAATAAAAATAAATTCGTGACTATTCCTGACAATCCATAGGATTTTCTCTCAAGATAGGTATAACAAGAGGTCCATGATGGACCTAAATCGCTCACCTGAGTTATGATGAAATAACATGGAAGATCATCTATTTGATGATGGTTCAATTGGAGCAGTTTTGCACTTTCTAATCTATATTCCGACAAAGTTTCATTTAGACTGGATCAAAACTGTGCCCTCTAGAGTGTACACAATGTTTTTCTAAGATCTGATCTGACGATCTAGTTTTTGGTCAGACATTATTCAGTTTCAAACTTGGCCTACATTTCATGAAGATACACATTCTGACAAAGTTTCATGAAGATTCAATGCAAAATAAAGCCACAATTGTGTACACAAGGTTTTTCTATGATTTGACCTAGTGACCTACCGGTAGTTTTTGACCCGACAATACCCAGTTCCAAACTCAGTTCCTAACTTGGCCTAGATTTCATTAAGATAATCATTCTGACAAAGTTTCATGAATATTGAACCAAAACTGTGCACTCTAGAGTATACACAATGTTATTCTAAGGTCTGACCTAGTGACCTAGTTTTTGATCCAACATGACCCAGTTGCACCCTTGGTCTAGATTTGTTGGAGATAAACATTTTGACAAAGTTTCATGAACATTGGAACAAAACTAACCTCTAGAGCATTCACATGGTTTTTCTAAGTTCTGACCTAGTGACCTAGTTTTGACCTGACATGGCCATTTCAAATCTGGTCTAGATTTTATAAAGATAAGCATTCTGACAAAGTTTCGTGAAGATTGACTCATAACTGTGCCCTCTAGAGTGTACACATGGTATTTCTAAGATTTGACCTAGTGACCTAGTTTTTGACCCTACATTACTCAGTTTCAATCTTGGCCTAGACTGTATACGGATAAATATTCTGACAAAGTTTCATGAAGATTGGATCATAACTGTGCCCTCTAGAGTGTACACCATGTTTTTTTAAGATTTGACCTTGTGACCTAGTTTTTGACCCCACATGACTTAGTTTCAATCTTGTCCTAGATTGTATAAGCATAAACATTCAGACAAAGTTTCATGAAGATTGGATCATAACTGTGCCCTCTAGAGTGTACACAAGGTTTTTCTAAGATTTGACCTAGTGACCTAGTTTTTGACCCCACATGATCCAGTTTCAAAAATGGTCTAGATTTTATTAAGATAAACATTCTGACAAAGTTTCGTGATGATTGGGTCAAAACTGTGCCCTCTGTGTCATTCTAAGATTTATTTCTATTTTTAGCTCTGGCGGCCATTTTGTTCAACGGAGTGGAACCGTTTTAGCAATTTTGGTTCAGGGCCATGAGTCGAACATTTCTGTGAAATTATTTTAAAATCCAGCCATTGGCTTGAGAGGAGATGTCCTTTAAAGGTTTTTCTATTTTTAGAATTCTAATTTTAGCTCTGGCGGCCATTTTGTTCACCGGAGTGGAACCGTTTTAGCAATTTTGGTTCAGAACCATGAGTCAAACATTTCTGTGAAATTTTTTTGAAATCGATCCATTGGCTTCATAGGAGATGTCGTTTAAAGGTTTTTCTATTTTTAGCTCTGGCGGCCATTTGTTCAGCGGAGCGGAACCATTTTAGCAATTTTGGTTCAGGGCTATAAAAGAAACATTTGTGTGAAATTATTTTGAAATTGGCTTCCTGGTCTAGGGGGAGATGTCGTTTGAAGTAATTGTTGACGACGGACGGACGGACGACGGACAAATTTCGATCACAATAGCTCACCTTGAGCACTTCGTGCTCAGGTGAGCTAAAACGGCCCCGAGAACACAGCCTTTGCTGTTCGCACATATTAGGTACCAAACATAAGAAATCGATGGCCACAAAATGAAGTCTCTATCCTCTAGGTTCTCATCAACGTCAGTACAGCGTCATTTTGACGTCATATGCCTGCTAGAGATATAAAATGTATGCGTCCTGAGACTGGCTGGAGTCTTTACTGTGCGCAAATGCATCAAGGCACAAATTTACGAAACACCAAATGAGTTAAGAATACCTACAAATGCCTCAGAAACGATAAGGATTCAGTTACGATGCCTAAGAATGCACTACAAATTTATTACGAATTAACTACGATTTTTTAGAATCGGGAGTTTGTGGCGAAAATTTTGAACAGCTCAAAACTTTTGCCACGAATTCGCCCATTGCTCAAGAAGTGCAAGAACTGACCAGGAATATATAAGATTCAGTTGAGAACTTCACGAACTGATTACTTTTCAGCTACGAATCCTAAAATTTATCAGTTCGTGGCAATTCGTGGGATTCATGGTCTGTAAGGAATAGGGGCATTACAGATGCAAGCGGTTGAAGCAGAGGTTCAGATAATGGGAGTACTAGATTATTTGTTAATTCTAGACAATGGGAGTATTAGATTGTTATTCTCAATACTCAATACAGACATATTCTGCGGTCCCTCATTAAAACCGCCTTTACCAGGCAGTTCTAATGAGGGATCATAATATGTTTTCATTGAGAAATAAGAACAATTGTTCTGGAATAATTCTCAAATACTTCCCTTATCTGGACCTCTTCATAAGGCTGGTTAAGCCCAATATCAATATCACTTTGGAAAGGAGCCCTGGATGAGGTATCTGCAGGCCCGCATCAAGACCATCACATACTGGTGGGGCTCTGGAAACCTGGTGGGACTGGGCGGTGCCGAAATGTAGTTGTGGGGGGGAGGGGGCTTGAAAATATGACATATTTATGGTTCAATTTCAAGAGAATTTTTTATATATTTTTTTCCTTGAAATATATGTTGTGATATCTCATTTGATTCGCCTCCCCGAGGCGATTCTAATGAGATGTCACAACATATATTTTGATCTAACCACATTGGATAATTTTTCTCAAACTGTCATCAGATACTTCTTATTATCTGAAGGCCTACATACATAACACAGAGACCAAAGGCGGGGCTGCAGCCCCAAAGCCCACCCCCTGGATCTGGGGCTGGACTGTGTTGGAAGCTTTTCTGTACCATTTTCGTCCCCAATTTCTTTAGTTTCTTCTCTCTTTTTTCCACCTTTCTCTAATTCTGCTGGGAAGATACCAGTTTTGTGTATGGCTGGATAGTCATGTTCATTGTGGCAAAACTTGGTCAGGTAAGAAGAAGCACTATAGCCTTTTAAGGTAAAAATACCAGTCTATTATATTTTAGTCATGTAAGAACCTTTTAAGGTAAAAATACCAGTCTATTATATTTCAGTCATGTAAGAAGCACTGAAGCTATCCAAAGGTGGGTGGTTTATTTTGAAAATGTCATAAAACTTGTTGACTGTCTATATTTTCAGAGTTTCAGATAAAATGAGAATCTAATGACAATTCTTTGACTATATTTTTTTCAAATTTCTCAATCCAGTTTAAAATGGAACATATGTTGTGACCCCTCATTTGAACTGCCTTATGTTGTGACCCCTCATTTGAACTGCCTTGGCAAGGCAGTTCTAATGAGGGGTCACAACATACATTCAAATTGAATATAAACAGAAATGACCTCAAAATTACAACCAAAGTCCCACTTTATCTAGAGCTCTGTAAAAAGGATAGGCTTAAGATAATAATCTACACTTGCATTTTTAATCAGTTCCGATTTGTTTGCTTAAAACTATTTGCCATTCCTTCTCAAGCCCACATATATCAGTAAATTACATCAAATTTACTAGAAAGTCAGAGTGCATAACTCTAAACCTGTCAGACAGTACTGCAGGTATATGATCAGGGGTTCTAACAGACCTTTTAATAGCATGTCAGGCCAAAGCATGGGGGATTATGGATATTGGTAAGATGGATGATTTGATGACTTGCGATTTTATGTCCTTTTCAACAGTATTTCAGTTATATCAGGATGATGGGAGGGTGTTAATGAAAGGCTGTAAGCAATTGAAAAGATTTCTGCCTCCAGCAGGATTTGAACCCAGAACCGCTAGATCAACAGGCCAGCACTTAAAGCCTGTTTCACATCAGCCGTGCGATTTTTTGTTCGTACGATTTTGGAGGCCATGGGTTTCGTAGACAGATCGCAGACAAAATTGCAGTGTATCTGGGCGGGTCCATCGTGGTCTCAGAGATCGTAAGGCAGCCGTGCGACGTTCGTACGTCTGTCTCACGGGTCGCACGATTTTGCAGTTAAAAGTAGAAAAAAAATAAACAACGTTTCGTACGGCTGCCGCAAGATGGCCGTGAAGCAGCCTTAAGACTGCCGTGAGACGGTCGTAAGAATTTTTCAAAAATCTTGCGGGCACCGTACAACGAACAAGAATTCGCAAGGCTGTCTCACGAATGTCTTACGATGACTGTACGTTCATCGTACGAATTCGCCTCGAATGACGAATAAGTGCAAGAGCACCACACGCAACCCTCATAGTTTCACCATCGATTGTCGACACCACACTGGATCCTGATGGCTATCCCACAGCAGCGTATTGTCCTTCTAAGAAGGAGGCTCTGTGATGAAGAAGAGCGTCACGCCGCCATCCTGGTGCTGCTCATCCGAGCACGGCAAGGTAGAAGAGGACGTGCGAGGCGTTGGTGGGGCAAACCCTGGGGGCATGCTTCTTTTCTGGAGTCAAGACTGGGAGTACCGATTTACTTTTAAGGGAGACGCAAGTGACACAAAAATCGTAGGACTGTCGTGCGCCTGCCGTGCGGCTGTCATGCAGCTGCCGTGCGACTTGCACGATTGTCTTACGATTCGCAACATTCTTGCGATAGCATTCTGTCAGGACGCACGACTGTCGTAAGATGCTCGTGCGGCTGTCTTGCGACCGTCGCAAGACAAACGCAACCAATGATTGACAGCAGCCCCGCCTACAAACTTGCGAACTCCTGCAAAATCGTGAGTCAATCGTGCGGTTGTCTCAAGACTGTCGTGCGGCAGTCTTGCGGCGTCCCCAGATTGCCAGAAAATCGCAGAAATAATGTGCATGTTGAGAATTTAGTTTGCGACGTTTCGACGACCTTGCGACGTCTAAAATTCGTACGACGATCTTGCGGCTGCCGTACGAAACCCAGCGATTTTTGCCAGAAATGTGATCGCAGAGGGCCGTATGGCTGCCGTAAGGCTGATGTGAAACAGGCTTAACCTACTGAGCTACTAGGGCTCCTGAAATGGGTAAAACGAAGAAGAAATCAACTGAGCGTAAGAGGAAGACTCATGACCTCAACTAGGTTCCAATCCACAAACTTCTCATCGTGAATCTGCACCAGCACTACCGGATTACATCATTGCAGGCATTTTAAGCATAAAATGTGAAGAAGTTTGGTAAGTGATGCAGGCAACAGTCACTGACAAGTACATGTTGGCTTTAAAATCATCACTTTCAATGATTTTCCATCATATTATGATACTGTCTGGATGTGACAATGAGCTCAATGCCATTGTATATCGTGCAGACTTTCTAAATTATATTCATGGCCCGGGAGTAAGACATTCTGACATGCTTTTAGACCCTGTCACATTGTAAATCCCGTCTCAAGTCTGCTTCCTTATGTTAAGCACCAGCTATCTTTGTTTCTGGTATGAGTGGGCCAGGAACCAAACCCATGGCTTCCCTCACGCCAAGCTGATGCTCTACCATTAAAGTTATTGCAACTTATACATGCAAGCATGTATGAAGACGAAACCAACAATGACTGTGATGAGCCGTTTCTTTCCACGGTCAGTCATTTTCATTTTGACACGAGTCCAAGTTTATGGTTACAATACACCAATTACATTCATTATTACCATTTAACTGTGTAGATGACTTTTTTCAAATATTGACTTTCTTTTTAAAACTACCGCAAAAACCTAAACACTGGGACAATGCTTTCAGTGCATATGGGTACACTTCTATGATTCTCCGCCATTTTTACAAAGGGCAACAATTTTTGTAACTTCCTGTTTGGTTCCCTGGCTGATGTAGCCTTTCTAAAATGGGGTGTACTCTTAAAGGAAAGAATTTGCTCCTAAAAGAGCAAATTCTTTCCTTTAAGAGTTTACCCCCATTGAGAAGGGAGCCAAAAAAAGAAAATGTCAAAGTTGTTTCCCTGATAGTGTACCCAGTCACCTTAACCCAATACTGTAATTCTTCCAAATTTGACACAGCTGGTATATTTCACTATCCGGTGAGATTTTCTGGTAACAAGAGGGCCATGGTGGCCCTGAATCGCTCACCCGAGCATTAATCAGTTCACTGGCTCTGGTGAAGATTTATAAGAGTTTTTACCATACTAACATTTGACCTAGTTTTTGACCCGACATGACCCAGTTTCAAACTTGGCCTGGATATTGTAAGAATAAACATTCTGACACAGTTTCATTGAGATTGGATCAAAACTGTGCCCTCTGGAGCGTATACCAGGTCGTTCTTATATTTGACCTAGTGACCAAGTTTTTGACCTGACAAGACCCAGTTTCAAACTTTACCTAGATTTCATTAAGATAAACATTCTGACAGAGTTTCATGAAGATTGGATCAAAACTGTGCCCTCTAGGGTGTACACAAAGTTTTTCTAACATTTGACCTTGAGCCAACATGACTCAGTTTCATAGGGGCTTAGATATATGGACAATAAACATTTTGACATAGTTTCATGAAGATTGGATCAAACCTTTGCCTTCTAGTGCTTACACAACGTTTTTCTAAGATTTGACCTAGTGACCTAGTTTTTACACGACATGACCTACTTTCAAACTTGGCCGAGAGTTTATGAAGATAAACATTCTGACAAAGTTTCATGAACTTTGGATGAAAACTGTGCCCTCTAGAGCGTACACAAGGTTTTTCTAAGATTTGACCTAGTGACCTAGTTTTTGACCCGACATGACCCAGTTTCAAACTTGGCCTAGATTTTATGGAGATAAACATTCTGACAAAGTTTCCTAAAGATTGGATCAAAACTGTGTCCTCTAGAGCGTACACAAGGTTTTTCTATGATTTGACCTAGTGACCTAGTTTTAGACCCGACGTGACCCAGTTTCGAACTTGGCCTAGATTTTATAGAGATAAACATTCTGACAAAAATTCATAAAGATTGGATAAAAACTGTGTCCTCTAGAGCGTACACAAGGTTTTTCTATGATTTGACCTAGTGACCTAGTTTTAGACCCGACGTGACCCAGTTTTTGAACTTGTCCTAGATACTATGAGGATAAACATTCTGACGAAGTTTCATGAACTTTGGATCAAAACTGTGCCCTCTAGAGCGTACACAAGGTTTTCCTAAGATTTGACCTAGTGACCTAGTTTTTGATCCGACATGACCCAGTTTCGAACTTGGCCTAGAGTTTATGTAGATAAACATTCTGACAAAGTTTCATAAAGATTGGATCAAAACTGTGTCTTCTAGAGCGTACACAAGGTTTTTCTATGATTTGACCTAGTGACCTAGTTTTAGACCCGACGTGACCCAGTTTCGATCTTGTACTAGATACTATGAGGATAAACATTCTGACAAAGTTTCATGAACTTTGGATGAAAACTGTGCCCTCTAGAGCGTACACAAGGTTTTTCTAAGATTTGACCTAGTGACCTAGTTTTTGACCCGACATGACCCAGTTTCGAACTTGGCCTAGAGTTTATGAAGATAAACATTCTGACAATGTTTCATAAAGATTGGATCAAAACTGTGTCCTCTAGAGCGTACACAAGGTTTTTCTAAGATTTGACCTAGTGACCTGGTTTTAGAACCGACGTGACCCAGTTTCAAACTTGTCCTAGATACTATGAGGATAAACATTCTGACAAAGTTTCATGAGCTTTGGATGAAAACTGTGCCCTCTAGAGCGTACACAAGGTTTTTCTAAGATTTGACCTAGTGACCTAGTTTTTGACCCGACATGACCCAGTTTCAAACTTGGCCTAGAGTTTATGTAGATAAACATTCTGACAAAGTTTCATAAAGATTGGATCAAAACTGTGTCCTCTAGAGCGTACACAAGGTTTATCTAAGATTTGACCTAGTGACCTAGTTTTAGACCCGACGTGACCCAGTTTCGAACTTGTCCTAGATACTATGAGGATAAACATTCTGACAAAGTTTCATGAACTTTGGATGAAAACTGTGCCCTCTAGAGCGTACACAAGGTTTTTCTAAGATTTGACCTAGTACCCTAGTTTTTGACCCGACATGACCCAGTTTCGAACTTGACCTAGATTTTATAGTGATGAACATTCTGACAAAGTTTCATGAAGATTGGATCAAAACTGTGCCCGCTAGAGTGTACACAAGCAAAAGTTGACGGACGTCCGGACGTCCGTCCGGACGTACGACGGACGACGGACATCAGGGTATCCCAAAAGCTCACCCTGAGCACTTCGTGCTCAGGTGAGCTAAAAATGGAAAACAGTGCAGATCAGTCACATCTGGGTTTGCATTCTGCTCTAACAGTCGTGTCTCAGCATTTAGGATCACTACCGTATTATACCTTTTATTCCCCAATGTGTTGAGGTAGGCAAACAGTAATCTGAGAGTGGCCGAGGGTTAGGTCAACTTGGGTTAAATAATTCAGAATTTTCCCAACTGAATTCCTCTACTTTTCTTGACACATGTCTCTACCGTAATCAATGAAAACCTAAGAATAACCATCAAATACTGCCCTAGTAAAACTAGTTTTGCCTGAGCTAACAAAAACTGAACAGATCAAAGCATGTTTCAAACAAATGGACCAATGGTCCTGTAGCTCACCTGACACTTGGTCCTGATATATATTTTAATGTTTATGATGGGCTTGAGTGCCCAAAGCTAAATATCAAGTTTCAAGGTCATACACCTTTTGGTTCTGGAGAAGAAGATTTTGAAGGGTTTTTAACATATACGGCATGGCGGCCATCTTGGTCAAGACCCTGAGAACAAACTTTTATTCCCTGATCACACTTAGACTCCATATGAAATTTCGCTTCAATCAGACCAGTGGTTTCAGAGGAGTAGATGTTTTGAAAATCTTGATGACGGACAGACCGACAAAATGACCTTGACCTTTCAGTGACATAATATCTTCATCTGGTCATTTAGTTGACCATATATACCATGTATTGTACCTAAGACTTAAATAGTTTCTGAGAAATCCACTGTATAAGCGTTTTCCCATATAAAAGCCTAACATACCAAAGTTGACCATGTCGTCAATTAATTCAAGGTCAACACATGGTCATCATTTGTATAAACTATGATAGGCCAGCATGCCCGATGCTACATACCAAGTTTCAAGGTCATAGGCCTTTTGGTTCTAGAGAAGAAGATTTTTGAAGGGTTTTTACCATATATGGGCATGGTGGCCATCTTGGTCATGTGACCCAGACCCCGCGTATAAACTTTCGTTCCCCAATCCCACTGAGACTCCATATGAAATTTGGCTTCAATTGGCCCAGTGGTTTCAGAGGAGAAGATGTTTGAAAATCTTGACGACGGATGGTCCGACGGAATGACCTTGACCTTTAGTGACATAATATCTTCATCTGGTCATTTAGTCGACCATGTATACCAAGTATTGTACCTAATACTTAAATAGTTTCTGAGAAATCCACTGTTTAAGCGTTTTCCCATATAAAAGCCTAACGTACCAAAGTTGACCATCCCGTAAATTAGATCAAGGTCAACGCAAGATCATGATTTGTATAAAATATGATGGGCCCGCATGCCCAATGCTACATACCAAGTTTCAAGGTCATAGGCCTTTTGGTTCTGGAGAAGAAGATTTTTGAAGGGTTTTTACCATAAATGGGCATGGCGGCCATCTTGGTCATGTGACCTGGACAAAATATATAAACTTTCGTTCCCACATCCCACTGAGACTCCATATGAAATTTGGCTTCAATCGGCCTAGTGGTTTCAGAGGAGAAGATGTTTGAAAATCTTGACGACGGATGGTCCGACGGAATGACCTTGACCTTTAGTGACATAATATCTTCATCTGGTCATTTAGTCGACCATATATACCAAGTATTGTACCTTAGACTTAAATAGTTTCTGAGAAATCCACTGTTTAAGCGTTTTCCAATATAAAAGCCTAACGTACCAAAGTTGACCATGCAGTAAATTAGGTCAAGGTCAAAGCAAGGTCATGATTTGTATAAACTTTGATAAGCCCGCATGCTCGATGCTACAAACCAAGTTTCAAGGTCATAGGCCTTTTGGTTCTGGAGAAGAAGATTTTTGAAGGGTTTTTACCAAATATGGGCATGGCGGCCATCTTGGTCATGTGACCTGGACCAAATATATAAACTTTCATTCCCCCATCCCACTGAGACTCCATATGAAATTTGGCTTCAATCGGCCCAGTGGTTTCAGAGGAGAAGATGTTTGAAAATCTTGACGACGGATGGTCCGACGGAATGACCTTGACCTTTAGTGACATAATATCTTCATCTGGTCATTTAGTCAACCATGTATACCAAGTATTGTACCTTAGACTTAAATAGTTTCTGAGAAATCCACCGTTTAAGCGTTTTCCCATATAAAAGCCTAACGTACCAAAGTTGACCATGTCATAAATTAGGTCAAGGTCATCACAAGGTCACGATTTATATAAATTATGATGGGCCCGCATGCCCAATGCTACATACCAAGTTTCAAGGTCATAGGCCTTTTGCTTCTGGAGAAGAAGATTTTTGAAGGGTTTTTACCATATATGGGCGTGGCAGCCATCTTGGTCATGTGACCTGGACCAAATATATAAACATTCGTTCCCCCATCCTGTTAAGGCTCCATATGAAATTTGGCTACAATCCACCCAGTGGTTTCTGAGAAGAAGATGTTTAAAACTGTGGACGCCGACGCCGACGCCGCCGACGACGACGACGGACGACGGACCAAGTCTATACTATAAGCTCACCACAGGTGAGCTAAAGAACTGATCATCATGTTATTTTTTCATATTTTCAATTGATAGAATCTGCATGTTATTAATTTACAATCCATGCTAATACACATTAATTTATTAACTGTAATTCAAATCTCCCTGGGGTAGATCCTCTTCACCAATGGAGTGACAAACCTCTCACTTTGAATTATGACAGCTTGAATATTGCCCCCTGTCAGAATGGAAGCATACACTTGCAGAATGGAGTGATCTCCCATGCACTGAATTCCCACACTTTTAGGTCAACGGGTAGATTTTGAGGAAGCAACTGTATCATTTTCTTATTTGCATCCCTTCCCAATGGAGATCAACTCTTGAAGGCAAGAATTTGCTCCCTTTAAATGAAGACCTCATTTTGGAAGGGCTTTGTCATCAAGGAAAGCAAACAGGAAGTCACAAAAGTCCTTTGAAAAAATGTTATGGAGATATCATGCACCAAATACGAAAAGAATCTGATAAGTTTACAGAGATATGAAGCTAAACCAAGTCCTAATTTTTAACCCCTGGGAACCCAGGAGCTCAGATTTTTCATATCAAAGGTAAGGCTACTGAATCATCCAGAACTAAATATGAAACTTACACACATATGAACAATCAAGAAAGTTTAATGCAAAACTGTGATAACCATAAATGGACAGCTCAAACAAACAAACAGATGGATAGAATGACAAAAACGTTTTAGCCCCTGACGTACTTCACATATGTAAATATAAAAAATATTTTATGAATTACAATAATATATCTGCAGACTAGATTAAAAAGAACTACTGAACTACAATAAAATGAGAACTCATTTATCATCAAGGTAATTTTAAACTATGATAACTCTAAAATATTTGAACACACTTCTGAGCAAAATATGCAGCCCTAGTTAAGATTGCTCCTAAAGGAATTTTGCAGCACTTTTTTCACATTACTGGACAGTGACTGGTTACAAAATCCATATTTTAAAGATACCTTCTGTAAAATAATAATAAAATTTTAAATCTGTTGAAAAGACATCAGGAATTTCTAAATTACTGTCAACCAGGACACAAAATCACTACCAAATTGATTGAAAATTTGCACCCCGTCATGCCAAATCCAATTTTATATATATATAAATGTATTTTAATGTTCCACAATGCCATTTGTCTGGGGGTCAAAAGTTCAAGTATAATAGCCAAGGGAAGGTTATGGTTTGACTTTCAAATCTTAAATGGAAGAAAGTGAAGGGTGTTTGGTGAGTAAAACCAAAACAAATTAACTATGGTCAAGTGGATTAAACTTTGGCCATTAAGCTGAGCCAGTTTCCTTACCTTTCAAAAACATTGAGTCCCAAGTTCCAAACTGATCGATTCTCTTACCCTGAAAGGCCTGACAAAAACTTTCAAAACCACCAAACAGACATTGCACAATCACTAAAAACAAAATAAATGTTCACCTGGGTCCATGTTCAATTTAATCTTAAAACTTAAAATGCCAAAAATGCCGACAGCAAATTTTTTTACACCTGCAAAATTTCAAAAAATGTTTTATCCAAGATATATCTTATTGAGAAATCAAACACTAGAGGGCAAACAGTGAAGATTCAGATGAGGGGGCTCATCATGAGCTGCTTCATCTAAAGCTACACTGTTTGCAAATACAACTATTTTTTGGTTCTGGCTCTTAAGGGTTTATCAGGGTTCAAGATAAAGACAGTTTCACACTTTCTATGTATTCCTCATACAAAAATATCTTATAGACCCTCACAAGAATCCCTGATGAGGAGCCATAAAAGTCAGAAAAGTAAATGTCTCAACTTTATCTGCAGCTCTGGTCTAATGTTTGCTAATAGGGCTCAATCTTGGTTTTGTTTGCATATTAACCACTTGAAATATGGAATGACATGTTCCATGAAAAAAAAACAATCTACGACCAAGTTCAACATTATAGTTCCACGAACTACTAGACCTGAATCTAAAATGTGTGTGTGTGGTCTATATTAAAGAAGATTTGCATACAAATGCATCTAATAAGCTTTTATCCATACTGTCTGAATATTGCTGACAAATTTTTGTATTATTAGAAAATATTATCAGATTCAAACATCAAATCTACTGAATTTTCTTTCCCAGATTGTTCACTGACAATAAGCTTTCCTCCATCAAATTTCGTACAGAAAACATTCAACGTGTGTCCTTGTTTCCTATATATATTTGGATACATCCATCATTTCTGTAATAGAATCTTCATAATTCAACAGGGGATTTCTAACAACACCTGTGACCGGCTGTTTAAAGCATTTTTAGCTTTACAAAGACCTCAGCTTAACAAAGTCATTAGCCAAGGATTTGTTGGGTCTTCTAGTACAGGTGAAAATCAAGATTGATCGTATTTTTACCGATAAAATTTGCCAAAAAATAGTGCTCAGTGTTCTGATGCGAAATATGAATGAAAATGTAACATCTCATTAACAAATGACGTTGTAAGTTTTGCATCACCGAGCCAATGATAACTGCTCAGACCATCAGGAGACTGCTCTTTTGGAACAGTTTGAATTGTATCAACACCATCTGCTTCAGGCACTAGCTGCTATCCAACTATAACCAATAAATACTGTTATTTTAACACGTACAGCAACATGGCGAACTTATGAAATTAATCTAGCAACACAGCAACTAGTCTACTCTTCACTGAAAAGCAATGACTACTTTCTGTCAACCGAGACTTGTGTACCAAACCAATGTCAAAGTTGCAGACAAACAAATGCGAAAGTTGAAGACAAAGGGAGCATTTGATGATAATTCTGCCATATTTTTTATAATGTCAGACTATATACAGAGCTGGTTTTAAGGCTAATTCTGAGATACATGTAATTTTTTGCATTTCTCAATGAAAACATACGTTGTGACCCCTTGTTAGAACCATCTTAACAAGGCAGTTCTAATGAGGGATCTTAAGATGTTTTTTATGGAGAATTATCAAAACATATCACCAAGTTATCCCCTTCTTATCTGGAGCATTACTGTCTACATAAATACTTTCACGCTTTCCCCATCATAACTCCCTCTGTGATGCAAAGTTTGTTTTAAGGTGAATGGATGTACTTTCATTTTAACTGGAGTCAACTCTTAAAAGAAAAAAATTGCACCCAAAACGCAAATTCTTTTCTTAAGTTGCTTCCCTTAAAAATGACAGAAAAAATGATGGAGGCAAATCCACTCACCTTCAAAAAACCCAACACAGAATTATCATCCAACAGACCCGTTTCTGGAGTTCTGTATGGATTCAAAACTGTCTTCGGAAGAGCCCATACTGTTATAAACCCAATATCAAGTCTATCTATACAAACATGAACTAACGCTGGGCAATAACACTTCAAATATTTTCACTTCAATCTAGCTGTATGCAAATGAGCCCATCTATATTATCTACTTTAACACTGGTGTTTGAGCTCACCTGCACTCTTAGCTCTCCGTTTATAAAACATAAAGCCTGCAAAACATAATGTATCATCAAATATCTACAAAAGGCTTAATAATTTATGAAAACTTCACAAAATATTAATTTTCTTTGAAAGTTTCTCTGAATATCTACAAGCCCAAATCACCAAGGCAACATTTCCAGATTGGCTTTCAAACTGATAAACAACCAATCAGACTGCAAGATTGGAGTCTACTCCATCAACAAATATTTTCTTCACAGTTTCATTTTTTTGCAGTTTCACCAACCTAATCTTTTTCACCATAAGGACCTAAATACTGACACACTCATAAAATTGTTTTGTCCTAGAATTCAAGGTAAGAAGAATCAAAACAGAATTTGTGGAAAGACCGATTAGCTAACTATGAATTTATTTGACTACTAATTCAGACTTCAGGTCAACAGCCAATGCCCACATCAACTGCTCTATCTGCAAGATGCCGCAATAATTTTTGTCAAGTAAAGCAATATTTTAAGACCTATCACCAGCCAGTATACAATACTATATGAGCCACGACATGATAAAACGAACAAAGTGGCATGTGCGCCCAGCGAAGACTCAGTTCAGCCTAGGCATCCACCCAGTCTGATCAGAGTATTAGCTGTGTGCTTAAAGGGCAGCTAGTGGTCTAGCTACCTCCATACCGACAGCGAAGATACCACATTGCTGGTTTTGTCATGTCACGGCTCATATAAACTTCCAAAATACCGATGCTGATGCTGACACAAATGCCAACACCAGGATGACAACAACATATCTTCCTGTACTTTCCTACATGCAAGCTAAAAAGCATGATCTTATAATAATTAACTGTAAAGGAGTAGACTTCAACCATACTGTAAAGGGTGTTGCTAGAAAGGTTCTCTGTTTATCACAGCACACAAGAAAAGGTCAAACTGAGCTATGACCTTGACCTACCTTTATCATTCTGCACAGCAAGGTCAAGGCCACGGAAACTGGAAGACTTGCTGGGTACTGACTGTTGCTTTTTCAGTTTGGAGAGATGGATCTGTTTGTATGAGGCTGAAATACATAATTTAGTCAATGATAATAAGTGCTCATTCATCATTCATGAATATACATGTTCTATACCCAATGCATGATAATATGAGCCACGACACAACAAAACCAACAAAGTGGCATGTGCCCCAGGCGAAGATGCAGATCAGCCTGAGCATCTGCCCAGTCTGAGTAGAGCCTTTGCTGTGCGCTTAAAATATAGCTAGGATCTAATCTAGCTTCATGCGGATAGCGAAGACACTGATCAGACTGGGCTGATGCCCTGGATGATCTGAGTCTGCGCTGGATGCACAACCACTTTGTTGGTTTTCTTGTGTCACGGCTCATATGAACTTCTTAAGCATCTCAGTAAGTGTGTGACTGAATAAAAGTTATACAGACTTTATCATATACATTTATGACTGCACATAAACGAGTGAGCATAAGCATTTTCTTCTAACAATTTTTGTTTGCAATAATTTTAACGTTTTTCGGTTAAAGAAGAAACTCAAGTTTGTGCAAACTTTTAATATAGTATGGCTTTGTTCTGCATGCATGATCGCATGGTTATGTGGCTTATGTTTACTAATGTCTTCCAAGTAAAATTAGTTCTTTATAAAACACTGAAAATTGCGACATTTTCCTTTAAATCCTGTTAGTGTTGCTATAATTATTTCCTTACAAGGAATTACTGTGATCAACAGATTAGGCTGCTGATAAACTGGGAAACAGTTCACTCTGGCTTCTCCTTCGTGAAGCAATATTTCCCATTTTGCCAGACAACTCTATGTTGTTAATCTCAATAATTCACAAAGAGCAAAAATCATTTCTAATTTCTTAACTCTTTAACCTTTACCCTGCTAGAGGCGACTATAGTCGCCCAAGGGGGGTAGGTCACTTTGAGAGGCTGTCAGGCACACTAGACATCAAGGTTACCCCATCATTTGTGGTTGTCCTATGCAGGAGGGAATCCGCTTTCTCTTAGAGCAAGGTTTTACCCACCTAACTAATTTGTTGGCTTTAAATCTCGGAGAAAACGTCAAAAATATGTGATATTTTCAACATCAGCATTTCAGGTGGCTACCCCTAATTACTTAGTTGATCTCGATTTTCTGAAAACTAGACTTGATCCTTCAACACCATCTCTCTTGATAAATATTCAGCAATAACACCGGGCCTCAGACAAGCAATCACTTTTGTCATACAAAGCAGCTAAAAGGCGCTAATATCTTGTAGTCTTTTTTTTTTTAAGTGTCTACGTCAGTTCCCGGTGGTATCATGTGACACCCAAATATGGCAGGTCCCGTGACCTTGGTAACTTCCAGAAAATGGCAGCTCACACATCGACCATATTGAGTGAAAATTTCAAGCAAATCGATCAGAGTTTGTGGAAGTTATGGCTTCCGAGATACCCGTACCCCCAGTTTAGGGACAGGTGAATTATTTTTCTAGCAGTGTAGAGTGAAATATTGAGTGAAAATTTCAAGCAAATCGATTAGAGTTTGTGGAAGTTATGGCTTCCGAGATACCCCTACCCCCAGTTTAGGGACAGGTGAATTATTTTTCTAGCAGTGTAAGGGTTAAGCACCAAAAAGCAGACGACAAAATTTACGTCTGCAAAAATCAAATAAAATGCCTTGTCCAAGCATTTTATATTGAGAATTCAAAGACTAGCGGGCAAACAGTGTGGATCTGTATGAGGCGGCTCATAATGAGCCGCCTCATCAGGATCTATGCTGTTTGCAAATTATGCTGTTTTTGTCACTGGTGCTTAAAGTGTTAATATGCTTGTATGGAATGCAACTTCATCTAATTTTTGTCAAGTACACAGAGAAACCGCAGTACAAAAAGTCAGGCAATAAACTTCAAGGTCTTCCAAACATTTGCATATTAATACTCATTTGCCCTCGTGAAATCTCTGAGAAAGGGGCAATAACAGCATTAAAGCTGTCTCAAAGTGTCAAGGATAATCCTATGGTGTCAAACTAAACATTTTTAAGCCTTCATTGCTCCAGACAGGCTAGAATTTGACCAATAAAATTTTTTGTTATTTTTTATTGCTCCATAAAATCATGTGTGGTTGTATTTCATTTGTGTCTTTATGGCAAGGTGATCCTTATGCGACTGCACAGCATACATTTCATCCAGAAACTATAATCTCATCCCCAACAGGACTCTAGATATGAGGGAGTATTTTGTGATAATTAGGGATAATATTTGCTTATTCTGCATGAAAACATATGTTGTCACCCCTCAACTGAACCGTCTCGTCGAGACGGTTCAGATGAGGGGTCACAACATATGGTTTCAATGAGAAATAAAAAAAATTATCCCTCAATTAACATCAAATACGGTACCCCTCTTATCTACAACTCTGCCCAAAGTTTGGACTCTTTGGAAATGATCGACTTAGTATTGAACTGTTATACAGATAAATAGGCTAACTACATACTGTAAGTCAATAAAAAACTTTTCAGACTTATCAATGTGAAATAATTTTACAGTGTTCATTCTAGGCCGCGCCCTTGCGCCATTGGCGCGCATTTTCCAGTGTGGGCGCAAAGAAAATTCCATACACGGGTCTGCGGGCGCATAGTTGTCGCCGTTCGAATTTTGAACGGCGTGCGCTGGGATTTTGAATGGCGTACGCCCGTTGTCATAAACAAGTGCACCGAATGTAAATCAAACAGCGATATAAAACAGCCGTTTTCATTGGTCAAATGCAGTGCCTAAACCAATCAGATTTCTTCTTAGAAATTAGTTTTCTCTGTCAAAATGTCGGACAAGAAAGTCAATTGCCGGCGTAAAACACAAACCAGATAGAACAATTCTGAGCTTTTTTCCGAAGCATCGGAGGATTTCTACCGATGAAAAACAACAAAAGTAGCACAGCTCCTATTGAGATCTGTAATCAGTCGGAGGCCAGTGCCTCGGAAAGTGGTCAATCGCAGGGGGGTGGGGACTCTGAAAAAGTTGAAAACAAACATGACAAACGATCTTTCCCATAGGGGCATATCAAGCCCCTGTGAGCAGGCCCAACAAGGGAAATGCAAAACATTGAGGTGAGTCGTAAATTTTGGGCCCACAATTTTTTGTAATGTCCCCACTTTTTTACCTGATAGGGGCCCTTGGGCCCCAGTTTTGAAATTTCTAGAATGAACACTGATTTTATGAACATCAAACCATAAATCAAAATTGAGGAGCAATAGGTAAAGCCAAATTAATAATAACTGATTTCTTTATAGTTATCGATTTTCCATACACAAACACATCATAATCATTGATTGACTCAACACTAAGATTATAAGCCTTAAGTTGATTATTTTCTGTTTGAAGCATACTTCTTATTGTAATCTAAAAGATGGATGGATGGCTTGTGATTTTATGTCCTTTTTAACAATATTTCAGTCATATCAGGACAATGGGTGGGTGATAATAAAAGGTTGTATGCAATGGAGCCCCGTTTACTATTGAAAATCCTGCCTCCAATTGGTCTTGAACCAAGACCGCTAGATCAGCAGGCTAGCACTTAACCTACTGAGCTACCAGGGCTTCTTAATCTGAAAGAAGGTATCCTCATGGCTATACTTTTATTTTTAGCTTTTCATTCTGTCATGAATTATCAGTTTAGACTACACAGCACAAGCTCTATATGTCGCAAAGTTGGCAAATCCTATTTTCCACAAGACCCGACGCTGATGAAGTTTTCAAAACCAACTGCCCAGATCAAAAGTGCAGTGCAAATATTTATCTTCAAAAATTTATCTTCAATGGCTGAAATGCAAACTGAAAAATTCCTACACTTAAGCATCTGCCTTTCTGTCACAAACTCCAGGTAAACCTTGTTTCCAAAAAGGTCAGTTTTACCCTTGGGTTGAAATTTTTCAAACTGCATCAGGCTCCAATATACCCTGAACTCTTCACATTTGAGCTATGTTATTTCTGAAAACACCACACACACACTTACACTCTTCCTCCTGTTGGGGTGGGGGTACAATGGGTGCCGTTCTTCTCTTGATAATGGGTTTCTTGTTGTAGATACTGTCATTGTTGTCTTCACTGTTCGACCAAGTCTGTCTGGGCTTTGGTGGACCCTCAGACTGAAAAAGCCAAAATGTAATGACATAACAGAAATATTAGTTTCTGTTATTTCAGTAATGTCCCTAGTCTCTGTCACTATAGAAGAGTCCCTTTGTAACACTATGGTTGTGATCCATTGAAAGGTGAAGTGTTATAAGCAAAGTGTTATACTGAAACTAAATTAAGGAATATAGGGCAAATGTTATAAGTGAAGTGTTATACTGAAACTAAATTAAGGAATATAGGGCAAATCAGCATGCTCATTTGCCTAATATTTCTTTGTAGTTTAGCATCAATCTAAGCCATTAAATGATATAGTATAACATCCAAAACAGTGTTTTATTGCAAAATGTAAAATAAGGTTCCACAGAATATACTGCCTACTGAGGACCTGGTTGGCCATCTTCCTGAAAATGTAGCTTCATATATTTTCCAGTACTATAAAAATTCTTACACATGGATTCTACATGTATACTAAGTTAAAGGTAGGTTCCTGGACTAGCAATAACAATTATGTTCACAAAATAATTTCGTCTTTTTCTGAGTAGTATTAAATTCTCCTATTTTTCTGAATTTGTTGCTACTGAGAAAATCCTCAGATGTTGAAGAATATAGTCATTTTCCCTTTTGGTTTATTTTCTTTCCTTGGAATTCCAGTTCTAAAAATAACTATGTTTATAATGTCTACAAGTGTACGATTTCTGATGCCATTCTCCAAAGGTCAATTTTCTCTTGCTGTGAGCTCTCCTAGAGGTCCTGGCATGGCGGATGGGTTAAAACTATCCCAAAATGCAATGCAACATGACGTCAGCTGTGTTATCTATTTTTGACGCGAACTAAAAATAGCGCTAACTGGTGTCCGAAGCAGAGTTAGGAAATCCCTTGCAAAACAACTTTTCTAATATTTTTTATTTACACTTTTTAGTGAAACTTATTCATTCTCTTTTTATAAGTGCTTTCCAACAACTTGGATGAAAGATCATCAAAATTATGATGCATTCCAAAGTACAGGAACCTACCTTTAATGTTCACATTTTATGAAAGGAATTTGCTATTGAAAAAAGTGCTGAAAATTCCAATATGGTATCTGTTTGTAACATCCGCTAATACCTCTACTTACTTTCTGAAAATGCCCACATACTTTTTTTCTCTATTTGTGTGAAGCTGTCAAAAATAAGATTCCAATGCTCTGAGTTATTTTTTTTTTTACAAATGGACCCATTATTACATGTATAACTAACATCCAATAAAAATCAGAACAATAAACTTGATTTTTAAACACTAACTTCAAATGAAAGAATAAACTGTAACAAATCTTTGCCTAATTTACCCTAAATATTTGGACAGAAATGGATAACCCAACATAACAGAAACAAGTCAGACTGCATCTTAGGTAAGGAGCAGTTTCATTGGGCTCATTTTGGAGCTCTGCACAGTTTGCCACAGTCTTGTTGGGTACATATGTATACGGGATTTTGAAAATGGAAGTCCGTTACAGGAACGGTAAGCCACAGCATGGAAAGCAAAAAAGTTCTTGACATTATCTGCAAATAGCATCCATGAAGTCTGGATACAACCTCCAGAACTGGTAGATTCTTCTGGGTCCATTCTTATTGTGCAGACAGCAGAATCTATGGCCAAACTACACTAACCCTTCAAGCGCCAAAAAGCAGACGGCAAAATTTACGTCTGCAAAAATTTCAAAATATGTTTCATCCATGCTATATCATTTTGAAAATTCAAAAACTAGAGGGCAAACAGTGTAGATCTAGATGAGGTGGCTCATTATGACAAACAGTGTAGATCTAGATGAGGTGGCTCATTATGAGCCACCTCATCAGGATCTGCACTGTTTGCAAATTCTGCCATTTTCATCACTGGCGCTTTAAGTGCTAATGTGCAGGCCAGTCTGCAGTCACTGAGCTGATGAACAGGCTGGTCTGAGTCTTTGCTGTTCATATTTGCCTTAAACACTTTTTCTGCATTTTCAACTCATATATCAATGACAACTATGGTAGCTATCAAAAGACAAAAACAAACCACCTACCAAAATAGGCTCAAAGTCGGCAAAATTTTCTCCCAAACTGGACAGATCAAACCTCCCCATTTTTGGGAATTCCTTTTTCAACAACCCTCCAACAAATGCACAAACATTTTAAATTTTCAGCTTATTACATCCTTAATGATTTAAGTCCTTTTCCTTTTCATTTTTACATGTTTTATCGAGTAGCAATACAGGATGAAAAACTGACGGAATGTTTCTACAACTAACTCTAAGTTGTTACAACAATTTAATAAATACATTAAGATTTCTCATCAAATATGTCAACGAATATGAATTCAACAAGTTTATAATCCTTCACACTTGTATGAAATTTGACAAAGAAATTCAAACGGCGATAAGAAGTTGAAGATTGATCTATTTATCAAACACTATTCTCAAGAAGCGAAACTTTTCTGCACATGAACTTGGCTTATTAATATTTTACATGCTTTTGATTTTCTTTTAAGACATCTCCAAATATTAGTTCATTTGGGCACAGCATTGAATATAAACTGGTGAAAGGCTTCTTTTAAAAGGATAATTGAGAAGCCATTTTATTAGGGTCTTTTATAAAACTGTATAGACAAGCTGCTCGCATCTAAATAAGATTTAAGTAAGCAATATTTATAAGCAATATTTATAAGATTCATGGATGGCTAGGATATGAGCCTCGAAGCGACAAAACCAACCAAGTGGCATGTGCACCCAGTGAAGACTCAGATCAGCATGGGCATTTGCAGAGCCTACGCTGTCTGCATGGAGGAAGCCTAGCTCCTTAGCTAACCTTTAAGCACAAAGGGAAGACTCTGATCAGACTGGGTGGATGCCCGGGCTGATCTGAGTCTTCGCTGGGCGCACATGCCACTTTGTTGGTATTGTCATGTCACCGCTCATAAATGCCACGACAAGTATGCAGGGTTCTTTGAGACAATTCAAACAGCAAAGGCTATGACCATACTGTGTATAAGGTATAGTCAGTCTGCTCCACCATATGCAACTTGGACAAACAAGGAATATACAGGCAAAGAGTGATTGCCATTTGACCAGATTCACACACACGCTGGCCTTAGCATGCCCAGTTGACAAAAAAGCCAAGGGCCTATTATGTGTGTAGCACCCACATGTATTAGTGCACTTTATACCCATTCTCTCTCCCAGGACAAGGTGACTGCCCTTACTGCTCAACTCATGAGATTGAAAATTCTTAAGAGTGCAATATATAAATAGTACCTACATCCCTTTGAACTGCCTTTTATGCCCTTATTTTTTTTACTCCAGGTTATGGACTTGGTGCTAAATATTTGGGCATATGACTGGCAAAATGGTGCAGATCCAGATCACACTACTCAGTCAAGGTCTGCTTGTTTTGCCACATAAATCCGATATTCTGCCAAATACTGCCAGATAGGGCATCAAACTATATGCACTGCAAAAATGCTACTTTTGTTCCATGTTCCAATCCCATCAGGCACACAACCTTGAATCAACCTTGATTCAACGTCATGACGTTGAATCAAGGTTAAATCAAGGTTGTGTGCCCAGTGGGAATATATTTCACAGTTGGTCTTCGCACTAGAGCAAGACTCCTAATGAGACAGGAGGCAAAAATGAATATGGAAGAGTTGTTTCCCTTGGTGATCCAACAGCTACAAGAGAAGGCTGTGATAATGTGTCAGTTTCACATTGAGTAATTTCACGGCAAAACGTCCTTACGTGTAAATGAAAAGGGAAGATTCAAACCAGTTAGTGAAGATCTGCAGTCAAGTGATCCTCTTCAGTTTTTAGGGCACAGTCTTAGAGAGTGAGTGAGTGAGTGAACTCGGGTTTAACGTCCCACCACCAACAAAGTCATATGGAGACAGGACCTGGGTTTAAAGTCTCGTCCAAAAGACCAAAGAAGTGGGGATCGATCTTGCGACCACAGGATTGGTAGTTCGGCGTGTTATCCACTACACTACCGCTGCTCCCCCTGTCTTAGGGTCCATCATTATATGCTAAGTATGAACAGTAGAGGCTCTGATCAGACTGCACGGATGTGCAGTCTGGTCTGGGCCTTTGCTGGTCACAGATGTGTTAAGTGTCAAGGTCATTTTGAAGTGTTGCGGCTCCTTTTTACTGACTTTCCATTCAAGACTAATTAATAAAGGCAAAGTCTGTCACAGAACGACTATTTATTGTAACAGTCAAACTTCTGTGAAGAAAATGACAAGGACTATGAGAAGGATAGTACAACTACAGAAACGTTGCCAAAAATATGAATCATTTCAACGGTCAAACAAAGAAGTAAACTTTAACGTGAAATCAATAAAAGAACATTATGTGATTATCAACTTTAACATTACCACAAATAACAATGGCTTCACAGAGGTATAAAAAATTGTTAGAACATTCAAGCATTCAACCAAGAAGTATCAATGACTGAAAATGTCATTTTAAATATCCTTTTTAAGAAGACATTGTGTCTAAAAGAGTCTTCACCTTACAACAGTTAGGTTACATTTAAGGGTTTAACTGTTATGTAGGGTATTTTTGTTGTTATGTACGGTATTTTTGTTTTGTATGCCATACCCCACCCACTAACAGAGTGGCTAGGGACACAGCAAGGGTTTGAGTACATACGCATATCCATGCATCGGTATGATTCTATGCCTCGGGTACACACCGGGTAGGCAGCAATCGAAACGCTCTTAACAATCGATTAACGCGGATCAAAAACAGCGTCTTCGAATGCAAATTATTGCCAATTTGCAATCGAAAAACGCTGTTTCTAACTGTTTTGATCCGCGTTCATCGATTGCACAAGCGTTTTCAATTGCCGCCTACCCAGTGTGGGGTAGTTAACAGGTTTTCTGACAAGGCCTGAGGCAGGGCTATGTACATACACCGCATCCTTCAGAAGTATTTTTTTCAGATGTTCTTTCCTACAAACAATGATGGAAATGCAAAGAGTGAAGACCCTGATCTGACTGCTCCTGCAGGAGCAGTCTGGTCTAGGCCTAGGAGCAGGAGCAGTCTGGTCTAGGCCTAGGCATTTATGTTGGAAATATTGGGTTCAAATTTTTTTAACATTTGAACAAGTACACCTTAGTACATGTATGGCCTCACATTATACTTTAATGAAATAAAAAATTCCAAAATAAAAAGATCAAACCATAAAATCTTCAAGTGCCTATTGAATATCATGGAACATGAATGAATTCATAACTTGCTGTCAAAGTAATTTACAGTTATAACTCGGTGAAAAAACATGAACTTTGAAGATTAAAAATTAGCACTTTTTATTTCGCTACCTGCGGCAAAGCTGATTTCTATACCACTATTCTACCCATTTTCCACACTCAGCAAGCTTTTTGAATAGTACAGTGGTCATTAATATCTATTGATTACACGGACCTTTCAACAGAAATGTCACCGAGTAGAAATTTATTAATCTTTGCTTCCAATCTTTGGAAACTTACATGTGAACTATATTACAGACAAAACTTTAATGAAGTCTTAGTATATTGATCAATCATCAACCCCTGTTGCACTGTTATTTGAATGTAGTTTTTTCCTCTCTCGTCCCAAGCATCTGCTTAAAGGACACAGTGATCCATTAACTAGGGTGACTGTCAGATATCGGGCAAAGATGAAAATCCTAACATGGCAAAGTAGGTTCTATTCTATTCTATCCCATAACCTTACTTGGTCGTTGGGGCACCAAAGATGACTTTGAAACAAGCCCTTTCCATCTTGTCCTGTTTTCAGCTGCCCTTGTTGATCTGGCAAAATCCATCCCTGTCCACTCTTTAATATTGTCTTCCCACCTCTTCTTCTGTCTACCTCTTCTTCTTTTTCCTTTCACTGTGCCCTGTAGAGTCGTCTTTGCTAAACCAGAAGACCTTGAGACGTGGCCAAACCACCTTAGATTCCGTTTCTTGACCAGCATCAGGAGTTCATCATATTCTCCAATGGCTGCTTGGATCTTCCTGCAAAACCTCCTCATTGGTTATATGGTCCTTGTACGTAATGTTCAGTAACCTTCTGTAGCATCTCATAGTTTTTTCTCTAAGTAGGTTACTGTGATCTAGTTTTGTAGGAGGTGACCTAAAGGGGTTGGCAGGGCTCGGAAAAATTTTTTGAACGTACTTGTCCTGCAGGGCAAGTGCTTTCACATATTTACTCGTCCTTTCAAAAATCTACTCTTCCTTCTTGACTGGAGTGGAATAAGAGCAAAAATACTGTCTGATATCACTCATTTTTCCCTCGAACATATTCTACTTTCACTTTCAATTTCACTTGGTTATTTCCGGTACTTTCCGTAGGTAATATGGTTTCATCCCAATTCAGGATCGTACTGAGCGGTTTTGCCAAAGAGGTTTCATTTATAAAGATTTCTGCACCAAAGTAGATTTTTTTTCTGCTTTATTCAAGAGAGGACGTGAAAATAATGTCCTATACAACTATTTGAGTTGGATTATGCATTTGTAATAATGCAGTTATAGAGCGCAAACAACTTATGCGAAACCCTGTTGGTGCGAATCCTCATCGGGTCGATGTTCGATAAGCGCAGGCGCACTGTTTATTTACAGTGTGCCATTTCCGTTTTCATTTTTTAGACAACACGATGCGGAAATCTATGGGATTTCATGGTTTTTGCGTTAAAGTCAATATTTGTTTGCAGTAATTTGATCGATGTGTAAAGTGCTTTTCCTGAACGGCATGATTAGACAATTTTCATGGAGGAAAAACCTACTTGTCCGGCAGGGCAAGTCTGTGACAATTTCCACTCGTCCTTACCGACCATCTACTCATAAATACGAGCGGACGAGTGTAAATTTCGAGCCCTAGTTGGGTGCATGCACTGATGGAGTTTCAAAAGCCTGATGCTAGTTAATGCTGAGCAGGGCTCCGGAAAACCGGATTTTTTCGGTCCCAGACCGAAATTCAGAAATTCGGACCGATTGAAAACAGCCCAAAGCCCCAAAAAATCGGTCCCATATTGGCCCAATACTTAGGATATTTTCTTTGATTCTGACGTTTCGGCTATTTTCGTCGATGTTTACGGCACTGCATTAAAAGTTAATTGGGTTGTTTACATCAATTTAATCAACAACGTGTTAAAATTTATCAAAGATAATCACAGCTCCGATTGTCTTGCCAAGGTGTGAACATGTTTTTAGAAGACTTCGATAATTAGCGCATGTCACGTGTCACCAATCTGAGGTCACCTCATATACACAATACACAGGCCGACGCTCGGGGAAAAAAGGCTGTGTAAAGTAGTCAGTGATTACTTCCAAAGAAAGCATTATAAAAGACTTTTACATGCGAAAAAAACAACAACAACAAAGCTTAAACCTGATTTGATTATCAGTAGGCTTGTTATTGTTTTTAGGCGACGTCAGTACTCGCGCAAATAAGTATCTTTTTATTCGTCCGAAGGTACCTTTTTGAAAAGAAAAAAACAGATTTCACGGGCAAGGGAATTAACTCGAATGAAAACTCGAATAAGAATATTGGTTACCAGCTCAATAGTTTTTGACCCATACGAACCGGCGGCAAGACGAATCATGTGGTTCCGGCATGGCTACTTTCGCTTTTCTTTTTGCGTATTTTAAAGCACATGTTTCACAATAAGTTAGAACAAAGGGACTAAATTGCTACTTCAGCGCTGATTTTCATTGTGTCAGGTAAGCAGCAAACATGTCTATCTAGGGCTAAACATGCGCTACGAACATGTAAACATGGGGGTTTTCATTAGTGGGTGGGGGTATTCAGCGAAGATCGTTATATCGTCCCCCCGGCACCCGCATAGTGAAGTTAGGTGATGACGTCATCGGCTGGACCGATTCAATTTTCAATATTTCCCGAGCCCTGATGCTGAGATATATGGATGACCTTTAAAACCTTTAGCTGAAAGTAGGTCACTGTTACCTAGTTTTGAGGAGGGATACCTAGAGAGTTCGATGTATGCACTGGTTTCATGGGTCTGAAGACTTCAGAAGCTAAAAAACAGGATTGTGCAAGGAACCTTCACAGTATCCTTTTTCCACAAAATTAGGTCACTGTGACCTAGCTGAGTGGGAGCTGACTTGAGTGGTTTGGTGTATGCAATGCTGTTTCAAAGGCCTGAGGCTACTAGAAGCTGGGATACAGGGCAGAGCCTGAAAGCCAGACAATGTTCACTTTCTATGTGAAAAGGTCACTGTGACCTAGTATTGTTGGAGTCAATCAGATATTGATGTCACATACATTGTGAAGAAGTTTTTAGGGTCCTTGGGTCTATGGAAGTCAAGATCTGCCTGTAAATAGACAAACAGACCAATGGATGGCTGCAACAACACCAAAGGGGCAACAAAGTCTGGGCTTGACAATATGTATCATCATTATTATTTTCAACACCAAAGAAAAATAAACAACACATGAACCACTCAAGAGAAAATGTTATGTGACAAAAGCAAAATGCACAATGTCAACTACTACAAATGTGCAGTCACAGCATCTAGTAAAAAATTTTCAAGATAAAAATAGTTGAACATAGAGGACATTGCTCAACAAAAATTGGAAAAAATCACTTTGACATAAGATACACAGAGCCAACATAGCAAGAGAGGACTAGATATGCTCCAACAGGGGCTTGACAAAAAGGCCAGGTTTACAAGTTTTTTTTTTTGTTGTTGTTTTTTCGGTGCTACTAACAATTCTGACTGCTTTAAGGAAATAAATTAAAAACAATTTATAGCCAAATATCAAATACTCTTTCCACTTTTCTATGAGAAATTTATCAAACAAACAAACACATACAACAAAGACCACAGAGACATGATCGTTACATCAAGCTTATATTCCCATTATTGCATTTTACAGACTGTTTCCTTGACCTTATCCTTAAGAGGATTTCTGAAACCTGGAGTATTTATAGCCAATAAAACAAACACTCGTACTATACATACACCAATGACAATATAAATACGTCAGGGCATGATTCAATGAATAGGGCCACGGTTTAAATCAACTAAATCTTAGACGTAAGCTGTTTCACCAGAAACAGTATAGACTGGCCAGTGCAAACTGCTAAGACTATGGTCAATCTGTGCAGCCCAGCTTACTGATCAATCTTAGCTTTTTGCTATATGTTCTTAAAAATCAAGCAACTGCTGATATGAAAATGGAAGGCTCTGCTCAGACTGCACGGATGTGCAGGCTGAGCTAAGTCTTCCTTTTTCAACCATGCCGAAAATCCCCTTTCTTACATGCAACTGATAAAGAAAAAAGGCAACTAATTTACATTTTAAATCAAGTTCGATGACACCCGTGTCAACAAGCATGACTAGAAATCTTCAGACGGGAGGTAAATGATATAAGAAATTCTGTCGGTAGCTATGACACCTGGGAATTTACAGCTTATTAAAAATACAAAGTGAATGTGATCAGAGTAAACATCTCTACGGTGGTACAGATACATCTTCATAACATGACATCCAAAAGGGAGACAACTCTATGGAAACAGTAGTACTTTCCGTTTGTAGGAGAATCCCTTCTTCAATGGGGACTACCACAGGGTATAATCGATTCCGCTAATTTTCGCTTCCTGCAGAGACTGCCAATCATATTTGGCTTCTGCCGAGACTGTCCGCGAACTCTTGCTTCCTGCAGAGACTACTGTCCTCGAAAAATGGCTTCCTGCCGAGACTGTCCGCGTGATTCTGCTTCCTGCCGAGAGCCTCAGTGGACAGTCTCTGCAGGAAGCCATTTATCATGTACAGAAGTCTCGGCAGGAAGCAAGAGATCGCGGACAGTCTATCCAGAAGCCAAATATGATGTACAGTCTCTGCAGGAAGCGAAAATTAGCGGAATCGATTATACCCTGTGACTACTCTAAAGGAAAGAAGTTACTTGTTCTGAGAGCAAATTCTTTCCTTCATGAGTCAAAAGTAGCTCATCCTTTCCCCCATGAAAAGGGAGACAAATGCTTCTAGATCAGAGTGAAATCTGACCACCTGACCCAGTTTCAAGAAAATCTTTTGTGGGTTTAAAAGATATGTGGTGGACATAGAAAGTTAGGACAGTTGATGGACAAACAGATGAACACCACAATATACATGTAATATGTCCTGTTGATGATGTTTTATATTTTAACAATTTCAAATCAAAATCTTTTCAGGGACTACATGTATCTACGGGACAATAACTCTGGTATTGCTAAACTTGACTGAGACTTGTGGCCATAAGTTTGGTCAAAACTTCTCAAACAAGAGCTCCGCTGAGTGGGGCAATATATGCCCGTTGGGGCTTAAAGTTGGAAAGACAACAAGAGATGACAGAACTTTTGTCAGTAGCTTAAATCTTCAATAAGGCAGATATAAAAACTACAAAACAAACGAAGCTTAGTATGAAATTCCTAGAAAAATAACAAAGGGGCATAATTCCATCAGAACTGAAAGTTGGGTCATGGTTCTTGTTCTCTGCATATTGTCTGATATTTGTACAAACCTTCATGAGGAAATCTTTAACGGTTTTCAAGATATGGAGCAGACAAGAAATTACTATATGAAAAATACAAAGGTGCAGAATTCTGTCAAAACTGAAAGTAGGGTTATGGTTCTTTTTCTCTGCACATTGTCTGATTATGCTTCATATTTGTATAAACTTTTATGAAGAAATCTTATACAGTTTTTGAGATATGGAGTGGACAAATAATGTTACCTTTTGAGCTCTGACCTCTAAGTGTGACCTTGACTTTTGTTGAAATACAAGTTCTGCAAGTTGCCTCGATAAGGTGAACATTGGACTCAAGTTTCAAAAAAATCTTTCACGAGGTTAAGGAGATATGGAGTGGACACAAATTTAATACAAAATTACAATACGAAATATACAAGGGGCGTAATTTTGTTAAAAAAGAAAGTAGGGTTATGGTTCTTTTTCCCTGCACATCACCTGATGGTGCTTTATATGTATACAAACTTGCATGAAGAAATTTTAAACGGTTTTCGAGATATGGAGCGGACACAAAGTTTATGTGAAATACTATAAGAAAATTACAAAGGGACACAATTCCGTCAAAACAGAATAGGGTTATGAATCTTTTTCTCCGCACATCGTTTGATGGTGCTTTATATTTATACAATCTTTCATGACGAAATCTTAAACGTTTTTTGAGATACAAAGCTTATATGAAATTACTATACGAAAAATACAAAGGGGCGTAATTTTGTTAAGAAGGAAAGTAGGGTTATGGTCCTTTTTCTCTGCACATCGTCTGATGGTGCTTTATAATTATACAAACTTTCATGAAGAAATCTTTAACGGTTTTTGAGATATGGAGCGGACACGAAGCTTATATGAAATTACTATATGAAAAATACAAAGGGATATAATTCCGTCAAAAATGAAAATAGGGTTATGGTTCTTGTTCTCTGCACATCGTCTGATGGTGCTTTATATTTGAACAAACTTTCATGAAGAAAGCTTAAATGATTTTCAAGATATGGAGCGGACACGAAATTTTACTGTTTGACCTTGGACCTCTAAGTGTGACCTTTGACCTCTAAGTGTGACCTTGACCTTTGTCAGACATCATCGAAGTATTAGTTCTGCACATCGTCATGATAAGGCGAACATTTGACCCAAGTTTCCAAAAAATCTTTCAAGAGGTTATGAAGCGGACACGAAAAGTTGACGGATGGACAGACAGACAGACAGACGGACGGATGTCACGACATAATACGACCCGTCTTCGACCGGCGTATAAAAATGTAGCCTATATGGTATTAACATATACACCATTTCTGACTATGTAAGGGGCAATAACTCTGGTGTTAACAGTCTGACTTGAAATACTATTAACCTTGACAACGTGGCTATAACTATACTGTGCAAATTTGTCATGACTTCATAGCTCTAGTTAAGAGGGAGTATTTGATGATAATTAAGGATAATTTTTCTTCTGTCTCATCGAAAAGATATGTTGTGACCCCTCATCTGAACCGTCTCATTGAGACGGTTCAGATGAGGGGTCACAACAAATGTTTTTATGCAGAATTAACGAAAATTATCTCTAATTATCACCAAATGCTCCCTCTTATCTACAACTCTGATGACTGCTCAAAAATGCAGCCTGTATTGATTTCACAAGGCAGTGCTCCAGATAAGAAGGGGGTGTAAGGGATAATTTATGGATAATTTTCCTCATTCCTCCATGAAAACATATGTTATGACCCCTCATTAAAATTGTCTTGCCAAGACGGTTCCAATGAGGGGTCACAACATGTTTTCATTGAGAAATAAGAAAAACTATCCATGAATTATCCCTGTTACCCTTTCTATCTGCAGCACTGACAAGTGGTGGATAGACAGACAGATGGACGATCAGGGGTCAGCCTAGAGCTTTCAGACAGGGAGAAGTTTTGCAACATTTTCTGCACTTTAGGGAGAAGTTTTGGTCCAAATTTTGGATTTCCCTATACATGTATGTTCTATACATTTTCACTTCTCCCTCAGCTCAAAATACGGAGAAGTCAGGCAGCTTAGGGAGACTATTTCTCCCAAATCGCCCTCTAGGCTGAGCCCTGGATGATGACAGATGATGACAGCTAACGTGGAGCACTTTATGCTTAAATGAGCTAATAAATGTAGGAACAAAATCGAGCATCAGGAATCAAGCTACACTTTAAACTGATGAGTGCTGGATGATTAACTCTTTAAGCACCAAAAAGCAGACGACAAAATTTACGTCTGCAAAAATTCAATAAATGCTTTGTCCAAGACATTTCATTTTGAGAATTCAAAGACTAGATAGAGGGCAAACAGTGTAGATCTACATGAGGCGGCTCATAATGAGCCACCTCATCATGATCTACGCTGTTTGCAAATTATGCTATTTCTGTCACTGGTGCTTAAAGTGTTAAAACAGAAAAAGCTTCTAATAGCATTCTGTAATCATATTCTTAAAGTTAAACTTGAATTAAGTATTAAGGGGAGATCAGCTTAGGGAAGCACAAAATGCTGCTTAGACATGTGACTGACAGACAGAACCCCAAACAGCAGTGACCACACAGATTTGACTCTCTCTTGTAAATGTTCCAGGGTCTCCTCAGATTTGAAGATTCATTTTACTTGTATGGATAGATCCAAAACTGCACCAAAAAATAAAATGTAACTTAATTTCTGAAAACGTAACCAAACATTAACAAGAATTCCATGGAATGTGGTGTCCCGCCTGTCTGCACATTGTCTCTAAACAGAGCTAAACCTGAAACCTCAACCCACTGACAACTGAAAAGTAAGAGAAATTGTTCCAGAGAAGCAGAGCTAAATCAGAAAACTTCATCATGTAAATTTGCACGTCAGAGGAGCACAAAATATAGATAATGACCTAACAGTGTTGTTGGTTATATTACACTTAAGCATGTAGCAAGTTTCATGAGTCTAGCCTTTATAGTTCCATAGAAACAGAGCAAAACAGCGAACTAAAGTCAACGAAGCATAAACTATAGGTCATGATCTAATAATGTTTGTAAAAGTTGGCTTCCCTCTTCTTGATGTAAACACAACCCCAAGTTTCATGACTAGCCCTAATAGTTCCTGAGAAACAGAGCTTAACCAGAAACATGATGCAAATTTGAAAAGTCAGTGATGCGTAAAATACAGATCATGACCTAATAATGATATCTGCATTCAGCTTCTCTGTTCCAGATGTAAACATGGACTTAGTTTCATTAGTTTAGCCCTTATAGTTCCTGAGATACAGACCTTAACCAGGAAACCACACGTAAATTGGTAAAACTTAAAATATAGGTCATGACCTAATAGTACTGCCCTTAGCTCCCCTCTTCTAGATGTAAACAAGGACCAAGTTACAGGACTCTAGCCCTTAAAGTTCCTGAGAAATGGTGCTTAACCAGAAAAGTTAACACAAATCTGAAAAGTCAGTGAAGTGTAGAATATAGGTCACAACCTAACTGTGTAAGGTGCATTCAGCAACCCCTCTTCTAGATGTAAACAGGGACCAAGCTTCATGACTCTAGCCTTTATAGCTCACTAAAAACAGAGTGTTACCAGGAAACTTGACGAAAATTCATATAGTCAATGAAGTGTAGAATATAGGTCAAGACCTAATTGTGCTGAGTGTATTCAGCTTCCCTCTTCTCTATGGCCTAAGTTTCATCACTCTAGCCCTCATAGTTCCTGAGAAACAGAGCCTAACCAGAAAACTTGACATGAATTGGTAAAGTCAGTGAAGCATTAAATAATGGTTATAACCTAATTGTGCCAGGTGCATTCAGCTATCCCTCTTCTAGATGTAAATATGGACTATGTTTCATGACTCTAGCCCTCATAGTTCCTGAGAAAATGAGCTTAACTAGAAAAATCGAGGTAAACTGGTAAAGTCAGGAAGCATAAAATATAGGTCATGACCTAACTGTGATGGGTGCATTCTGCTCCCCCAGCTAGATGTAAATATGGACCAAGTTTCATGATTCTACCCCTTATAGTTCTTGAGAAGCAGAGCTTAACCAAAAACTCTACAAAAGTTTAAGCAGGCAACGCTGCCAGAAAAGACCTATGTCTCGCTTCTGCTATAGCAGGCAAGACAATAACTAACTGTAACTACTAACAAGAAGGCACCTGACTTAAAAATCGGCTTTGGTATGGTCCTACCAATGGTGACAGCTGCTGAAATGAGCAGGGCTACATGTATTACAGGGTTTTTGTTACGGTCCAGAACCCAACTGGTCCACAGGACCAGCATGCACGTGATTTAACTGGTCCTCTTGGTGTTTCTGCTGGTTTTCATTATAACCTTTATGCAATAAACATAAACAAGAGGCCCACGGGCCACAAAGCTCACCAGATCTCTAGCTCAAAATTGCTATAAAATTTGTATAGGCTCAAAATTGCTGTCACATTTGTACAGGCTAATACAAAGTATACAACTACCAAGTCTCAGTCTGACAGTCTGTTGAGTTGATAACAAAATATATAACTATTTTCCATATATTGATTGCAGTGAATTCCATTTTTTAATTTTCCCCATTACAAGTCGATGCAACTTTAAGAGCCGATTTTATAACAAAAAACCCATAAATTTTCAATCCCCCAACCTAAGGATACTACAGATGAAATCTGGGACTTATCGGCCCAGTGGCTTCCAAGGAGATAAAAAATTTTAAGTATTTCCATGGCAACCAATAAAAGGAGCAGTGGGCAAAAAAAATACATAGCTAATAAGAGACTTCTCAAGGAACTATCTACAAAAGTTTTGTCAACATATCTGCAATGGCTTGGCAGTAAATGCCTTTTTTAATTTTCCCAATTAAAAGTCAATGCAACTCTAAGTTGCCATAGCAACCAAACTAAGGGGCCGATTTTCATAAAATACATAATCTTTCAATCCCCCAGCCCAAGAATGCCACAGATGAAATCTGGGCCTTATCGACCCAGTGGCTTCAGAGGAGATAATTTTTTAAGTATTTCTTTCCCATTTTTTTTTACATTTCGATTTCCATGGCAACCAATAAAAGAAGCACCGGGCCAAAAAACATATAGCTGATAGAAGACATCTCAAGGAACATTTCTATAAAAGTTTTGTCAACATATCTGCAATGGCTTGGCAGAAAATGCCATTTTTCAATTTTCCCCATTAAAAGTCAATGGGAACTCTAAGTTGCCATAGCAACCAAACTAGAAGGCCAATTTTCATAAAAAACATAATCTTTCAATCCCCCAGCCCCGCGATGCCACAGATGAAATCTGGGCCTTATTGGCCAAGTAGCTTCAGAGGAGAGATAATTTTTTAAGTTTTTTTATTTTTTTTTATTTTTTTGCATTTCAGTTTCCATGGCAACCAATAAAAGGAGCAGTGGGCCAAAAAACATATAGCTGATAGAAGACATCTCAAGGAACATTTCTATAAAAGTTTTATCAAATATCTGCAATAGTTTGGCAGAAAATGCCATTTTTCAATTTTCCCCATTATAAGTCAATGGGAACTCTAAGTTGCCATAGTAACCAAACTAAAAGGCCAATTTTCATAAACAAGAATTCCGCGGAACGCTATGTCGCACCTGCTTAACACCTTTACTTTATGAACTTGATAAAAGTGTCATTTTGAAACATATTTATTCAAAATTCATTCAGTAGTTTATGGCATATTATCATTTTCATGTTTTGCGCTATTTTAGTAACAGTGGATGGTTGCCATCTTGGATGGTCAATTTGAAAAAATCATGAAACAGCTTCATGCAAGAATCATTTTGATACACATTTAGTCCAATTCCATTCAGGGGCTCTTGAGATATTGTCATTTTCATATTTTTCTATTTTTAGTAACGGTGGCTGGCGGCCATCTTGGATCATCTCCATTCGCTTAAATTTCAAAGAACTCCATTTAAGGACCATTCTGACTACATTTGACCTAAATCTGTTCAAGTGGTTTTTAGATATTGGCATTTTAGCAAACTCGGACTCGTAAATAGAAAGCAGGTCACTGTGACCTAATTCCACAACAGATTTTTTTCATTTTGATAATTTTCAAAACCAAGGTCTCATTAATGCTCCATGTAAAAATTCAGCCAATTATACCTTGTGGTTCTGGAGAAAAAAGTGAATTTAATGTTTTTCCTATTATTAGTAACAGCGGCCATCTTGGATTCTGGACCAAGCTGAATTTTGTCATTCAGAAGCCCTATAGTCTGGTCATGCAGCATGTGAAATTTGAGAACCATGGGTGCAGTGCTTTCAGAGAAAAAGTCATTTGAATGGACTTAAAATTTAGGGTCGACGTAAATGTGAACGGACAGACGGACGGACGAACGGGTTGACGGACGGACTGACGGACGGAAAACCGGACGCCTATATGGCACCTTGCTAAAGCAAGTGCGACAAAAAACACAAACTTTCAATCCCCCAGCCCAAGGATGCCACAGATGAAATTTGGGCCCAATCGGCCCAGTGGCTTCAGAGGAGATGTCGTTTAAAAGTGTTGACAGACGACAGACGACATACAATGACGACGACGAAGACGGACCACTGCCTATCCTATAAGCTCCCCCAGAGCCTTCGGCTCTGGTGAGCTAAAATTTAGTTGGTCTGGAGGACCAGTTGATACAAAAATCAGCTGGTCCTGCCCAAAAATCACTGGTCAAGGACCAACGGACTAATGGTTAATAAAACCCCTGTATTAACCTGGACCCAGTTGTTCAAAGCATTGCAAGCTAAACTAGCTGTTCATAGTAATCACGAGTTTAACAAAGTCCTTAGTCGAGGACTGGTTAAGTCTTTTTCTATCACTGTACATTGTATAAAATCAAGTTTGTCAAAATAAACTTAACGAAATTCAGAGCTTTAGATAATAAGGGGTTTTGCAGATACGTAATTCTACAAGTTTTCTTGTACTCAATGAAAACATATGTGGTGACCCCTCATTAGAGATGGTTCTAATGAAGGGGTCACAATATATGCTTTTAAAGAGGACTCAATATGGAAAATTATCCCAAGTTATTGCTTATGCCTCTTCTTATCTTGAGCACTGTAAATTCTTTAATTTAGACTTTGCATGCCATGTATTTTCTGTACTGGGCTGAACTTCTCGACAATCCTAATCAATAAACTGAATAATCCCTTGAGCAGTTGACTGATCTTGGACAGGGAGATTAAACAGAACTTCACAGGAAAACAACATATACAGTATTTTAATCTGAAGAGCTTTTACATTGTAAAGTGCAGCCTCAGAAATCTGTTAATGCAATTAGCAGCATTCTTCATTGAAACAAACATTATGAATCACAAAATATAGATCTATTCTTCTTTCCCTGGCTCTGGGGCTCCAAGAAACATTAAAATTGTTAGTGACTTTTCCAGTGCTCCAGATAAGAAGATGTAACAGGGATAATTTAAGGATAATTTTTCATATTTCTGCATATAAATATACATGGTGACCCCTCATGACAGAAAGTTCTAATGAGGGGTCAAGACATGTTTTCATTGAGAGTGAGGGTCACCACATGTATACACATTAATGTTTTAAGGAGAATAAGACCAGAATTCATAAGAAAGCTATCCTTAATCTATAGATCTATGAGTGGACAGTGGCAACTCATACCCCTTTTGCCAACTTACACCCCTTTTATCAATGATGCAAAACAATAGTTTATACATATCCTGTACATACCAAGTTGAAGCATTTTAATCAGACAGCAATTTCTAGCTTTTCTTTGAGCATACCTAGTAAACCAATTTTGAAACCTCCACTGAAGTTAGACTGTTTGGCTGACAGTGTAAAATTTTCTGGTCCTAGGCTTCTCATATACTCCATATTTGTAGTTCTTTACCCCTATTTTTAGGTTGGGAAATCTAGTTTCTCAGAGAATTTTGATAAAATTGCACAGCAGGACTCCTCCCCCCCCCCCCCCCCCCCCCCACCACCACCACCACCCCACCTTTTACCTTGAGGTTTCGATGGGACTCTTGTTTAGCCAGAAGCCTGTAATCTCACTTAAGAACTGATGTCACTTTTTTGTATTTCTTTTGCTTTCAAGGGAGTCATAAAGACACTTGCTTAGTTTAAGTCAGATGTGTGAAGCCCAAAAGGTTTCTAGTAGACTAACAAATGTTTAACAGCTCCAAGAAAGCAGATCATACTTTAATCTTATAAATCACCCCCAACATTTGTAGGTCTTTCACCTGAAGATCCTCATGCCCATCTGGACCCCAAAATAGGTGGCCTGTCTGGTGCATCTACGATAGCTCTGCTTGTATCTCTAACAGGACATCAGTGTCATATTTCTCAAGTCTGGTAAAGAATTTAAAGGGAACTTATCGACATATCTGAGACACTGTTTACTGGGACATTAAACCACAAGTCAACTCACCATTTCATCTGAAACCTGCAATTTTCCTGCTACTGCTTATCATTAGGTAGACTGAACAGAGCAAGTGCTGTCACAGTGCTATGCTTGCAATGTCAGGTAAAACAAGAAACGCCATTGGCTGATGTTCAATTGAAGAACCTTCTGCCTCCACTTTAGCACCCCTTGATGACATTTTTTGTTTAAGCCTGTAAGTAAAATGCTTCATATAACATCGCTACAATCAAACGGAAATATATGAATTCTTCAACAAACTTTTATGTAGGTAGAGCTCCAATTCTACAGGGGCAGCAGCAGCTTCAGATATTAATTCCGAGATATTTTTCTTGTTTCTCAATAATGAATGGCCACCTCTTGAATTACATGGATCACGAAAAGCGAACAGGAACTATTTCAAAATGGCGACGGCTAGTGACAACCGGTTGTCAGCAGCCTCGCAGGCTAGAGACAACCGGTTGTCACTAGCCTGTTAGGCTACTGACAACCGGCTAATATATTAAATGCGCATTTTAAAGGACAGGAAGCATTGGTTCATTGTAAAAACATCACAAATAATTCTCAATAGGATTATGCTTTAAATCAAGCTATATATGAATCACAACAACAAAATATCTGCAGATAAAAAGCAAACATATGGAGAAGAGATGTCTTCTAAAAATAGGTTTTCCAAGGGAAGTAACTCAAATCATACTTTGTAAGGGAACTAACTCAAAATACTGCTTGCAATTTTCTCTGAAGTTTATGTGCTAATTCTGTCTGCACAATAAATAGTAGGTATTCTTGTATTTAAATTCATTAAATAGTAGTTATTCTTGTATTCATATTATGAATTTGAAGTTTATTTTTCCTAGTGGATAGAATCAGTAAATAAACAAATTTGCTTGACTGAACAACAGGAATATAGCTATAGGGAAGAGCATGTAATGATTACTGGAAAATTTATGTAAAATGTTTTTTCCATCAAGATAAATGTAAAATTTGTATGCATGTGATGCATAAATTCTTTTAGCTATTTCTATGAATAACTCCATGACTTCTAGACAATAACAATGTAGATAAAAAAAAAATTACATCTGATTTGTTTAATAGGTTCTTGCTTTCTACAATCAACTTAAAACTTGATCAGAGTGAAAACAAATATCAACAAATATAATAGTAATACCATGAAACTAATATGCTTAAAATATCTTGAGTTTTATTTGAAAATAATAGGATTTATAGCAACTGGTTGTCAGTAGCCTGTGAGGCTAGTGACAACCGGTTGTCAGTAGCCTGTGAGGCTAGTGACAACCGGTTGTCACTAGCCACTTCCTTTCAAAATATTATCAATTACTAATTGATAATATTTTGAATTCCGCCTGTCAGCACATTGTCACAAAACAGATCTAACCCAGAAACTGGTCAAAAGTAATACCGTCACTGACAACAGAAAAGTTATACAGTACACGCAACGTGAAGACTTGATCTGACATGCTCTCGCGTGACACTCAAAATCGCGAGGAAGGGATTAAAATCCACGAGATTCTCTCGCAACTCTCACGCATTTCACACTTAACTTCCTCGCGTGTTTGAAAATCCCCACGTTCCACGCAAGAGAATTCCTCGCACCTCGCGTGAAATTCAAAGAATGATGTATGCGAGAAACTTTCTCGCATCACGCATGGAATTTTTTCCAGGTAGGGACAGTAAATGCAAGTTTCTATACAAGTACATGTACCTTTACAGACAAGGCATATGATTCGCAATGCATTTTTTTTCGGCGCTGATAACGGTTCAATTAATACATTGTAAGCGTGCGTGAATAACCTAATTGATCGCATCCTCAACGCAAGTATTGTTTGACAGTACGGTATTTACATTTACGAATTAAGGATGGGTTGATAAACAATCATGATCAGCGTAATTTTGTTGCAGTTATGCGGCGAGTTAATTAGAGAGGCTTATGTTTGAAAGAATATTGTTAAAAGGTTAGTTAGTAGCAAACGGCGTTCTTTCAAATTCTAGAATGATGACACAGACAAAAAATTTCGCCCAGCCGCCACTGATAATAGCCCAATCCATGTCAAAACAGTCACAAAGATCAAAGCGCTTTGATCAGCTTTTGAACTCAAAAGATATAGCCGCTAGTGACACGTGCCGAAAAGGTATACTTATTAACCAATATAAGAGCTGTCAAGTTCCCATCAAACGCGCATGTGGCAACAATGCTTAGCAAATGGGCAGTCTCAGAGGTGATTGACGTCCACTTATCCACTCGCTGAATTATGCAAATTTGTAAACCTGCTGGTTTGACCGCTAAAAATATATGTCACAGCTGCATCCTCTTAATCAATTCATTCATGAAATATGGAAAATATGATTTTGCGTCGTGGATCAATAGTCAAAGTGTTTGGACTTTAAAAATGCATCAAAATGAAGGAAAAATAAGAGGTGAGAAGTTTGTTTTTATATTCTGAACTCCGCGTGGCAAAATCACATTATCTATTTGAAAAACGAAACTGATTCTGCTGCGCGGAAAAATTCTCAAAGTTTTCGGATTAATAAACATAATAATATCTTTATTCATATTCAAAGGTGACTGAACGCATTTAGGGCCTTCGTCATAATAAAATGTAAAGACGGTAGCATTTGTTGAAATACGGTAAACACAGCACGTTTATAGGTCAGTCTCGCGCCTTGACATCAAAGGACTCCGCTCAGACCAAACGACTGGACATGTGTCACATTGACGCATCAGACGGTGAATAGTAAATATTAGGATCAGCCTGCGCAGTATTAAATACAATGTGACAAACTGGTATGCTTTACGCGTCATAGCGTGAGCGGTTTACGCTGTTTATTTGTACGGCACTTTCGGTTATTTCTGGAATGGCGGAAATTGCCGATCGTGATTTTTGCCGCTAAATTTTTGCGTCGGCGCCAAAAAAGACCAGTCGGTCTGGAAACCGGAATCACACAACTTTTTTTAGGCCCAATGTAAAAATATAAATGAACTAGAATTGTTTTCCTACGAAAAAACAGATGTCTCCCCCCTTTTTGATGTCAAAAGGATCAGTCATTAAGACGCCAAGGGAAAAACAATATGTTTCCCTACCCTGAAGCAGGGATTCATAATAAGTAAAAAGTATAAATGCAAGAGTTATAGTTGTTATGCTCTGCATGTCATGTAATGTTGACTGATATTCATATTTAGTTTTTGTCAAAAAATATAAATGCAAGAGTTACAGTGCTCTGCACGTCGTCTATTTATATGTTGACTGATATTTGTATGAAGTTTCATGAATATAGCTTAAACGGTTTTCAAGTTATAGAGCTTAGACGATTGAGACACGATTTTGTGAATGACAAAGTTCCAAGGGAAATAACTCAAATAGTATAAATGCTGTGCTCTGCAGGTTGTCTAGTGTTGACTGACATTTGTATGAAGTTTCGTGAATATAGCTTGTCCGGTTTTCAAGTAATAAAGCGATTGAGACACGATTTTGTGACTGACAACGGTCCAAGGGAAATAACTCAAGAAGTTTAAATGCAAGAGTTATGGTTCTTGCACTATGCATTTCTTCTAATGTTGATTGATATTTGTATGAAGTTTCGTGAACTTCTAATGTTGATTGATATTTGGATGAAGTTTTCGTGAATATAGCTTGAATGGTTTTCAAGTTATAGAGCAGACACAACTGAGACACGATTTTGTGACTGACAAAGTTCTAAGGGAAATAACTCAAATAGTATAAATGCTAAAGTTATGGTTCTTTCATTCTGCACGTCGTCTGATGTTGATTGATATTTGTATGAACTTTCATGAATATAGCTTGAATGGTTTTCAAGTTATAGACGGACTTGACTGAGACGCAATTTTGTAATGGACAAAGTTCCAAGGGAAATAACTCAAAAAGTATAAACGCCAGAGTGCATTCTGCACGTCGTCTGGTGTTGACTGATATTTGTATGAGCTTTCATGAATATAGCTTGAATGGTTTTAAAGTTATAGACGGACTCGACTGAGACGCAATTTTGTGATGGGCAAAGTTGCAAGGGAAATAACTCAAAAAGTATAAATGCCAGAGTTATCATTCTTGCACTCTGCACGTCGTCTCATGTTGATTGATATTTATATGAAGTTTCGTGAATATAGCTTGAGCGTTTTCAAGTTACAGAATGGACACAATTGAAACACAATTTTGTGATGGACTAAGTTCCAAGGGAAATAACTCAAAAAGTGTAAATGCCACAGTTACCATTCTTGCTCTCTGCACGTCGTCTCATGTTGATTGATATTTATATGAAGTTTCGCGAATATAGCTTGAGCGGTTTTCAAGTTACAGAATGGACACGATTGAAACACAATTTTGTGATGGACTAAGTTCCAAGGGAAATAACTCAAAAAGTATAAATGCCAGAGTTACCATTCTTGCACTCTGCACGTCGTCTCATGTTGATTGATATTTATAAGAAGTTTCGCGAATATAGCTCGAGCGGTTTTCAAGTTATAGAACGGACACGATTGAAACACAATTTTGTGATGGACTAAGTTCCAAGGGAAATAACTCAAAAAGTATAAATGCAAGAGTTACCATTCTTGCACTCTGCACGTCGTCTCATGTTGATTGATATTTATATGAAGTTTCGCGAATATAGCTTGAGCGGTTTTCAAGTTATAGAACGGACACGATTTGTGACAGACGGACGGACAGACAGACGGACAGACAGACGCCCGGGGAAAAACAATATGTCTCCCGACCCTGAAGGGGGGAGACATAATTACCTGTACAACATATAATGACCCGTGAAATTGACAGGAATTGTTAATCCTTTCCACTCGAAAACACGCGTCACGCGTGATTGAGTTTGGCGTCGATGACTCACCTGAGCATACATGGAGTTAATCCTTTCTCTCGCAAGTTGCGTGTCTCGCGTGAAAAGAAATTGTTTTCTCGCGAGTTTAACGTCACGCATCTCGCGAGTGCCTCGCATCTCCCACGCATTTCACACGCAAAAACCACACTAAACTTTCGTGGAAAAGATTAAAATTTCTCGCGAGAGCATGTCAGATCAAGTTTTCACGTTGCTCGTACTGTACCTACGGCTTGCTTTTGCTAGTCGCAGGTGAGATAAAAATCCCACTTTTTCTATAGCACTGTGAATAGTTATACCAACCTGATATCTGTCATCAGGTGATTCACCTTCCCATGGAAGCTTCTTTCTGCCTTTCCCAGCACTCATGTATGGCCTGCTCTGACCGTTTGTATCTGAGATGGGAGTGGTTGCCGTTGGAGTTGGACAACTGGATGAATTAACTGACTCTAGTTCCATTGTATCAGAGCGTGATAATCCACGTGAACTCGAACTACCCCCAATAATCCACTCCATGTCTGCTCCTTGCTGCTGAAAACTTGATGAGCTTCGTGTGGAAGCTGAGGAAGGAACAGGTGTAGCATACTCAACAAGACCCTCACTGTTCAGTTTCGGTAACTGTCTTCTTGCAAGACGAGCCTGCACAGCCCCCATGACACCTTCTCCTTCAGAACTTAATTCAACTTGATCAACAGCTTGAACCAATGGCTGAAGTCTGCCTGGGCCCATTGCCTGGGCTATAACTGACAGGCATTCCAATGCACCTTGACGCACTTGCCTTTTGGGATCAGTTAGTGTTGGTGATACCATTTTGCAAACACTTGCGAGATCAAATGCATAACTTGGAAACTGTAACAAAGCTGATATTATTATGTTTAATGTTTCTTGTCTCACTTTGGAGTTTTTATGATGCAGATTTTCACATATCACAGATAAAACAGCTTTTGGACTGTAGCTATGCATCATTTTTGTTGCAACTTTCATAACTGCTTGACGCACAACAATTTTATTGTCACCCATTCTCTTAGTAAGTGTTGAGGAAAGTGGTTTCAGAAATTGCTTCACATTCTTCCCCAATTTTTCCACAAGCAAGCAAAGTATCTCCAAAGTTACTGTTGTAATTTTGAAATTGGAATCATCCAAGAGGTTATTCAGAAAACTGATGAATGACATCATGTGTTGCATCAGGTTTACCTGAACAGTGTTTTCTGTCAAATCTAACATGATGTTTTTAAGCTCTTCAACTCCTTTAGCACGTAATTTGAAATTTTCTTGATCACTTATTTGATCCATCACATGACTAGGAATGATACCGAATTCATATGAGTCTACATATTGCGCAACACTGTTAGAATGGTGAGAATCAGACGTTCCATTAACTCGCGATTTTGTGAATAGAGAATTCTTAGACTGGTTTGGTGCATTACTAATACCACTTCGTGTTGATAAGTCACCAACATCAGGTTGCTCCTGTCCAGTAAGCTGATAATAGTATCGTCTTAATGGAGCAGATAGCTTGTGTAGATAATTATTGAACTCTCTGTCACCAACCAACATCCGGATTTTATCTAATGTCATTAATGAGCAATCTCTCAGGTTATCCTCTACTGACGTGTCTAACAGTTTCTTTGCAAGAGACTGTGTTACTTCAAAGAAATTTTCCTTTGCAAATTCAGGTGTGAATAACATTGGAAGTGCGACAATTGATTCTTTTCGCACTCTGGTATCTTCATTATCTAGTCCGTAATTTACCACTGAGCGCAACAAACTTGGGACATGCTGTGTACACTTCATGTACACATGCAATGTCTGAATCACTGCTCTTCGTACAGTTATTTTGCTTTCCCCAATATTGGGAATCAATTTCCCCATGATTTCCGACATGCAAGTATCCAAACCATCCCCAAACTGGGGTATTACTTCGTTTATCAGCTGTATACATTTTAGTCGAACATCCCAATTTGAATCAGTTAATGCCAGTCCAAGACCCCTAAATATTGCTTGCCTGTTGCTATATGGCAATTTTCCACCGCTCCTGCGAACTGTAATCAACAACTGCTCCAAAATCTCTACCCGTCTCTGAAATCTCTGATCTTTCAATTGATCAAGAACTTCATTTTCTTCCATATTCCAGCCTCCAGACTGGCGTTGATCTAAGTAAGGCGCATCGTTGAATTCGTGCATAGGAAACTTGGCAACTTGCACCTTGGCCACTTTACCTGCCATCAAAAACAAAAAACGCGATCAAAACTATGGACAGAGACTTTTCACCCTTCAACCTGTGTCTGTATTCTTGAATGACACTTGGGGAACCTCGCTGTGCTGTCTAAATGTCTACATAAAGTCATTGTGAAGCCATTTTTAAGAATCTTCAAGCACTTGTCAAAATTTTGTCCAAGGACAGCAAATATGGCGACTTCTCCACAACAACAGTTGTATTGATCACGTGACATCGTGGATGCCAAATGGTTCAATCAAAAATTAGGATTGCAGAATTTCGTAGACGAAACGGGTGTACCTAAAAACAGTAAAGTGGTGTGTTCCGCAAATTAACGATACAAGATACAAGCTGTTTATTACGAATTTTCGGCCCTCATAGGAGCACACATAGTAGTACAGAATGAGCAACCAAATAAATCAAGGAAAGAATTCCAAATGACAGAATGTGAGCAAAATAAGAGATACAAAATAATAAAGCACATCTCCTAACAGATGATACACGTACCATATATATGATAGAATTAGGATAAACACATACTAGCCCTAAAGCAGTCTCAGTGGTATGATATATTAACTACATTAACTTTTCCCCCAGATAAAGATCATTCACTGCCTAGGCATGTCAGTGCAGTGGTACCATCATAGAGACCCATAGCAGGTAGACTGGTGCATGCCCCATAGTGCCCACCAAATACAAAGAAATGAAGCTATCCAGGACATACTGCATGTAACCCCTAGAATCACCCCACCCAATGTGTCAAGTGCAAACCACCTCAAAACAGCTGCCCGAAGGCACCGATAGACTGACACCGAGATGTCCAGTTTCTGTTTAAAACTCGGCGCCAAACCACCGAGCACCCAGCGAATCTTCATAATTCCACATGTACCCACAACAGCCCCATCCGAAGATGAGGCTGCCATGCATACCACTTCTCTACTGGTACCTATCAGAACCACCATAGCTATGGAATCCAACATATGTCACATCAGATGCGTAGCTAGAATGAGGCCTGGAGGGGAGGCTTCAACATATTTCCCTCTTTAAAGTAAAAAGGTATACTTTTGAGTGAAGCACCTCTGAGGTTTTGCCTCCCAACTCTATGAGGAACTATTCCCAAAAGAGAGAATCAGCTCCTCCAGGAGTAAATTCTTCCCTCTGAGAGCAGACCCTCCCAAAAAAGGACTTATGTCCGGGGAAAACTCAAAGGGACAACTCAAGCATCTCTGCATTTTTGCCTCCCTTTGAAATCAGAGACAACTCCCAAAGAAAAGAATTTGCTCCTCTACAAACAAATTTTTCTGTCTGAGAGCTGAGCCCTCTAAGGAAGGACTCCCATCCAGAGAAAAATTGAAGAGACAACTCCTCAAGGAAAGAATTCACTCCCGTAGGAGCAGATTCTCTCGTTCACGAGCAGACCCTTCCAAGAAAGGAGTCCCATCCTGGGAACATTTGAAGAGGAAGTCACAGAATCTGTTCCTCTTTATAAAAATGGCGGAAGGGGACACATTTTCAATACAAGAAGGATCTTTTATGGAGGTGCATATATTCATATTGCAAAATACTTCTTTCAGCCTAGTTTTAGTAAAAAGTATGCAAAGACCAGGAACTGAAACAATCAAAATCCAAATCCAGCCCTCAAACCATAGTTGGAAACAACTAAGATTACAAATAATCAAGATACAGAGAACATATGGCCAACCGAGTGAGCAGCTTGTTCCCAAAAGGTGGCCACTCAGCAACCCAAACCGAACCAAAAATAATAAGAACATACATAAGGTAGAACATCACAGAAACTCTGACACCAAAAACAGGCAACAGAGAACCACAACAGAACTACCGCCTTAGGTCTGGCTACGCCCCTGATAAATATTCATCACAGAAACTGTAGTTGTATGACACAGCTAACTGCTGCATGGGCATACTACAATAAGGTGTCCATTTCCTCTATAAATATAAAAAATGGTGAAATTTAATTCAAGTGTTGGGTGATAAATATACATACACACAAAAAAAAAAAAGAATCATGGATCTAAGTTCATGTGTACAAATAACGCAAGTTTCTTCAATAAGTCATTATTTTCACAATTTAGTAGCCAGAAAAAATTATCTGTATCGGTCAAGCTATTGAAATTATGACATGTCAGTTACATCATTTAACAATGGGGCTGTAGAACTGTTGTAAAGAGGACATTCCAGAAGAAAATGCAATTCATCACCCAGAACACCCAAAGAGCACCTGGTACAAAGTCGATAAACTCTGTCTATCTTCATGTATCTGCCTGTTTCAATGTTTAATCTATGGGCAGATATGTTTAATCGCGTTAAATTTTTCCTCATACTAAAGTTTAGCCCTGCCAAGTAAGTTTCCAGCCCAGTTTAAGTTTTATTTTGGTATATGTTTCCAACTTGCCAGACGAATTGGCCATTCTTGTATTATGCCATATATTCAGATGTTCTTTTTTTAAGGTTTCGTTAAGAACTGAGTTAAATTGTGCTTTATTCATTCTTGATACATCTGGCAGTGATAGGTTTAATAGGCTGGAAAACTTTTTAACAGCACTGAACCATGAACAACATGTATTGTCTAGCTCCTTTGAGCAAACAAGGGCATTATACAATAACGAATTTGAATCAAGATGCTCTATACGACACCAGCATTTCAGCATTGCCTGAATTATATCAACGTGTATTAACGTAAAGGGGCGTAACGTAGCAAAACAAGGCGTTAAGCAGTAATAAATTAGCCAAACGAGGGATTGGATTGTTTAATTCAAAACAAACAGACGGTCAGATGTAGTATATATATTCAGCAAATAAAAGAAGAAGAAACTTGGAGGTTGATACCTTAATTAAGAATTGAAATTTGATTTTTCAGCGTTCATCGTGTGATGAAGCTAGTGGGCGGAGCTAAAATTCCATGAAGCGCGAAGCGCTTCTTGTAGAATTTTAGCGACGACCACTGGCTTCTTCACACGATGAACGCTAAAAAAAAAACAAATTTTTATTCTTATATTTACACTTTATTTGTGAATCTCTCTGTGCCGTTTTCGTGGTAATTTAGAGTAGAATAGGCAAAATATGGATCGAAGAAAAGTTAGTAACGACGTGTTCAGTCATAACGTTAAACAGCCGTCGCCCTGACGAGACATCAATCGAAGGTTACAAGAACCAATCAAGACGTTTGTTTACATAAGACGTCGCTTGACGACAACGTCACATGATCAATTGGCCCTCATCGGTGTATGAAGCCAGTTGCTCTGAAGGGTTCACCTATGGGAAGTCAGTGGCAAATGTAAATATTACTTTTTGAAAACCCATGATTTACACTTACATTTTGTGTCAAATGTTTATTTTGCTCGATTTTGGTAAAACTTGAAAATAGATAGCATTGAAAACTTGTTCTAAGAGGTCATAGGTTAGACTGGAAAAAAAAGAAGAAGAAACTTGAAGGTTGATACCTTAATAAGTTTTTGGAAAAATCAGTTTAAATTTTGGCACAGATATTACAGACATACTGTAGATGTGCACCTGTTGTTTAGGAAAAGAAAAATTTATTTTTGACAATATAACGGCCTTTTCAAACTTACAAATTTTTCGAGAAATGGCTACAACAGGATGACAAGTTTGTATAATCCATTTCTTCCACAGGTTTTTAGCAATCAATTTGAAACTTTGTATAGGTATTAAAGATATGCTGTAGATGTGTACCTGCTGTTTTGGGAAGGATTAAGTCTGTTTTGACTAAATTATGCCTTTCTAAACTTAATTTTTTGGGGGAAAAGACTAATAGGATACATGATGACAAGCTTTATAATTAATTTCCTCCAAAGTTTTTGAGCAAGCAGTTGAAACTTTTTATCAGTGCTGTAGACACACTGTAGATATGCATGTGTTTTTTAGAAAAGGAAAACGCATTTTTATAAAATTTAGGCATTTATAAATGAAGAAATTTTTCGGGGTCCGGCTATGCATTTGATGTATTAATTTCTTTTTGAAGAAAATACCATTGGTTGGGGCAAAGGGGAGAATGCAGTTTGTCGGGGTCGGGGCGAGGGGAACAGGCATAACACGGGGGCACCATCTGTGTCTTACAGACACAATTTTTTAGTTCTCGATTAAATTTTATGCCTGTGTTTGTGATATCAGCTCTCCAGTTGTTTGTGATATCAGCTCTCCAGTTGCTTTGTCATCAGCAAAGCTATTGTGGCTTCAGGGGCTGCCCCAGACCCCCCCCCCCCCCCCATCTCCATTACTATTATTAACAGTTTTATCGAACATTCGACAAACAGATTTCTAGATGGCCATAAGCAGATGAAAGTGCAAAAATATGCTGACAAAATTTAAAGACCATTAACCTGCATGATTTATCAACCTGTTAGAGTAAGAAAATGTTCTTTGTGTTTCATACAGGTTTGATTGAAGCCAGTCTGACATAAAAAAAAGGTAATACAATGTGTGTGTGAAGGGTATAGCTGGGGATCTGGGATGGTGGGGGCGGGGGGGGGTCATAATTTTGTCACCTATCTGTGGGGGGGGGGGAGGGGTCGGAAAAAAAATCCGGTGAGATTGGGCAGTTCTAAAAAAAAGTTAACAACATTTATTTCAACTGTGGCGCAGACGCCTGATTTTGATGTCGCGTTAAATAAACGTAGGGGAAGTCAAGGTTCTGTTTAACGATTTTTTTTATTGCATAAATTCAATATCTCAGGTTGTCATAAACACGCCCAGTTTGCAGAAAATTGTTTCTAAAACTGAAAGTTATCTAGTGACAACAATCAAAAGGCAATCTTGTTGAGCTACTCTAGCATCAGTGGACAGAATCCCAATTCCACGATTCCTCTCACTTTCAGAAAAGCATAACATTATGACAGAAATGCAGAATTTCGCAATTTTTGCATGAATATTGACTGGCTATCAATAGAGAATGTCCACAAATCAATTTGCCATCAAAGTTTCTGATGTACATCTGCGCACTTTCAAAACATGTACAATTAGTGTTCAACAGCAATATATTGACATACAATATAAATGTATCTTTACCAGCCTTAGGGACCGAGATAGGCATATCTGTATTTAAATATTTTTGTATCGCTAAATCCCAAACGTTTGAGAGAAGAAAAGGTAATGGCATGTTTTGACAGGCATCGTACATCCGTCTTCGATCGTCTTTTACTGACGTAATGCACGAGGCAGAACAGCTGCTGGCACCTGGCCCGGAGGTTATCAAAATAAAGAACACCGATTGGCTGCTTCCGAGCACATGCTCGGAAGTAGCCAATCAGAGTGCTTTATTTTGAGTTTGAGATTATACTCAAGTTTTATAACCTCGGACCCAGATATGAGATGCACCAGGCGTACCCCATCAAGAAAGACGACAGGCAGGGGCATAGCATAAAAAAACCTGGCGTAAGCCAGAAAATTCAAAAGAATGGAAACCAAACTTCGCTAAGGCTCAGGGCGCTATGACGAGTCAGTCTTAGCTTTAGAAAGTTATTGACAATTTTACAAGAACAGGTTATTTTAATCATTATTTAAGTACTGACTCCAGTGCTTAATATCATGTATAGAATTTCTCAAAACTCAAAAAATGGAAGAAAAATAAAAACCGTAGCTAAGTACAGACTGTTGAAGCAATAACATAAGAAGAAATCTAGCAAACAAAACAAAATGAAAACTGTAAAAACGTACTTTTCAGTATTCACAATCGGAAAAGAAGATCAGATGGTGTCGTATTCTTAGACGAAAACCAGAATTTCAGTTTGCTCTTTCCATTTTAAATGGCCTGTAAACAACTAATGGATGCCGTTATCATTTATGCATAAGGTGTGAACGACGCATGTCTTTCAATCCATTCAGATGGCGAACGTGATTGAATTATGAACTGGATGAACTGAGCTGTTTGTTTGTAAAGTGTGAAATTAAACCGACCAAACGGTAAAGACACACTTTATTCAGGCTCAAACAACAAAGTGCTTCTCGCCCTACAATACCATTCATCAATGGCAGCATAAGAAGAGCATGGCAGATATACATTAATACATATAAGACTCAAAAACATTTCAATTTAAGTTTCCCAAATACAGTATCTAATAAACATTGCGCATATAGTATACACAATTTAACAGACTGAGTGACCAAGTACTACATATTAACATCATTAAGTAAAGACAGACGTTTCTCGGTTGCAATATAAACAAACTTGTTTAGCTAATTTTTTCAAAACACTAACCTGATTTTCATTTAGTAACTTGATGAATTTGTTTTACGACGGCCATCTACAGTAAAATCTAGGCAAATAAGTTTTACGGAGTTCTCTATACATAGGACAAACTAAAAGAAAATGATATTCGTCTTCCACGACGTTCACATTACATAATGGACACATTCTTGCACTTCGTTTGATACCCCCTATACCTACCTTCTTCAATCATAAGTTTATGTGCTGAACAGCGCAGCCTACTTAACGCAACACGGCGTTTATCAATATCGATACAGGCAACATATTTCTCGAGTTTAAAATTTTTTGTAATAGTTTTAAAGACGCCCATTTCACTTGATGTAGTATAAGATGTATAATATTCTTGAAAAAAAAGATCATTTATTGTTTGTATCACCATATTTAGCTGCGATTGACTAAGTTCTTGGTCATTCCAAAGATATGAAAGCCCTAATTGGTTTAAGAGGGACATGACATTAAATGACCAGCATTTCATATTTCTATTATTATTAACATCCTGCACTTGTTGCTTATAAACTTTATAAATAAGTGTGTATGGATCTGATAAGATTTTAAACCAAAACTTCAAAATTCTTACTTTTCTGATAACGATTAATGGCACTCTTCCAAGTTCACCATAGATTAATGACAGGCGAAATATCATTCCATGTAACCCATTATTAAGGTGTGAACGGTGCATACAAACAAATCAAAAAGCATAGAATATCGCCAGATAAAACATTTGCAATATTTAATCGATGTAAAGCCATTATACAATATTTGATTGTAATGTTTGACCTGCCTTTAATGTGTTTGGTGCCCAGAAATATCACCCAAATGTAGCGATACTGAAGGGTTATATAAATGTTTTTTCAAAAAGTTACTTAACCAGGCATTAGTTAAGTACAAAAGTTTTATTTCAGTTATGGTAGCTAGTTGACCAACTGTTTGGGAAAGAGTTGTTTGTTCTGTTTACTGTTTATCAAGAGTGCCTTTCGTGAACTGCTATTAATTTACCAACCATTAAGTTTACGTTTAAACTTCTCGCCCTTTTGGTTTTGAGGGCAAGATATGGAATCCGATTTACCAGTTCCTTATCATTGCTAATCTCTAACTTTTTTTTATCTCTATTAGTGTTGTAACATATGAAAAAATGAGGTGTTCCAAAAAATAAAATACAGTTTAGATAGTCTAGTCTACCTAATACATTGTAACCTTGCAATGAGAAGGCAATGATCAGGATCCGACACAGTCGCTCTGCACATCCTGCAGCAAAACTGATTTTAGAAAAATTGTCTCCTTCTTTGTAGCTGAAATAGAGAGAGGCTGCAAGATTATTTGTTATTACATATGTTACAGTTCAACCTCAACCCTTTTATAAAACCCCAAAATCTAATACATAGATGCCAATACCAGCTATACATAATTATTCCTGTGCTTGATAAGCCGACGGCCTTCGGCTTACACACACACACACACACACACACACACACACACACACGCTCGCGCGCGCGCGCTCACACACACACACACACATTTGGTCATTGATCAGATTCATTCCAATGCCATCCACCAAACACCACAAAAATGATGGAACATCGGCGACCGACTGGGGGTTGAGGGGTTGCGAATTCGACTCCAGTCTTGGTTACTATGTTAAGTCCTCAAGTAAGACATTTCATCCATTATCATGTGAGCTTTGGTGAGTAATTAAGTTACCTGTTATAACCGCCAAATTTTCATCTGTTATTAAGAACATGATCAAGGGCAGCATCAGAAGAAGAAGACAGTTAACTCACCATAACTCACCATACTCGACATCAGTGTAAGTCATTCGACTTGTATAGATGCTTCTCGATATTGTCTATATTCTCTCATTGTGTGGTCAGCTTGGTAACATGCAGCTTTAAACTTATATGGATGCCCGTGCCAGTGTTTGTTTAAACGGGTTTTAAAGGCATTGAGGGAGGATGCATTAACAACATTTTCTGGTAGCTGATTCCATGTGTTAACAACACGATTACTGAAGGTGCCTGCACTAGATTTAGCCTTGATCTTTCTTTATGCAGTTTGTAGGAATGACCTCTAGTAGCCTAGTATTGTGCTGTTGTAAACAGTTTTATCCTTGTCAACTTTGTCGATGTCGTGGAGAATTTTGTAAACTTGAATGAGGTCTGCTCTCTCCCTTCTATACTCTAGGGTAGGTAACCCTAACGTACGAAGTCTTTCTGGATAAGTTAAATTTTTACAGGAAGAAACAAGTTTAGTGGCACGTCTTTGTACATTCTCGATTATAATTTTGTCTTTTTTGTAAAAAGGTGACCACACAGGAGTGGCATATTCTAGGTGTGGCCTTACAATTGATTTGAAAAGGTTCAAAAACATTTCCTGGTCTATACAGTTAAAACATATTTGTCACCTGAGTTTCATCAGTGATTGTCACCTGAATATCATCAGTGAGGTTGTCTTCGATACCTACTGCCTTAACTCACTGAAACATCATGCTGAAAACTGAATCTGTATCGTGGGGCAGCTAAAGTTTGCCCCACACTGGAGGAAATTGGACTGTCTCAGTCTACCTTTGCTGCTACACCCTGTCTCGACGATTATGAGCAGGTGTACGATGTAATGTGTATTCCAGGTGTAACTACAGAAGGGATATTTAACCTGCACAGTGGATGTCTCTCTCTGCACCAGGGGGCCTCCAGTTAACGTCCTGAATCGAAGGACGGAAAACTTTTTCCATGTCATCCCTGCAAATGACATTAATGAAGCGTGTTCTGACTCCGAAATTCTAATGCACTACCCAAACCGGGTTCGAACTCGGGACCTTTAGCATCAGATGCAAGTGCGCTTACCACAGAGCTACCGTGCTCCATGGAAACACCCCGAACCACCCAGAAAAGCCTTCATGCCACACCAAACCCGCCTCCCCGGATACAAACTAGCATCCCGGCCCTCTCCCACCCCAGCCACCACCAAGACACCAACATCTCAGGTCCATTGCACATATAGTTTTATTTTTCTTTTCTTTTTCTTTTAACCCCCACCTCCTTCATTTTTTGGAAAAATATCCGCCGAACAAAATCACAAAGCATCCTTGCACATACATACATACATACATACATACATACATACATACATACATACATAACATACATATCAATTCATATCATGCAACCACTTAGCGTTTTGAATCTATATTTTGAATCAATATAGAAGTGTAGATAATAATTGGGATGGGGTGGGAGCGGTGTTGGTGTGTGTATGGAGGGGACAAGCGGTGATTTTAATCCGGGGAGGCTGGTTTAGGGTGTTTAGGTGGTGTTTTTTTTTTTTTTTTTTTTTTTTTGGTGGTGGTGGTGGTGGTGGGGGGGGGGGGGGGGGGGGGTCGATTTGGGTGTTTCTCCGCACCCGAGTTACTACGCTTCACCAAATGATCGATGTTGGTCGTGACTTTTACCCTCTGTGTAATGTTTGATCACGTGATCTGTCAACACAAACACAAAGTTGAAGTTTCAGAGACTGAATAAAAGCTCCGTATGCTGGACAGACCAGCCAAACGTAATATTGTTTATTTACTGAAAATGAAGCTATTGTTCTTTTGTTTAATCATACGCTAAAGACTATTCAGATCACTGTTTTGGTCGTCATTTTTTATCAAGCGGGATTTTGACAGGTCGTGTTGAGACAGATTGCAGACAGTTTTGCAAAAATTCTCTTCTTTTTTAAACCTTTATTCTGGATGGATGACATGCAATTTTACGTCCTTTTAACAGTATTTCAGTCATATCAGGACGATGGGAGGTATATAATGAAAGGCTGTGTGCAATGGAACCTCATCTACGGTTGGGAAGATTTCAATTGGCTAGCCGTGCCACTTGATCAGCAGGCCAGGGCTTAACGCACTGAGCTACCGGGGCTCCTCAAATTTTTTCCTGAGGCTGAATATTCTTTCCAGATCATGGAGAGTCTTAGTAAAGAAATTATTCCTATTCCATCAAGGTTTGATCCTGCATCCATGGGTGAATCTAGTTTAACTTCTATTAAAGATAAACTTAGGACTATTTCCCGTTGAAATTGAGGTTTACCTGTGAGGTATGTAAGGGACCAGACTAGGGGGAAGCTGTGATAAGCAATTCTAATGCACTTACATATATAGTGTGACATCTGATTGAATTACCTCAAAAATTTGCGACAGTATATCCTGTGATAACCTGTCAGAAGCCCGAAATCATCACTTCTTACTAATAAGATAAGATAAGATAAGAAATTTTATTTTAAGACGGCCTGACATAAGGCAACAAGAAACATAAGCCCTTAAGGGCTTTTGACCGTCTGTAACATAGTAATCACAGTATTAATTTTAAATTCAAAGATAGTAAGACGGTATTTTATATATACCAACAGAAAAATTGAAATCCAAAATTCTCATAGGCTGATGTCTGATTTAAAGTTGCTTCAGCACAAAATTGTATACTTTAAAAGATGAATAATGTGAAGAGTGCACGAGAATAAGGATAACTGTATTGAAAATTGTCATTTGGGGAGGTGAATTTTTGGTTTTATAGTCACAAATTGCAATTAATGGCTCTGCTGACACATTGCCGTAAAAACAAAATTTCCAACCATAAAACCGACAATTTACCTCCCCAGATGACAATTTTGAGTACAGTTATCCGGTAAATCAATGGCAGGGATGTTATAACTTATGTGACACACACACTTGCCAGAATAGTATAAATCTATTGAGGGCAGTATCGAAATAAAAAAAAGAAAGAAACAAGGTTGTATTAATGAAAATGCATGGACATTATTGTGACAGAGAGTGTCACACATATATAGCCTTGCTGTTTGAGGTAACTTCAAAGGGATATGATAGTGTGTCTGGCCAATGGTGGAAGTTAAGCAATGGTGATCAGTGGTCACTGGTGTGCTTAGTTACTGGCAATATGGGTGACTCAAGAATTTAAGCAGGGTGACTAGAGTAGTTTAGGGCTCATAAGGAGTACCATCAGCTACCACAATATTGAAACAAGACTGTTTTAATGTGTTCCTTCTGGGAAGATGCTAAAGTCAGGTCAACTGACTGTGGCAGAATTTGATCCAAATACCTAGTCCAGCTAATTACCATATTAATCCTAATATGTGCCCCTGCCCTAATAAATGCCCCTTTCTCTTTTCTGAAAATAATGTTATATTTATTTGCATAAATTCCTGTTTGCTTTTCTGGATGAGGTAGCGCTTTGGAATGGGACTACTCATAAAGGAAAGAATTTGCTCCTAGAGGAACAAATTCTTTCCTTTAAGAGTTGACCCCTATGAAGACGGGTGCAAAAATAACAAGAGTTACTGCCTCTGAAAGTATATCAATTCACCTTGATACTGCTTAATAGAAATATTTAGGCAGTGGCTGTTTACTAGTACTACACTTTGGAACGGAGTCTAACTAAAGTCCCGTTTTATAAAATACAATGCCCCTGGGGCATTTAAAAGGATTAGTATGGCAACATATTAATAGGTTACAACTAAAGCCTCGGTCCCACAGAGCTTGCGACTGCGATGCGACAGCTTTGCGACTGATTTTATCTGCGACCTCTGCGACCATTGCAACTTCTTTTCCTCTTCAAATGTGGTCGCCGATCAGTCGCCGTACAGTAGGCGACAGCTTTCGCGCGTAGTCGGCGATTGATCAGCGACCTCAATGCAACTGGTCGCCGTAGTATCAGCGACAGGATTGCAACTAGTTCAGAATGGTCGGCGACTCTTTGGCGACTGGTTTCAAATGAACAGCGACTGGTTGGAGGCTGATTGGCGACCGTACTGCGATGATACAAAAATCAATGGAAATGTGGTGACAAGAGTGCAATCATTTCGGGGAATGTTGTCAAAATAACACAACTACAGATTCAGTTCATTGCTTGCAACGAAACAACCGGCATGCACCTGTATTGTCTATGATGGTGTACACTGAGGCGATTAAGGCGGAGGAGAACACAGTACTGGATAAGACCTTGGTTTCATAAAGGCCGCAGTTTGCTGAGATTCCTCCTTTGACTGTTGAGATTCCTCATCTGAAGGAGGCAACCAAACGGCGGTCGGAGTCATTTCTGCTGTCTGTTTTGGCGCCGATTTTTTGGGGGGGGGTCCTGTCCCCGATCATTCGGCGCTCGCTCCAACCTGTCGGCGACCAGTCACCGATTGGTCGCTGATCAGTCGCCGTCTTACCAGTGGTCAGTCGCCGATAAGTCTCTGATCGGTCGCCGAACAGTCGCCGATAGGTCGCAGCAAGGTTGCAACATTTCAGAGCCAAAGTGTTGATGAAACCGATCGGGGACCAATCCGCGATTGGTCAGCGACTGTTCGGCAACTGATCGGTGACTTCCAGAAAACCATTGCAACCAGTCGGCGATCAAAATCAGTCGCGGCTAGTCTTTTGTGCATGTTCAAAAGACTGGCTGCGACTAATTTTGATCGGCGACCGCTCGGCGGCCTTGTTGCCACCATTATAAAACCTCTCCGCAACTTCTGCAACCTCTCTGCGACTGTCAGTTTTTTTTAGTCGCTGATAGGTCGCGGCGCGGTCGCAAGCTCTGTGGGACTGGGGCTTAAGTCATCAGAAGGAACCAAATTAAATGCACAATAGATTGTCACTGGCAGGCTCCAAAGCCCCAGATAAGCTAGGGTTTTCAGGTTTATTCTGAGATTTTTCTTATTTCAGAAGGAAAATATATATTTTGACCCCTCAGAACCATCTTGGTGAGATGGTTCTAATGAGGGGTCACAACATGTTTTTGTGCAGAAGGAAGGAAAATTATCCCTAAATTATTCCTGTTGTCCCTCTTATCTAAATCACTCTTGCCCTTAGCTTTCTGTGACGTGTTCAGTGTTCTCCCCAGAAATTTCAGAAGCCATGTTGCTTTTAGTACAAAAATCAGATTTTGACTTGGTCAAATATTAAAGTCCATAATATAGCAATGCTTTGTTAAAATTTGCCTAAATTTATATTTTAAATAATTTATTGATGTCAGACCCTTAATGCATTTAAAACAACTTTACTGTTGAAGAAATGAAAATAAAAGCACTTTAATAGTCTAAAGTCTAAACATATTTTATTGTCCTCTAAATAAACATACAAATGGGTTGGACCACAAGTTCTAACAACATTAATTACGGTCCGCCCCAATAACGTGTACTTACAATACTGCTAAGTAGACAACGACATCATAAGGCATAGAAGAAACTGTACATTTAAACAACAAATATAGTAAAGTAAAGAATGAGTAATGAGAAAGATAGTCAGAATATGGAAGAATAAATGAATAATACTTGCTTAAATAATCAAAATCTAAATATAATAATCATCATATACCTTGGGCTGAAAAAGGATCCCGTCAGCGCCACGCATGGCACAGGCCACGCTAGCCAGCTCAAGAGCAATCCTTCATACGGTCCCTGGTAGTCCGATAATCGGACTGACATGGACCGCTAAAGGACCGCACCCAAGACAAAAGACCGCACTGACCCACCATGATCGGCGATGACAGGACCCCTCCACAGCCGAATGCACAGGATGATAAAGCAATATGTTATTAAACAGAGTAAAATGAAGAATAGAAAGAATTTAGTTTAGTTGCTGCTGCATCTGACTCCCAATTCACGACCGCGCAAATCTGTTGGTAGACAAAGGCTGTTGCTTTATACCTGAAAGAAAAAAAAATAAAGTTATGAACATAAAATAGCTATTGAAAAGTAAACTGTGTGTTAACAAAATACTGACTATTGGTTTTAATTTTAATACAATCACCTTCTTTCCCGTACCACAGAGTCACAAACACAAAAGGCAAAGAGCACACCAAGTGATCCACATCTTAAATCACAAAATGTGCCCCAGGCCTTCCCCTGTCCCCGGCTCAATGTCACGAAGAAGAAAATAATTGTCGGTTCTTATAACGAGATTTTATAACAATTATTCAAAACGTCTGGTTGATTTTATGTATTGATGCACAGCGAGAAACAGCTGTAAATTTTCCGTTTCCCCTAGTCTATCTGAACCGTATAAAAGCATGTTCAAACTAAACGGTGTTCAACATATCTCTGACACTTGAAAAAGTAATGCTCTGCATCTTCTTCATCATCTCCACTGTCACAAATTGAATTAAGTTTAAGATGGTTTATAAATAGATCATGATTCAAATTGCTACACTTATTCCTTAATCTAGCATGATATACAGAAGACCGTCTATCGCCTTGATTATAATATTTCGGCACTCTCATTGTTGTAAAGTAAGACTGTTTTAAAGTTCTTTTAAAAGCTTCCAACGATTGTAAATTTCGCACAGTTAAAGGCAGAGTATTCCAAAAATCTATCGTAGACGGTATAAAAGATTTAGAAAATAATTCAGTTCTTCTTCTTACTATACTAACATCATTTGCATTTCTTAAGTTGTAGTTTGTTCTCTCCGCCACTAAAGGCGGCAACAGACTGTATAAATATTCCGGTGCGTACCCATTTTTTATTTTAAACATTGTAACTAATTTTTGAAAGAGACATCTATCTGAAAGGGAGAGCCAACCTATTTCTTTGATGAGATTTTCAATAGACACAGATCAGGTAAGGCCCGTTACTAATCGAGCTGCCTCGTACTGAACTTGTTCCAATTTTCTTTTCTCATATAGAGTACAGCCATCCCATACCACTGCTGCATATTCTAATAAAGGTCTTAAGTATGATAAGTAAATCTGATTTAAAGCTTTTCTACCTAACCTAAATTTTAAACTTCTCAAAATACCCAACATTCTTGATGCCGAAGCTAAAATATTATCTATATGAGTATGCCATTTACAATCACTGCTGAATGTAAGACCAAGGTGTTTATGGCTGTCCACAAATACTAATTCTGTGTTATCAAATAACAAACGAGGTTCACCTGCAGCGACATTTGAAAACAGAATAGCTTCCGTTTTATTCGGATTAAACGTAACTAACCACTGTTTTGCCCAAAACGCTATATACCTTAAATCATGATTTAAAATACCTTCAATGTCCTTTAAATTTGACGATGAAAAAGCTATTGAGGTGTCATCAGCAAATAATCGAGTGATACTTAAAAGATTTTCAGCTATATCGTTCACATAAATTAAGAAAAATAATGGGCCTAAAACAAACATAATTAAGAAAAATAATGGGCCTAAAACAGAGCCAAAAAGTATTTATAGGTTCTTCAATATCTGACTTTCAGTTCTTGTCTGCCGGAGTCCCCCAAGCACTTTAATAAATTTTCATTGAAAATTAAGGCATGTTGCAAAGGTAATTTGAAGAGGAAGGCATGTTGTAAGTGACATGCCTTAATGGTCTGGGGAGATCCCGGCTATGGTTTTATGGTAAATACACAGAAATTTGCTTAAAAATACTGAAACTCTACAGAGCTCCAGATAAGAGGGAGTATTTGATGATAATTAAGGATAATTTTTGTTATTTCTGCATAAAAACCTATGTTGTGACCCCTCATCTGAACCGTCTCAAAGAGACGGTTCAGATTAGGGGTCACAACATATGGTTTGAATTAGAGATAAGAAAAATTATCCTTAATTATCAACAAATACTCCCTCTTATCTAGAGCTCTGCTCTACCTTAGCTATCTGCAGATCTAGGGTTAATTGTTTTATTTATTTATTTATTTTTTTTCAGTGGTGCTAATTTTTGTCGTACCTGCACTACATAAAAGCTCTTCAGAATGGTGTTCAAAAGATCGGAGTACAGAAGACAGTTTAAAATATCTACATTAGAAAAGAATATTCCATCATATGTTGAAAGAGTCAATTATCGTGAACTTAGAAAACAGAGAGAATACTCACATACCCCAATATCATGGGATGCAGAACTTATTGAATCAGAGGAAAGTGATGAAAAGTTGACTCCTGATGAAGAAGTTAAGAAACTGCCAGTGTCAGATCTTGCCATAACTGAAGAGGAAGAAGAGAATGAAGAAAGGATAGACAGTGTGGAGAGAGAGAAGAAAGAGGCACATGAAAAAGACAAGCAAGAAACAGAAAAGGATTTAAATGATGTAGAAATAACAAAACAGGATGAGGATTTGAGAAAGTCTGCCAAAGAAAAACTCAGTAAATACACATTCAAGGTCAACAAAGATGATCCTACAGAGTCTAAAGATGCAGCAGCCTCTAAAGGCAAACCTAAAAGTATAACCTGATTTCCTTATTCAATATAGTCTTTATAATGTTTAAGTGTGTGGATATACATTCAGGGAGAGCAACGCTGTCATTTTCATCTCCCTTCCCAATGAGGGTCAACTCTTAAAGACAATATTTTTCATTCTTTTGTTATACACTGAGCCACTTTAGTTACGCACCACTTTTTCCCTGTCCATAATTTTAGCTCGTAACTGCTTACAATAAAATTTCTGGCAGAATACAACCATTGATGACGAACAAAAAGTTACAAAATGGCTGGAGTGTATCTGCACACTTTGCTGAGAGCTTATTTTGGCAAAAATGCAAGTGCAGTATCAGCGGCCTTTCTTTGCGTCTTGAATTAGTTTTGAACTTCATCTTTGAGGATGATCGCTTTGGAAAAACACATATAGTTTAGTTATTTCAAGTGGTGAGCCAATTTGATTGTGGCGAATTTTCAACACACATTCACTTTTAGAATTGATTTTACTTTTGACGTCTTTTAACGTCAGTTTTGATCATCAATAAGATAATTTATCATGAATTGTGATGGCCGTAAAACCGTTGACAACTTCAAATTCAAAGTCAAAAAGATCAAAACATAATTGAAGATTGGCTCATTTCTGAAACCTTTGGGTACCGACATCAAGACGAACGTCAAAGTCATGACGTAGAGTTCTCAACAATGTTTGCATGAAAGTGAACATAGAACATGTGTTTGTTTACAAGGAAGATATTGTAGAAGTATTTCGATCACTTGTTTACAAAACAACATCAACTGTCACAGTAGCTTTTGAAAACAAGGAAAATACACTTGCGTTATTAACAAGTCGCGGCATAGTATGCAGTGGATATTGATAATGAAAAGTATGTCAACATTTACAGCAATATGACAGACTTTCATATCAAAGGAAGTAAATACATTCCAAGAGATAACTTGCGAAAAAATAGTGTTGAAAATATCCCCTCGCGGTGCAAATTCAGGTTAAGTTGGTAGCGCTGCGAACTCTAATTTGGTTGGTACCGCTATTTTGTGTTCGACCACACTTTTGTTTGGTTTCCAACAGACACCATTTTTACAAGGTGTATGCACAAATGAGTGCTTTCTTAGCTTGTAGTTTTGAATTTGAAAATAAATCGTTTATTTACAATTAAGGGTTTCATAAGTGGTGCGTAACTAAAGTGGCTCAGTGTATTGTTAAATTTGTTGTTGTGATAAAATTTGTCTTTATTTTTATAGGTCTGGGCCTGGTTGTTCAAAACTAACAACATCGTTAGTTAACAAGATGTTAAATTTTCAAATGAATTGAATACATATGCACTGTCTTATTTTTTTGACGAGAAAATTTGAGGAAATTTAGCAGTGAAAATATTGGCATAATTGAGTTTTTGAGCACTAGAAGACTTAATAAATCCTTTGCTAATGACTTCGTTAAGCTAACAGTGCTTTGAACAACTGGGCCCAGAGCTCCATCTAAGCAGAATATCAAAGGATAACTTCAAAATAATAGTTTTTTAAGGTGTACAGGTACATCTCCATGTTTTTCTGCCATTTTTAGTGTGCCTTTGCGAAGCAAAGGAGAGCTTATGCTATACCCCTGTCGTCATAGTACGAGTATGCGTCAGCGTTAGCATTCGCATTCCCATCCGCATCCTTGTCTGTGAGCAGTTTAACCTATGTTAACCATTTGCGTATAGGTCTTTTTCTCACGAAGTATAAGGGCTAGAGTAATGAAGCTTGGTACACACTTATATCAGCACATGGTCACCTGAATATATGCACCATGTGTGACCTTGACCTACTGGTCATGGTCTACTGCCTTTGAAAAAACTTAGGTTATAAATGTAATTTAACCTATGTTAACCATTTGCGTTTAGGTCTTTTTCTCACAAAGTATAAGGGCTAGAGTAATGAAACTTGGTACACACTTACATCAGCATATGGTCACCTGTTTAGAAAGGAGGCAGAAATGAAAATGTCAGAGTTGCTTCCCCTGAAAGTGTACCCATTCACCTTTATCCTTCTAAAACATGTTGTCACACCTAATGTAAACAGCCTCAGCAAGATTGCTCAGATTTGGAAAACAAGAAAAATTGTCTTGGAAATATCAATAAGTCCTCTACTTGTAAGAGCTAGGCTGTGCATAAATGTTTATATTTTTCATCATTTCAGTGGGTAAAACATTTGTCAAACCACAGAAAGTTGATGAGAAGATATTTGTTAAAAAATCTAAACCACGCCGTCCAGACAGACTCAACAAAGTACCTAGAATTCAGATCCGTCCAAAGTCAGCCCCAGCATCACGGCAGTCAAACCAGGAACAAGCAAAGTCACAGCCATTCCTTGCCTATGGCTGTGGAGCTGAAGAGAGGGAAACCAGTACAAAGAAGACATTCAATGTCAGGGCTTCTTCTGCAGTAAGTGTAAAAAATGTATATGACTATAATGACTTTGCGGTTTAGGAGTGACTAAATAATAAATGAGCCACGACATGAGAAAACCAACAAAGTGGTTGTGCCCCCAGGGCAGACTCAGATCAACCTGGGCATTTGCCAAGTCCCATCAGACTTAAAGGGTAACTAAGGGTCTAAGCTACCTTCATGCAGACAGCAAAGACTCTGATCAGACTGAGCAGATGCCCAGGCTGATCTGAGTCTGCGCTGGGCGCACAACCACTTTGTGGGTTTTCTCGTGTCGTGGCTCAAATAAATTTAAAAACTATTACATTAAGTAAATGTAAACATCAAAGGCCAATCTTAATATACTTCAAACAGTATGTTTCTTGTTTTTCCTATTGATTGAGATAAATAGCTAGGTCAGTAAATACCCGTACTCTTTTGTGTTTAACGAAATACCAGTATCCCCCAAAAATTAAAAATCTGCCACATAAGTCAGTGTGTGGCTTTTGGGAGATGCTCCAGCGTCTGACAAAGGAAGTCAGCTAAAGAAAATTAATATAAAAGATTGTAATGTTTTGGTTAGAAGATTGTACTGTTTTGGTTAGCCTAATCATCTGTTTTGGTTAGCCTATCTCAAAGAAGACAGGTGTAAAGTTATAACAGAGCTTGTTTTTCATAAACCAATATGAACAGACCAGGTTAAATTGTTGTCAATATACACACCTAGAACTTTTTCAGTTTCAACTGTGTTCAAAGTATCATCATTGTAAGTTTAGTGCAAACAGTTATTATTCAAATGAAGGCGTTTCTGCACAGTGGTAATCAACATAACCTTGGTTTTTGCAGTATTTAACAACATTCCATGGAAGATTGGTTTTTGCAGTATTTAACAACATTCCATGGAAGATTAGCTATTGCTAAATGGGTTACCCTCTGAAAATAAAGACTATTATTATTATTATTAATTCAAAGTTTTGTCCTACCTCCTTTATTCAGGTATATCCAGCAGCTTTGAGGGCCCAGAAAAGAAACCAACAGCAAGTTGAAAAACTTCAGGAAAAACAAAGATGTGCATCAGCAAAAGAGAAGAGAAAGAAAGCATTGTTCAACGACAAGATGGCTCGTGAAACTGCATCCTGGGATACAGAATATCGGAGGAATTACCCTGCATATGATAATACAATCTACAATATATCAGGACCTGATAGATCACCAAGGAAGCAGAAAAGTGTGTTTGTAACTTAATCTCATCAGAATTTCACGCTTAATGAAACTGACATGTTTGTGCCATTATGTCAGTTCATTACAGTGCTCCAGATAAGAAGGGGTAACAGGGATAATTAAGGGATGATTTTCAATATTTCTGCGTTAAAACATATATTGTGGCCCCTCATTAGAACCGTCTCGCTGAGCGTCAAAACATATGTTTTCATTGAGAAATAAGAAAAATTATCTTTGAATTATCCCTTTTACCCCTTCTGTTACCCCTTCTTATCTGGAGCTCTGTCATTAAAGCTCGAAATTTTGAAATCAAAGATATACAGTGTTACAGGAGTTACTAATATTTATTTGGCTATAAAACAGTTTTAATCTCACTAGAATTACCCCAAATATCTAAATCAGTCTTATAAAATTGTGTTATAAGATGGGATTTTCCCTTCTAGATTTTTGGGATTGTTTTGGAAGGATAAAAAAGCTCATTTTTAGCTCACCTGGCCCGAAGGGCCATAGTGAGCTATTGTCATACCAATGTGTCCGGCGTGCGTCGTGCGTCGTGATGGAATTTGTCCGTCAACACCTAAAAACAAATATTCAAACATCTTCTACTGTAAAACTACTGGTCCCATGGTTCTCAAATTTCACATGGAGCATGACCTGACTCCAGGGTCTCAGAATTGTAAAATTGGGTCAGGTTGAAAATCCAAGATGGCCGCCGTTACTAAAAATAGCAAAAACATTAAAATAAACTTCTTCTCCAGAACCACTGGGTATATTTGTCTGAATTTTGGCATGGAACATCAGTGAAACCTTGGTATTCAAAATTGTAAAAATGAAAAAAATCTGTAGCGGAGTTTTGTCACAGTGACCTACTTTCTGTTTACGTGTGTAATTTTGCTCAAATGCCAATGTCAAAAAATGACCTATTTAAACAACTTCAAACAACTTCTTCTCTAAAACCACTGGTCCCATTGTTCTCAAATTTCACATGGAGCATGACCTGACTCCAGGGTCTCAGAATTATAAAATTGGGTCAGGTTGAAAATCCAAGATGGCCGCCGTTACTAAAAATAGCAAAAACAACAAAATCAACTTCTTCTCCAGAACCATTTGGTATATTTGGTTGGGGGTTTGCATGGAACATAAGTAGGACCTTGGTATTAAAAATTGTAAAAATAAGAAAAATCTATAGCGGAATTAGGTCACAGTGACCTACTTAGCGTTTACAAGGCCGATTTTGCTCAAATGTCAATATCTAAAGAAAATGCAACCAATTCTGACCAGATTTGGTCAGAAATGGTTCTTGAATGGAATTATTTCAATTTTGTGCCAGTTGACTATCCAAGATGGCCACCATGGGGGCCGTTACTAAAAATAGCACAAACATAAAAATGACAATTACTCAAGAACCCTTGAATGGAATTGGACCAATTTTGTGTCAGAATGTTCCTTGCATGAAGCCGTTTCGATTAATTGCGATTTGGCATTCCAAGATGGCCACCATCTGGTGTTACTAAAAATAGCACAAACATAAAAATGACAATTACTCAAGAACCCTTTAATGGAATTGGACCAATTTTGTGTCAGAATGTTCCTTGCATGAAGTCGTTTTGATTAATTGCAATTTGGCATTCCAAGATGGCCACCATCTGCCGTTACTAAAAATAGCACAAAACATGAAAATGACAATATCTCAGTAACCGCTGAATGGATTTTGACGAAATTTGTGTCAAAATGATTCTTGCATTGAGATGTTTCAAAAATATCTAACTGTAGACCCTTCATATTGGCCTCTGTTACTAAAAATAGAAAAATGTGAAAATTAGAAAATCTCAATAGAGTTGGATTAACCCTTTCGCTGCCAAATATATAGTGAAAAGTTCCCCTCAGCGCCAAATATTTTTTTCATATTTTGCTATCGCAGGGTTCAGCTATTAAATCTTACATTTCTCATGAATTAAAGATGGTATGAAGCTCAAACTTTGAGCACAACCAGTTTAATTGTTTTCCAACAGTTTGCAATAATATTACTCCTAATTTCTTGAATTTTACGGCCTATTTAACAAATAACTAGAAAATGTGTTTATGAAACACTATGCCCCCAACCATATGCTTGTCTCTAAAGAAGGTTCATCCAATAATGCTTGTACCTTTGTACCATAGGCTTACAATGCACTAAGTCGAAAAAGGGGCTTAACTCAGTCAAAAATTTACGAATTGTTTTCGAAAGTTTATCAGGTCATCTACACCTTGGGCAACATCAACCTGCAAAAATCATGATCCTAGCATCAGGGGTTCTCCAGATATTTTTGTTCACAAGGTTCCATAGGCAAATAATGCACTAAAGTGAAAAAGGGGCATCACTCGATCAAAAATTCACAAATTATTTTCAAAAGTTAATCAGGTCATCTACACCACAGGCAGTATCTTCCTGCAAAAAATCATGCTCCTAGCATCAGGTGTTCTTGAGATATTTCGTTCACAAGGTTCCACAGGCTTACAATGCACTAAGTCGAAAAAGGGGCATAACTCGATAAAAATTCATGATTTCTTTTCAAAAGTTAATCAGGTCATCTACACCACAGGCAGTATCTTCCTGCAAAAAATCATGCTCCTAGCATCAGGGGTTCTCCAGATATTTTGTTCACAAGGTTCCATAGGCTTACAATGCACTAAGTCGAAAAAGGGGCATAACTTTGTCAAAAATTCACAAATTTGTTTCAAAAGTTAATCAAGTCATCTACACCTTGGGCATTCTCATCCTGCAAAACCTCATGATCCTAGCATCAGGGGTTCTTGAGACATTTTGTTCACAAGGTTCCAGAGGCTAAGTCGAAAAAGGGGCATAACTCTGGAAATACATGACCGGCGGAAAAATAAAAAAATACCGGTATGCTTATTTTCCATACTGATCATGTGTATAAAGTTTCAAGCTCCTAGCTCTTACTTATCTTGACTATGTGTAAAGGTACCTTTGTACCATAGGCCTCAATGCACTAAGTCGAAAAAGGGGAATAACTCGATCAAAAATTCACAAATTTTTTTCAAAAGTCAATCAGGTCATCTACACCTTAGGCAGTATCTGCCTGCAAAAAATCGTGCTCCTAGCATCAGGGGTTCTCCAGATATTTTGTTCACAAGGTTCCATAGGCTTACAATGCACTAAGTCGAAAAAGGGGCATAACTCGGTCAAAAATTCACGAATTTGTTTCAAAAGTTAATCAGGTCATCTACACATTGGGCATTCTCATCCTGCAAAACCTCATGATCCTAGCATCAGGGGTTCTTGAGATATTTTGTTCACAAGGTTCAACAGGCTAAGTCGAAAAAGGGGCATAACTCTGGAAATACATGGCCGGCGGAAAAATAAAAAAATACGGGTCTGCTTATTTTCCATACTCATCATGTGTATAAAGTTTCAAGTTCCTAGCTCTTACTAATCTTGACTATGTGTAAAGGTACCTTTGTACCATAGGCCTCAATGCACTAAGTTGAAAAAGGGGAATAACTCAATCAAAAATTTACAAAAATTTTTCAAAAGTTAATCAGGTCATCTACACCTTAGGCAGTATCTTCATGCAAAAAATCATGCTCCTAGCATCAGGGGTTCTTGAGATATTTTGTTCATAAGGTTCCATAGGCTTACAATGCTCTAAGTCGAAAAAGGGGCATAACTCGGTCAAAAATTCACGATTTTTTTTCAAAACTTAATCAGGTCATCTACACCTTGAGCAATGTCATCCTGCAAAAAATCATGATCCTAGCATCAGGGGTTCTCGAGATATTTTGTTCACAAGGTTCCATAGACTAAGTCGAAAAAAGGGGCATAACTCTGAAAATACGTGACCGGCGGAAAAAAGAAAAAATACGGGTGCGCTTATTTTTCATGTATGTATCACACATAAAATTTCAAGATCCTAGCAAAAGCAGTTCTTGAGTTTCCCACCAGCCAAAAAGCGTTACGGACGGACTGACGGACAGACGGACGGACGGACAGACGGATGGACAGGCCCAAACCAATATGCCCCCTCAACTTCTCCGAAGTTGGGGGCATAATAAGTGATCAGGAGCACATATATGTATTCTAGAGGCTAAACCGTATTTTTCTAAAGAATACAACTTTGACAAATAGCAATTTTATTACAAATTCTATTGAAACATTGTATCTAATGCTCTCCATGTCTTAGAACCTGATTTCTCAATAGGAGGCATTATTCTTGGGTCATGTCTATATTCTAGCACCCGTTATATTAGAAAGTCACAAAATGCGTGCTTCAAATAGCATTTCAAGTACCTCCTATTACAGTTTTCCAACGTATTTGAACCTCAACACATATTTTGTATGATGCTAAGATACTATGGCAATGTGTATAAAATTGTCAATGTACTCATTTCATTCCAACACTTTCATACAAAGGTGCTACTTTACCCCACCCCCCAGAAAGCAGCGCCAAGTACAGAAATTCAGATGTGGGCCAAAATGTCATGATATCTCAGCATATATTACGCTAGAGTCAACAAAACTTTGTAAACAATAGTTTATTTACTCACATTATCCATACCCTTCAGTGCCAGACGCCATTTTGAATGGCAAAAACACAACTTTTTCCCTTTTTTGAAAACACGTTTTCACTATCTATCTACTTTCGTTTTTGTTCATTGTTTGGTCTGTTTACACACCGCATATGACCTTTGGATTGATTTCCAGTGTATTGTGAATTTCACCACATCGTGAAGCTTACTTATGGTTGGTTAAAAACAAGTACTAGCTTTGTCGACGCAAGTCGCCTATGGCAGTCGGCCAGGTAGTCGACTCCAGTCGCCTACGGCAGCGAAAGGGTTAATTTTGTGTCAGAATGGTCCTTTAATTAAGCTTTTTCTTTTTTTTGCATTTTGGCATTCCAAGATGGCCACCATTTGCCGTTACTAAAAATAGCACAAAACATGAAAATGACAATATCTCAGTAACCGCAGAATGGATTTTGACGAAATTTGTGTCAAAATGATTCTTGCATTGAGATGTTTCAAAAATATCTAACTGTAGACCAGTCATATTGGCCTCTGTCACTAAAAATAGAAAAATGTGAAAATCAGAAAATCTCAATGGAACTGGACCAAATTTGTGTCAAAATGGTCCTTGCATAAAGGCTTTTCGATTTTTTGCATTTTAGCAATCCAAGATGGCCGCCATCTGCCGTTACTAAAAATAGCACAAAACATGAAACTGGCAATATCTCAGTAACCCCTGAATGGATTTTGATGAAATTTGTGGCAAAATGATTCTTGCATTGAGGTGTTTCAAAAGTAAATATATAAAGACCAGGCAAGTTTGCCTCTGTTACTAAAAGTAGCAAAATGTGAAAATGAGAAATTCTCAGTGGAATTGGACCAATTTTGTATCAGAATGGTCCCGTTGCACAATAGCCAGGTGAGCGATATCAGGCCCATTTGGGCCTCTTGTATAATTGAAGGAATAGGAATTGGTTTACATTCTGTTGAGGCCAAAATTTTTCATAGAATAAATCCTTTGTGAGTTTCAAAACAGATCCTTTAATAGTTGTTTCTTGGCCATTGTTTTGAAACTTAGGTTCAGCTATACCAATAAGTAACGGTGACTCTGGTTATTTTCTTAAACAAGAAAATTGTCATATGACATGATACTAAACTTATGGCATGGCAAGCAATGTTACATTGTATTTCATAATATGTGAGGGTTTACATGCTAGAGTGATGTTTTTTTATTAAGAATCTCAAGTATCTCATCAGTAGTTGCTCAGATTGCTAGCATAATTCTCAAAATTTTGTATTTTATTCTATGTAGACAAAATCAGTCATAAAAAGGTGAATATTGCATATGCAAAGACTTTGAGCAACCAATATATCTTGATGGTGTGCTCATCCATGTACTAGTTTATCTCTTAGATTTTTATGGGGTAAAATGAATGTTTCAGTTATGTTTTTTGCAGATGCATTAAACACACTGTTTTCCTGTAGTGGCTGAAATTGATAATTGAAAAACAACACAACAAAACCAACAAAGTGACATGTGCACCCAGGAACTCAGATTAGCCTGGGCATCCACCCAGTCGGATCAGTTTTCACTATCTGCATGAAGTATCTTAGACTCTTAGCTACCCTTTGAGTGCATGGCAGAGACTCTAATCAGACTGGGTGGATGCCCAGGCTGATCTGAGTCTTCCCTGGGCCCACATGCCACTTTGGTTTTGTTGTGTCAGGACTCTTATTCAGTCTGTTGGGAGTTGCCAGATTACTAGTATTCAAAGCCTAATGTGTATAGCTAGCTATACCTCCATGGTTTGGCAGCTACAGAAATGAGCCACTGCAGTGCTCCAGATAAGAAGGGGTAACTGGATAATTTAGGGATAATTTTACATATTTCTCCATAAAACATATTTTGTGATCCCTCATTAGAACCATCTCACCAAGACGGTTCTAATGAGGGGTCACAACATATGTTTTCATTGAGAAATAAGAAAAATTCTCTTCAAATTAGTGTCATTACGCCCTCTTATCCGGAGCTCTGCAGCCAGGACATAAGAAATCCAACAAAGTGGCTTGTGCGTCACAAGCCTTGGGAATTGTCTATTCCCCTTCAGGTGTATGGATGCACCACTAGTTTTCCTGCCATTTTTGCGAAGAGAAACTTTGAGAAGGGAGGCAAAATGGTAAATGGCAGAGTTGCTTCCCTTGAAAGTGTATCCATCTATCTCATGAAGGTTTGAAGAGAGTGCATTCTTTTGACCATGGAAAGTCACAGAAGGCTGTTTCGTGTGTATTTCATGCATATTTAACAAGTTACGATAATTGTGGTCTTCATAAACTTATGTCTAAATATATGACTAAACAAGCCCATAGGATGGTAAGTGGTGTATATCACATATAGTATACATATAGTAAGAGGGCTCACCCATCACAATAATATGTCTCAGTGCCTGTGATATTTATTTGAAATTTGTAGTATAGTTCTGTTGAGTATGAATTAGAGTTTTATAGTACAATGTATATAGTCTTAGAATACCTACTAGAGCCAAGGAAGCTGCCAACATAGTGAGCTGTATCATGATAAAAAGTACCCTATGCCATGTGCAAATGATGGAGAATCAGATTAGACTATCTGCTCCAGATAAGAAAGGGGTAACAGGAATAATTTATTGATAAGTTTCCATTTTTCTCAATTAAAACATATGCAGTGACCCTTCATCAGAGCCGTCTCAACGAGACAGTTCAGATGAGGGATCACTACATAAGTTTACTGTCGAGAAAGAAGGAAAATAATCTTTGAATTATCCTCAAGACCCTCTCTTTTCTGGAGCTCTGCAGACTAGGCAGATATACAGGCTGATCTGAGTCCTTTTGTTTGCACATGCAAACATTCCATCCTTTCTGAAAGCACAGCAAAAATTATTCATGATTGATTCACCCTAAAATAAATGTTGCTGTGATACAGAGTTTGGTTGCACTTTATGTGTAAATGAGAAGTGCTGGTATTTCATACGAGTGAAAGTTAGTCGAAACCATTTTTTCACCATCTGACTCTATATGTCAGAGTATACAGACACCAGTGCTCCAAATAATAAGGGCTAACAGGGATAATTTAGGAAAGATTTTCCATATTTCTCCATGGAAACATAAGTTGTTGCCCCTCATAAGAACCATCTCAAGATGGTTCTATTGAGGGGTCACAACATATGTTTTCACAGAGAATTAAGAAAAATTATCCTTAACTTATCACTATTACCCCTTCTTATTTGGAGTTCTGATACTCTGTTAAATACCTAAAGTTGTTATTGAAGGAGCCAGAGATTTGTCTAAGATTATGAATCAATTCACACTTGAAAATGTCTATGTCTTGTTAGGCTTCACAATACAGTTGTTAGAGCTGTAGAATATCTTTTGCTACAGGAAAGCCAAAATGGGGAGGAATCATTTTATTTTTCAAGATTTTCACCTCCAATTTTGCCATACACATGTATATTATGTAGAACACTGAATATGTATTCATTGTAGATCTGTCAAGTGTATATACAATTTAATGAAAATATATTTGTACTACTGATTTTGATCTTGATCTTCTTTATTTCACAAGTTATTCTACCCTAATATGCTTAGGTATTGATACACCTAAAACTATTAATTTTCCATTTGTCCCAAATGGAAAATTAATGGTTTAAGGTGTTCCAATATTTAAGCACATTAGGGATATCCATGTTGACTTGTTAGTGCATGCTTGGCTGTAGCCAGCAGTATTGTTTGCTGTGCCATTTCAGTCCAAAGAGGAGGTGCAGGATTTTATCTGAAAGCATAAGGATACAAAGTAAAACACAAGCCCTTCTACAGCTTCTCTTTTTTAATAGACAAAGGAAGCGAAGAAAGTACAATAGGATGATCTGACATATATTGTTTGTGCTGCACTAACAAACATGATGAAATAACAGTATTCTGGCTAATAAATCATAAAGAAAACAAAGACTGACTTTTAACATAGAAGCAATACCCTTTTTGAATGGTTCATGAGGTCTCAGAGCTCTAGATAAGTTGGAGTTCTGATGGAGGTCCAAGACAATTTCTACCGGTATGTGTGTTGTGGCTTCTTATTTAAAACTGCTTAGGCAACTTAGTTCTAAAAAAAAAGTCACAGAATATGATGGATTATTTGAAGTTTTATGACCACTTCAACAGTTTTTAGGTTGTATCAGGCTAATGGGGGACATATATGAGATGAAGATGATAAGCATGAAATAATGCAAAGGCTAGGATGGCCAGAATCAAACTGACAATCTCTGGGTTATGAGCCCCAGACCCAACCTTTGGGCCAACATGGTTGGACACACATGGATTAAACCATATTATGAGCTTTCATTAAAGAACTACTTGAAAGAAAAGTTTTAAAAAATACATGTACATCCCGGAATTACAAGCAAAACCCCACCTTCTCTCAATTTGACAATTCTGAACTTGCTGTTATGTGTTATCTTAATTTAACTTCTTCCAAGTCCAGAAAGTTTGTACACCTTCTCTTCTTACTTAAGGAGGATGAACACACCTTCATACTATGTCCACCATTTCTATGAGGGAGGTAATTTTAACAATACTTTTTGCTTGTTGGTGGATAAAACCCTTTTCCAAGGAAAAATTGGGGGTATGGTCAGACTTAATTATTAAATGTTTATGAATTACTGCAGTACCAGAAGTTTATACATCATTAATCTCACATGTTACTACAAATTTAGATTTATGAAAAAATCACCAGTGCAGGAGTGAGACCAGCTCTAATCATGGCATTTATAAGGCATTTTAAGGCTATTAATAGATGTACCGCCATAGGTTGGCTGTTTTTATAAGTTTTCACAAGAAAGAAATTTAATCAGAATACTTGTTTCCATAATAAGCAAACTGCTTCTCCACTTGGGGGCTACTCCTCATGCCAAGAATGTGCTCATTGAGCAAATTCTGCCATGTAAGAAAACCCCATGTAAGAAAGGAGAAAATACTTCCAGACTTGAGGTGTATTCATAAACTTGAATAGAATGCTGCCATACCAAAATGATTCAGTTCAGTCATCTAAATCAAATTTGGTTATAATATACTGACTTTACAAGAAAAGAGTACACTTATAGGGAAAGCGACTCTGTCATTTTCATTTTTGTCTCCTGTCTCATCAGGGTCAACCTTAAAGGAAAGAATTTGCTTCTCTAGGAGCCATTTATTTCCTTTAAGAGCAGACCCTATTTTGGAATGGATTTGTCCACTACAGAAGAAAACTTGAGGTAACACAAGATGCACCCCTTCCTCTTCTTTAAAATGGTGGAAAAAATGGAGGTATACTAATTTATCTTTAATTATTCTGTTTGTACCTTTCTTGTGCCATGGGATGTAATTAAACAGCTGAACTACAAACGTTGAAGACACTGATTAAACTGCTCGTCATGAGCAGCCTGATCTGGATAAACACTGTGCTTAAATGTGTCTCTCTGAAAAAAAATGGCAGTATGATCCTGAAGAGCTATACTTCCTCCTCAGAGTTGTCTCTGAATAATTAGGGTTAATCTGTATTTTTGAAAAATCTGTGCAAGGCATACATCATTATGAGGCCAGCTCACAACATAACAAATTTAACATATTAATTTACTACAAGATGGACATCTTTCTTTCCTCCCCCTCCAAAATAATCACAAATATGTAAATTAGTCATTGATTTCCCTTTAACATGATTTTTTCCCTTCTAAAACAGTCTAAAAAATCATTAATGATGGATCCAGATTTTCTGGATTGTTTTTTTTTTTTTTTTTTTTTTTGGGGGGGGGGGGGGGGGGGGGTGGAATAGCCGAATAAATACAGTGTCCTAAACCGTCAAGAAACTGAATCATTAACAAAGCAACATCAAATAAGGGAAGAGGGAAGACAGGTATTACCAACTGTGTATTCCTCTTTAGATAAAGACATTGTTACATAAAATGTATGGCAGCATATACAAATCAGACTGCTTATTTCTTCATGAAGAAGCCGCGACACGAGAAAACCAACAATGTGGTTGTGCGCCCATCGCAGACTCAGATCAGCCTGGGCATCCGCCCAGTCTGATCAGAGTCTTCGCTGTCCGCATAAAGATAGCTTAGACCCTTAGCTACCCTTTGAGACTTTAACGAAGAGTCTGATTAAACTAGGCAGATGCCAAGGCTGATCTGAGTATGAACTAGGCGCACAACCACATTGTTGGTTTTCTCGTGTCGCGGCTCAACTGTTGACAGCATACCAATATTAACCAAGCCAATACTGCTATTGATTGTCTTGGTCAACAGTCACTTTCACATGAATGGTAACTGGCCCCGAGGTTATAAAACTTTTTTCGTGCTCAACTCAGCTGAGCATGAAATTTCAAATGCCCATTAAAATAAATTCAGCATTTTTCAGGCTCAGATAAGCCAAGAAGGCTATTTTTTTCTGCTCATAAATATTAAAATGCCAACAATTGTTGGCATTTTAAAATTTATGAGCAGAAAAAATTTCATGCTCAGCTGAGTTGAGCATGAAAAATGTTTTATAACATCGGGGCCTGATCGGTTCTGTCACCAGCACCGGTAGGGCAGTTGGTATTACCCCAGTCAGTGTACATATTCAGCTTCCACTAATATGTACATCAGGTGCATCCATTTAACAATCTCACAGATTCGCAAAATCCATTTTGATACAAATTGTGCACTTGGTGTTAAAAAGACAACAGGTATCTATAACTACACGTACTTAACGAAATGAACAAATCTGAAAGTTAATCCTCATCCAGAATAATTAAGGAATGAATTTCATTTTTCTGAGGTTTATCGAAGTGTAAACTACATTGGGTCACATGCAAAGTGAATGAACCCTGAAGGGGTTCATGTAAACTTTGCTAGTGACCCAATGTAGTTTACACTTCGATAAACATCAGAAAAATTAAGTTCATTGCTTATATTTATATTCGTTTCAATCAAATTTTTCATGAAAAATCTTATATAAGCGCTAAAATTGAAGCAGTTGAACATGTACACGCAGAGTTTTCTGCTAACAGCAGAACGGCATGCATGACGTCATGGCGTTGCTGACGTCCAATCAGGTTGTAGAGACCCATTGTTTATTTTTACGTCATTGACGTCGCGTGTCTCAATGTAATTATTGGAATGTAAACTACATTACGTTCCAATGGTTTACTATAGGGTTTTTCAGTAAAAACACCAAGAATGTAAATATTGCCAAATATATAAAACTGTCTTGTGATCTTGTGTAATTCTTCTGTAAGATGTTGTTGTTTTTTTCTCCCCAAATAATCTAGATCCATCTTGTAAGACAGATCTAATTTTTTTAACTGTTTAAAAAAGGAAACCTCCTCAACTTATAATTGAATAAACATGGTACATGTAACTTACAGCAGATATTCTGCTGTTCAAATGCTTGTTTTCATCACTCATTCTATAACACTGTATTTTCTGAATACGGAATTTCCTTTAGATATAGAATGAGGGAATTACTAGGACATGACATTTTCATAAAACCCAGCATCAAGCTGCAGACATAACCTTTAACTGGAAACCTCATATCAAAGGCAGCCGGCAAATATAGGCATTTTATAACCTAAAATGGCCAAAAAGTCAACATAGGCTTGATAGGTTCTAAAGTCTGTATTTAGAACCTATCAAGCCTGTGTGGACTTTTTGGTCATTTTAGAACCTATCAAGCCTATGTTGACTTTTTGGTCATTTTAGAATCTATCAAGCCTATGTTGACTTTTTGGTCATTTTATAGGATTTTAGAACCTATCAAGCCTATGTTGACTTTTTGGTCATTTTATAGGATTTTAGAAGCTATCAAGCCTATGTTGACTTTTTGGTCATTTTATTGGATTTTAGAACCTATAAAGCCTATGTTGACTTTTTGGCCTTTTAAGGCTATAAAATACCTATCTGTGCCCTTTGCCTCGCATTTATATCTTGTTTTGTCAGAACAATAAATTATTTCCGAATTTTGGATTTAAAGGTGTCCATTGCAAAGGTTTTATGATAAACAAACCCTAAATTCAGAAACAATTTATTGATACACGATATATGCATGTGATCTATTTTCTATTAAATATTCAAACATTCAATTTAACAGTGCAGCCAAAAGCTGCATTTCATGAATTTAAGCATGCCCTGGAAATTCAAACATACCATAATAAGTAAATTCTATATTTAGAAAATCTAGTGTTAACTGCATGACTGTGTACAGAAAAAAAGTGAGGGAATTTTACTTTAGAGACCCACTTTTTCAAGAACTATAAAATATGATATGTTACTTTAATGGGTGCTGAACCATGCATAGAAAAGAAAAGGATCTCAACACTAATGCAACAATGACAAGACAAGGCTTCTCAAACTTACTTCAGGATCCAGTCTGTCTTTGACTATCAATATATTCCTTCGGTCCGGAGGAAAGTGGTGACTTCCAAGCCCACAGCTGCCTTTAACACTTTACAGGGAGGAGGAATTGAAATTTGCAACTAATTAAAAAGTCTGAAAGAGACTATGCTGTCAACCTGGTCATGAGTGTAATTTTGGGCCGGGTTGTTCAACTCACCATAGGCTTGACAATGTCATTAGTCCAGGATTTGTTATGTCTTACAGCTTACAGTACTTTGTACCAAAACAAATGCAGTGTTTTTTTGTTGTTTTTTTTGTTGAAAAGTTGTGGAGAGCTTTTGCACAAGCTCCTCACTTTATTTTTTGGCAAAAAATTGCTTTCTTTCGTATAAAACGTACATTAGAGTCGTGTTAACTAACTAACAAATTAGGCAATATTTATCTGATGTCTCCACAAAGCATATATTGTGTAACCACATTTGGAAATGCCTTGCTGTCTCCCATGGCTCATTCTGATGATATACAGCAGAAATGAGAAACAGAAAATATTATTACCCTTCCTATTTTTATGTTTTTATTTATTTTTTTGTTTGCTTTTATTTTTTTTTGCTTATTTGCAGCTGTGCTTCTATCAGGCAGCTTCCAGGCTCAACAAAGGATAACCCAAAATCTGCCAACCTGGAACACTGACTCTTAAACTTTTTTTTGAAACCTGTAGTCTGTGTTCACTTAACAAACTAGAAGCGCCACTGATAACGTACAAAAAGCATCAATTAGAGCTGCCAAATTAAGCAAGTTCTTGTACTGGACCTCACTGACCTTTCACCTGCTGGATTTTTGCTGTGTAGACCTATCTGGCAGCATAGTTTCTCTAAAAAAAAAAAAAATTATACAAGACTTGACTAGTCCAGAGTCAAAGGCAGACTAATCCATATATAAGACTTGACTAGTCCAGAGTCAAAGGCAGACTAATCCATATATAATACTGACTAGTCCAGAGTCAAAGGCAGACTAATCCATATATAAGACTTGACTAGTCCAGAGTCAAAGGCAGACTAATCCAATTAGGTCAATAACCAATGCAGAGGACAATAATCTATAAAGATGCTCACACTCTCACCCAATGAGGAAGCACATGAAATGGAGTACTTTATGCTGTAGCACAACTCATACATAATAAATCTCAGTCTTATAATAGAATATGTACATCATAACATCTTTATAAGAAAAACATACTATACTCACAACATACTCTTCAGTCACTAATACACATCTATAACAAATAGTATCATATGCACTTGATGTTTTGAACAGAGATAAATTCAATAAAATTTTGAGCCGTGACTCAACAAAACCAAGAAAATGGCATGTGTAACAAGCAATGACTCAGCTCAGCCTGGGCATTAACCCAGTCTGATCAAAGTACTTACTGTGCACTTAAAGCATAGATAAAGGTCTAAGCTACCTCCATGTCAACAGCATATGCTCTGATCAGACTCGTCCGATGCCCAGGCTGATCTGAGTCTTCGCTGGGCACACATGCCACTTTGTTGGCTTTGTCGTGTCTTGTCTCAAATCATAATCTAGAACAATCTTGAATTATCACATGAACTTGTTTTGGTAACCTTTTCTTACCGAACTGATCCTAAAAAATATGGCAGAAATACATGAGCAAACATTGTAGCAGTCTGATCAGTATCTACACTGCTTTCCTATACTCCCACAACTCTGTCACACATCTCCAGATAACAGCTGACTCTTGTCAACTCAAACACTGACAGTTTTTCAAAATACATTGTCTCACCAGTTATTTCTTGTATTTTAACTCCTTTTAACTCAAACAACTGGTATCTCAAAAGTAAATTTTCTGGGACCAGAAAATTTACTTTGAGATATCAGTAGTTTGAGACATATTTGACATTGAGATATCAATAATTTGAGATAAAGTTCAACTATCGAGGGTCGACTGTTGTACACATTGACAGAACATTAAGGTGAATGGGTACATTTCAGGGAAAGCAACTTTGACACTTCACAATGTGGTCAACACTTGAATGAAAGAATTGCTCCTCTCAGAGTATTTTCTTTACTTTAATAGTAGACCCCTTTTTGGAAGGGTTTTGTTGCCTATGGAAGGATCCAACAAGTCACAAAAGTTGCCCCCTTGTAAAATGGCTGAAAAACACAAAGGTGTACCCATTCACCTTCAGAACAATGAAGAGTCTGGTCAAACTGCTTCTTGAGGAGCAGCAATTTTGGTACACTTTGATAGAATGTTAAACAATGAAAATCCTGATCAGACTGATCCTTTATGAGTCTACCATGTTTGCTCAGAAATATTTGCCCCAACAGTTTATTTTATGGTTATGCAGTATTTTACAAGCAATATGGGGCTATTAAATAATGGAATGCTTGATTAATTTAAAACATTATTGGAACTATAGTAACTCATTACTATGCATCATGCCACACCATGATTACCTTTGCAGTTACCATCAACTCTGAATGAAATTTCAGAACAAAGAGATGATTGTAGATATCATCCAATCAACACACTGATCATGAAAGATTAATAACTTGAATTTCAATAAACTAGAATCACATCATGGCTCTGTCAGCCAATAATAATGGGTAAATTTCTTTAAACAATATCAGAATTCATAAAGATTTTAGACACCTCAGAGGCACAATGTAACAATAATTGTAATTTTTGACACTTAAAGCACCAAAAAATGAAAATGGCAGAATTTGAAAACAACAAAGACCCAGATGAGGTGTCCCCTAATGAGCCACCTCATCTGGATCTACACTGTTTGCCCTCTATTCTTTGAATTCTTAATATGAAATATCTTGGATGAAACATTAAGGGAATTTTTTTTTGCAGAGGTAAATTTTGTTGTCTGCTTTTTTGGTGTTTTAAGGGTAAAATTAAGCTTGGCACAGTCTAACATAATGCTTCTCAGGTATCTGCTTCAGTTGTACAAGAAATCACAGCATCTTCAAAGAGCTTGTCAGATCTCTTTTCCCGTACATAAATTAACGACATTTGACAATGTCTACCTGACTGTTTAAACATAAATGGCATGAAATTTACATTTCAATAATCATAAAAGCAATATTTACATCTATCACACATTGCACCTTTACATTTAGTATAGTTGAGTAATGGCTTCCAAAAAATACCTTAACATGTATACAAATAGCCAAGACTCTAACCAGCCTGCATTAGCATCAAGTTGGGTTTAAAACGTTTGCTGGTTTCATGTGAATGAAAATTGGTTTAAATATAATGTCTGACTCAGTCAAGCAAAATCATGATTTAATGGGTCTAAATTCCTCTATTTATTTGTCTTCCTGTTTACCTCTCTGGGCAATAAGTCCTTGCAAAACAGTGTCTACTTTCAAAAGTAAGAATCTGCTCCTAAGGGATCAGATTCTTTCTTGTAAAAGTTGACCCTAATGTAGTAGGAAGGCAAAAAATTAAAAATTGCAGAGTTGTTATCTCTGAAAGTGTCATAATCACCTTACTATCTATAACTTCCCACTGGTATCTCGGCAGGCCAGTCTGAGCACATGCAGTCTGCATACGCTCAAGATTTTCCCAAAATACCGTAATAACCCTAAATATTTCGGACAGACAGATCTGAGCAAACATTGTAGATCCAGATCTAACTGCTCCTTCAGGACTAGTTTGATCAGAGTCTACAAGGTTTGCCATCCACTAAGCATCATTTGGATGCATTAACGTGTGTAAAATCAGCTTTCTACGAATTTTCGAACAATAACTGTACGACTTTTCGGTATCCGAAATTTTAGGGTATTTATGGTACTCATCACTTTGAATGATGTTCACAAACCATTTTATAGATGAAAATGACCATGCTTGACTACACTGATGTGCATCATGAATATGCAAGCAGGTTTGAGTCTTGGCTTTTGCAAATATGCTAAAGTAGTTTGTTTGAAAACAACAATCAATTATACCAGTTTCAACACATTAGCTGATTCAGCTTTATGATATTTGGTCCATTTTACAAGTTAATATGCGATAATTAGGCTGAGGGCCAGCAAATATGACCTTAGGATTGACTGCTTGACATGGGTAGTATTTGATGATGATATTAATTACTTACCAGTGAATTATCAATTCAATTCAATTCTTTATTCAGATTGCCAAATACATTTTAGCGCATCTACAACATATCATAGAAACAAAACAATGATCTAATCACATTTACCTTCCCAGCAGGCACATGGCGTCGCAGCGACGTCCCACTGACGTCCCACTGACTCCAGTGCGAGGCCACCGAGACGCCCTGTGCCCGCTGGATTAAACGGCTGGGATGTTCTGGCCATATACCCTGGTCGGGCAGGATAGATGAGAAAGAAAGGAAGTCAGGGCAGTGTCTAGAGCTGTGCATCCAATATCAGCAGCTCTGCTCCAGACACTGCCTCCCCCTCAAACAACGCTCAGTCCGAACCATGCCAGACCAGGTTCCCAGGGGACATGACCAGGAGGTCCCTAAATTTATTACCACAAAGAATTATAAGAATAAACAAATATGACCTACTGGTTGAGCTATAAGTTCTTATTTATAGTCCTTCCAAAATTTATGGCGTATAATTATATATAATGTGTTTAACCATTTAGTGCCTAGCTTCCCATATTTGGAAGTATGCAAATGATTAACACATGTTGGAGGCTAGATTATTTGATACTAACTCAGGAAGACTAAGCTGCAGTGAATTTATATTTTGTTTCCACCCAAAAACCTGTTAATCAGTGACAACTTTTGGTAAAGAAAAAATATTTTGATTCCATTATAAAGAATGAAATAACAGAACTATTGGGATACTTTCTAAAGGGCTATTTTGAGGTGAACGTCTACAGAAGTAAATCTTTACATCAAATGTCATCAACATGTGAATTTGATAGATCATGACAGAAACTTGATTTATCACAAATTTTCACATGATGCAACTTCCTATAAGTGAACAGCCGAAACTTCAAGTATGGCCCATGTTCCTTTATCTGAATGTGTTCTTTGCTCTTGAAGGAACTCTTATAGATTTTATTTTTTCCTATAAGTACAATGGAATAAACATTAATGTCAAGTTAGAATTCTCCATAAAAACATTTGTTGTGGCAACTCAGTAATGATTGATGATGGGCCATAACATGCCTTTTCTACAAAACAAGGGTGGGCTTTCATGACAAGACCATATGAGCCGCGACACAAGAAAACCAACTAAGTGGCATGTGTGCCCAGCAAAGACTCAGATCAGCCTGGGCATCCGCCCAGTCTGATCAGAGTCTTCACTGTCCACATGGAGCTAGCTTAGACTCATAGCTATCATTTAAGCACACAGCGAGGACCCTGATCAGACTGGGTGGATGCCTAGGCTGACCTGAGTCTGCACAAGGCGCACAACCACTTTGTTGGTTTTGTTTGTGTTGTGGCTCCATTATGCCTTAGCCTCTTATTAGAAATGCCTCAATTATTTAGTACTTTAAGGTGTATGAGTATACCTCCATGTTTTCCTGCAATTTTTACAAAAGGGAAGAATTTTTACTACTTCCTGCTGCCTTCCCTGGATGACGAAGCCCTTCCAAAATGGGGTTTACTCAAAAAGAAAACAAGTTTGCTCCTACGGGAGGACATTCATTCCTTTAAGAGTTGACCATCCTATTGAGAAGGGGGAAAATGAAAACAGCAAAGCTGCTTCCCCTCAAAGCATACCCATTCACCTTGAAATACATAACATCATCAAAGACTTGGCCACAGCAGATCAGGCCTGCTTGCAGCCTGATTATAACCTTAGTTATTTTATCATTGCTGGTCAGGAGTGTTCTAGAATCAAGTTTACTGGCCCTCAGTCCATACACAAAGGTGATAATTATGCTTTAGGTACAAGGACACGGCGGCTTTTTTGACGCTGCTTGCTGTTTCTGAAGACGACGTAATGAGGCATCACCATACTGTATTCCAGATCCCATTCTTTCAGGGTCAAGCTCTCCTGCAAGAAGAAAAGACACACCATACAGTATCTATCAAGACAATGCATGCATTCTTTAAACCTAACTCTTAATAGGATAACAGCACCTGAAAAGCCAAAATTTACAAGAGAATATTTATTTTCAATATTTTTTTAAATTTCCAAAGAATACAAGAATACATCATAAATGTCCATGTAGGCCATGGAATTCAATCAGTACTTGTGTTATTCCAGGTTGAAATTTTGATTCTTAGTGGACTAGTCTGATACTGTATGGACTAGCTCATGATGAATTACATTTCTCCTATTTTTAGTGAACTTATAGATGCTACCAGACAGGAAATGTAATTAAGAAATATATGAGCCCTGACTAGAGAAAACCAACAATGTGGTTGTGCGCCCTGCGCAGACTCAGATCAGCCTGGACATCCACCCAGTCTGGTCAGACTCTTCGTTAAGTGCTTAAAGGGTAGCTAAGGGGCTGAGCTACCTCCATGCGAACAGGGAAGACTCTGATCAGACTGGGCGGAAATGTAATTAAGAAATATATGAGCCCTGACTAGAGAAAACCAACAATGTGGTTGTGCGCCCTGCGCAGACTCAGATCAGCCTGGACATCCACCCAGTCTGGTCAGACTCTTCGTTAAGTGCTTAAAGGGTAGCTAAGGGGCTGAGCTACCTCCATGCGAACAGGGAAGACTCTGATCAGACTGGGCGGATGCCCAGGCTGATCTGAGTCTGCGCTGGGCGCACAACCACTTTGTTGGTTTTGTCGTGTCGCGGCTCATATGTCATTTTCTCAGATTTTCATGGAAGTATGAAAGCAATGGGTTACATGCAAAGTAAGTGAAACCCAAGGAGTGTCACGTAATTTTTTGAACAGAACCCACTGCATTCATGCTTCCATGAACTTCTGAAAAATGAAATTTATCTTTTATATTTATACTATGTTTTCACATCAATGTAGTTACATCAATGTGAAGTTTTGACTAATATAACGCCAAGGAAAGAACGAAGAATCGGTATCAACTGACATGTTTGCTTATGACCTTCAACAGCCATCATTATGACATGACATATATCAAATGCTCATTGGCTAATCAACTCCCTTGAATTATCCATGATATTGATTACATGTAACATCGCATGAACAAGTGTCGTTCATGGATGTATGAACATAGTAAGCCAAGTACAGGTTCATCTAAAGAAATTGGCGAGGAGAGTAAATGAGCCGCTACACGAGAAAACCAACAATGTGGTAGTGTGCCCAGCACAGACTCAGATCAGCCTGGGCATCTGCCCAGTCTGATCAGTCTTCGCTGTCCGCATGAAAGTAACTTAGACCCTTAGCTACCTTTTAAGCGCTAAGGAAAGACTCTGATCAGACCGGGCAGATGCCCAGGCTGATCTGAGTCTGCGCTGGGCGCACAACCACATTGTTGGTTTTCTCGCATCACGTCTCATATGTTATTTTGATCTGGGTTTGCACTGTTTGCTCAGAGCTATCTGTCCCAATAGTTAGAATTTTTATGGTAGGTTAATGTAATAAAGTCATGTTAGAACAGGTTTTTTTCATCTTGTTTATGTAGATATAGAGGATCTTACACAAGTGGTCATTTCATATGAAATTGATAAAAGCCGTCGGCGAGTTTCATAAATTTCATATAAAATGACCACGAGTGTAAGATTCTGTTTATCATATGACCCTTTAAAATGGGATTTTATCGTCTTCAAAATGAACATTATTTCAATAAAAAAACGCATTGGTGACATGGACGTTGTCAATGACGTTACATATTCGTGCCAAAGTGTTATTACACATGTGGTTATACAATTTTTATGACACGACGTTAGCCACTGAATAACAGCGACGTCATATGATAAATAATTTGAGCTTATTATAATAAATAGTAGGCTGGGATGCAACAAAATCTACCTTAAGGTGAATGGATATACTTTCAGGGGAAGCAACTCTACCAGTTTCTTTTTTGCCTTCTTTCCCAATGGGGGTCAACTCTTAAAAGAATTTGCTCCTCAGGAGCAAATTCTTTCAAGCTTAGTCCCAAGAGGGAAGCAAACAGGAAGTCATAGAAGTTGTCTTCCTTTTAAAAAATGTCAGAAAAACATCAAGAAATGCTCAGTCACCTTAAGACAAATATGCAAACTGTGCATATGTACAACAGTATTTATAATTATTTGTGAAAAATGTCTATATCTGCAGTGTTCATATACTTTGAGCTATATAGTGACATGTTGGATGGCACTTGCAAACTGAACATTCCCAGGTCAAACTGAACACACATTTACTTAGTCCAGACACATAACGTGTGGGATCAAACTATCATAAACTGAACACACATTTACTTAGCCCAGACACATAACATGTGGGATCAAACTATCATCAAAGAAGGTAGGAACGTTGCTCAAATTAAGTGGACACACTGCAAACACAGACACTTTTCTCTGGCTAGAACTTGAAAATAAACATAGATTAATATCATGCAAATACTATCAACTTAAAGAAGATTAATACTGAAAACAAATTATCCAGGCAAGACTATATATACATGTATATGCATATTAACATGTCACAAACAAAAACAGTTAAATCATTCCAGGTTGCTTCTATCGTGCTACAATAACGACATATTTTCTATGTGCACTTCCAAGTTTCTATGAAGCTAATACAGGGTAAATAAATGGGGACATACCATACACAACATACTCATTCTCACCATACAGTCTTACATGCATATACAAAGGCCCTAGATAAGCTTAATCTGCCACTAAACTATAATCTGCCACTAAACTACTATTCTTTAAGAGCCAACATTATATTTTATAGACTATCCAATTCTTTTCCCCCTTCCCCCCCCCCCCCCCCCCCCCCCCCCGCGCTACACACACAAAAACCCCTTAACATCTGTTTTTGTTTGTCTATATGATTAACCCAACCAAATCAATAACACCAAACAATCTGGCAGCTTATCTTAAAGAAACCGTTTTTACAATGTATCAAAATCCTGCATCTAAACTCATTTTCTAAACTCAACATCCTAGTTTAAACAAAAAATAAATAAAAAATGTTTTGTACCAGCCAAATCACTAACAAACTGTGCCCTGTGCCATTACACAACAACAGAATCTCTGACTGGAATTCAAGTTTGTTACTGAAACTGTTGTTGTTCCTGTTAAAACAGGCTAGTGAATCAATTAAACCTTTCCATTCGGGATACCCCTTTAGGGGTATCTGGGCAAACAGTTTGGATCCAGATCAGGCCCCACAAATGTGGGGCCTGATTGAGATCCAAACTGTTTGCTGCCTATAAGAGTAAGTTAGACCAATATTGTCAAAATATTCTTGATTTTTAATGCAAGACGACAATTTAAGCAGACCACAAAAAATACCCGGAATGCAATGGGTTAAATTATGCACCAGGCACAAAGCATATTTGCCAGGGAAGTAGCTCATTTTACTACATGGCAGAAGCAAAATAAATGGATCTGAAAAAGTCTTATCTAAGGCCATACAAGCCACTCACACCATGAATATAAACTAGCAGGAGCAGTCGGGAGGTTTAGGAGAGACAGGTCTCCGCTGCTGTTGGCGTCGTAGGGTTGTGTCACCATACTGTATACCCGATCCCATTCTCTCGGGATCTAATTCACCTAAATACAAGCATAATCTTTGTAAGCATAGTAAAAACCCATAACCTGCTGATTTTCTGCAAGTATATGTATGATGTTTCTTTTATCTGCCGTTGAATTGGAGCTAGATAGTGATTTATACAAGGAAACAATAAAATGGTACACGTATAAAACAGTCTGCTACAACTGCTCACAGAAGAGCCTAAAATATTGATTGGGTCACCTCTGCAGGTCAAAGGTTACAGATGCCAGATGAAGCTTGGATTATAATTACCATATTTACCCAAAAATATTTGGACATTAATCCGAGCTCTAGATTAGAGGAGATTGGAGCCACAACAAAACCAACAAAGTCGAATGTGCGCCACGGGAATACTCGGAACAGCCTAAGCATCCACCCAGTCTGATTAGTGTCTTTGCTGTTGGCATGGAGATAGCTTAGGCCCTTAGCTACCCTCTAAGGGCACAGCAAACACTCTGATCAGACTGGGCACCAGAGTCTTTGTGTGGTGCAAATGCCACTTTGTTGGTTTTTTTAAACTTGCGGCTCATTTGATGATAACTACAGTGTATGGGAAATTTTTTACACAAATTCTACAAAATTTCTTCTCGAAAAAATGCTGTGACCATTCTTCTGAGCTGCCTAGTCAAGGCAGTTCAGAGGAGGGGCCAAAACACGTTTTTATGCAGACTTAGCAAAAATTATCCATAACTATCACCAAATAACTCTTCTTATATACTCAGAACAAACTGCTATCAGCCTCTAGACCATTTGTCAATTGCTTCATAAACTGTCATGGGATATGAAAAATGTATTTTCTAAATCTGTGGGAGATGGAAGATGCTCCTGCAAAGATGATTAACGCGTCCAAATATTTTTTTCAAATATTGTATGCAGATTAGAAGAAAAGGTTACATTAGATCAAAGCTGCATAAAGATATTCTAAACTGGCAAAGAACAGCTGTGCACTGACGAAGACTTGAAGACATATGAGCCGTGACACGAGAAAACCAACAATGTGGTTGTGTGCCCAGCGAAGACTCAGATCAGCCTGGGCATCCACCTAATTTGATCAAACTCTTTTTCAAGTGCTCAAAGGCTAGCTAAGGGTCTAAGATACATCCATGCAGACAGCGAAGACTCTGATCAGACTGGGCGAATGCCCAGGCTGATCTGAGTCTGCGCTGGGCGCACAACCACATTGTTGGTTTTGTCGTGTCGCGGCTCATATGGGTACACCTCCATGTTAATCCAATAGTTATACTATGGGAAACAATTTCTGAGACTTCTTGTTTGCTTCCCTTATGATGAAGCCCTTCCCAAATGGGGTCTACTCTTAAAGGAAAGAATTTGCCCCTAGGGGGAGCAAATTATTTCCCTGACAAGCTGGCCCCCATTGAAAAAGGTAGCAAAAATGAAAATGGTAGAGTTGCTTCCCTTGGAAGTGTACCATTCACCTTAAGGGCTAAGAAGGAAACCCAGCAGGCACATGACATTGAAATGACTTTGTCCTGACGTTGATGCGACGTAATGACGTCGCCTTGACGTCATTTTGACGTTGTGTGCCTGCTGGGAAAGCTTTTGAAACGAGGGCATTTCATGATAATTCCCCAATAATTTCTGTCAATTCTTCATAAAAACACATGTTGTGGCCTCTCATTAGAACTGACTGGGCAAAACACACGAATTGACTGCTCATTAGAACTGCTTAAGCATGGCAGTTTTATTGAGAATTCAAATAAAAAATGAGCACAAAAAAAGAATGATCATCTAATATGTCTCTTTTCTAGAGCTCCGGATTGAAGACTTGTTTGGGAAAACAGTTTAAAAGTAATATCACTAGTTTTCAAAACTGATATTCTTTTTGGAATGTTCTTGCACTTCGGCAACCAAAATCAAAACCACCGTGTGCATTTCTTTCCATATGTTGACTGATATAACAAGTGTGGATTACATCATATCATTACCTAAATGGATCAGAAAAGAAGGGTATCTGATGAATTATATTTCCTATACAAGTAAGAAAATAGAAAATATATGTTGTCAATACGTATTAGAGTCCCCTCAGTGAGGCAATTCTAATGAGTAACCACATTATATGTTTGAAGGAGGAAAATGCAGTAAGAGAAACATGAACAATTTTATGGCCAAAATTGTGAGTTATCTGTTTCTATGGTTACCTGACTCTATCTTTGTGAGTATTTGTCTGGCACATTTCAAGAAGGTTTCTTCCACATTTTCACCCGTCAAAGCACTTGTCTCCAGGAACATTAACTCTGAAAAGCAGCAATGAAAGACAGTTTCATTATATCATAATTTAAGGCAAATGGATACCCTTTCAGGGGAAGCAACTCTGCCATTTCATTTTTGATCCCCCCAATCTTCTAAAGGGGGTTAACTCATCAAAAAAAGAATTTGCTCCTCTAGGAGCAAATTCTTTTCTTTAAGAGTAGACCCCTTTTGGGCAAGGTTTATCATTTAGGGAACCAACAAGACCTGTCACAGGGACAGGATAGCGCGCCTGACAGCGCCTTGCCCATCAAAGTAAAACTTTAACATTTTGCTAACGTCGCCGCCAACACCGACGCCACCGCCAATGCCGGGGGAAGTGCAATAGCTCTTCCTGAACTTCTTCAGGTGAGCTAAAAAGGGATCCACAAAAGTTGGCTCCCCTTGAAAACTCATGGAAATTAGTGCTTGGTAAAGGGAGACAACTGTATGGGTATACACTTTACTATTTAGACAGAAATGCTTGAACAGTGATGCCTGCCACACTGCTCATTATCTGCACTGTTTGCAAACATTTTTATATTCCATCTCTGATAGGACAATTGGAGGGGTCAATTTAAGTGTTTGGGCACACCTTTATGACTTTTTCTTGCCATTTTTACAAAGGGAAACACTTTAGTGACTTCTTACTTGCTTCTCTTGACAAGAAAACTCTTCAAAAGAGCTGTCTACTCTTAATAGAGAGAATTTGCTCCTAGAGTAGCAATTCATTCCTTTCAGAGTTGACCCCTATTGAGAGGGGAGGCAAATGGATGGACACTCGACGCCAGGTGTGTGCAACTATGGTTACATACCACTGAGCCACTTAGGGAATGTTGTTATGAGAATTGAAACAGAACAGAACAGAAAGAGGGGAGGCAAAAAAACAGAGTTGCTTCCCCTGAAAATGTACCCATTCACCTTAAAGAAATAGAGTATACTTAATATGAGCCATGACACGAGAAAACCCACAATGTGGTTGTGCGCCCAGCCCAGACTCGGATCAGCCTGGGCATCCACCCAGTCTGATCAGACCCTTCGCTAAGCACTTAAAGGGTATCTAAGTGTCTAAGCTACCTCCATGCGGACAGTGAAGACTCTGATCAGACTGGGCGGATGCCCAGGCTGATCTGAGTCTTCACTGGGCGCAAAACCACATTGTTGGTTTTGTCATGTTGCGGCTCATATAAATACGGAAATCATTACTCTTGTATTTTGGTTTACAGGAAGTCATTATTGTTTAAGTTATCACAACAAAGAAATCTTACCGCTGAGACAGTTTAACAGTAATCTATCTTGCATAGTGAAAATTAATAAACCATTCACGGATGTTTGTGTTTTATGTATTCAGTGTCGGTTTCTGTACTCTAAAAGCTGCTCCTCATGAGCCATTTTCCCACCTGTTCCTGGTTTAGTCTATACACTGTATTTGTGCTCAAGTTGCTAGGCATCTTCTTTAATATTTGGTCTTCTACAGCTAGCTACTATTGGCTACTATTCTTCCCTTTTTTTGACTGAATGAATGTTTTGAATTTATCTGCCCTCTGAGACAGTATAGACAAGTAAATAAATGAAGGAATTCTATTCAGCCTTAATCTACATGTATTTTCTTGTGAAGAATTAAGGAAAATGTTGCCCCATATTCATAATTCTGAGTTAAGAGGATGTTCTAGAATGTAATATATCTCTCTTACCATTCTCCTGTGCAAATCTACTGGCCTCTAGGAATGTGACTTCTCTCTCTGCCTCCAGATCTTTTTTATTCCCCACCAATATAATCACAATATTTGGGCTCGCCAATGTGCGAGCATCTGTTAACCAATTTGTTAATGCATTGTAGGTCTCTCGACTGAAAATCAAGTCAATTAAGCAATGTTAAATATACTATTAACTGTAATTTTCATAGAAGCATAAACAACCATATTTATTAAATTTTAAGACGGGGAATTTCTCCTCCAAAACAACCTCAAGAATCTACCGGTAGATCCGTCATACAACATAACTCTAGTGTCCACTCTTAAAGGGAAGAATTTGCTCCCTTCAGATAAAATTCTTACTTTTATGCAAGGGCTTCATTTTCAGAGGACTTTCTCATCCAAGTTTGCAAACAGGATGTCACAAAGCTGTTTCCCTTTGTAACAAGTGTTGTCAGAAGACAACAAAGTGTGCCTAATGGGTGCAAGACTTCTGTTACAAAATCCAACAAACAGTGCACAATGGGAAATTTTCGCATCGCCTAATTTTCACAAAATTTTGCGGTCAGTAGCGATCCTAAAAATGAAACTCCCCGAAATATTTCCAAGTTTGTATAAAAAGTAGGTAGAAATCTGAATCCTCCAAACTTATGGTTTGCGGTATTTAAAGCGCCCCACAAACCTAAAGTAGGTAGATATAGAGGTATTACCTGGGGCACAATTATGCCAGCAGGTAATTAGTTTGAAGAGGCTGTCACTTTTTTTGTTGATTAACGGTCATTTGTACCGAATCAGGCAAGTACAATCGAATTATTTTTCATTGACAGAGCTCTGCTTATTTTTATCCAAAGCAATAGCCCTTCTCTCAATGGCTAGCAAATTTTAGTTTACTGTTTCTGTGTACTAAAGATTGAATTGTACAAATGTCTATCTTACGTTTTTAGTTGGAAAAAAGATGGGTATCCTCACAAATCCAAAAGGAGCCAATACTATCTAAACAAATAAGTTGATAACAAAGTGATTTCAGTTACTTTACATTTCCCTCTCCTCGTACATCTTGATTTTTCAGCCTAGCCAATATTTTTGCAGGACAAACACAAGTAATAATTCTTAACTTTGATTACGGACGCTGACAAGGACGCTAAAACTGACACTGATGCATACTCAGACTACAATGCCGTGGTAACAGCATAAGAACTCCCTTGTCTCGCAAAAGCGCGATAAAATTCTGAAAACCATGAAAGTATGTTCATTCACTTTAAAGTTTTCTTCATCATTGTCAAGTCTGTGTCATGTATTTCTAAACAGTGTACATTTTGTGCAAAGCAGTGCAGCTACACTGTACATTGTATCTGTCCTGCAATTGTTCTACATGTATGGTTCCCTGTAACAAAATATTTACCTTGTAATATCATAGACTAGCAAGGCACCTGCAGCTCCTCTGTAATAGCTTCTAGTGACAGATCTGCAAAATGATAGTTCTATATTGTACTGCTATGAGCTTGATAGCCTTGACTAGGAGACAAGTGGTTTGATATACTTCAGTCTATTATACTGTACCATATTTCTAAACCACCAATGTATTAAATTCCTGTATCATTATTGGTAAGGTCTCTAAGATTTGCAGTTTCTTGCTTTTTTGTCTAACACCACAAGTAGGACTGTATAATTACAGCTAAATCCTGCTTATGAGATACACTCAATATAGACATTAATGAGATACACTCAATATAGACATTAACTGTACCATTTTTTAAGCAGCTAACTAGTTAAAATCTCTTCCAATGCAGTATTGTAAACAACAAAACCTGAATCTATAGGCCGCCTTTCTTCAGAAGCCAAGTTTTGCTTCTTTTTTCTGTAAGCCAATCACAAAGCTCCTGGGGTGCACAGAGTTTAATGGTGAACATTTTAGTGTTTCATTAAGCACATTATGTTCTAGGGAAAAAAGTCACAATGAGGGGAATAACAATCAATATTGGTCAGGACATATGAGCCGCGACACGAGAAAACCAACAAAGTGGTTGTGCGCCCAGCACAGACTCAGATCAACCTGGGCATCTGCCCAGTCTGATCAGAGTCTTCGCTGTCCAGATGGAGCTTGCTTAGACCCTTAGCTACCATTTCAGCCCTCACAAAGAGTCTGATCAGACTGGGCGGCTGCCCAGGCTGATCTGAGTCTGTGTTGGGCGCACAACCACTTTGTTGGTTTTGTCGTGTCACGGCTCATATTTTATACTCGACTGACTCACTAGAAGTATCTCTAAAGGCAATTTTCATGATGTTCCACAGAAGCAATAGAAAAAAAACTTAGACTGTACAATAAAGGGAGCAATGAATGATAATTATGGCATAATTCTTCTTTTTCTCAATAACATCATGTATAAAACAATAACCCAATTATCTAGAGCTTTGGAAAAGAGAAATGAAATTTCAATAATCTCTTTTAATCTTAAAGCGCCAAAAAAAGAAAATAGTTGAATTTGCAAAATTGTAGATCCAGATGAGGTGGCTCATAATGAGCCACCTCATCTGGATCTAAACTGTTTGCCTTCTAGTCTTTGAATTCTCTACTTATAACTTGGACGAAACATTTTTTATTATGATTCTGCAAACGTAAATTTTTTCAAGAATTTTTGAGAATTTCCAGGTTAAATTTTGTTTTGTCTACCCTCTGTGTACCTGAATCTCTCTTGTCCAGCTGTGTCCCAGATCTGTAGTTTGACTGATTTACCACCAACGTTCACAACCTTGCTGCCAAACTCTACACCTATTGTATGGTGGGAGTCCTGTTTAACTGAAAAAGTTATGACAAGCAACATGCAATTTGATGAAATCTCGAACACAAAAGTGAATATGTTTACCTCAGTCTGGAAACTTCTACATGCATAGTGTTATCATAATTATGTTCAAGACTGATATTTACACTATTTCAGTCCGTTGCATTTACCTTCCGAATACTAGTAAACAGTATTGCAAACCAAACCAGTTTGCATAATCAGGCTATGGCCAGTGAAGATTAACCAGACCGCTAAGTTATAAAACTCACCTGGGATGGTGCTCGAATTTTAACACTGAACAGAATTCGAAGTATTAAACAAGAATTCTTTTGAGCATTCAATTAAGAGAAATTATGTGAAAATCAAACACTGGAAACAATAAAAATCTCTACAAACTGCATAAAAGTTTAAATTTTGATGCTCAGCTGAGCTGAGCATGAAAAAAGTTTTATAATCTCGGGGCTATGGTTCTCATTAATATTTCGAAAATACGAGTCCCAGAGACATCTTTGGGAAAAATTAGAAGTCCCACAGTGCAATTTTGAAGATATTCTCTCTCAAAAAAAAATCTCAGCCCAAAAGCAGGAGTATAGGAATCCAATACAGAGTAATAAGCCTGATAAATGTATGGTATCACGAGTAGATATATTTGCTGCTCTTTTAGAAGAAAATTACAAGTTTTTGCCAGTTTTTTTTTTTTTTCACTTGTTTTTCATTTTGTCAATGGCCAGAAATTTAGCATCTATCTTAGAATGGGTTAATCCATCTGAAAATGATGCAGCAAAGAGACAATGTTTTCACTTTCAGAATTACAGCAAGTGATCAGAGGCTTATGCATACCCCCAATTAGTGCCATCACCTTATGAAACTTAACAGATTACCAAGGAGTCTATCAAACTGCCCCTTCAAACTTGAATACTAGAAATGTGTCCATAGTACACAGATGCCCCCGCCTAGTGCCTTGATTAAGTTGGTGCCTTGATTAAGGTACTGGCACTTGTAGGATAAGTAGGTTCATTGAGGCTGACTGTATAATATAAAATGCCACAGGCAAAGCATTGCCCAACGTTTGAAATGTGACACAAACTGCAGCCCTTTATACAATTTCACTGTATGGCCAAAATAGAAAATATTGTGTATTACAGAACATGGTTAGAAACCAAGTCAGTGTATCGTGACATATGGATCATCATGACCTGATTCTTGTAAATTTCTGTTGTACTAATAGATATTAATCCTCATACAAAATTTAAAGTTGCTACAATAATGGGAACTCTAAAATCTACCTCTTACAGTAACAAAAATCTTAACCTTGCAAATTTGGCTTAAGTCCGAAGTCAGTGGACCGTGACATATGGATCATCGTGACCTGATTCTTGTATACTCCTGTTGTACTTATAGATATTAATCCTCATACAAAATTTCAGGTTGTTACAATAAAAGGCACTCTTAAATCTACCTCTTACAAAAATCTTAACCTTCCAAAATTAGCCTAAGTCTGAAGTCAGTGGACCATGACATAATGGATCATTATGCCCTAATTCTTGTGTATTCCTGTTGTACTTATAGCCATAAACCCTCATACAAAATTTCAAGGCTCTACAATAATAGGAACCATGAATCTACCTCTTACAAAAATCTTAATCTTGCAAAATTAGCCTAAGTCCGAAGTCAGTGGACTGTGACATATAGATCATCATACCCTGATTTTTGTATATTCCTGGTGTACTTATTGATATATATCCTCATACAAATTTCAGGTTGCTACAATTAAAGGAACCCTGAAATCTACCTCAGACAAAAATGTTAACCTGAGTCTAACAGGATCTCGTCCGTACGGACATACAGACGTACATACAGTCAGCCCTCTTTATAACAGCATTCATTACAACAGCAAAATTCTTTACAATGTCATTTTGGTTTGCACAAAATGGCTTTATTGTTCAAAATCTGTATTCTTTATAACAGCAAATTCAGTTTAACGTCAAAATTTTGGGGGACAAATGGTGTCGTTGTATAGAGGGTCCACTGTACCAACATATGTACGTAATAACGTACATATATACATAATAACGTAGGCACAACCCGACAAGGTTGGTCGGGAAATACCGGTGGCGGGAATTCCCAGTGGTAATTACCGGTAATTACCGTCCTGGGAAATACTCCAAATTTTGCAAAAGTGGGAAATACTGGGAAATATGAAATTTTACAGCTGTTTTAGCTAAAATATTCTGTAATATTTCTATAAATTTAAGTTGAAAGCACATATTTCTTATCATTTATAAACATATCATGCAAATAAGTTTATAATTTCATGACTGATCTGTGCCAGAGGACACAGCAGATGATTCTTGATTCTTACAAAGGTTATAATTTCAAAGAAAACTGCCTGTTAAATTTTAATTTTTACATGTATAAATTTCTGAAACCCTTTCTTATCACATAACACTATTTCAACACTGTATTTCTAAACACAAGATTCTAAACACTTTTAGCTCTCACACAGAGGTATACTAAACAGAGCTGCAGTTTTACTGAAACCTTTTTGCCTGGTTTATCACTGCGAAAGACCATGACTTTCTGCAGGCTAGTTTGTTCCTGAGTTTGATTATGCCAAAATATGACTGAACCCTGTGAATGTCTTCAGTAATGGGCATAGATTCCTGTAGTTATTTCTCAAAAAAAAATGGTACCATCATACTCAAGTTTTCTTACCTCAAAGTTTGTCACCTGATCAATTAAAACACTGATGTAAAGACATTGTGGCCTCATATGAGGTCTTTCAAAGAAAACAAAAGGCTTCTCTGTTACCCAAAGGCTTCTCAAGAGAATATCTATCATACTGATAAATTAATATGCTTCCTATTGTAACTATTTTAAAATGACCAAACACCACTAAAGGTGTGAAAAATAATTCAATTATCTAGATTTAACAGACAGGTGACAATTACTGTTGATACTTTTAATGTCAGTGTATTATAAAAACTTACTGACAACTGTATATGCAGACAACTGTACAGGCAGACTCTTCTTCGGACAGTTCATATAAGAAAGCACTTAGACCCATGTGCAGATCTAAACAATTTTTATCTGTATCACTGTTTATTCATTTTACAAAGAGATGTTTTATAATAACATTAGAGCATTGCAAATATGGTTGATGGCTGTTTGAAAATATTTAAAACTTTTTAGTTGGTGAGGAACCAATTTCCCAGTAATTCCCGGGAATTACCAGTAATTCCCGGGAATTACCAGTAATTCCCGGGAATTACCAGTATTTCCCGCCGTCCTGGGAAATATGAGTATTTCCCGCCTTTTTGCCAACCTTGCAACCCGAACACTGTATGCCCCCGGCATCATATGATGCAGAGGCATAAAAAACCTTAACATACATTGGATATTAATTTCAAAGTCTGCAACCTCATCAGTACATATCTGCAACATTCCAACCTACACTTATCATCTAGACTCTGATGATACACCATATTGTAAAACTTTTAAAACTTGGGACATTTAAAGTAGTTACTTGAATGTTCTACAAATGAAACAGTTTGGTTTTACAATGCATTAATACCTCCAAATGATACAGACAGAATAGCAGTCTGATCTGGGTCTGTACTGTTTGGTCAGTTATGCCTGTCTAATTAATTAGTGGAAGAAGAAATCAGCACAACTCGAGAAATGTTTTTCACAAACTAGTCCCAATAATTAGATTGATTGATTGATCTGCTGCTTAACGGCCACGGTAAACAGCTATGGTCATGTTGGGACGGTCAGTTAACCTAACCACAGTTTCCTGGGCAGGCGTAGACCTCCTAAGTGGTTAACCAGTACTAAGTGCACATACTTTCACCAGTAACTGACAAATGCCCTTCTTGAATCAGCGAAAGGAGAAACGAAAGTATGTGATCAGACCGGGCACCTGACTTATAAGTCAGGTGCCCTACCAATTGTGCTATGCAGCCCGGCCCCCCAATATTAGAATTTTGAAGGCTACTGAGTACTCACATTTGTTTTCTATGAATTGGTGAAGTATACATGATTTCCCAGTACCAGCACTGCCAATCACCAGAAACTTGAACAAAAAATCTGAAAAAGATAGTAAAATACACTAGCGATCATGTTATCTGATCACGATCGATAAGACTGATGATGTTCTCAGTATAATGAGTTAATTGTATCAATCAATTAACCATCAATCATTCTGACTGATAGCGTTGGATATGACTGGATGTGTTCTCTGTAGTGGTCCGACGAAATTGGCTGTATTTTTTGATCGATCATCAGAAAATGAAAGTGCCCAATGACTGAGAATTAATCAATTAAATTCAGTCAGTATGACAGGCTTAATTGCTAAGAACTAGTGCTTCCTACAATCCCACCCTCTGTCCCTCTCCCCTTCTTAATGTGTGTTCTGCTTTTGATTCATGCTCAAATATAACTTAAACAACCAACTAAATAGACCAAAACCTGCATATTTCAAGTAAAAGAAAAACAAACAGATAAATGCTATGCTGTTTATATACCAAGGAGTGAGGTATGAACCTAGTTATCAACAATGAGAGAATGTACCGTCAAATTATCAAATTAGATCGACGGAAGGGACCAGTACTGACCAACTCAATTAATTGAATGCAGGTAAGTATTTGGATTTGTAGACCATCTGATGGAGGCACTGTCTGGGAGGTTCATTTGTACAGTTAAAATCAGTTAAAAACAAGTTGTTCACAATCACTGTCTTATGATACCTGCACCGACAAGGAGCTTGAAGTCGTCCAAAGTTGGTGCTGATATGACACTGGCAGGCAGGCCATTTCAGAGATGGACCCTTGATGGAAGGATCCCTTGTAGGCATCAAAATATTGGCAGGAATCGTTGATAGTGTCCTCTAGTTGCTACATCTTTGGCTGTCAGGTTCTAGCCTGTTGGGATTGCAACGATGTTATTGATGATCCTGTACATCATTGTGACTTGTTCTGGTCTCGCCTTGACTGAAGGCGAGTTCTTGCAGCACTGAAGTAACACTGGCGACTGCTGGTTTGGCGATAGTCAAAGATGCAAAACTTGGCAGCATGCCTCTGTGAAGACTCTAATTTGTCTATGCTGGAACTTGGAATTTGTTACAGGGTCCCATACTGTTGAAGCATACTCAAGCTGTGGACAAACTATGGACTTGCAGCATTTTGCCTTAACATCCTTTCAGCAGCTTGAAAGATTTCTGCAAAGGAAAGCTGCAGTCTGGTTGGCCTTTTTCCTCACTGCATCAATATGGCTGTTCCTCACTGCAGCAATATGGCTGTTCCAACTGTTAGCTGATAATGATGGATTAGAAAGATGGTAGTTCCAATAGGTCAGTATTTGATGTGGCAGATAAACAGACTGTCAATGGTGTCAAATATTCTTTGCAGGTCTTAAGTTGATTTAGAAATAATACTACTACTACCTTAGCCTACACAAGCATGTACCATGTCCTGCGGACTAAGGCAGCAATATTGCTACCACAGTTGATTGTGCCAAGTTCTCTCATCTATCATTTCTATCTTCTTTCTCCCTTTCTCTCAAGGGAAGAGTTCACACAGTGAGTTCCCTTTCTTTGGAAGACGGCCTGATATAGATACTGTCTCAAAGGGCTGTTAAACCCAAAACAACCAACCAACCAAATGTGCCAAGTAATCAAATTACTGTCCATCTTATCAATCATGAAATGAGCTAAAACTATAAATTTAACTGGTGCAATCAATCACTAGGAACAACAGCTTCTGATGAGTCGTTAGCAGCTGGCAAAAGTAAACATTACTGAATGATAACTGTGGGTTCTGTTGTACTATGCTGTTTATATTACTGCAGAGTGTTTCGTATCTGTGATCTCCAGTTAACGTCCCAATCCTTACCTAAAGCGCAGACTTTTTAAGAAAACAGGTTTCTTGACACACCAGCATAATAAAAGGGGTTCTCCACCCACTTTATCATATGGTCACATTTTGCGACATATTTTTGTCTGTGCCATACAGTCATTGTTTTGGGACATATGAAGTGTAAGAACACAATATTATGATGAATTCTAACAGTTTTCTGATTAAATTATCTCACCATACGTCTCTGACATCGTGTTTTAATTTTTGTTGTTATTATCCACTTCCTGATCATCAGTATTTTTATCAGGGTCAAGGTCAGGAAGTCGGTGACCATATACCAGCTGTCTCCAATAAAATTATCCGGGTATGTTTTGAAGACTGGAGCTGCGCTTTTTTAAGTGTTCGGTGACACCGGTGTGTCCTATTTTGTACTTTGAGTGATATTGTAATTTTCTATCTATCGTCCATTACGTCTAAACCTCCGAGGGGGACACAGACGGTGTACTTGTGTACACTCCGGTGTTACAGGATGAAAGCCTACGGTAGCTATAGTATCGCACAGTGCGACTATGCCAATATTGGCCATGCACTTAATTGGTAGATGTAGATGTAGATGTAGTAGGGATCTTTAACCTGCACAGGGGATGACTCTCCCTGCACAGGGGGCCTCCAGTTAACGTCCCGATCCGAAGGACGGCACGCTTGTTAACATCATCCCTGCAAATGATGCTAGAAAAACGCGTTCGGACATAAGAAGACTTCACCCTGGGTGAGGATCGAACCCACGACCTCTGGCTTCAGAGACAAGTGCACTAACCACTGAGCCACTGCGCTTCTCTTTTGATGATGTGATAAAATCGGATTTACGTTATATATCTATAGGCCCAACAGTACCGAAATAGCATAGGCACTCGACGGAAAATTTGTATTTTTTAAATATATGTGACAGTGCCTGCGATTTTGAGCCTTGTGGAGATGCGACGTTGACGTCACGAAACATTATTTGAAAGTGACGTCATAAAATTTGCACGTAAAGTTAATTGTATTTCCGCGCACTGACTAATGAATTTTAAAGCATCTCCTGAAAAGCGTGAATCAACATTTCTATCGGTGTGTTTAATTTTCTTCATCTACACTCTTTTAAGAATGTTCGCATTATAGAGCTTTGAAAAAAGAGATGTAGCGAACCAGAGTTATAAAGTTTTTTCCAGCTAGTTTGTAAATTATATCCAATCAACGAAAACAAAAAATCGGGTGGGTGTGAATTTCGTTTGCTTTTGCAGTATTTCTTTGTGCTTCTCAAAATCTGTTCTGGAAGCATTAATAAATATGAAAATGTTAAAAACATTATTTCCGATTTTTGCTCCGTAAGGCTCAAAATGCCAGACACTGTCACATATTATCAAATGTCAATCTACTTTCTTCCTCTTTGTAAAGTTTCAAGTCGATCGGTTTCGAAATAAGAAAGTTACAATTTACTCCACTGCATATCCGCGACTGCAAGATTCTGTTTATCATATAACCATTTAAAATGGGATTTTTTTTTCTTTTTTCCCTTCAAAATAACCATTTCAATAAGAAAACGCATTGTTGACATGGACGTTGCCAGTGACGTTACGTGTACGCACCAAAGTGTTATTACACGTGTGGTCATACGATTTTTATGACACGACGTTACCCACTGAATAACAGCGACGTCATATGATAAAAAGTGATATCACAAACTGGAATTTGTGATATAGGTATATAAATTACGTCATAGTTTACGGCTTCATAATGAAGCCAGTTAAAAATAATCTCCCGCCAGTTCTATGTGTCATTTAAGAAGCTTTTGAAGTTGCCGTGAAACTCTTGGCATTGGCTCGTCCTACTGATAATGGCTTAAGCTAGGGCAAAGTCCGCTGTGCTTGCAGTAAGTGTTGGGTTACAATAATGGGACTACCTACTTCCAATAACCAATCAACACCATTCCAAAATTTATGCTTCGCTAAAATCATTTAAAAACGGAATTTAACACGACTGACCTTACATACCATAGTAATAGTTGGCCTGAGTCTTTCCTTTGGGCTCATAGCTATTGAAACACGAATTCCCTGACCAGTTCACACAATTAACTGATGAAGCTTGAAATGCCATCTGTCATGATCATGTTAGATACAAAAATTAAAAGCACGCGGCAAAAAATATATATAAATGAAATGAAACAGGTAAAAATTAAATACATTAACAAAAGAAATGTAGGCTGGTTTCTAGCAACTGTAAATCCCTGATTAAATATGTTTGTCGTCACGAGGAAAGGCGCCATGTGTTGTGTCCTCGCAGGCTGATCCGGCTCAACATTTAATGTTCGCTACAGGCTCTACAGAACCATCAGGATACGTGCGGTCAGGGAGAAATGATTGGTTTGCGCATATGCATGACCTTTTGCTGTTTGCACGCACCAATGGCACAGTTTGATCGATTCTGATGACGCACGGTTCTTGCTATCGTTTTAAGAGAGAGAGAGAGAGAGAACACTAAAGTATAGAACAGAGAAAGCGCAGCCCCGTGCCTAGCCTGACCCCAGTCGAATCTGTATGTTACTCTGGTGGTCAGATGTTCCGTTGCAGAGGATTTATTGAACATAGGGTCTGTAGCCAGACTACCCCGTGCCATATGCGTTTACATTAACAACCACGAACCAACTAACGTAGAGAGAAAGGAAAACGGAGTGAAAGGAAGAGAGGGAGGAAAAAATCACCCTCGATACGTTGAGAAAATGGGATACAGGGTGGAACGTGATTCACTCATTCAAGTACTAAACGAGTACTTGGTTGTTTTCCCGCACAGAAGACCTCGAAATTCTGATAGGAGTCTACTTTCCCCAAAGAAGGTCACTGTGACCTACTTTTGTGGAAGTTAAAGACAGGAATGGTACTACATAAGAGGATTAACTTCCACAGTGTCATTCTTTGGAAGACGGCCTGATACTCGGCGCCAAGTGCGTGCAACTATAATTACGTACCGCTGAGCCACTTGGGGAACGTCGTTAGGAGAACTGAACTGAACAGTGTCATTCTGCCAGTGTGAACAGCTCCAGTCAGCCAGTGAAATTATTATAACTGGCTATTCTGGTCCACCGATTGGTTGAATTAATTTTCAGACCTTTTTGCTATTACAGGTAACATAATTATGCCATTGCTGGGAACCAGACCCCCACCCTCACCCCCCTCGCCGGTTGAGAAGTCCTGTCTTTAAGACACAGGACCTTTCTCGAAACTTGATATGGTGTCAATTTTCACATGAAAAGGGTTCACAATGATCCTTTGTGGGAAGTGACCTCGAGCGGTTTTGCGAAGTTCTTTTTTTAGGTCTGAAAGGCCGTAGACTTATAAAAGCTGGGATATACGACCGTTCGCAAAACATGACGGTGTCGATTTTCATAAAAGAGGGTCACTGTGACCTTCTTTTGTGAGAGGTAATCTCGAACGCATGATGCGTGCATTGAAGAAGATTGAAAGGACCAGGCCAGACCTTTTATTACAAGCATATTTTTGCAGACCTAGGTAATATATACTGTGGTGTTTTCTTCCCAACCTTGTTCATAAACAGTCACAGGGAAACAATGAAAAACCTAAGAAAAACAAGATAATCGGCGCAGATTAAATGGAAGTGTGTTTTGTAATATGTTTCTAGGTGAAGAGTTGACAATAACTTTCATGAATATGACTCAAGTGAGCTATGTCGGTAGGCACCCGCAACCGTCAGTTTGACACTCGGTAGCAACAATGACCTATCTCAAGATTGAGCTGTCCGATTTGGAATTCAAAAATGGACCGCGGTCAATCTTGAGATTGACCTGATTCCAAAACAGTTACCAACATGATGCAATGTTTGTTTGTGTATTAAACCGTAAGTAGAAATCGAAAGTAGATCTACACTGAAAAAAGAAAGTTTTGAATATCTGCATCTGTTTTCGATAAAATTTCTATTGTAAATTTACAAACAAGACAAACATTTTGAATTAACAGCTGACAGAGTGCTAGCAGTACAACAGAAAAAAAACGAAGATTAAACGTCCATTGACCTTTTATGTATAGTATTGGCTAAATTTTGACATACGCCGCGTTATTTGATCTATGAAATCTTGTGAAATGTGGGACAAAAGTGAAATTATACTCGGCTGCGCCGAGAAAATAAAGGACTCGTAGTATTGGACTAAAATGCTTTGCATTACTTATTACATAAGGTCAGGTCACGCATAGAAATTATAATTGAACCATGACCAAACCAAAAAGTGGCATGTGCTCCCAGCAAAGACTCAGGTCAGGCTGAGCATTTCGCCCAGTCTGATCAGATTTTTTTGTGCACTTAAAGGGTAGCTAAGGGTCTAAGCTAACTCCATGCGGACAGCGAAGACTGATCAGGCTGGGCGGATGCCCAGGATGATCTGAGTCTTCGCTGGGTGCACATGCCACTTTGTTGGCTCGTGTCGCCACTCAAATGTTGTTTAATTCCGTGAGTCGAATGCTCCTAGGAGTTTATAGGATGGAAAGGCACCGTTGTCGTCGTCGTCCGTTATTCGTCGTCTTCCGACGCCAACGATTTCAAAAAGAATATCGCTGACGCCTTTGTGCCAATTGACAAAGGACTTCTATGATTAAGGCGAGGATTTTCCCCATTAGACCGGCACGACAGGTCCGAATTTTCAAAAGTATAAATTGTGCATATTTTTCTTAGCAGAGCTTCCACAAATATGTTAACTGTGTGAAATCAGATCATTTGTGATTCAGACCCAAAGACATGGGGAGATAATCCAGGTTGACTCCACCTACCCTAAATTCAAGATTTTCGCATGCCTCATTCTTTGAGGTAATAAAAATATTGAAATCAGTCATTCATTCCATAATTTTTTGTCATAAATGCATGCTAAATACATGCATATCACAATATAAATCAATGATTTTCTTCTTGTTACGCCTGACTGGCATTTAAGCATGCAAAACCATAGTTATACTTCCGGTCAAAACGGCCAAAAGAGAACGCTTCACTATAACTAAAATACAAGTACTCCCCCCCCCCCACCCCGTGACCCGGCATTTCCTTTATGCAGCAGACTTCTGTGTTGCAGGTACGCAATATATATGAGTGGGAAGCTGGGTCACGGGGGGGGGGGAATGATACTCAGTAAGCCAATGAAGAAGAATAGTCAACAGGAGCACTGTGATCTTCCAGGATTATATTGTGTACCATGGCCTTGCAATGAGGTCAAGGTCATATACATATGGTCAAAACTATCCAGTATTGTCTGTTATGAAAGTAATGTAGGTAAAAAACTGGTGCAAGTATACAATAAATCATTATCTCAACGATCAGTTTGAGGATAATTTACAATTAATCTTAACAATGACGTCAACTTCAACGTATGTTTAACGTACTTTACATAGACAGAAACACTTGAAAATTCGTTTGTCATGCAAGATACATGTCTTGGTCATAAATGCAAAGCAAAAGTATGTGATCCGTATAACTTTTTAATCATGGGGAAAATTCACGCCTAAACCATAGAAGTCCTTTCGAAATTGAGCAAGAGTTATGGCTCGTTGAATTTTCTATTGCTACGCAAGCTGGAGCAGACTTTGCGCAATTATGACATGCAGGTCATTGTTATTCAATGTTTAAATGGACGGGACGTGCCTGCTTTGACCAGGCAGTACATACATGTGAGCAGACTGGTCTCGGAGGGGGTGGTTGGGTAACGGTGTAAGACCAGGCAGTACACTGGTCTCGGGGAGGGTGGGGGGGGGTGGGGGTAGGGGTAACGGTGTCACAGGCTTTCTCAAGACGTTGCTCATTTCTTGACCTCTACAGAACACTGTCTGCGACGATTTATCAAACCTGCACGACAGACGCAAGTTCATTATCGCGCACCTGCTGCCAGTGAGTGGGATTTTGACAACGAAGACCTTATCAGGTCACGATTTGAAAGGCCTGGTTCAAGACTACTTATACTGAATTCTCTTTTCCCTGCTTTCTTTAATTTTCGACTTTTCGTAACACAGTCAGCTAGAACATGTGGAAGAGTATAATCCTTGGATTGGCATTAGCTGCGTCTTCGCAATGCTTCCGACTTCAAGGTAAATTTGTAATTTATTATCTCTTTGTAGACGCACAGCAAATCGCACACAAACTACTGGCCCAATAAAAGGGGCCTTTGCAGGGGCGTAAGTAGGAGCAATTTCATGATTTAAAATACTCTACTCCTTGACTGGAAAGGTAGTATTTCGGCAACTTTTAAAGTTGGTATTGAAATATATTGTCCAATACATGTATATAAAATTGCAGCATGCAAATATGCAAGTGCGATTTGAAATTTTGTCAATTTTGACAAAATTTCAATACGCACCTGCGTATTTGCCGTAAACGTAGCTACGTCCTTGCTTTGCAAACAGTGTAGACCCTGATAAGGCGTCTCTACCGTTTGTATTTAAAAATCAGAATTTTTTAAAATTAAAATTGTCTGACAACCCTCCTACAGGGTATTGGCCTGTTCAAACTATGAGGTGGAAAAAGTCCAACAGGCATTAATGGGTCACAAGTTTATTTATCCCGTGGATAGGAGGGCTGTGGGTATGCTTTTATCAGTTCGTTTGTTGGTATAGAATGCGACAAATCCCACCGTATACTCTTAATTCCTTTGAATAAACTTTGCTCATTATATAAGGGTATTTCATTTACTGTCTTTCGGTACGAAGACCCGGCGCTGCGTAGAATTGTTGGCAGGCATTCTCGTACAGTATCATGCATTTGCATAAGTTTTGGAAAAAAAATGTTCGATTTCTTTTTCACACACTTGCGCACTAAACCAGTGGTGACATACAAGCAACCGATTACAATATGATTTACGCTCCATGTTTACTTTAAAAAATCGTTTTCGTCAGTTCTTTATTTAATATATTTATTAAGAAATATGGGGTTTAAAATGTCAAAGAAATCATGAAAACAGAAGCCTTGTATCTGGTTACACTATTTATATATTTTCTTTATTTTTTTAAAGTAACAACAACAGTCTAAACGTTTAATCATCGACGAATACAATCATCGTTTTAGGGGTTATAGATTCTATATGATATAAATCTATACAGATAAAAACTATATACCCCCGTATACTTCGTATACCGGGGGTATAAAGATATATTAGCGACCCTTGCCCTTGACCTCCTCCTCCCTCCCATCACATATAACAGTGATACCTTAAGCGCTGCTAAGGTCTTCACGGCAACTTTTGCGGAGCTACTTTACAAGCAAATGTGCGCTAATGATATGCAGGAAAGTGCGCAAAATAAGAAACAAATGTGCGGAAAAGAGATGTCGACGTCCACAACTTCAAATGCCGCTCTCGTAGTGCTGCTGCTCAGAATGAAATGCGTCGGGAAACGAACATTAATTGAAAAGCCAGACGCATGACTCCGCTAGATCTTCTAGTGAACAAAGATAGCTTAGTGCTTGTTCCGACTTTTTTAAATCGGCACGTGCATGCTCGGCGGTGCTATGCAAGGTCAAAGGTTTTCTGAAAGCCGTCTCCGACGGGGTTTTTTATGACGTGATGTATGTGGACTTGGACTCGTTGCGGTACAAGCTGTCAGCCCCACCCCATTATCACCATTCGACTTATTTGATATCCGCCGAACGAGGATAGCGGGTGACTGTGTCCATCGGCATGTCAGTTTATCGGTTGAGATTGCGTTTAGGTTAATTTCTTAGAATAACACTGAATTACGTCCATGTCTTGACCTTAAAAATGGTCTTGGTCGTCTTCATTTGATTTATAATTGCTTCTTCATTTAGAATGAATTAACTATTGAGCAACGACAAGCAAAAGCAATTAGCGATAACGAGCGACAAGCAATAACGTATATGCGAACAGCAAAGTTTCAGACCAGCTTGCACGTTGCAGTCTGATCAGAGCCTTTGCTGTTTGCACACATTAAGAATGTGTCGTAAGAAATCTATAAAAAAAGGAGGCTTATTTCATCTTGCATGAGTTCACAGACCGGTTTGAGTTGCCCAGTAACTAAACTTTCGCGTGACGCGGCTCTTCTAAGGCAACCTCATTTTACCCGAAAATAGGCTTGCAGCATTTACCCGGCCGGCACATGACGTCTAAATAAACGTCGCACTGAAGTCGATGTGACGTTATCACGCCACATCGACGTCAATACGACGTCATGCGCCTGCTGGAATCTTGAGTTTCTATTGATTTTAATTTCGTACAGTTGTAAAGTTACCTTTCTGACGATTATAAATACTCTCGGTGTGAAAACGTGTGGATTCATAGATATGACTCTCGTTTTTTGAGAAGACCTTGGCTGATACTGTTTGGGAGGGGGAGAGGGGGGGGGGGGGGGGGGGGGGAGGGGGATTTGCGATATTTTGACAGATAGTGTTGATAAAGTTCCGTGTTTTTTTTTTTAATTTTAATATGGTCTTTGTGCCACAACATTTATTTGTTTTTATTTTTATTTTATTTTATTCCTTTTTTTTGTTGTTATTTTACACCAAATTTCGAATGCAACTTTCTTGCCACTGCCAGATCTCAAGAAGTTGAAATAGCCGTGGCATGGATTATCAACATCAACAAGTTGATGCTTGGCATATTTCTTCAAATTATGCTAGTTGCTACTTAAACAATCTGGCAGTGTTTTTTTTATCTATTTTTTTATTTCGAATTTTATATAGGAGTTGATTCTCAATTATATTCTCAGTTGAAACAAATTTTTATCCCCTCCACAGTGAAGTTGTGGAGGGGATATAGTGCCTGTCCCGTATGTATGTAACGTACGTAGGTACGTACATACGCAGTTCACCTTGTGTCATCGCCTCATTTACTGATTTCGATAAAACTTCACAATATTGGGTATATACTGGGTATAAAAATACCTCAGACAAATTTGCGTTTCAGAACGGCAGGGTCAAGGTCAATGTCACAGTTGCTATTTTCAGAAAATCTTTGTCATTGCTTTAGCGCCTTCATTTATGGACCGATTTTGTTATATTTTACACAAGGGTTAAGTGTGACAATATTTTGGACAAATTCTCATTAAGCATAGTAGGTCCAAGGTCAAGGTCATAGTTGCTATTTTCAGAAAAATCTTTGTCATAGCTCTAGCGCCTTCATTTATGGACTGATTTTGATATAACTTCACACACAAATGTTTAGGGTGACAATATCTTGGATAAGTTCCTATTTAAGTGTTGTAGGTCTACGGCCAAGGTCAGGGTTGCTACTTTTAGAAAAAAATTGTCATCACTCTAGGGCCTTCATTAATTGACCAGTTTTGATGTAACTTCACACAAATGTTTTAGAGTGACATCTTAGACAAGTTCATGTTTCAAGGTTGTAAGTCCAAGGACAAGGTCACAGTTGCTATTTTCAGAAAAAGAACCCAAAAAACTTTGAACTAGCCTTAGTTCAATCATTTATGGACTGATTTTAGTTTAACATCATACAAATATTTGATATGACAATATCTAACACATGCGTGTTTCAGCATTCTAGGATCAAGGTTGCAGTTGCTATTTTTTTTTAGAACTTTGTCATCCCTCTAGCCCCTTCACTGATGGAACATCACACAAAACAGTGTAAAATATGACAATATCTTGGACAAGTTTGTGTTTCATCATTTTATCTCCAAGGTCAATGGTACATTTGCTATTTTTAGAAAAACTTTGTCATCACTCTAGGGCCATCATGGTGGCTCTAGAGCGAAGATCAGGGTCATAGTTGCTTATCTTAGGAAAACTTTTCATTGCACTAGTGCCTCATTGATGGATGGCTTTTTACATTACTTCACACAACTCTTATAGGTATAACAGAGATGAGTTACTATGCTAGTCCCTTTTCTCAATGGGCAGCATCATACTTATCTTCTCTATTACTGCAAGACAGGCTGTACCTATGGACAGGTGCTTGATGAAAGGGCATTGTTTGCTTTGTCAACTCTATTACCATTAAAATAAAAGCATAAGAGAACCCATATGAAGCCTCCCCAAGTCACTCCAATCTACATATTCTTAGTGATTACAGAAAATAGTATTTCATGTAGTTTGAGTCCACAAAATTTAAAGCTATTAAAAATCATATTATATCAAGAATCATATTATTCTGAGGCTCAGGTTGACAAAAAAATGTCCACTTCATTTCACTTCTGACTCTGCTGGTGCAGTTATTGGTTGTAGGGGGTTAAAACTTCTCACCTGCAGCATACTAATGCTTTCAGTACTTTTGCAAGGCCTTCCTATATAATAGGAATAAATTTTCTCATGAGTTTTAGGGCAGTGTTTAATGCAATTAACTTTATAAAAATGCAATAAGAATCACAATAGCTGATTAAACATATTTTTGTTTGTGTCATTCCAGATCAAAACTTTAATCGTCGAAGTGCCAACTTTGGAACCTTTGACCCTAATACATTATATCAGCAACAAGCCCAGCAGGCTCAGACACACCTCAGTCAAACCAATCCACAGACTGGAGGTTCTTCTGCCACACAAAGTAGTTCCGGTAGCAGTGGTTCCAGCAGTGCAGGTAGCTCAAGCAGTTCTTCTGGTTCATTTAACCCCAATAACCTCTACCATCAGATGTCACAACAAATGCAGCAATACATGGACTCACATAAACCAAGCACATCTGGATCTGGAAGTAGTTCTGGCACAGGAAGTAGTTCCGGCACAGGAAGCAGTCCCAGCACTGGAAGTAGTTCCGGTACAGGAAGTTCTGGCACAGGAAGTAGTTCTTCTGGTTCTTCAAGTGGTGGGTCATCAAGCTCAAGCAGTGGGAGTTTTGATCCAAATGCTCTCTTTCAACAAATGTCACAGCAGAGTCAACAGAATTTGAACTCTCAGAGCACAGATTCCAAATACAATGCAAATACCCTGAACAAATTTGAAGCCAGCTTCACTGATCCAACAAAGAGCCAGCTGGGTACCAGTAGTGGTGGCGGTGCAGGATTTGACCCAGACCAATACAACACAATGAAATTCAACTTGTTCAGTCCCGATCAAGGAGGACAGTCAAGTGGACAGAGTGGTAGTCAGTCAGCCAGCCAGTCAGGCAGTCAGTCAGGGTCATCACAAACAGGGTAACAACAAACCCTTAGGCAACAGCAGTTTGGACTTTTCCACTGGTAAGATTTCAACATTAGTAGTAGATCAACTTTATTTCATCCTCTCCTTTCTTCTTCTGTTTGTCTCTCCCTTTCTAGTTTTGACATGAGCTATTATTGGATAAATTGCCCGTTTGAAAAAGTTTGAGCCAAATTCAATGCTAACATGGATGCCGTGTGTCAATAACAGTGCTTTGTGCTTTTGTATAGACTAATGAACTAATAGTTAAGCTGTAGAAAAATTATCACCATCACTCTGACTGTTCATGATCAGTCCCGTTTGCTATTCAGCCAACAGTATTTACTCAAATCCGCTGATCCTGTTTGGACATATGGACTGTTCCAAATATACTCTAGCAGAATTCTACTTTAACTCTTAAAGCGCCAGAAATTAAAATAGTTAAATTTGCAAACAGTGTAGATGCAAACAGTGTAGATCCAGATGAGGTGGCTCATAATGAGCCACCTCATCTGGATATACACTGTTTGCCCTATAGTCTTTGAATTCTCAATATTGATATAGCTTAGACAAAACATTTTTTGAAAATTCTGCAGACGTAAATATTGTCGTCTGCATTTTGGCGCATTAAGGGTTAACTGATTTTTTTTGTGTTCTATTTCAGACCCATCAAAACAAATTGGGCTTGTTGCTTAATGTGATTGTGAACACTCTTTGGTATATAAAAAAAGTGCAAGCTTCTCCTAAAAAAAAAAAGAATTCGCTTCCCAAGAATTTGTTCCTTTAGGGAGCAAATTCTTTTCTTTAAGAGTGTCCATTATCATGGAAGGACTTTCTCATCCAGGAAAGCAAACAGGAAGTCAAAGCTATTTTCCTTTGCAAAAAAAAAATAGCAAAAAAATCATGGCGGTGTATACATTCACCTAAGCAACATCAAGGGGTGGAAAATCTATTGTTAATCTTTATTAAAACCAAAACTTTAAGAGTTTTACTGACATGTTTATTTGATTTTTACCTCATGTAATGTTTAACTGAAAGCTGTTAACCTGCTAACTTGTTTTTCTCTGTTACAGACTCTGGTAAAACACAAGAACAAAATGAGCCTATCATTCAAGAAACATCAAGAAAAGCAAAGATTATCTGTTATGATATTAAACTCCAAAACTTCAACTGAGTTACCAATTTATCAATTTTCATAAGTACAGCTCATACACCTTTCGACCTTGTAATTAACCTTACACAACTTTTCAATAATGATAAAAGTTTAGATCCTTTAAGAGCAAAGAAAACATTCATAAGTAAGAAGTTGGGCCATACCGCGGTTTCGGCTATTCAAGCCTCATCAGTGACCCTTTAAATCTGGCACAAGGAGCCAGAGGAAAAAAACAGTAAATTTGCAGGTTTAACATGGCAGTCGTCTCAAAGACTGATATAAGTCGAAAAATACCAAAATATTTCAAATTTGTTTAGAAAATGAATCTAAACGTATGATCATTTCTGACTTCTCAGAATATATTCCATGATCTCAAAGGACCAAAAGGACTGACTACAGCGATATTCAAATATCTCAAAAACGTTAAATATACCCTAGTGTGCATATGTATTGGGACACCTAAAATCATCAATTTTCCATTTGTTCCAAATGGGAAATTAATTGCTTTTAGGTGTCCTAATATTTAGGCACATTAGGGCATAAAGTGATTAAGTATTGGGACACCTAAATTTATTAATTTTCCATTTGTCCCAAATGGAAAATCAATTATTTTAGGTGTCCCAATATTTTGGCACATTACAGTACTCTGAAAACTTCAAAATTTGTGTGTCAGTGATTTTTCTTGCATTTTTATGCTTCATTTCCATAAAGAGAACTACTATAAGTCAATAAAGGTTTTTCCCTTTCTAAAAATGGTGGAAAAACATGGAGTGTACCCATAAACAACCAGAATCATTTGAATCAATATTTATCATATGACATCGCATCAGAGAGTCTAATAAAGCCATGCATTAAAAAGGATAATCAGCTAGTGGATTAAATATGCAAATTACGTAATAACATTATGCATTGATGGCCATAAAAATGTTGCGTTTTCTAATAGCAAAATCTTGACGTTTTAGTGCAAAATTTGCTAATAAAATGCGATTGTAGCATCATATGATAAACAGAATCTTGCATTTGTGCTCCTGTATTAATGAATTTATTAAACTCATTGGGGAAAACCGATAAGATACTCGGCATAGCCTCATATCTTATCTTTTTCCCCAACTCGTTTAATAAATTCAATAATACATGAGCACTCATGTAAGAACCTCTATTTAAAACTATTTATACATTTTTAGGCACAATGTACTAGTATTTCATTTTAACACAAAAAATGATAAAAATTGCACTAGACAATGATTGTCATGCCTGCATCATAATTTACCCAAGACCTGTGCCATTTTATTTATGGTAATACAGTCAAACCTGTGCAAAAGACCACCTGTAAATAAGGACCACCTGTCTACAGAGACCACTTCAACAGGTACCAGAATGTAGAAAATAAGCACATTTGAAACTGTAGACAAAGACTACCTCACAATAAAGACCACTATTCTGGGTTCCCTTTAATGATCTTTGACCACAGCTCTAAATATTGGGACAGAAGTGCTTCCACAAACAGTATAGACCCAGATCAGACACTTGCCAATGCTCAGGCAGGAGCAGTCTGATCAGGTCTGCACTGTCAGCCATTTTGCAAGCAATATCTTTTTTATTTATTTTTTTTACTTAACATCAACTAATCAAACAGCATCAATGCTCAAGATAAGAACGGGTAACAGGGATAATTTTCCATATTTCTGCATATAAACATATGTTGTCACCCCTGATGAGAATGGTTCTAATGAGGGATAACAACAGATGCTTTCATTGAATGATAAGAAAAATGTGCTTTCATTGAATAGTAAGAAAAATTATGTCAGAATTATCCTCAAAACTCCACCTTATCTGGAGTTTCAAGTTTGACTTGGTTTGCTTCAACAGTTGGCTTCTGTATCCCTATATGGCAGCTCTTCTTCTGACTAGGTTCAAGACTTTCAGTTACATGACATCATGATTGCTTCTTCACCAACTGTTGTCTCCTATACTCCCATATAAGTAGTGCACCACTAACATGTACATTAAGAGACCTTATCACACCTTGTTGAGGTATTTCTACACACACATCAAGAAGACCAATCAGATCAACAGGTATTCCTTCCTTCTCATTTCTGAAATTTGTAAGTAAAGCGAAATGAGTATCTGATCATTTTTTAAGTAGAGCAACAGAAGGTATTATCGACACCTTAAGCTACTATTTGGTTTTAAGCAGATACTTTTGTAAGATTCATATTGGATTGACCTGTTTTTATTAACACAATTATCTACCAAGATAATGAGAAGGAACTCTTAAGTTTATTGTTTATATTTCAAAAATAACCTTTGCCTCATGCCATGTACCGGAGGGTAGCAGTTATCAACACCCGGAAGCAGTTATCAACACCCCATTTACCTCTAAATGATAATGATAAAAATAATGATGATTTAATACAACCTCTCTTAAAATCATGCTATGATCATTTAGTGTAGATAATGATTGAAGGATTTGCTTTAAATTCAAACATAAAATCCCAAGATTTCTGATTTTTACACTCTCAGCCAGAAAATATGCAAAAATATGAAAAAGCAGCTGTGAAAATTGTGGATTTTTTCCAATTTTTACCCTTAAAATAAATAAAAAATCTTACAAAGATAAAATTAAACATTGCACATTTGATGATGTTTTGTTTGCTGTTTATGATAATTTTACTTGAAAATAAACTATTTTTCTGATCTACTTTTTTCGAAACTGTGCATTTTTGAGACATTTAATTTTGGGGTGTTGATAATTACTGCCATGCTGCATTTAGGGATGTAGTTATCGACACCCTGGAGGTCACAGTTCCCTGTATGGTTTTGAAGAGAGTGACCATATCTGCTCTTAATATTCTCCATGGTGATATAGTTTATGCAATAAAACCGCATGAAAGCACTATATGTGAGTGAAAATAACCATGTGTCTGAGTGACCTCCCCTTACAGCCATGCATAAGAGGCACAGTATTTCATTAGTACATCAACAAATATGTCTTTTTTTCTCCAAACACCTAATTTTCTAGCATTGTTTTGACTAATACATAAAGCTAAATGAAATTGCAACACTATAATGCCTTATTTACAAAAAGATGTCAAGAAATGGAAAAGTTCACTAGGGGGTGTCGATAACTACTACCTGTCGATAATACCTTCCGTTGCTCTAGTTATCGGAAGTTGGCAACTCTGACTCAAATTTTAAGCCTCTTTTGCCAGGCTACTATGTTCATCATATGTTCCTTCAGCCATAAAGTACTTGTGATTTAAAGACAAAAAATAATAATGATAAAAAGCTAAATAAGATCTTAAGTTCTCGAGGCTATCTCATGGTATATAGTGGAGCGGCTTAGAGTGAAAATTTAAGGAAATACTTCACTTGATGATACAAGCATGAAATTTTCACTAAATGTTCCTTACATGGCCCAGATTCAAAAATGATCGTGGGCCACTTAAAAATCATCCATTTTCAAGAGGGCCGCCAAGTTTAAAAAAGCTATTGTTTTAATTTATAACATGCTCATAGTCTGCAGGCATATGTAGTGCTCGTGGGCATGTGTTTTTATTTTTTGGCAATATATACATGTAAAACTTCATCAATTGAGTGGTTACAATGCAAAAGCGCATGTTGTCAATTTTTCTAACGACTCTTTGGCCATAAGCATCGATTATATACGTTACCTATGTGTATTTAATTTAAAATCATATAATTTCAAGGCACACTACTGTTTTTATTTTTAAATGCAGTTTCTCCATAGAATCATCGTTAAGTATAAGAAAATACATTTTAGTATGTTTTTTCATCATTTATTACTACTTGTAGTAACGTAAATAACTTTAATTTATAAGTTAGTCCATTATAATACGACTTACGGAATTTCTTCACTGTATCTGAATTAAATATCCTTGCACTTCTTAAAAAACACTGTTTTCTTGGATCTATCAGCTTATGACTAATTTAGGGACTTCATGAGGTACGTTTTATACACGACAAAACTCAGAAAATTGCAAATGCTAATAAATGGAGACTTGGCAAATTCCATGCACACACAGCAGGTTTTGCTGCTTGTTTATTTCTAATAGCATATATCTGCACCTTTAATGATTATGCACAGCTTCCCAGTCTTACGATTATTAAGACAGTAACATACGTGACATTTTGTTCTATAATCAAAAACTGCAAAATAGATACATTTCATTAGAGAAAAAAATGCTGCAATTATAAGCCAGCAAATAATTTGTATACATGCTTCGAATAAAGCAATATTTAGTCGGTTGGATAATGAGTCGATTTAGCATGGAACCAGCTTCAGGGCTTACTTTTAATATGACGAATATTTTGCGTTTTAAGGGACCGAGTTCTACTAAATTCTAAGCCACAAAATGAAGTGGCAAATCAAAACGCCAGCATTTTTTATGAGGGATATTTCTGGGCAAATACCAGTTTTCCTAAAGAATGTATTGATCTGTAGTTTCACTTTGCAGTACAGTAACAAAACGAAAAGAAGGATAAGAGATCGAATAACGTATACAACCAGTTACTGGGTAATTTATAAATTCCTCATGTCTCATATGCTTAAACAGTTATACATTTAGTTCTGAATTAAACACTAGCAAATGATAAGGTAATGCATACTATTCATGTCAAGGACAACCCTTGATACATGTATATCTATTTTCAGATGACCTCCTTGACTTTGAAGATATTACTATAATTATTATTATTACTAATTATTGTTTAGCTTTACCTGCTTATCAATGAAGTCTTACCGCTTTTCTGAATGAGTCTTGAGCCTTGACCAGGTATTTCATATACAGTAAGAAAATGCAGCTTTCTGATACCATTTATATCAATACAATGATAGAAGAAGCATACAAATTAAAAGTCGAATGATCAAAACTTTTTCGTTACACTTTATGTATTTATAATAATGTATCAGAACACAAACAGGGACTGTACAGAATTATCTGACAAAATAAATCTTGGTAATGTTACAATGAAAGATACATGTCATGAACAGACTCATGAAAAGATGCTTTTAATATGTGTCTCCTAAAGTATATCATTTTCCCTTGCTTAATTGACATAGTGATAATATGGTGTAGTGTAACTGATGGGAGCAACACAAAAAGGTAACATTGATTACAATCAAGCACGATGTTATTAACTATCAAGTATGCCGATACTTTATCAGTTGCCTCAGCTGACAGCCATTTTTGCATGTAGGTTACATGATGACCTCGGTAGACAGCACAGGTAGGGAAACAGGTATCTCCCCTATGATAATTCTAAACCTAGACATGGATCAGTTTGGTCAACTTATAAATATCATACTGGCCCCTCTTATACATATTATACTGGTCCCTCAAGATTTTAAATGATGCGTTTTGTGATGTTGCTGTAAGTCACATTAAATGTTAAGAAAATTCTTAATGCTTCAGATGTTCATGTTGAGTTCTTGTGAGTGTAAAAAAGTAAATATTTGCTGTCTTAATATCAATAGGAAGTTAAATGCTTTCTGGCATCCAAGAATTGAGCCTTTGAAAACAACTTACTGAAATAAAAAACTAATTCCTAATACATTATAGCTATGTACCATAATGATACTGTTACAATGCCTTTCAAATACAGGACAATCCCATATTATCAGACTTGGAGGCATAAACAGTGGTGTTTCTTCATGGCTGCTTCACATGTGTAAACCTAAGACCTAAACCATTACACTGAAAGGCTATATCATCCACAGTTAGATATTTTCATCAGTTTAGGGGAAAATCCTAAGGAAAAGTTAACTTTTCTCTTCAGCTGGCAATGTCACAGCTAATTGCTACCGAATTCTAAATATGCAAGCATTTCTTTCAACATGGCTTAAAGATAAGTGACAGAGTGTGTTGATTAAGGACCAATCATATAAAATTCATTCCAGCAATTCATGTTTGTTAATTGTGTTTTAGTCACGGTTATATACGGTACTGGTCTTATTTGACTGATGACTATCTTTTTCTAAATATGTCAATATATCTATGTATTTAAATATGATAAAAAATCATAATAATTTTAATTGCTCTTTACATTTATAACGTTAATTGTTCCCTACATTTCAGTTTGCTGCTGTAACACGCTAATGTTACACCACCCATTACTTTGGTCAGTTTTAGGTAAAACACATAAAATGATATAGCAACAATCATTTATAAGCTGCTGAAAGACTACTTTAATGATTATGATAACAACTTTAAATTGAAGTTCATGTCTACATGAGGACCCCATTTTTATTATAATGACCTTGGATTATTCTTCCTGTGATGGATTTCGATTATGTTACGTAATTTTACTGTTTTGGTGCCTTTCAGATACAACCCAAAGTTATTATAGTCTAATGAATATAAGAATGGCATTTTACATGCGTACTTGTACACTTTTTCATTTTAAGACATAGTACAGACTACAGCTAATTTTACTTTCTCACCAGTGTTTCAGGAATTCATAAGAAATAAGTTACATTCTGTCTTCAACTGATATTGGCACTACTAACTGCAAGCTAACTGATTCAAAATATATCAAGGGATTTTGTCAAAGTTGAGATGAGAATGAGTAAAATAAGAGCAATAGATTATGCTCATTTAGGACCACATATGAAAATAACATTGCAGCGGTTGTTCTGTTTCTCATTGATCATTTGTATTTTAGTTACAGTTATATACGTTACAAATATATCATCCTTTCTGATCATCATTTCCAGACTTCAGTTTGCTTTTTATGTATTAGAACATTTGAAAAGGGTTATTTATTACACAAAGTATTTTCTACTTGCGTTTATTGCTTTTAGGTGCTGTAACGGGCCAGTGTTACCCCACCCACCACTTTGGCCATTTTTTTCGGTAAAGTGTTGAAAGAAAAACTGGCAACAACCATTTTGCAACTTCTAAGTGACTGCTCTATGTGACTATGATCAGGACATAAAATAAACGTCCATGCCAAAGGGCCCCTGGACTATTACCTTAAATAATGTGTTGTAAAGTACATAAAATGGCGGACATTTTGTTTTTGCGGCGGCCATCTTGAAAATGACATAATTTCAAGTGGCCCACGATCTTATGTTAAAGTGCATGGCAGGTACTTGCTATCCTGTAACTTTCATGCTTGTATCATTAACTGAAGTATTTTCGCTATATCCCGCTCCACTAATATGATACCTTTTATGCTGCTCTTTAGCAGATGCAGCTTTCAAACAATATCAAAAAGAACAACTTACCCCATCAAGAGCAGTGTCTTCACAGGGAAAGAGTAGTCAGTCAGACACACACTGTTGGCCGTCTGCTCTACACCAACCAATGTGTAACCCTCTTGTCTCTTCTGGTGTAGGTAATCTGGCAGTTTAGACTCATGCACCTAGAAATAAGTACTGCTATAGTTTGAGCTTCAGATAAGAACATTCTTTGAACTGCTTCTTTAACAGCCCCAGATCTAGGGGGGTGGGCTTTGGGGCTTCAGCACTGCCATCTGGGCCCCTGTGCTATGTATAATATGTAGGCCACCAGATAATAAGTAGTTTCTGATGAAAGTTTAAAATAATTTATCCATGCAATTAGATTAAAATATATGTTGTGACATCTCATTAGAATTGCCTCGGCGAGGCAATTCTAATGAGACTGGACAACATATATTTCAAGGCAAAAAAGAAATTATCAAACAATCTCATCAAACGGATCCCTAATTATGTCATATATCTTCAAAACACTCCCCCAACCCTCCTCCCCCCCAACACACACACATCCAGCTCAGCAACTCCCAGCCCCACCAATTATCCAAAGCCCCACCAGTATGTGGTGGTCTGGATCCGGGCCTGTTTAAAGTGGTTGTATGGCAAGTCATACATTAACACTAAAAGTGCATGTTTATAACTGCAAGTAAAATTTAGACAGGCATTATTCAAACACAGACATCAAAGCCTTAGTTAATGGGAGCAGCTGATGATAATTCTTGTAAAGTGTTCAAGTTTACCCCTTAAAGAGCCAAAAAAGCAGATGAGAAAAAAGACATCTGAATTTCAAAAACTTTTGTTCAAGCCATATCATGTAGAGAATTTAAAGACTAGAGGGTAAAAAGGACAGATCATCTTCATCTACACTGTTTGCATATTCTAATATTTTAATTTTTGGAGCTTTATGTATTAATGTATGGATTTTGATACTTCTGTACATTTCACATTGTCAACTACCTACCTCTGTTATTGGAACCCATTTCTCTGCTGTGACACTTAGACCCTGGAATGCTTTATCCTCTGCGTAGTGAAGTTTACCAAGAACAAACTCAGACACACCAAATATCTCACTAGTCCTACATAATCCTGCAAATATATAACAGACTTATATTTTAGAAAAAAAACAAAACAATTTTTTATTTTTGGTGCAGATGATGTTACGGTCTAGCCTGGAATAAATATATTTAGTTTAAACATATTTTATTGCCACAAAAGTACAAGCAATTGGGTTGGACCACAAGTTCTATCAACATTAGCACGGTCCTCCCCATATTATTAAATATCCATTAAGGTGAAATCATTTTTACATTTTAGTGGAAGCAACTATACTATTTCAGTTTTGCCTCACTTCTCAACAGAGGTTAAAAGAAAAAGCAATTGAGCTGCGACACGACAAAACCAACAATGTGGTTGTGCGCCCAGCGCAGACTCATTTCAGCCTGGGCGTCTGCCCAGTCTGAGCAGAGTCTTCGCTGTCCCCACGGAGGTAGCTTAGACCCGTAGCTATCTTTTAAGCCCATAGCCACCAGTCTGATCAGACTGGGTGGAAGCCCAGGCTGATCTGAGTATGCGCTGGGCGCACAACCACATTGTTGGTTTTGTCGTGTCGTGGCTCATTTCTCCTCTGAGCTACTTCTTTCCTTAAGAGCAGATTTCCTTCTGGAAGAGCTTTGTCCTCTAGAAAAGAAAACAGGGAAGTAATAAAAATTGTGGCCCTTACAAAAAATGGCAAAAAAACAACAACAACAAAACAAGTGTACACATAGATCTTAAATTCAAGAAAAGATATCTAAAATTTTCATCGAATTCTTGTTTGAATCCACAATGATGACTAGGAGTACATCTGTCCAACTGCTTCAGCCCCATTCACCTGGTCCTATTCCATACCAACTCAAAACCTACCCTTCCTCAACTCCCCATCCCCACTCCTCTATTTCCATTAACTTACCACCAAGATTTGGGATCTTGCTAATCAGTGAAGTGACCACAACCAGTCCTTCCCCTTTGTGTTCTTTGACACCAAACTCTATCTCCTGTGATGTTTCTTCATCAGGAACCATCTGTTTCCATGGCATTATTTTCTTCTGTACATCTCCAGTGCCGTCTGCTGCTGAAGTGTCGTCTGCTGTTTCATTGTCATCATAGGAATTTAGACCTGAAAGAAATAAATACACGAGAAAACCAACAAAGTGGTGCGCTTAGCGCAGACTTAGATCAGTCTGTGCAGCCATGCAGTCTGACTAGAATCTGATCAGAGTCTTCGCTTTCTGTATGGAGGTAGCTTAGTAAGTCTGCGCCAAGCGCACAACCACTTTGTTGGTTTTGTCATGTTGCGGCTCATTAAGGTAACACAGAGTTAACGGGTTTTTTGTTGATAATTTTGTTGTAACTCAGAGCTAAAATGGCAAAGGCAGAATACAATGTCAGTTGGTGTTTGGCAGTATCTACTGATTTGCTATATTTGCCATTTTAGTCTTACCAGGTAGTTGTCCATTGTTAAATATTGTAAAATCTAAGTTGAAGTATAAATTTAGTTTTGGAAGACATTCTAATGCTTCATTAACAATTACTGTTTCAGTTTGGTGGCTCATTTTTAAGAAAGTTTAATTTTCAAGTAAAAATGGTTTGAAAACTTATACACAATAAGAAAGCACTGACAAATCAGGGTCCGAGGTTATAAAACTTGAGTATAATCTCAAACTCAAAATAAAGCATACTGATTGGCTGCTTCCGAGCACTCGGAAGCAGCCAATCAGTGTGCTTTATTTTGAGTTTGAGAATGTACTCAAGTTTTATAACCTCCGGGCCAGGTAACTGTTCATCTGACAATTTATTATCTTAAGCCTAATAGTTAAAATTTCTACCTCCTCTCCACCTCCAGAATCCAGGGTCACAAGTCTTGAGGTGGTCTGTTTTGTTGTACAGTTCAATGAAACAAGAGCCCTTCCCCTCCCCCCACCGGGGGTTAGCCTGTATAAATAGTGCTGGAGTAATCCAGTCTTCTCCAGCTAGTCCTGTCATACTGGGTAAGGTATGAAATAAAGTCTGGAATAAATTAACAAACCTTTGACAATGTGAAATTGATAAAAAGTGAACTGTGTGAAGTGCAACAGATTATTTTATTATACATTTTTGCGCTTTACAAATATATTTGTATTGTATTTTGTATTGTATTGTATTGCTTGGTCCCAGTTTTTAGAAAAGGTTTGTTACTTTATTCCAAAAACTGGGACCAAGCAATGCAATACAATACAAAATACAATACAAATATATTTGTATAGCGCAAAAATGTATAATAAAATAATTTGTTGCGCTTCACACAGTTCACTTTTATCAATTTCACATTGTCAATGATAAAATTTTGCAAATAGATATGATTTTAGTTTGTTTCTAAAACTTGTTTCATTTGTACAACTTTTAATGTCAGTTGGTAAAGCATTCCACCATTTAGGTCCCACAACAGAGATTGATCTGTCTGCAATCCTGGTTCTGGTCCTAGGTACAATGAATCGAATCTCACTGGATGACCTTAATCTGTAATGTCCCTGAACACGTTTGAACATAGATCCCAAGTACACCGGCGCTGTTCCTTGGACGACTTGAAAAACAGTTACCAATATTTTGAACATAACTCTAGCTCTTACTGGCAGCCAGTGCAGAGACTTTAAAATTTCACGACTAGGTTGGTCAGACGATGAGTTGGAGACAATTCTGGCCGCCTTGTTTTGAACTTTTTGAAGTCTGTCTAGCTGATAAGCAGGAATGTCAGAAAATAATCCACTACAGAAATCAAGGTGTGAGTGGACAAGTCCATGCACCAAAATTTCAGTTGATTTCGTAGATAGGTGTTTACAAATTCCCTTCAGATTTCTCAGTTGGATATGCGCAATTTGGCATTTCTTTCTGATATGCATGTCAAAACTAAGATTATTTTCCATCAGTACTCCGAGGTCTCTCACAATATAGTGAGCACCTAAACATATAGTGCAGACCCAGATCAAATGATAAGCTATATAGATAGTCATTTTTCTGACTTCTATTGATAGATTCATCGATAATACAACTAATCCTTGCAGCACTATAATCAGGGCCCAGTTGTTCAAAGCATCATTAGCATAATTAAGTTGTTATAGCTCATGATTTGTTAAGTCTTCTAATCTAGTACAAATAAAAGCAAGTTAGCTTATATTATTTGCTGTACATTTGAAAATGTAACATCCTGATAACTTACAACATTGTTGGTTTTGGACAAACAGGCCCAGACTGGTTGAAAAGGGGTCTGATCTGGGTCTTCACTGTTTGCCCAAGCATTTCTTTCCAAATATTAGGGTACCTTATTGTAACACAATAAATAAGATAGTATATATACCCATGAAGATTCATGTTTTTTACAGTTACAGAAAATTTGCAACATCTTTTATACCCCATCTAAATACCAATTAGCTATGTCACTAGGCAGGACAGCTTCCCTAACTCATATTTGCCATCATAAGAAAAATTAACACAAGAATTCCACAGAAGAAAGTGTCTTGTCTGTCTGTGTATTGTCACAAAAGAGCTAAACCAGAAAATTTGTCAAAAATTTATACTGCCACCTACACTGGAAAACTAATATCTATGTCTCACTTCTACTAATCCTATGCAAGACAAAAAACTGTAACCTTGACACTGATTTGGACATGACTGCAACTGAACTTTTTTCATACAGAAAGCTAAAACTGAATCTATGTTCTCTCCTTGGACATGAGCTCTAAACTGCAATAACCTTAAGATTTGTGAACCCCAATATCTGAATAAAGTACTACCTCCATGCTAAAATCTCTCCTAAAATCCAGAAATTTGAAGAAGAAGCTGTCCAGTATCTTTCTTACATTCTTAGTGGAGTTTCTACAACATATAAAAGATGTAGTGATTAACCTAAATATTTGAGCATAGTTATCCGTACCCTTCTTAATATCTAAATACTAAGACAGACTGGACAACTATATTTATTATGCTATAAGACGTGGTTTCTCTTCCAAAACAGTCCCGAAAACCTTGATCCATCTTGTAAGACAGATCTGGATTTTTTTTAATGTTTTGGAAGGGAGAACCCTATCAGATTCAGAGCTCTAGATAAGAGGGAGTATTTGGTGATAATTAGGGATAATTTTTGTTAATCCTGCATAAAAACGTATGTTGTGACCCCTCATCTGAACCGTCTTGATGAGACGGTTCAGATGAGGGGTCACAACATATGGTTTCGTTGAGAAATAAAAAAAAAATTATCTTTAATTATCATCAAATACTCCCTCTTATCTAGAGCTCTGTATCTTATAGCCAAATAAATATGGCACTCAATTTGTCTGATCATGATTTTGACAATGTGTTGGCTGAATGGCAAACAGTGCAGATCCTCATCAGACTGCTCAAATCAAAAATCTGATCAGGGTTTACATTCTGTTAAGGCACTGCCATCTAAACAAAATGCAAAAATATGGTAGATATTCAGTTTCATCCAACTTCTATATAAAGCTTTGTATCTCAACACATATAAAACTTCTCTTTATCATGACTGCCTCACTATGAAGCTATGTAAGATAAATTACATAAATTTTAATAGATTTAATACATTTTAATAATTTTAAGGGATCACTTTACACATCACATAGTTACCACTGCAGCCCATTGCAGGAATGGATAAATTGTCAAATCATTGTAGGAATGGATGAAATGTCCGAATACATAGAGGGCAGATGGTAGAATTCACTAAAACATCTCTTTTTTTCTTTAAGATGGATGGATTTATATTCAGGGGCAGTAACTCTGCCATTCTCATTTTTGCTGCACTTCCAAATGGGGGTCCAGTCATAAAGGAAAAAAATCTGCTCCCCTAGGAACAAATTCTTTCCATTATGGGTACACCATCATTTTATTAGAAGGAATTCATCATCCACAGCAGACAAGAAGTAACAAAAAGTTGTTCCTGTACGTAAAAATGGTAGAAAAAATATGGAAGTGTATCTATAAACCTTATATACACGTACATATGAGCCGCGACACGACAAAACCAACAATGTGGTTGTGTGCTCAGCGCAGACTCAAATCAGCCTGGGCATCCACCGAGTTTCATCAGACTCTTCGTTTAGTGCTCAAAGAGTATCCCAGGGTCTAAGCTTCCTCCAAGTGGACAGCGAAGACTCTGATCAGACTGGGCGGATGCCCAGGCTGATCTGGGTCTGCGCTGGGTGCACAACCACATTGTTGGTTTTCTCAAGTCGCGGCTCATATTCTGTTATTCTACCTGTTTCCTTGATTAAAATCCACCAGAGTTTGTAATATGGCATGGGCCTTTAGAATGTTGGTGAGTTCCAGTTGTTTACACTGGTCCCAGAGTTTTACCAGGGTGGCCTGTGCAAATATCCTGGTGTTGAAGTGGTGGGCTAGACACCAGGGGAGAATACTGGGGATGGCATGATTATAATACTCCTCCTGCAATAAACAGAAAGATAAGATAATGGGCTTGACCCTAACCGAAGAAATGGTCTACTCTGTCTACCTTAAACCTTTGGAAAATAATTTGTTCTTGTGTTTACTAAAGAGAAGTGTGTAGAAGAGTGGTTAGATATGCTTGGCTATGAAGCATAAGGCCTTAGGTTCGAAATTTACCCAAGCATAAAATGGGGTTCTTTTTGAATCAGGGAAGAGTGTAGGCAATGAAAGAACAAAAATGGGCCTCTAACACCTATTGCCCGTATGGTAAATAGGCTACAGGAAACCTTTGCCTGTGTTTTACCCAAGTTCACTTGTTTCATCATAGCATGTCAGAGCTCCAGATAAGAGGGATATTTGATGATAACTGAGGGATAATCATTTTTATTTCTCATTGAAACCATATGTTGTGACCCCTCATCTGAACCGTCTCATCGAGACGGTTCAGATGAGGGGTCACAACATATGATTTTATACAGTATTAACAAAAATTATCCCTAATTATCACCAAATACTCCCTCTTAGCTAGAGCTCTGGAATGTTTTATAAAACTGCTGACAAATTGAAATCAGACTGCTTCTCAGTGCTGCCAAGGAGCAATAAGATCTGGGTCTAAATTGTTTGCACATGCGTATCTGCCAAATATCTCTTGACATGACATAGCAATCTTCTGATTTTTTACATTTTGAAGTGTTTCATAGTCTAAACTTCAAGCACCTCTAATATGAGGTATGGATCCAGTAAGCTCGATTCAGCGTGACATTGTTCTGTCCATTCCAAATGCATACACAAACCAATGAATTTGATAACTGATGTATAAGTATCTGGTCAAGCGGTGGCTCATTTTTCCAATTCAGAGAAATCCAAGTGAAATTTACCTGTTCCAGAGGTGGTAAGTGTGGTCCCATATGAATCACAATACACAACAATGAGCATAGCACCAGGTTCTTGGAGTCTCTATACTGAAAACAGATAGTAACATACTACATTTCCTAACTAACATATCAGGCATGGATCATTCAAGTAGGGATACACCTTCATTTGGATCAATACTTGCTTAATTCTCTGTGCTATTTTAAGGTCTTGAATGTGCTATTTTAAGGTCTTAACAAGACCTGTACATGCACAGGATAGCCCACCAAAGAGCACCTTTCCCATCACATAAAAAGATGTATCATATGACGTCGCTGTTATTCAGTGGATAACATCGTGTGATAAAAACTGTATGACCACACTTGTAATAACATTTTGGCGCATACATGAAACTACATTGACAATGACTGTGTCAGCAATGCATTTTCTTACTAAAATAATGGTCAGTTGGAAGGCAATAAAATGATAAACAGAATCCCACACTTGTCGTCATTTCATATGAAATTTATGAAACACGCCAAAGGCTCCTTTCATAAATTTCATACGAAATGACCACAAGTGTAAGATCCTCTATTTATCCAAAAATGCAAAGTGACAAACTTAAGACAACACTGGAGTGAGTGCAAGAGCTGTTCCTATACTTTCATACAAGGGTGCTTAAAAATCACCAGAAAATCCTTCTGCTTCTGATAAGCATTTATTGCAAGTCAGCTAAAAGCCTAACAGTTATACAAAGATAATTGAGCCACGACATGAGAAAACCAACAAAAAAGCATGTGTCCCCAGTGCAGACTCAGCTCAGCCTGGGCATCTGCCTAGTCTGATCAGAGTCTTTGCTGTCTGCATGGAGCAAGCTTAGATCCTTAGCTACCCTTATACAACAAAGTGCAGACTGATCAGACTGGGCAGATGCCCAGTCTGATCTGAGTCTGTGCTGGGTGCACATGCCACTTTGTTGGTTTTCTTGTGTCACAGCTCATATGTAATGTTAATGTGTACAGCCCATCTCTTTTTGAGAAAATATAACACTAAATTTGTTTCCCAAGCCAAATTATTTCAAATTGTGAATATGTTTGGCATTTGACATTGTTTCGGGAGATTGTGTTCTATTTTAAGACCTTGTCAGTGGTTATTTTACCATTACAGAGAGAGTCAATGGGCTTCACAATGAGGGGTGTTTCACAATTAATGTCACTTGTATTGTTTCTCCTTTGCTGCAAATGTTCTAATCATTTTGACTTGCTCTGCCCTTCAAAATACTCCCCCATCTACCTGAATACACCTTTTTAGCCAGTCAATCTACTTTTGGAAGCAGTTTTCATACTCTTAAATGGGGACACCCATCAAATACTGATAAACCGCAAATCTAAGGGCATTTCTCGAACTGTATCTCTTTCCAGATAGATGATATTTGAGTTTTGGAAACAGCAAATAGTCCCAGGGAGCCAAGCCTTGCAAAATGGAGGATGTGGTAAGATAGTGACCTTCTCTGACTCCAAACACTCTGTCATAAGGTGTGCCTTGTGAGCAGGAGCATTATCATGCAAGAGTCTGTGGTGCTTAAGTCCTGTTTTGGTGTGGCCTGTTTTGAAGTACTTCTTCAGTTTTCTTAGTACAACATTTGGATGACTGGACCCTTATTATAGAAGAAAATTACATACCAAACCTTCTTTACTGTTCTTGGATGTCTCGCATTATTGTTGACCCAAATTCAATTGGAACACTTCCGCTTTGGTTGAAAATAGTAAACCCAGGTCTCATCACCAGTGACTAAATTATTACAAGAATTCCGCGGAATGCGGTGTCTCGCCTGCTAGCGCTTTGTCACAAAACAGAGCTAAATCAACAAAGATGTATGCATGAACCAGGTTTCTTGGCTCTAGCCCTAGTTTCTGAGAAATAGACCTAAACATGAAAACTTGACAAAAAATTGCAAAGTCAATCAACCGTAAAATGTTGGTAAAGATTCAATACTGATGATGACTTTGAGCTCTTCTCTTCCAGATGAAGGCATGACCCAAGTTCCATGGCTCTAGCCCTTATAGTTTCTGAGAAATAGACCTAAATGCGAAAACTAGACGAAAAATTGCAAAGTCAGTCAACCATAAAATGTAGGTCAAGACTCAAAATTGATGATGGATTTGAGATCTACTCTTCCAGATGTATGCATGAACCAAGTTTCATGGCTCTAGCCCTTATAGTTCCTTAGAAAATGACCTAAACGCAAAAACCTGATGAAAAATTGCAAAGTCAGTCAACCATAAAATGTAGGTCAAGACTCAGTATTGATGATGACTTTGAGCTCTACTCTTCCAGATGAAGGCATGAACCAAGTTTCATGGCTCTAGCTCTTATAGTTCCTGAGAAACAGACCTAAATGCGAAAACCTGATGAAATATTGCAAAGTCAGTCAACCATAAAATGTAGGTCAAGACTCAATATTGATGATGGATTTGAGATCTACTCTTCCAGATGTATGCATGAACCAAGTTTCATGGCTCTAGCCCTTATAGTTCCTGAGAAAATGACCTAAACGCAAAAACCCGATGAAAAATTGCTAAGTCAGTCAACCGTAAAATGTAGGTCAAGACTCAGTTTTGATGATGACTTTGAGCTCTACTCTTCCAGATGTATGCATGAACCAAGTTTCATGGCTCTAGCCATTATACAACTTTGAGCTCTACTCTTCCAGATGAAGGCATGAACCAAGTTTCATGGCTCTAGCTCTTATAGTTCCTGAGAAACAGACCTAAATGCGAAAACCTGATGAAAAATTGCAAAGTCAGTCAACCATAAAATGTAGGTCAAGACTCAATATTGATGATGGATTTGAGATCTACTCTTCCAGATGTATGCATGAACCAAGTTTCATGGCTCTAGCCCTTATAGTTCCTGAGAAAATGACCTAAACGCAAAAACCCGATGAAAAATTGCTAAGTCAGTCAACCGTAAAATGTAGGTCAAGACTCAGTTTTGATGATGACTTTGAGCTCTACTCTTCCAGATGTATGCATGAACCAAGTTTCATGGCTCTAGCCATTATAGTTCCTGAGAAAATGACCTAAACGCAAAAACCCGATGAAAAATTGCAAAGTCAGTCAACCATAGAATGTAGGTCAAGACTCAGTATTCATGATGGCTTTGAGATCTACTCTTCCAGATGTATGCATGAATCAAGTTTCATGGCTCTAGCCCTTATAGTTTCTGAGAAACTGACCTAAACGCAAAAACTCGATGAAAGTTTACGCCGCCGCCGACGACGACGACACCGGAAAAGCAATACCTATGTCTCGCCTCTGCTTCGCAGGCGAGACAAAAACCCATTTTGCTACATTCTGGGTACATTTTCAGAAGTTTTTTGGCATTTGCTACAAGGGTCCTCTTTTTTTCATCTGTCAACAAATGGAGTATCCATCTTGCATGTATTTTATTAAGTTGTAAATGATTCTTCAAAATACCATGAACTCGTGCTAATGACAAGTTTGTCACCCGGGCTAATTGCCTCACTGTGAATTGGGCCTCTTTTTTGGGATATTGCAGATTTTTTCGCTGTTACTTTTAGTTGTTGTTGTTGCAGGGTGACCTGTGTGAGCAGCATCTTTAAGCTGCTGCTGCCCACTCCTAAATTTAGCTTCCCATCTGCAAATCGTCCTATGAGACATTTTTGGTCCTCCCCATAGATATTGCATACCTCACAGTAAATGTCTACAGGTTCTATACAGAGTTGCAACCTACCTTTCATATCGGCCCTAATTTCAAGCACATTGTTAGCTCTTTTTCCAATCATTTTGTGTATAGTGTAATGGATACGCTATAGAGAAATGTACACTGTATAAAGGTCAGTGAAGTTGTGAGCGAGATTTTTTCCTATTTTATGTTTTAGTGATCACTTTTGCTATTTTATGCTTTAGTGATCACTTTATTGACAAGAGGTGGTTTTGAGCCCACATTGCATGACTGGCACTAAATATAACTACACTGACATTAATTTTGCAACACAGCTCGTATGTAGAAAACAGCACCATCGTGCATTAAAGATTTTGGCTGCCACATCACTTGTTAAATGCTGTAATGGAAGAAAAAGTGTCATCTTCTTATATACAGAAAACAGACAAACTAACATTGCCGTATGTAGACTTTACTGTGATTTTATAAAGAAATAGTAATCACTAAAGTGGAACTGAAATTAAGAAAAAAGGTGACAATCAACTTTTTGGAAGAAAGCTGTGAATACAGAAGTTGAGATGTGAACATGGGAATATGTTTTTGGCTTCTCATTCAGTCAAACCCTTATATATTTCTTTGAAATTTAAAGTCTCCATGGTCCTACCAGTGGTAAATATGGCTAAACACAAATCATTATGAAAAGGGGTTCAATCCTCATGTCTGTGATAAAATATTAGTTAAGGTGCATAAACTGAGTTATATAACTGGCTCAAAACAGGGGGAGCATATTTTTGAAAAATGTCAAATTGCTCCACAAAATTCAGTTTTCAATTTCTGGTTCCCCATCAAGGGATGCAATGAATGGGGGTCCAGCTTATGATATCCAAAGTAGGTCATTTTAGTTGGCAACTTAAATGACCTGAATCAACTTTCAACACCGTTTTATGTGAAACTAAAAGATATTTTATTCGTTGATAGTTTGTTAATCACGGTCATTTACAATGATGAAATTGTAGTGAGAAGCTTGCAGTGATACCTCACAATAAAAGTATTTCGTGAATTTTTCCATGATCGAGCAATGAGGCCTTCAACAAGAGTCCTTATATGAGCAGCGTCATGTGACTTCCAACAATGAGGCAATTTTGTCATGAAATAATCAGATCATCCTTCTCATTTATGCAGGTTAATCACAGACCTCACTGTTGGCTCTATGGCTATGGTCACTTCTGTAGATGGCTGATGTGACAAGCGAAAGCTCTGGCAGACTGCACTTATGTGCAGTCTGATCAGAGCCTTAGCTTGTCACCAATGCCACATTGTTGAAAATTACATGATGTGGCTAATATGTGCCATAGACAAAATACCTTCTCAAAGAGTGGCCAGATCTGTTGTCTAAATTCAGTATGTCTGTACATCAACCACATGACCTCCCACTCTAACATGTGTCTGATAGATGGCTGGTGTTCCTGCTCTAATGATCTCCATAGAAACTTCCACATGGCTGGTATAAAATCCTGAATGATACAAAAGCTGTTAGAAAATTATGCTACCTTTTTATACACCCGTCGAAGAAGGGTCATATTATGTCGTGGCCTCCGTCTGTCCTTCTGTCTGTCCGTCCGTACATTAACTTTTCCTGTCTGCTCCATATCTCCTTAATCCCTTGAAAATTTTTTTTGAAACTTGGGTCGAAAGGTTTGCCTTGTCAGGACGATGTGCAGAACTCATATTTCAATGATGTCCAACAAAGGTCAAAGTCACATTAGAGGTCAAAGGCCAAAGGGTACCATTTCGTGTCCGCTCCATATCTCAAAAATCGTTTAAAATTTCTGCATGAAAGTTTGTACAAATATAAAGCATCATCAGACAATGTGCACTTGTGCAAAGAAAAAGAACCATAACCCTACATTCAGTTTTGACGAAATTATGTCCCTTTGTATTTTTCATGTTGTAATTTCATATAAGCTTCGTGTCAGCTCCATATCTCGAAAACAGTTTAAGATTTCTTCATGAAAGTTTGTATAAATATAAAGCACCATCAGACGATGTGAAGAGAAAAAGAACTGTTTGCAAAGACCCTTTTTATAGGCTGACAGACATGAAAGGGTAAATCTGTTTTACTGCTACTTTATAGTACCATAGATATATTAGACATGTTCTCAAATCTGACCAGAAGCTCTGACTTCATGTTTTGTCATTATCTCTTACTACAAGTGAATCACTTATAAAAATCTTAACCTGAGTCTAAATGATGTAAGTGCTTGTTTACATCCTGTCTGCATACATCCTGTGTGCATAAACATATCTGCACACTACCTGCTCCCACCTGATTATGCAGACTGGGGTGTGGTGGAAATGGAAGCTATTTGCCTATTTGGAATAATACTGGTGTTACTTGCTACTTGTAAACCTAAGAGTCAGAAGCAATAACAGTCTTGCAAACACATAAAGTGTTCAGAATAATAACCTGTGTGCATGTGAAACTATCTACAAGATATTAATTTTCTCATACATGTGCTTATTGATAATTCTTTGAGTGTGAGATACAATGAATACCACTTACATCTTCAATGAAAGATTCTGTGAGTAAAAGCAATTGAACCAGCCTATGTCTCTGTCTGTGAACCAGACTATTTACAAATGTGAGAGACTGGTTCACTGATAGTTCTACATATCTCTCCATGGTTAGTTTTATGAGACCAGTCACAACATGGCGGTGAACTGCATGAGCTGGGTTCAAGCAGCACAGGAAACTGAATATCGTTGCTCGAACTAGAACATCTTGGTTTGAAATACTGGAAATAATAAATAAAGCAATCAGGAGTGAGTCATGCAATACCAACCATGCTGTTATCTAAGATGACGTCACAATTTTTATCACTTAATTTGGCAAATGACATGGTGAACTCTAACTGAACGTACTAACAAGGTGATTACTATAGGGCATCCACTGAATTCTAATACAAGACCCTGATAAAAACAAAAATGTTCAAGGCCAAAATCAATGATCTTAAAAAGAGTGTACAATTTACTTATTTTAACACACTGTTAATTTTATGGTAGAATAAAAGCATCGCAAACAACTGTGTGATACCCCTCCACTGCAAACCTTTTTCACACACCAATTTTTCCAGATTCATGCATGTATATAGCCGGGGGCAGGGGGAGATAACTCCATGGGGTAAATTTGAGCATCACAGGAGGCTTTCATCACTCTGATCATTTGCTGAAAGTTTCAGAAAAATTGCTTCAAACTCTGATTTTATATGGAATTTTTCATGATTTTATACATATATATGGTCCCAAGGCAGGGGCAGATAACCCCTGATGATAAAATTTCCGTGCTCATAAAAAAGCTTTTGTTACTTCAATCATGTTTGTGAAGTTTCATCATGATACTCAAAATAGAACTAGAGGCCAAAAACCATTTTTTGTACATTGACAAGTGGCATAACTCTGTCAGAAATCAACGAAATTTGCCCATTAACAATCCCAAGCAAGACATTCTCAATACAAACGCAGATGCAAATTTTGAAGGAAATCCATTCATAAATACTTAAGTTATCGAACGGAAACGAAGTGCAGACAGACAGACGGCCGGCCGTACGTACTACGGATGGACAGACACACGGACGGCCAACGTGAAAACATAATACCCAGCCACTAACGTGTGGCGGGGTATAAAAACTACAATAAAGTGTCTGTATGAGCTACAAAAGGTGTCTGTGAAAGTTCAATGTTACATGTTAAAATAACTAGAGTTTTTATGTAATACATTTCAAATGAGAACAGGATTGCTTCTCTCTTGTATCAGTATCTCTTTAATCTTTTTCAATATTTCATAAACAGTTGTAAAATACATTTTTGAGTATCTATTCATTCATACCATGACAGCAGTTTAACATTGTCTCCTCTTAAAAGAAATGCTGTTTTCAATTATACCAATAGCAGGGTATGGAATTAAAAGTCCCAATATTAAGAGTAAAGATGGTAAGCTGACAAAAGCCTACCTGTCTTTGAGTTGGTTCACTGAGCACTTATTGCCAAGGACTTCTATAGAAGCACACACATCAAACAGCTGTCTGAAAAAGAATAATCCTAGGAAATAAAATATGCGGGACTTACATGAACTGCATCCAGCAAAAATGTGCACCCCGTGAAGACTCAGATCCACAGCAAAGACTCTGGGGACGTATTCATAAAACGACTTAAGTGGTTGCTATGCTGTTGCTAAGGCTAAATTTCTTTAAAGGAGATTCCCTACAACTATGAAATTTGCTCTGGAGGAACAGTCTCACAAAGACTGTTCCTCCAGACCAAATTTCATAGTTGTAGGGAATCTCTTTATAGATATTTAGCCTTAGCAACCGCATAGCAACGACTTAAGTGGCTTTATGAATACGGCCCCTGATCACAGTGTGAGGATGCACATGCTCAGCTAAATCTTAGCTGGATTACTTCTGACTCTAGAATTCAAAGAACACACAGATTTCTACACTACATGTACTAACTGCAATCGTGTCTTATGCTCTGATGTCAAAAAATGAGCATAAACAACAGCTTTTCCAATATAGTCCAGAATGCTGTCACTTTAACATTCCTAAAGCCAAAGGAACACCCACTGCAGCATTAGCCATGTTACTAGGTGGTGAAAGGTATTGAAAATTTATAAAGTCATTGAAAAATATTTAAATTTATTTACAGATGATTCTTACCTTGAACTTCTGCTATCTCAAAGCATAAGTTTGTCCTTTTGATTTTTACATAATGAACTGAAGTTTACTGAAACTTTAAATAAAATCTGAATGATATGCAAAAAGAAAAAGAAAAGGAAAGAATTAATCAATTTCTTTTGTTCCACACAAAATGTTTGTTCCTTGGGACAGCTGGTAGAGCACTAACTCTGTGAGCCTTATTACCCCTATCTCCTTTGAAACAGTTACAGATTTTATGTCCAGATCTCATGACCATGATTAATTCTTATAAATATATATTATCAACATTTTTCAAATCATACTCCATACACCCATATCACAACCCTAGGGCTGAGAAAAGGACATGGGCTGCAATGAAGTATGATAAGAAAAATGCAGTATCATGAACTTTTTATCACATATTTTTCCCAATTTGACATCATAGGAGTGATATGGATTCTTAGGTGTGACATGTGGAAAACATATGGCTCCTACAAAATGGATTTAGATAATTAGTGCCTGCTATTGTGATACCAGCAAGAATGCCATGAAAGTATCACATACACAAAATCTCGTATTTCCTCATAAATGGATGATAAATGTATACACCTGTCTCCTTTCTTCAGTAAACTGACAAACATACATATGTCTACAATCAGAGGCAGAAACTTGGCAATATGTTCTGTAACCCCTGAAGTGGTCCACACTTGAAACAGCTGGCGGACAAGAATATATAATGCAAGGGCTATCGCACTTCATCACGCAGGGAATAAGGATAGTTGACCTTAATTGAGTGTAGGTTACATTTACAAAGAATTTAGTGGCAAAATTGCTCCCCTAAAATTCACAGCCTTACGTCACCTTAGAAAAGAACAATCAGAAAGTCTATAATAAAAAAAATGTCTGACAAAATTGTGCCTAGATTCTGTATATATTGTCAATGTCTTACACTGGCAGATATTAACCAGAAGTCAAATCCCACTTCTGACACCATGTTACGCAGAAGGTTTTACACACGGCCGACACGGGTGTAGAGCCTTATGCGTCGCCAGGACGGCGGAGGGTGACTTCCGGTTAAAGGGTTATCTACTAGTGTAATACACTAACAAGGAAACTCTAACAACGTTAGAATTTTTAAGTTTATATATAATGTAAATTCTATATACAACAATACAATTTACAACTGTCACAATTACAATAATATACAACACATATTAGTTCATGTTGCTGGCCCAAGTAAGGTGTTTGTTTCAAATCTGTAATCGATTTGCGTACAATACGCAAATAGATTACGGTCTGACGTCAACACCGTACTCGGCTCAGCGCCATGAACTAAAGGAAAACACAAAGAACAAAAAACGTTAGTTTGAGCTCATACAAAAAAACAAGGCCTTATGTTGGTAGACTTCAATTCGTCGTTCCCTGGATCATGTCATGGGCCAGTCCATATATCATGAGGAACACCAACTTATAATTATACGTGCACGATTATATACTGGTCGCTCCCTGGATCGTACCAGGGACCAGTCTATATATATTAACACACCTTAGTGGACGAACACCGTCCCACACTTGATGTGACCTTCAGATCTTATCACAGAATCTGGCAAAACTGAGCTAACCACTTCCGCCTACATTTTGTGCTTCCCGCCTCTGCTTGGGAACCTTGCACAAACGGCGTTGTAACTGCCTCTACCCGGGTTGGTATTAACCTGGAGACGTAAATCGAATCTCCAGGTGAGACGTGGCTCTAAGCCCTAACAGCTGACTGCCGGACTTGATGTGCCTAAAAATAACGAACTTACACTTAATACATTGTAACTACATAATAACAATACGTAAGACTTGGGCCTGTCTTGGAAATACCATACAACGCCCTCGGCGAATGCCGAGCATAACGTGCACACGCCAGCCGTGTCACTAGACACGACTCGCGCTCACGATGTAAAGCTAAAAGTGTGCTTACCACTTCCGCCAATGAAGAAACGTAGATCCTACCACGCATGTGCGTCGAAGGATCTGACGTCAAACATTGTCAAGAAGTATACTGACGTCAACAGGTATTACCATGACATATCCCACATAAAACATGAATGAATCTAAACAACGACCTATTTACATTAAATTGATTTACCAAAAATCTAACCCGCATATGTATTAATTCATTTCTTTAAACAAAGCGTAATACCATTTGCCATAGAATATAATAGCTGAATAAGCGTTTCTCACACATTTGGGATCATAACGTTTGATCTGACATCATGACATCAATGATGTTATACCATATGACGCCGTCTAATGAAGGCAAATCAAACGCATGATGACCAAATGTTACCATTATAACTTATGGAAAAAACCCTTAATGCGGTGCATGCTATGGCGTCAATTGACGTCACGAGTATATAAATTAGTTCCATTACAAATCAATCTACTTCTATAGGCCACGTATACGTGAAACTAATATAAAAAGTGCTGACGTCGCAATAACATGAATGCAACTGACTTCACATGAATAACATGAATGCAACTGACGTCACATGAATAACATGAATACAACTAACGTCACTGGACGTCAAATAGACGCGCACCAGTGAAACTAATGTAAAAAGTGCTGACGTCGCAATAACATGAATGCAACTGATGTCACATGAATAACATGAATGCAACTGACGTCACTGGACGTCAAATAGACGCACACCATTGCAACCAACATCAGTGATATAAACTATTTCCGTAATTTACAAAACTTCCTAATATACAAATATTATGCGCAGCATGCTTACTAACAAAATCGGTCGACACATGCGCAGCCTGATCACTGCCAACAAAATCAAATCAGTCGACACATATAATCATACCATATCAATCAGAAGTCACATTTTTCATTCTTAGCCAAACTATTCTAAATAAATATAATAAAATCTTACCCTTCTAGGTCTTAACACAGAATCTGGGCACACAACAATATAACATCCATCAAGAATTAAACAGCCACGTCTAACTTTTCATTAAAAGATAGGCGTATAAATACTATGCGTCTCACATTAAAATCATGCAAAGCGCTTTCCACAATCAAAAGACTCGTGCAGGTATTCACCTTAAAATCATGTAATATGCTGTCCACGAGAGGTATTCACAAACAACCCATGCATAACGTAGCCACAATTTCCGTAAATGTTTTATTACCACAGTTACCCTAAAAACTGTAGCCTTACTGATTGAAAGGATTAAAATACTCTCGACGACATAGTGGACGATTAGATCCATTTCGTAACATAGGTTTCCCCTTAGGGAGAAAAAAACATAACAATGTTTCTTTTCTGAAATAGTACGAAATGCGATCGAATCGTAGGCTATGTCAAAACTGGAAAACTAGCTATATACACAACAACGGTGCGATGCATAACGTGGCCAAACTATCTACTAAGGTAGTCCGCCCCCAAATTATCTTGGCCGCGGATAGCAACGATCCTGAATCTGTACGGCTGTAATTTCATGGCCCAACGCATGATTCGGGGATTGAGCACCTTAGCTGTCTGCATATAGGACAAAGGTTTGTGGTCGGTTTCAAGTAGGAACTCCGCCCCATACAGGTACTTACGAAATTTCTCAACACCCCAGATTATACCCAAACATTCCTTCTCAATTACAGAGTAGTTCTTTTCCCGAGGTAACAATTTCTTGCTAGCATAAGCAATCTGCAAACGACCTTCACCTTCGAATTCCTGAAGCAAAATAGCTCCAAGACCGACGTCTGAAGCGTCTGTTCGAAGTACAAACGGGTTACCTTCTTGAAAAACAGGTAAGCGAAGAATAGGACTAGACGTGAGCCTACTCTTCAGGGTTTGAAATGCCCTTTCATGCTGGTCTTGCCAATCTTTGATAGAATTAGGTCTATCCCGTTTAGTTAAATCAGTCAGAGGAGAAGCTATGGATGAGAAATTTGGGATGAAACGACGGTAAAACCCAGCTAATCCCAGAAAAGCTTTAATTTGTCTTTTCGTACATGGACGAGGAGCATCTCTAATAGCCTGTATCTTGTCCTCTTGCGGTCGTACCGTCTGTCCGACGATATTGTGACCAAGGCACTCGATACTGCCATATCCGATCATGCATTTAGATGGTTTTGCCGTCAATTTGGCCGACCTGAGCCGATCTAACACTTGACGTAATGACGTCACATGATCCTTCCATGTTTCAGTAAATATCCACATGTCATCAACAAAGCTGTCAACATTTGGGAGATTGGACAATATGATTCTCATTAACCTACAAAATGAGGCTCCCGAATTGACCAAACCGAAGGGCATAGTTTTAAACTGGAATAAACCCTTAGGCGTTTCAAATGCCGTCAAAGGTTTAGACCTTTCAGTAAGACTGAATTGCCAATAACCCTTACTCAGGTCCATCTTTGTAAAGAATCTATGTCCCGACATTTTATTGATAACCTCCTCCATATTTGGCATAGGTTCTGCATCGAATTCCGTCACTTTGTTAAGCTTCCGGAAGTCGATACAGAATCTAACTGATCCGTCTTTCTTCGGAACTAGGACAACAGGAGATGAATACGGTGAAATCGACGGCTCGATTACCCCTAAATCCAACATATCCTGTATCTCCGTCTCCATGACGTTACGCGTCTTATACGGGATAGAATAACCCTTCGTCCGTATGGGTTCTGACGTGAGTAGTTTGATATCGTGCTGTATTTGATCAGTTCGACCGGGTAAACTTGATAGTACATCCGGGTACTGTTTAATCAACGCTTCAACCTCCATACGTTGTTCTGACGTTAACGTATCTGAAATACTGACGTCGTTATAAGTTTCCGGCTCTTTAGCAGTCGGAAAAGCACAATCATCAAGAGAAAATTCATCACTACCATCGTCATCAACCGACTCTGTAGTCTCAGTCGACAATAAACAATGTGACGGCCCAGTACGACGTTCGACATACTGTTTCAGCATATTAGCATGATATGTACTCACGACACCATTGACGTCGATTTTATAGTCCATTCTATTCACCACCTCTACTACTTCATATGGACCCTTCCACTGCAATAACAGTTTATTACTGTCAGTTGGCAGTAATAACAGTACTTTATCTCCCACGTTAAATTTACGCGACCTAGCGCGTTTGTCATAATAAGCCTTTTGCTTTACTTGTACTTTCCGTAAATTATCATGTGCTAACTTACACGTCTGCTCTAACCGTTCTCTCAACTCAATTACGTACTGGTACGTAGACAGAACCTTCTCATCCTGTACCTCTTCAGACCATAATTCACGTAATATTGCCATAGGGCCCTTAACGTTACGTCCGTATAACAGTTCGAACGGAGAAAACCCTAATGACTCCTGCGGAACCTCCCTTATTGCAAACAGTAGTGCTGGGAGATATTTATCCCAGTCCTTTGGACGTTCTGCGCACATCCTACGTAGCATTTGCTTCAACGTCGCGTGAAAACGCTCTACGAGACCGTTGCAGATAGGATGATACGGCGTCGTGGTTAACTGCTGGAGTGATAACAGCCTGCTTACTTCTTTCATAACTTCAGCAGTAAACTGACTTCCGCAATCTGTTAACATTTCATCAGGTATGCCAACTCTACTAAACATCTCAACTAACGCTTCGGCTACGCGTTCCGTTTCAATGCCGGGTAACGCTACCGCCTCGGGATATCTCGTCGCATAGTCTATCATTGTTAAAATATAGCGGGATTTCCTGTCAGAACGAGGTTCTATCGGTCCAACTATATCAACAGCGACTCGTTTAAATGGTGTGTCAATCTGTGGCAACTTTCCTAAAGGTACCTTAGTGACACGACCTTTTTGAATAGTCCTTTGACATATGTCACAAGATTTACAAAACCTTGCCACATCACCACAAACTCCAGGCCAAAAGAACTCAGTTAAAACTCTATCCATAGTTTTCTTTATGCCCAAATGACCTGACATCAAGGTTTCGTGCGCCAATCTTAACACCTTTTCACGAAAACCTTCAGGGATAATAAGTTGCAAAGTGACCTTGTTTCCCTTAGTAAACTGCCTATACAATAAATCTTTCTTTCGAATAAACTTAGTTTCACCCCGGTTCAATCCACGACTAATAGTCACATTCCCAGATTCCACTCTTTGCCTTATGCCATTCAATTTAGGGTCAACAACTTGGGCCTGCTTTAATGCCTCCTTATCACTAGCAATAATTTGATCAGGAACTTTAAGTTTCCTATAGACCTCTTCACCTTGCTTAGCTTGTGACCTAGTCACTGCCGCCATTGCAAAATGGGACATATCGGGAAGTTTTGACCCGTCAATATTTCCAATAACCAGGTCATACAATGTATCTTCCATGCACAATGCCTCAGTTTTTCCTGTGAAAAATGGACAATCTATGTCAACCATTGCTAAGGGATACCTTTGGGTAGATTCATCAATCAAAGTTACATCAGATTCTCTACCAAGTAACTGATCATTAGAAACCAAGTTTCTACGAACGACACACCCAGTACAACCTGTGTCCCTTAAAACCACAACAGTCTTACCATTAACCGTACCCTGCGCTGTTGGTAATCGCGACCTTAAAAAGTAACAGACACCTTCCCTATCCACGTTATCATTGATTAGTGGACTTTCTTCCTTACTCTTATAGAGACCTTCAATTTCATGAGACCTATTCATTGTAGTTTTACAAAAGCTCATTTGATGTCCGCCACCCCGACCACGTCCGCGGGAATAACCCCGACCACGGCCACGATCTGAATTACTACCCTTCGTCTGTACAGTATCGCTCTTACTCTGTGATCTTTGTGTCTCATCTTTCGGTGCATAACTACTCCCCTTACTTCCGCTATATCCGCTTGCACTTGCAACCACCTCCGCACTATATGCTTGCTTCCTATCGGGATTCTTAAAACATTTATATGTTAAATGTCCCTTACCACAAATACTACATTTTATCTCTGGCTTCGCACTCGGCTTATTATCAGATCTACTCTGAGTTACGCCCTTACTATCACGCTGCCCCTTATTAACACAAGCGTAGACGCCGCCACGTGCTTCTGCAAATAAATCTGCTTCCCTAGCCATCTCACCTAGATTCGTGAATGTTTTCGGTTTCAAATGAACATATAGTTCTTTACTACAGGATTCTAAAAACTGATCTCTAGCGAAAAAATCGCAAACAGCTTCGTAAGACTGGTCTACTTTCGCCATTTTCAACCATTTATTAAGATACGACCTAAGTCTACTACTAAACTGAATAAACGTTTCGGACTTTTCAGGCCTATCATAGCGAAATTTCTTCCTAAATCCGCGTTCAGTCATATCAAAATTCTTTAACAACGCATCTTTCAACTTGTCATAATCCGCTGCATCATCTACAGACAATCTATCATAGACATCAAGCGCGCGACCTTTAAGTAATGCGCTTAAATATGCAGCCCAAACGTTTTTATCCCATTTATTCGCCGTCGCGTATTTCTCAAACCTTGATAAGTAACTATCCATTTTGTCCTTACTTTCATCAAAATACGGTAACTTGGGATCTCGCGCATGCGCTAACTTTTCAGCCTTCTGTTTTTCTAATTCAACTCTAAACGTTACCTTCTGCAAATCTATCTGATTCTTCAATTCGCGTTGCTGCAATTCAAAACTATACTTCAACTTTTCTAACTCAACTTCGCTCGACAACTTTGCTTCCTTATCGCTTTCGACTTGATACAACCTAGCTTCCCTATCTTTCTCGGCTTGCCGCTCTATACTTTCAATCCGCGCCATCTCGATTTCCCTATCCGCCGCAATCTTAGCTAGTTCTACTTCCCTATCCTTTTCAGCCTGCGCGATCCTAGCTAACTCAATTTCCCTATCTTTTTCGGCCTGCGCAATTTTTTCTTTCTCCGCCGCGATCTTCTCTTTTTCCGCCGCGATCTTCTCTTTATCAAGTTCCCTTACCGCGTGCCTTTCTGCCCTCTCAGTCTCTTGCTGTTGCTTTACAAATTCCTGCAATGCCTGCCCTTCATAACCTAACTCCCTTCCCGTCTTAACTAACTGATCCATGACGCTTAACGTAATGCTCACGTTAACTTAACTGAAATCGACGTTCAATTATAGTCACACACGTTAACTAAAACGTTAACAATAATAATAACAAACTAATCCAACTAAAACGTTGATTAATTAGTATAGTCGCGATCTAGACGTAGCTATTAAAGTTACGTTCGTAATAGACCGGAAATGACGTCATAAACTGACGTTGACTTTGCCGAGAATTACTTTTCACTTTCAAATGACACAATTAGATGACGTAAATAACCCACATTACAATTACGCCCAACTTGATCTAGCCTATCGGATATACAAACGTAACGTATGTAACGCAACGTATTAACACTGACACGACAACTGTACGTCCTACATTACAAAACCTTATAGGATACCAACGGTAAATCAAACTTAAGATTCCGCTATTAGGTTTAATTCATTGTAACGATATTACATAACGTTATGAGTGACCTACGTTACTAAATCAGGACATAAAATGGACCTCAGTAACGGTTACGACACAACGTACAAAACGTTTAAGTTAATAAACTAACAGATTGTCATGCAACAGCAGTGCCAAGGTACTCAAACGGACCTTAAAACTAAATATGTATTATCCGTGCCAAGACAATTCAGGTCTATATACCTCAGTTTCCCCACTCAGATATGCAACCTGTTACATTCTATCACAAATTAATGCAAGGGCTATCGCACTTCATCACGCAGGGAATAAGGATAGTTGACCTTAATTGAGTGTAGGTTACATTTACAAAGAATTTAGTGGCAAAATTGCTCCCCTAAAATTCACAGCCTTACGTCACCTTAGAAAAGAACAATCAGAAAGTCTATAATAAAAAAAATGTCTGACAAAATTGTGCCTAGATTCTGTATATATTGTCAATGTCTTACACTGGCAGATATTAACCAGAAGTCAAATCCCACTTCTGACACCATGTTACGCAGAAGGTTTTACACACGGCCGACACGGGTGTAGAGCCTTATGCGTCGCCAGGACGGCGGAGGGTGACTTCCGGTTAAAGGGTTATCTACTAGTGTAATACACTAACAAGGAAACTCTAACAACGTTAGAATTTTTAAGTTTATATATAATGTAAATTCTATATACAACAATACAATTTACAACTGTCACAATTACAATAATATACAACACATATTAGTTCATGTCGCTGGCCCAAGTAAGGTGTTTGTTTCAAATCTGTAATCGATTTGCGTACAATACGCAAATAGATTACGGTCTGACGTCAACACCGTACTCGGCTCAGCGCCATGAACTAAAGGAAAACACAAAGAACAAAAAACGTTAGTTTGAGCTCATACAAAAAAACAAGGCCTTATGTTGGTAGACTTCAATTCGTCGTTCCCTGGATCATGTCATGGGCCAGTCCATATATCATGAGGAACACCAACTTATAATTATACGTGCACGATTATATACTGGTCGCTCCCTGGATCGTACCAGGGACCAGTCTATATATATTAACACACCTTAGTGGACGAACACCGTCCCACACTTGATGTGACCTTCAGATCTTATCACAGAATCTGGCAAAACTGAGCTAACCACTTCCGCCTACATTTTGTGCTTCCCGCCTCTGCTTGGGAACCTTGCACAAACGGCGTTGTAACTGCCTCTACCCGGGTTGGTATTAACCTGGAGACGTAAATCGAATCTCCAGGTGAGACGTGGCTCTAAGCCCTAACAGCTGACTGCCGGACTTGATGTGCCTAAAAATAACGAACTTACACTTAATACATTGTAACTACATAATAACAATACGTAAGACTTGGGCCTGTCTTGGAAATACCATACAACGCCCTCGGCGAATGCCGAGCATAACGTGCACACGCCAGCCGTGTCACTAGACACGACTCGCGCTCACGATGTAAAGCTAAAAGTGTGCTTACCACTTCCGCCAATGAAGAAACGTAGATCCTACCACGCATGTGCGTCGAAGGATCTGACGTCAAACATTGTCAAGAAGTATACTGACGTCAACAGGTATTACCATGACATATCCCACATAAAACATGAATGAATCTAAACAACGACCTATTTACATTAAATTGATTTACCAAAAATCTAACCCGCATATGTATTAATTCATTTCTTTAAACAAAGCGTAATACCATTTGCCATAGAATATAATAGCTGAATAAGCGTTTCTCACACATTTGGGATCATAACGTTTGATCTGACATCATGACATCAATGATGTTATACCATATGACGCCGTCTAATGAAGGCAAATCAAACGCATGATGACCAAATGTTACCATTATAACTTATGGAAAAAACCCTTAATGCGGTGCATGCTATGGCGTCAATTGACGTCACGAGTATATAAATTAGTTCCATTACAAATCAATCTACTTCTATAGGCCACGTATACGTGAAACTAATATAAAAAGTGCTGACGTCGCAATAACATGAATGCAACTGACTTCACATGAATAACATGAATGCAACTGACGTCACATGAATAACATGAATACAACTAACGTCACTGGACGTCAAATAGACGCGCACCAGTGAAACTAATGTAAAAAGTGCTGACGTCGCAATAACATGAATGCAACTGACGTCACATGAATAACATGAATGCAACTGACGTCACTGGACGTCAAATAGACGCACACCATTGCAACCAACATCAGTGATATAAACTATTTCCGTAATTTACAAAACTTCCTAATATACAAATATTATGCGCAGCATGCTTACTAACAAAATCGGTCGACACATGCGCAGCCTGATCACTGCCAACAAAATCAAATCAGTCGACACATATAATCATACCATATCAATCAGAAGTCACATTTTTCATTCTTAGCCAAACTATTCTAAATAAATATAATAAAATCTTACCCTTCTAGGTCTTAACACAGAATCTGGGCACACAACAATATAACATCCATCAAGAATTAAACAGCCACGTCTAACTTTTCATTAAAAGATAGGCGTATAAATACTATGCGTCTCACATTAAAATCATGCAAAGCGCTTTCCACAATCAAAAGACTCGTGCAGGTATTCACCTTAAAATCATGTAATATGCTGTCCACGAGAGGTATTCACAAACAACCCATGCATAACGTAGCCACAATTTCCGTAAATGTTTTATTACCACAGTTACCCTAAAAACTGTAGCCTTACTGATTGAAAGGATTAAAATACTCTCGACGACATAGTGGACGATTAGATCCATTTCGTAACATAGGTTTCCCCTTAGGGAGAAAAAAACATAACAATGTTTCTTTTCTGAAATAGTACGAAATGCGATCGAATCGTAGGCTATGTCAAAACTGGAAAACTAGCTATATACACAACAACGGTGCGATGCATAACGTGGCCAAACTATCTACTAAGGTAGTCCGCCCCCAAATTATCTTGGCCGCGGATAGCAACGATCCTGAATCTGTACGGCTGTAATTTCATGGCCCAACGCATGATTCGGGGATTGAGCACCTTAGCTGTCTGCATATAGGACAAAGGTTTGTGGTCGGTTTCAAGTAGGAACTCCGCCCCATACAGGTACTTACGAAATTTCTCAACACCCCAGATTATACCCAAACATTCCTTCTCAATTACAGAGTAGTTCTTTTCCCGAGGTAACAATTTCTTGCTAGCATAAGCAATCGGCAAACGACCTTCACCTTCGAATTCCTGAAGCAAAATAGCTCCAAGACCGACGTCTGAAGCGTCTGTTCGAAGTACAAACGGGTTACCTTCTTGAAAAACAGGTAAGCGAAGAATAGGACTAGACGTGAGCCTACTCTTCAGGGTTTGAAATGCCCTTTCATGCTGGTCTTGCCAATCTTTGATAGAATTAGGTCTATCCCGTTTAGTTAAATCAGTCAGAGGAGAAGCTATGGATGAGAAATTTGGGATGAAACGACGGTAAAACCCAGCTAATCCCAGAAAAGCTTTAATTTGTCTTTTCGTACATGGACGAGGAGCATCTCTAATAGCCTGTATCTTGTCCTCTTGCGGTCGTACCGTCTGTCCGACGATATTGTGACCAAGGCACTCGATACTGCCATATCCGATCATGCATTTAGATGGTTTTGCCGTCAATTTGGCCGACCTGAGCCGATCTAACACTTGACGTAATGACGTCACATGATCCTTCCATGTTTCAGTAAATATCCACATGTCATCAACAAAGCTGTCAACATTTGGGAGATTGGACAATATGATTCTCATTAACCTACAAAATGAGGCTCCCGAATTGACCAAACCGAAGGGCATAGTTTTAAACTGGAATAAACCCTTAGGCGTTTCAAATGCCGTCAAAGGTTTAGACCTTTCAGTAAGACTGAATTGCCAATAACCCTTACTCAGGTCCATCTTTGTAAAGAATCTATGTCCCGACATTTTATTGATAACCTCCTCCATATTTGGCATAGGTTCTGCATCGAATTCCGTCACTTTGTTAAGCTTCCGGAAGTCGATACAGAATCTAACTGATCCGTCTTTCTTCGGAACTAGGACAACAGGAGATGAATACGGTGAAATCGACGGCTCGATTACCCCTAAATCCAACATATCCTGTATCTCCGTCTCCATGACGTTACGCGTCTTATACGGGATAGAATAACCCTTCGTCCGTATGGGTTCTGACGTGAGTAGTTTGATATCGTGCTGTATTTGATCAGTTCGACCGGGTAAACTTGATAGTACATCCGGGTACTGTTTAATCAACGCTTCAACCTCCATACGTTGTTCTGACGTTAACGTATCTGAAATACTGACGTCGTTATAAGTTTCCGGCTCTTTAGCAGTCGGAAAAGCACAATCATCAAGAGAAAATTCATCACTACCATCGTCATCAACCGACTCTGTAGTCTCAGTCGACAATAAACAATGTGACGGCCCAGTACGACGTTCGACATACTGTTTCAGCATATTAGCATGATATGTACTCACGACACCATTGACGTCGATTTTATAGTCCATTCTATTCACCACCTCTACTACTTCATATGGACCCTTCCACTGCAATAACAGTTTATTACTGTCAGTTGGCAGTAATAACAGTACTTTATCTCCCACGTTAAATTTACGCGACCTAGCGCGTTTGTCATAATAAGCCTTTTGCTTTACTTGTACTTTCCGTAAATTATCATGTGCTAACTTACACGTCTGCTCTAACCGTTCTCTCAACTCAATTACGTACTGGTACGTAGACAGAACCTTCTCATCCTGTACCTCTTCAGACCATAATTCACGTAATATTGCCATAGGGCCCTTAACGTTACGTCCGTATAACAGTTCGAACGGAGAAAACCCTAATGACTCCTGCGGAACCTCCCTTATTGCAAACAGTAGTGCTGGGAGATATTTATCCCAGTCCTTTGGACGTTCTGCGCACATCCTACGTAGCATTTGCTTCAACGTCGCGTGAAAACGCTCTACGAGACCGTTGCAGATAGGATGATACGGCGTCGTGGTTAACTGCTGGAGTGATAACAGCCTGCTTACTTCTTTCATAACTTCAGCAGTAAACTGACTTCCGCAATCTGTTAACATTTCATCAGGTATGCCAACTCTACTAAACATCTCAACTAACGCTTCGGCTACGCGTTCCGTTTCAATGCCGGGTAACGCTACCGCCTCGGGATATCTCGTCGCATAGTCTATCATTGTTAAAATATAGCGGGATTTCCTGTCAGAACGAGGTTCTATCGGTCCAACTATATCAACAGCGACTCGTTTAAATGGTGTGTCAATCTGTGGCAACTTTCCTAAAGGTACCTTAGTGACACGACCTTTTTGAATAGTCCTTTGACATATGTCACAAGATTTACAAAACCTTGCCACATCACCACAAACTCCAGGCCAAAAGAACTCAGTTAAAACTCTATCCATAGTTTTCTTTATGCCCAAATGACCTGACATCAAGGTTTCGTGCGCCAATCTTAACACCTTTTCACGAAAACCTTCAGGGATAATAAGTTGCAAAGTGACCTTGTTTCCCTTAGTAAACTGCCTATACAATAAATCTTTCTTTCGAATAAACTTAGTTTCACCCCGGTTCAATCCACGACTAATAGTCACATTCCCAGATTCCACTCTTTGCCTTATGCCATTCAATTTAGGGTCAACAACTTGGGCCTGCTTTAATGCCTCCTTATCACTAGCAATAATTTGATCAGGAACTTTAAGTTTCCTATAGACCTCTTCACCTTGCTTAGCTTGTGACCTAGTCACTGCCGCCATTGCAAAATGGGACATATCGGGAAGTTTTGACCCGTCAATATTTCCAATAACCAGGTCATACAATGTATCTTCCATGCACAATGCCTCAGTTTTTCCTGTGAAAAATGGACAATCTATGTCAACCATTGCTAAGGGATACCTTTGGGTAGATTCATCAATCAAAGTTACATCAGATTCTCTACCAAGTAACTGATCATTAGAAACCAAGTTTCTACGAACGACACACCCAGTACAACCTGTGTCCCTTAAAACCACAACAGTCTTACCATTAACCGTACCCTGCGCTGTTGGTAATCGCGACCTTAAAAAGTAACAGACACCTTCCCTATCCACGTTATCATTGATTAGTGGACTTTCTTCCTTACTCTTATAGAGACCTTCAATTTCATGAGACCTATTCATTGTAGTTTTACAAAAGCTCATTTGATGTCCGCCACCCCGACCACGTCCGCGGGAATAACCCCGACCACGGCCACGATCTGAATTACTACCCTTCGTCTGTACAGTATCGCTCTTACTCTGTGATCTTTGTGTCTCATCTTTCGGTGCATAACTACTCCCCTTACTTCCGCTATATCCGCTTGCACTTGCAACCACCTCCGCACTATATGCTTGCTTCCTATCGGGATTCTTAAAACATTTATATGTTAAATGTCCCTTACCACAAATACTACATTTTATCTCTGGCTTCGCACTCGGCTTATTATCAGATCTACTCTGAGTTACGCCCTTACTATCACGCTGCCCCTTATTAACACAAGCGTAGACGCCGCCACGTGCTTCTGCAAATAAATCTGCTTCCCTAGCCATCTCACCTAGATTCGTGAATGTTTTCGGTTTCAAATGAACATATAGTTCTTTACTACAGGATTCTAAAAACTGATCTCTAGCGAAAAAATCGCAAACAGCTTCGTAAGACTGGTCTACTTTCGCCATTTTCAACCATTTATTAAGATACGACCTAAGTCTACTACTAAACTGAATAAACGTTTCGGACTTTTCAGGCCTATCATAGCGAAATTTCTTCCTAAATCCGCGTTCAGTCATATCAAAATTCTTTAACAACGCATCTTTCAACTTGTCATAATCCGCTGCATCATCTACAGACAATCTATCATAGACATCAAGCGCGCGACCTTTAAGTAATGCGCTTAAATATGCAGCCCAAACGTTTTTATCCCATTTATTCGCCGTCGCGTATTTCTCAAACCTTGATAAGTAACTATCCATTTTGTCCTTACTTTCATCAAAATACGGTAACTTGGGATCTCGCGCATGCGCTAACTTTTCAGCCTTCTGTTTTTCTAATTCAACTCTAAACGTTACCTTCTGCAAATCTATCTGATTCTTCAATTCGCGTTGCTGCAATTCAAAACTATACTTCAACTTTTCTAACTCAACTTCGCTCGACAACTTTGCTTCCTTATCGCTTTCGACTTGATACAACCTAGCTTCCCTATCTTTCTCGGCTTGCCGCTCTATACTTTCAATCCGCGCCATCTCGATTTCCCTATCCGCCGCAATCTTAGCTAGTTCTACTTCCCTATCCTTTTCAGCCTGCGCGATCCTAGCTAACTCAATTTCCCTATCTTTTTCGGCCTGCGCAATTTTTTCTTTCTCCGCCGCGATCTTCTCTTTTTCCGCCGCGATCTTCTCTTTATCAAGTTCCCTTACCGCGTGCCTTTCTGCCCTCTCAGTCTCTTGCTGTTGCTTTACAAATTCCTGCAATGCCTGCCCTTCATAACCTAACTCCCTTCCCGTCTTAACTAACTGATCCATGACGCTTAACGTAATGCTCACGTTAACTTAACTGAAATCGACGTTCAATTATAGTCACACACGTTAACTAAAACGTTAACAATAATAATAACAAACTAATCCAACTAAAACGTTGATTAATTAGTATAGTCGCGATCTAGACGTAGCTATTAAAGTTACGTTCGTAATAGACCGGAAATGACGTCATAAACTGACGTTGACTTTGCCGAGAATTACTTTTCACTTTCAAATGACACAATTAGATGACGTAAATAACCCACATTACAATTACGCCCAACTTGATCTAGCCTATCGGATATACAAACGTAACGTATGTAACGCAACGTATTAACACTGACACGACAACTGTACGTCCTACATTACAAAACCTTATAGGATACCAACGGTAAATCAAACTTAAGATTCCGCTATTAGGTTTAATTCATTGTAACGATATTACATAACGTTATGAGTGACCTACGTTACTAAATCAGGACATAAAATGGACCTCAGTAACGGTTACGACACAACGTACAAAACGTTTAAGTTAATAAACTAACAGATTGTCATGCAACAGCAGTGCCAAGGTACTCAAACGGACCTTAAAACTAAATATGTATTATCCGTGCCAAGACAATTCAGGTCTATATACCTCAGTTTCCCCACTCAGATATGCAACCTGTTACATTCTATCACAAATTAATGCAAGGGCTATCGCACTTCATCACGCAGGGAATAAGGATAGTTGACCTTAATTGAGTGTAGGTTACATTTACAAAGAATTTAGTGGCAAAATTGCTCCCCTAAAATTCACAGCCTTACGTCACCTTAGAAAAGAACAATCAGAAAGTCTATAATAAAAAAAATGTCTGACAAAATTGTGCCTAGATTCTGTATATATTGTCAATGTCTTACACTGGCAGATATTAACCAGAAGTCAAATCCCACTTCTGACACCATGTTACGCAGAAGGTTTTACACACGGCCGACACGGGTGTAGAGCCTTATGCGTCGCCAGGACGGCGGAGGGTGACTTCCGGTTAAAGGGTTATCTACTAGTGTAATACACTAACAAGGAAACTCTAACAACGTTAGAATTTTTAAGTTTATATATAATGTAAATTCTATATACAACAATACAATTTACAACTGTCACAATTACAATAATATACAACACATATTAGTTCATGTTGCTGGCCCAAGTAAGGTGTTTGTTTCAAATCTGTAATCGATTTGCGTACAATACGCAAATAGATTACGGTCTGACGTCAACACCGTACTCGGCTCAGCGCCATGAACTAAAGGAAAACACAAAGAACAAAAAACGTTAGTTTGAGCTCATACAAAAAAACAAGGCCTTATGTTGGTAGACTTCAATTCGTCGTTCCCTGGATCATGTCATGGGCCAGTCCATATATCATGAGGAACACCAACTTATAATTATACGTGCACGATTATATACTGGTCGCTCCCTGGATCGTACCAGGGACCAGTCTATATATATTAACACACCTTAGTGGACGAACACCGTCCCACACTTGATGTGACCTTCAGATCTTATCACAGAATCTGGCAAAACTGAGCTAACCACTTCCGCCTACATTTTGTGCTTCCCGCCTCTGCTTGGGAACCTTGCACAAACGGCGTTGTAACTGCCTCTACCCGGGTTGGTATTAACCTGGAGACGTAAATCGAATCTCCAGGTGAGACGTGGCTCTAAGCCCTAACAGCTGACTGCCGGACTTGATGTGCCTAAAAATAACGAACTTACACTTAATACATTGTAACTACATAATAACAATACGTAAGACTTGGGCCTGTCTTGGAAATACCATACAACGCCCTCGGCGAATGCCGAGCATAACGTGCACACGCCAGCCGTGTCACTAGACACGACTCGCGCTCACGATGTAAAGCTAAAAGTGTGCTTACCACTTCCGCCAATGAAGAAACGTAGATCCTACCACGCATGTGCGTCGAAGGATCTGACGTCAAACATTGTCAAGAAGTATACTGACGTCAACAGGTATTACCATGACATATCCCACATAAAACATGAATGAATCTAAACAACGACCTATTTACATTAAATTGATTTACCAAAAATCTAACCCACATATGTATTAATTCATTTCTTTAAACAAAGCGTAATACCATTTGCCATAGAATATAATAGCTGAATAAGCGTTTCTCACACATTTGGGATCATAACGTTTGATCTGACATCATGACATCAATGATGTTATACCATATGACGCCGTCTAATGAAGGCAAATCAAACGCATGATGACCAAATGTTACCATTATAACTTATGGAAAAAACCCTTAATGCGGTGCATGCTATGGCGTCAATTGACGTCACGAGTATATAAATTAGTTCCATTACAAATCAATCTACTTCTATAGGCCACGTATACGTGAAACTAATATAAAAAGTGCTGACGTCGCAATAACATGAATGCAACTGACTTCACATGAATAACATGAATGCAACTGACGTCACATGAATAACATGAATACAACTAACGTCACTGGACGTCAAATAGACGCGCACCAGTGAAACTAATGTAAAAAGTGCTGACGTCGCAATAACATGAATGCAACTGACGTCACATGAATAACATGAATGCAACTGACGTCACTGGACGTCAAATAGACGCACACCATTGCAACCAACATCAGTGATATAAACTATTTCCGTAATTTACAAAACTTCCTAATATACAAATATTATGCGCAGCATGCTTACTAACAAAATCGGTCGACACATGCGCAGCCTGATCACTGCCAACAAAATCAAATCAGTCGACACATATAATCATACCATATCAATCAGAAGTCACATTTTTCATTCTTAGCCAAACTATTCTAAATAAATATAATAAAATCTTACCCTTCTAGGTCTTAACACAGAATCTGGGCACACAACAATATAACATCCATCAAGAATTAAACAGCCACGTCTAACTTTTCATTAAAAGATAGGCGTATAAATACTATGCGTCTCACATTAAAATCATGCAAAGCGCTTTCCACAATCAAAAGACTCGTGCAGGTATTCACCTTAAAATCATGTAATATGCTGTCCACGAGAGGTATTCACAAACAACCCATGCATAACGTAGCCACAATTTCCGTAAATGTTTTATTACCACAGTTACCCTAAAAACTGTAGCCTTACTGATTGAAAGGATTAAAATACTCTCGACGACATAGTGGACGATTAGATCCATTTCGTAACAGTAGGGAATCTCTTTATAGATATTTAGCCTTAGCAACCGCATAGCAACGACTAAGTGGCTTTATGAATACGGCCCCTGATCACAGTGTGAGGATGCACATGCTCAGCTAAATCTTAGCTGGATTACTTCTGACTCTAGAATTCAAAGAACACACAGATTTCTACACTACATGTACTAACTGCAATCGTGTCTTATGCTCTGATGTCAAAAAATGAGCATAAACAACAGCTTTTCCAATATAGTCCAGAATGCTGTCACTTTAACATTCCTAAAGCCAAAGGAACACCCACTGCAGCATTAGCCATGTTACTAGGTGGTGAAAGGTATTGAAAATTTATAAAGTCATTGAAAAATATTTAAATTTATTTACAGATGATTCTTACCTTGAACTTCTGCTATCTCAAAGCATAAGTTTGTCCTTTTGATTTTTACATAATGAACTGAAGTTTACTGAAACTTTAAATAAAATCTGAATGATATGCAAAAAGAAAAAGAAAAGGAAAGAATTAATCAATTTCTTTTGTTCCACACAAAATGTTTGTTCCTTGGGACAGCTGGTAGAGCACTAACTCTGTGAGCCTTATTACCCCTATCTCCTTTGAAACAGTTACAGATTTTATGTCCAGATCTCATGACCATGATTAATTCTTATAAATATATATTATCAACATTTTTCAAATCATACTCCATACACCCATATCACAACCCTAGGGCTGAGAAAAGGACATGGGCTGCAATGAAGTATGATAAGAAAAATGCAGTATCATGAACTTTTTATCACATATTTTTCCCAATTTGACATCATAGGAGTGATATGGATTCTTAGGTGTGACATGTGGAAAACATATGGCTCCTACAAAATGGATTTAGATAATTAGTGCCTGCTATTGTGATACCAGCAAGAATGCCATGAAAGTATCACATACACAAAATCTCGTATTTCCTCATAAATGGATGATAAATGTATACACCTGTCTCCTTTCTTCAGTAAACTGCCAAACATACATATGTCTACAATCAGAGGCAGAAACTTGGCAATATGTTCTGTAACCCCTGAAGTGGTCCACACTTGAAACAGCTGGCGGACAAGAATATTCACAACACCATTCCTGTCTTCACCTACTGCCACTAAGGCACTGGCAAACTGAAAATACCAGAATCACATAAATATTGAGGCACCTTACCAATTTACCATAGACTCTTCTTTCCAAAAGGGTATACAGTCGAACCTGTGCTTACGGTCACCTCTGAATAACAGTCTCCTGTTAACAACAGCCGTTTCGAATTCCTCCCGTTGAATTTCCTGGTAAAACTACCTGGGAATAGCGGTCCACTGCAAACTACGGTCAACGGTCATCCCAATCCATCCCGAGATGCGCTAATTTCTCCGAATAACTGTCAGTCTTTGTGTCAAACACAGTTTCACTTTCAGACACACGTTTGTGTATTGCCTAATCTATTTTTAGCACTAGACTGGTTATTGATTTTTGGATGCAGTATAATTTATGTAACAAATTGTATTCTACGCAATTTAATAGCGCATAATGCGTTTGATTCTATAAGTGTTAATTTCTGTAAGGTAATTAAGGTCCGTTTTATACGGCTAATCATGTCTTATACAGTATGCTAAGTCAACTGATAATTAATCATATGTAACGGATTTAATCAGTCAATCGAACGTATCGCTGAAAGGTCGTGTGCATCAACTGTGAAAGCAAAAGTCTTTTTACCGATATGTGTGTGTATTTTGAAAACAAATTATTAAAGAATTTAAACCTATAGCAACAATAATATTTCGGAAATTTATTTTCTGGAGTATCTTAATGCTATATATGCACTTTGAATATTGATTTTGCGCACATGCAAAAAACGCAGGAAAATATTAACACTTGCTTGAGAAAAAAAATTGCCGACGAAGTTTACATTTATCTGAAATTATTGAATCTTTGAACAACGGCCACCTGTAAACAAAGGCCAATTTTGTTTTTTCCCACGGCTGGCCTTTGTTCACAGGTTCGACTGTATATACAAGCATATCATAATGTACTCTCGAGATAATAAATGATAACTATTATATGTGCTGTCCAAACATTAATCCTCTAAACATTAGAACAGAAAGAGTGATAACTATCCTCAAATTTCAATCAACTAAATTTTCTAAGCAGCAATCTGAGTGGAAGAATGACTCCTCATTTTGTTGGATCCAGTGTTTTTGTGTCAATTTGTTTAGAGTTGTTATAGTAATCACAAATAACTTTCAAACTCCAGTTAAGTTAATATATGGATACACCTCCATTTTTTCTGCTGTGTTCATACAGGGGAGCAACTTTTGTGACTTCCTGTTTGCTTTCCTGGATGAAAAAGCCCTTCCAAAATGGAATCTACTGTTAAAGGAAAGAATCTGATCCTCATGGAGCAATTTGTTTTAAGAATTGACCCCTTCTGTAAAAGCCTATTGTAAAAGGAGGCAAAATAAAAATGGGAGACTTACTTCTCATAAATAACAGAGAATTAAATTATTTGAGAATGAATTATGGGTTTGAGAAAATCATACCTTTCCATTGTATGAATTTCAGGTAGCATCTCACTTATAATTTGAGAGGAGCATGGCATACATTGTGTTTAGTACCTTGGCAGAATGATGTCTCAATAACATCACTTTGACACCAAAATGGACTCTCAGTTGCTATGGTAACAGACTTATGACATCATTGGTAGCAGAGCATGCCATACACCGCCATTTTTTCAATTCTTTCAACAGAAACTTCAGATTTTCTAAAAAAAATTAATTATTCTCAAGTCATTTAATTCCATGTTGAATGTGTATCTATACATCTTAAACCATAGGAGAAAATAGTTGTTGTGTTTAAGTACTGACTACAAATATGGTAATACCTGATTCAACTTCTGCACAATGACTGTACTTTCTGACATCTTCACCAAACAGGGCTGATAAACAGCTCGAACAACAGCTGTCAGTGTCTGCCAATACTGAGGATGTCGTCTGCTTTCTTCAAGGCTTGTCCAGCAAGCATCTAATATGACTCCAATTTCAGTATCCGGAAGCCTATGAGAAGTTATAACCTGAAATATCATGAATTCACTTTTTTATTATGATATAACCTAAAACTGTTAAACATAATGAATTTAATTATTTTTGTCTAAAGTTGTAATCTCAAGCATAATGAATATCATGAAAGTTATTATCAGACATCATAAAAGATCAAATGATTATGAATATCATTTTTGTTATAAGATCATGAATACAATTTTTTGCTACAAGTTATGATATAAAAGATGAATGTCTTTTTTGTTTGACATTATAACTTAAAAGAAGATGAATTTCATTTTTTGTTAGAGTATAACAGATCATAATATCATTTTGGCAATAAGTTGTAAACATGTAAGATCATGAATATCATTCATAGCTGATGTTTTAACCTAGAAGATCATAAACATCACTTTTGTCATAAAGTTTTAAGCTGATTATGTAAAGCACAGTATCCTTATACAAGGTGAACACTAACACTTAAAGCACCAAAAATGAAAATACATGCAGTTATATTTGCAATGAGCGTAGATCTAGTTGAGATGCCAAATAAGGAGCTGCCTCATCTGGATCTACACTGTTTGCCCTCTATACTTTAAATTGTCAATATGATATAGCTTAGCTGAAACAATTTTTGAAATTTTGAAGGAGTAAATTTTGTTGTTTAGTTTTTGGAGATTTAAAAGGTTAAAATGGGGAATCAGACAGATCACAATTCCTGGACACCAATGAGCTATGTCCACAGCCCCAGATAAGGTGATTATCAGATGATACTAGTGGGATAATTTATCTTAATTTGCCATAAAACGTATGTTGTCACCCCTCAAGAAGAGGTTTTCATAAGGCATTAAAATGTAGGTGCAGGTTTATAGCTAAAGGCAATATGTTGTTCAATTATAAATGCTACGCAACGGTAACTGAGTCATGAATGTAAATGAAAGAAACAGCAATGATTTGATGTATTATAAGGTCTGCTGGCAGATTTGTTTTGCTCATATAGGCAATGCACCAGTTTGTTGCATTTTATTAAAACCATGTTGACTTATAGCTTTGGTTGACACTGGAATTGTCTGGTTGTCCCATGCACAATACTAAATATTTTATTATGACTGCAGCAAGTCAGCAGGGAGCTTACATATGTATACCCCTGGCCAGTGCCACCTCCAAATAACTTCAAACTTAATGGGATGGACACATGAACTGAGGAAACAATGAAAACTCAATATGCCAGGGGTATAAATATTCATGACATGAGCAATGATACCTGAGGTAGTAACAGTTTAATACAGTTGATCACAGAAACAGCTGTCTCTCCCACACTAACAGACAATGTATCCCGGGCCAAGTCCAGCAACTCAGTTGGTTCACACCAGAGATCAACACTGAGGAGGGCCAAATGGATGATTTCCCACTGACTTTGAAGATAAAGGGAGACCATTTTACCCCATTCTTGTTGACTCAAGCTGTATTGAAAGAAGATTTATATTGTATCATATGATAGACACAGAACAGAAACTTCACTGTTGCAAACATAGAGGATCTTACATTCATATAAAATTTATAAAAACGAGCCTTCCTCGATTTCAAAAATTTATATGAAATGACCATGAGTGTAAGATTCTGTTTATCCTATAAACCTTTACAATGGGCTTTTATTGCTTTCAAAATGGACATTATTTCAATAACACTAGAAGGTTGTCCAGGGACAACTGGTCGAGCCCGCTGTTTGATTTAGTGACCTATAAGTATGTCAAGACTAAGTAACTGCTTCAATCTAGAAAGAAGCCAAAAAACATCATGCTTAGCAAGCATTTTCTTCTTTTTTTCCTCCAAATTTTCACAAAGGAAAATAAGTAGAAGTGATGACCCAGGCAAGCTCAATTTATGACAGTTACAATATCTGACCTTCAAGTGTGACCTTGACCTTGGACCTACCCAAACACATATGTCACTTGACACTTCCACTCATCAAGAACAATTGTGCCAAATTATTTTGAAATCCATCCGTAAATGTAGAAGTAATGGCTCGGACAAGCTCAATTTATGACCATTTAATCATTTGACCTTCAAGTGTGACCTTGACTTTGGACCTACTAGAACAAATGTTCCAAATTGCACTTCTTCTCATCAAGGAGAACAATTGTGTAAATTATTTTGAAATCCATTTGTAAATGTTGAAGTTATGGCTCAGACAAGCTCAAATTATGGCCATTTTATCATTTGACCTTCAAGTGTGACCTTGACCTTGGACCTACCTCAATAAATTTTCCAAATGGCACTTTTAAACATCAAGGAGAACAATTGTGCCAAATTATTTTGAAATCCATCCATAAATGTAGAAGTAATGGCTCGGACAAGCTAAATTTATGGCCATTTTATAATTTGACCTTCAATTGTGACCTTGACCTTGGACCTACCTGAACACATGTTTCAAAAGGCACTTCTACTCATCAAGGAGAACAATTGTAACAAATTATTTTGAAATCCATCCATTAATGTAGAAGTTATGGCTCGGACAAGCTCAATTTATGGCCATTTTATCATTTGACCTTCAAGTGTGACCTTGACCTTGGACCTACCTGAACAAATGTTTCAAAAAGCACTTCTACTCATCAAGGAGAACAATTGTGCCAAATTATTTTGAAATCCATTCATAAATGTAGAAGTTATGGCCCGGAAAAGCTCAATTTATGGCCATTTTATCATTTGACCTTCAAGTGTGACCTTGACCTTGGACCTACCTGAACAAATGTTTCAAAAGGCACTTCTACTCATCAAGGAGAACAATTGTGCCAAATTATTTTGAAATTCATCCATAAATGTAGAAGTTATGGCCCGGACAAATCCGGACGGATGCACCCATGCACTAACGCACGCACGCACGCACTAACGCACGCACGGACATACACCGAACTGACATTGTAACAACTATGTCTCGCTCTCCGCAAGCGGGCTCGACAAAAACAATGATGTTACATGTACATGCCAAAATGTTATTACATGTGTGGTCATACAATTTCTATGACACTAGGCAATCCACTGAATAACAGCGACGTCATATGATAATGTGTTCTAAGAACCCCAAACTACTTGATAAGACTAACAGAACTGTCTAAAACTGAATGATGAAATAGAACAACCTCTATATGTTTGAGGTTAATACAGTAGTAGATTAAATAATGTATGTCAGAAAACATCAGAAGTGCAAAATGAAATTAAAGGAAATCGGTACACATTCAGGAGAAGCAACTCTGTCATGTTTGCCTCCTCTTTTTAATAGGTCCATTCCAAAAGGAAATGTTTTCCTTTAAGAGTAGACCCGAATTTGAAAGGGCTATCATGATACCTGTAAACACATTTATCCTAAACACACAGACACCCTTACTTATTACTCAACCAATCTTCATAATGGGTTCTTTCATGTTCGAATCTGAGAAAGTCTATCTACACTATTATTAAATATATTTTTAGACAGTTGCTGCACAGAAACCAGTGAAGACCCTGTTCAGACTGCTCCTTCTGGAGCAGTCTGATCTAGGCCTGCACTGTTGCTCAGGCAACTGTCCAATTTTTTAGGTAAATATTGTGTTTTACCTCTGTTCTGTTGGTTTAGAGAATTTGAGGTCAAGTTCTATTTTCTTGGCAAAGTCACATATTGTCTGTTTCAAAAGTTCCGAATGTCTTGTATTTTTTGCAGACGGTTCTGGTGTAGCATCAGAAGCTGTTGCATTCTGGGTAACATCTGACAGCACGGTAGCCATTGTTCCCAGAACACTTACTGCAGCCAGCTGTGACAGCTTAGTGGGGAGATCTTGGTTTGCGCTCTAGGAAAAACACGGGAAAAGATCTTTCAATATTTGCTAAAAATCATCTAAATTTTTAACTTGAATGACAAGTACAAACTGAATTTGTTGAAATTAACTGTGTAAAATGATTGGGCTACACTAAAAATGGTCAGCAGATTGAGACAGTTTTTACAGCCTAGGCTTGAGACAATTGGCTAAGACAGAAAAATCTCAGACAACTCTTAAACTGGATATTCTTGTTCAGTGAGTGAAAGAGAAATGTCTAATCAAGCTGTGAAAACCAGATTTAAGGAAGCAATCTGATCAGGGTTTACCAGTGGTTTGATCTGGGTCTACATTGTTTTCCATAATTCAGCAAATCATTTTACTATTTTCTTATAAGACATATTTGCCAGTGCAAAATATCCACATCTTTTACTTGTGTGTGTAATAAGAGGTATCAAGTATGAGCTTATTTATTAGATTTTAAGACAAGGGTTTTCCTCATTCCTCTCCAAAACAACCCTAAAAATCTAGATCCCTCTTAAAAGATGGATCTATTTAAAAGGAAACTCAAAGCAAAATTACATAGGATTTAGATATTTGAGGTCATTTCATATGGGGAAAACCCCATTGTATGCCATATTATTACAGTACAGTCAACTCTCAATATCTTGAACACTGATATCTCAAAATATCTTCTTATATTGAAGGAGCGGCTGTAGTGTAGTGGATAACACTCCGGACTACCAATCCAGGGGTTGCAAGTTCGATCCCCCGCTTCTCCGGTCTTTCGGATGAGACTTTAAACCAAGGTCCCGTCTCCATATGACCTCGTTGTTGGTGGGACATTAAACCTGAGTTCACTCACTCTTATATCGAAGTATACATTTCCTATTTTTATTTACATTTCAACTCCTGTTATCTCAAACTACTCATATCTAAAAGTAAACTAGAAATGTTTTTCAGAGAAAAACTGATGTCCCCCACCAGCCCATTTCCCATACCCTCTAATGAATAAAAAGCCTGTACAAATGAAATATTTATGCAAGTTTGGAGAAAAACCTACATGGAAAACTATGTCCTTGACAAATGGGTGAAGGTCACCAACTACTAAACATGTTCTAAACCTGTCACAATGATATATTCATGCAAGTCTGATGAATATCCATCAACAGGTTAACGATATAACTCATTTTTAAGAGAGAAAAAAAGGATTTGTAGTTAGCTTTCGACCTTGAAAATAGGGTCAAAGTCATCAAAACAAAGTAAACTCTTGAGATTGTCCCCAAGGTATATCTATAAAAGCAAAGTGGACACCAAGCCAAAGGCTAGTGAGATATCATCAAGTTTAGTAAAATTTTCACTTATCTAAGTCCTCTTGTGACCTTGAAAATGAGGTCAAGGTCACCAAACTCTGACCAGCTCTTAAGCTAGTTCAAGTGATGTATCCATGCAAGTTTGGTGAAATTCCATCCGCTGGTTCAGGAGATATTGTAGGAACAAGAAAATTGTAATCTAAGTCCTCCAGTGACCTTGAAAATAAGGTCAAGGTCACCAAAATCTAATCAGCTCTTTAACTTGTCCCAATGATGTATCCATGCAAGTTTGGTGAAATTCCATCCACTGGTTCAGGAGATATTGTGCATACAAGAAATTGTCATCTAAGTCCTCCAGTGACCTTGAAAATAAAGTCAAGGTCACCAAAATCTAATCAGCTCTTAAACTTGTCCCAATGATGTATCCATGCAAGTTTGGTATAATTCCATCCACTGATTCAGGAGATATCATGCATACAAGAAATTGTCATGTAAGTCCTCCAATGACCTTGAAAATGAGGTCAAGGTCACCAAAATTTAATCAGCTCTTAAACTTGTCCCAATGATGTATCCATGCAAGTTTGATGACATTTCATCCATTGGTTCAGGAGATATCGTGCATACAAGAAATTGTCATCTAAGTCCTCCAGTGACCTTTAAAATGAGATCAAGGTCATCAAAATCTAATCAGCCCTTAAACTTGTCCCAATAATATATCTATGCAAGTTGGGTGAAATTCCATCCATTGGTTCAAGAGATATTGTGCATACAAGAATCTGTCACGCTGACGCCGACGCAATGGGATCCGAACTGAAAACAATATGTCCCCCCTCACCTTTGGTGGGGGGACATAATTTTCTGGTACCAGAAAATTTACTTTGAGATATCAGTAGTTTGGGCTCAAACTTGACTTTGAAATGGCCAGAGTTGACTGTATTTACAATTTTCTTTACCTCACATACCTTGGTATCTTTGGAATGTTTTTCTAGTAAAGCAATACAGGCTTTTGCTAGTCTATCAAGGTCTGGCACATTACTCCCCAAAACCATCATAGTTTCAACAGCATCACAGTACAGGTATACAAGTGGAATGTCTGAAAACTGAAAATACAGTGGTCTAAATGAGCATCAATGAGCTGTGAAAAAATCTTGACAACTGTTGTTTACAGGCCGACTCACTTAATTTCCATCTATCTGAGTTATTCAGTTAACCTAATTAGTCAGGTTTGCCTCATAGGTAATACTCATAAATTCCTAATTGACAGTGTAGCATTATTCAGTCTATGGAATAATACTGACCAGTCCATCAAACTGGCACTGAGATCTTATACAAAATCAAACTTCGTAGACCCAGATCAGACAGCTCCTTCAGAGGAGTCTGATCTGGGTCTACAAAGTTTTGCAATTATAAATATTTTTGCTTCCAGCATGTTATTAAGATTAACCTTCTAGCATGTTTTCAAGGTTAACCTTCCAGAATGGTATTAAGGTTAACCTACCAGCATGTTTCAAGGTTAACCTTCCAGTGTGATATTAAGGTAAACCTTCCAGCATGTTATTCATGTTACCTTTCCAGCAAATCATTAAGTTTAAACGTTTCAGCATATTATTAAGGTTAACCTTTCAGCATGTTATTATGGTAAACATCTCAGCATGTCATTAAGGTTAGCCTTCCAGGATCTTATTAAGGTTAATCTTCGGCTAAAACTGCATGATTAAGGTGTATGGTTTCCATGATCTTCCACCATTTTTACAAAGTAGAACAAATTTCCTGGCTTCCTGTTTGCTTCTCTGGAGGACTAAGCCTTTCCAAATGGGTCTTCTCTTGAAGGAAAGAATTTGCTTTGTCTTTCAGAGTTGACCTCCACTGAGAAACAAGGCAGAAATTAATGTGGCATACCTGTAGTTGCTTCCCCTGAAAGTCCACCCATTCACCTCAAGATTTACCTTCAGCTAAAAATGCATGTTGAAGTTTCTACTTACTGTTTCAAAAGAACCAGAAATTTGCCTTGTAATATATAGGCTCATCTCGACAATACACCCACAGAAACAGCTTAAGACAGTTTTTGACACTGTGTCACTAGCAGTGGATGCTACAAACAAAAATAAATATGAGCTGCAACACAACAAACCATGTGGCATCTGCCCAGTCTGATCAGAGTCTTCGCTGTGCACTAAATGTGTATCTTAGGGTCTAAGCTACCTCCATGCAGACAGCAAAGACTCTGATCAGACTGAGAGGTTGCCCAAGCTGATCTGAGTCTTTGCTGGGCGCACATACCACTTTGTTGGTTTTCTGGTGTTGTGGATCATATGAGCTATGACATGACATACTTTTAAGGCATGACTGAATAGTTAAGGTTAAGATCACCTACAGATTCATTAAGATCACCCTTAACATTAATTTTCCTACACATAAAGCAAACACAAGTCTTGTATTCTATAGATACCTGTGAGCATAGTCAAATGGAGCAAAATCCATGCTGGTCTTCATATGATGAGGGTTTTTAAAGCTATAACAGTTTAAAAATAGACTTAAATATTCAATGTAGAAATAGGGGACCTTAAACTGTATGGCCCCTATAATATAAGTTATAATCCACCACATCTTTGACCCCTTATGCCATCCTGAAGACACAAATGATCATCACAGAAATTTTAAATCAACACTAAGATAACGTAATTTGAAATCATTTCTTCTCTCACTTTTTAACATTATATTTACTCACTAACTGGCCAACAAAAGAATTTATATGAAGAGTTCTCATACCATTTAAGCCTAAGTCTTTAACTAAAAGCACCATCAGTTGAATAGCTTTGTCTGCCTTGTGGGGTGACATGTAAGCATGTGAGTTGATGGAGTTGATAACACTAACAGTTGTCTCAGTAACAAAGGTCAAAGAGGAGACCTTGGCCTCTGTTGACCTGGTTGCTATGGTAGCATCAGAGGCCAGCAAGAGTAACCTTGACAACTGTTGTGCAGTAGCAATATCTCCAGTGCTGTACTTGGAATCTGGAACAAAAGTTTTATCTGACTGACTATGTAATAAAATAATTCTATGATTAAACATACCATATCCCCAAGACAAAATCATAATAATAAATCAATTTCTCACAGGCATGAGGGGTGCCTATTAAGGAGTCAAACCCTGGCTGTCTCTTTGGAAACAAAGAAAGATCAAAAACAGCATAGGGCCATACATAAATAGAATAATACGTCATAAGGTGACATCAAACACATTTACCCCTCCAAAACAATCCGAAAATGAGACAGATCTAGATTTTTTGGACTAAAAGAGTCCAAAAAATCTAGATCTGTCTCATTTTCGGCAGGAAAATGAGACAAAATGGCAGGAAAAACACCTCATAGAAGAATTAATAGGACTGATGTACTTATCTGACGTCATTTCATTTTGAAGGACAAAATACCCCCATCTTATAGCTAAATAAATATGGTACACAGTTTGCTTAGACTATAAGTATCTATCATGGGTGTGAGGTGTGGATAGAAAAATCTGTCACGAGGTCACTGTTCGGCATCACGAGGCTTGCCTCGTGATGCCGAACAGTGATCCCGAGTGACGGATTTTTCTATCCACACCTCACATCCATGATAGATACTTTTTCTTGCACACCTTGTTTTGTATTAACTTCAGAACTTGTTAAATGCGTAATTCTAGTGCTTGAGAGGTTTCAATTTGATTTTGAAAGAAGGCTCCGCTTTCAACGACCAACATTTGGCTCTTTATTTCAATGACTGGCGTGCATAAACTGACGTCATTTTTGCCGTCTTCGTGACGTCATCATCTAAAAAGCCAACATCACTTGATGATGCAGGTACATGAGCTCCTATACAACCAATGCACTGACAGCTTGTGATTTTTATCCGGTCCTGGGTGAGATAACATGGGTAAGATAAGATTTTCTATCCCAGGTGAAAAGAATGCCATTTTCTATCCGGTGTGCAAGAAATTTCTTTATTCATAGTAAATATAGTGACCAAAGTATCTATCACCAATATTCTTCTCAGATTTTTCTTTGTTTTGTTCCAAATATGCATTTATAACTTCTACAAACTTGTTTGTTTTCTATTGGTTAAATGGTTAAAGATGAAAAGTTGTATAATTGTGTACCCAATCCTTTCTAAAGTGGATTTAAAAGGCATTTCCCACTTTTCAATAATGCTACCCCAACCCCTTTATCTGGAACTCTGATTACCTATTGAGGTCTCTAAATATTTTTGAAGACTAGTTTCTATTAATAACTCAATGGACTTTGCACTCCAGTTGTCTTCTTCATCTTCAGCAGAAGCTTTTAGCCAATCAGAACACTGGGTCCACAGAGTTGTTCCCCTTTGTAAACAATCTTCGCTGTGAAACAATGAAAGGATGTGGAAAAACTCATGAGGTGTTGTAATAGTCTGAAAATAAAACAATCGTTTTACCAGTACTGAACTACAAAAAATGTTTGTGATACACTTTAATTACCCCTAACTATATGGTTGCGACTAAAGGCATCAAATTCTAATAGACTATGTCTAAGTTGAAACGGAGCATAATTCAGTCAAATGTTTATGAAAATTCATAAAAAGTTAATCAGCTAACCTACTTTCTGATAAAACTGAAAGCTATATGTCAGGATCCTAGCTCAAATGGTTCTCCATATATTTTGTTGACTCTTGTTTTAGCTTGCATATTGCTAAAATGTTTTAAATGACATTTTGGAAAGGGGAAAATGCCCCCATCTCAAAGCCAAATTAATATGTGAATAGAACATTGGCACACAGTGCAGTGCTATACCTGACTGCTCTTTGGGAGGAATCTGGCCTAGAGGTTATAAAACTTGAGTACATTCTCAAACTCAAAATAAAGCACACTGATTGGCTGCTTCCAAGCATGTGCTCGGAAGCAGCCAATCAGTGTGCTTTATTTTGAGTTTGAGATTATTCTCAAGTTTTATAACCTCGAACCCTGATCTGAATCTTGCTCAGTTAGACTGTTAGTGTAAAAGTATGCTACGAGCAGGTGTAAGGGTACACTTTCATTTTTTTCCGCCATTTTCACAAAGGGGAACAACTTTTTTGTGACTTCCTGTTACTTCCATGAATGATAAAGCCCACGCAAAATGAAGTCTACTCTTCAAGAAAGGAGTTTGCTTCCAGGAAAAAATTCTTTTCCATAAGGGTTGAATCTTAATGAGAAGGGAGGTAAAACTGAAAATGGCAGAGCTGCTCCCCTGAAAGCGAATCCATGCACATTAAATTTTTAGGCTCAATATGGTAAACCAACCTAGAGAAGTCTCAATACACACCTTGTCAGTGAGGTTCAACAACATCTCCACACAGAAGCACTGGATAGCTCCTCTGACATAGGTGTCCACTGTTGCTATGGAACCAGTCAGAAATTTTCTGGAAAATGAACTCTTCATCTGGTCATATGATTATACATTAAAGTTTAATCAATGATATCTTCTACAAGATAACTGAATATACATAAACATACAAATAGTAAAATCATTATAACCTATATTCTAATGCATTTATGGATACTATGGGATGTCTTATTGGATAAAGTATAACTCTGACACCCGTCGCAATTATGAAGCATTGCTTCTCATTGGCTGACGTCTGTTTTTACATTGCTGAAAGGGGCCGGCTTTGGGTGCAAAGCTGTACATTTTGAAAGGTGAAATATGGAAAAAAAAATTAGAATGGGGATAAATGTATTGAAAATGGTCATTTGGGGAGGTAAATTGTCATTTTTTTTGTCACTAATTGTGTTTTACGACTCCTCTGACATATCACCATAATTATTCTGGGGATAAAAACAGACTTTTTCTTATTTCTTGATAACACATATAGTGCGTTCTCAGCAGAAGGGCCTTGCCAATATTTCAAAAGCAGGTTTTTGTCCAGGCCTAAAGGCCCCGAGAAGGTCTGGTTTTGAGAACAGTTATGAGATCATTTCTGTTCGAAGTCCATAAAAACATACTGCAAATCACTTTCACTTGTGGAAACATTTTCACTTGTTCTTTATTTCTCTATTTACAGTTTTAGAATTATGAGAGATCTCTTGAATTCAGGACCAAGTAAGTGTCTATTTGGCAACTATTTTACAAATATTTGCTAGATACTTGAATTTGCAAGGACTTTGATTTGCTAATATTATCAGAAATAAATCGCTCGCCGATATGAAGGGATTTTCAGTATGATGTGACCCTTACAAGAACTTCCTTCATGAGGCAGTTCTAATGAGGGCCATACCCTATGCTTTGATGAAGAATTAAAAAAAAATCGCTGAAATATCCTCAAAATCCTATCTTATCTGGTAGTCTGGTACTAACCTCATCCCAGTGACAGTCTGCCTGTCCAGACATGGTGACTGGGGCACATATGACAACCCTCTGCAGATGTACACAAGAGGTATGGGACCCCACACTCCAGAACACACATTCTGAACTGTCTTACTGAAGAAAACTCCTGAAACAAAATATTCTTCCTGTGACTCAAACACAAAACTTATTGTGACACACATTAAAGGGTCAACCAAAGAGACATAAAGGCGGGGGGGAGGGGGGGGGAAGTGGGGGGGGGGGGGGGGGGGGGGGGGGGAGACGTATGCAGCCTTGCAAATGACATTGCTGTTTTACAAAGAGTCTAATAGTAAATGTATTTATTTCCAAGGGCATCTTTTGCAGATTTTTATTTACCCACATGCCTAAAAGTTGCTCTAGATTCTGGCATGTAACACTATAACTGAGGCAGTCATATACAGAAAATTTTGCTCATATATTTCCCATGTGTAGTGCTATAAGAACCTTTAATATTGTTTGGGCAAGATATCGAAAAGTCATTGTCAAAGGTAACTAACTGGGTGGTAAGAAAAAATGTTTAAGTCACATGTCAAAATGTTATCATGACAAAAGGACTTCTTATCTGACTAAAAACATCAGTGACAGATCCTTCTCCCATCATGAAGTTATTTTGTTTTACAGCTGACAATAAATGTTGCAAATTTGAAGTATTTATTAAATTATGTCATACACATGGTCATGTTTTGCCAAAACTGGAAGAAGAATAAAAGTACTACTAGTCAAGCCTAAGAAAAACTGGCAGGTAAATAAAAAAAATCTTCTTCTTTTCCATGTTGTACAACTGCCTTAACTGGAGTAGACAAATTTTAGCCCTACCAAATCTCACCTATGCCAGTACAATTACACTTCCCTTACCTTTTTCAGCTGGTGACAAAGCCTTCCATACAGCAGGGAAGAACTGGGTCAGTCTCTCCGCAACTTCTGGCATAGATCCAACTGCAGACTCTTGGTCCCTGTTAAAACAGAACAGGCCCCCACTGTTCAAAACTAACTAATATCTCAACCATGCCAACATTTTTTTGCATTGCAAAAGCTTCTGAAATTTTTTTCAACAAAAATATAAGTGAATTTGTTTATAAAGTCAACTAGAAAATGTGTTTATGAAACATAATGCCCCCAACTGTATGCTTGCTTCTTAGTCTTAAGAAGGTTCATCCCATAATGTATAAGCCAGAAAGGGGTATCACTGAACATAGTATTTTTAGAATTGGCTATAAAGTAGGCTGTGCACTGGGCCCCAGAAAACGAGCAACATCAAGTTGCCTTCCAACTGAAGCCAAGCGACTTAAAAAAAAACAAGGCAAAGTGGGACGTTTGTAATTTTTTCATGTCCTATCAGAGTTAAAACACAAAACTGAAAGTACAAGTTATGACCTCGTCAGTAACTTTGTTCCCGGCCCATTTCGTAATAAATTTGCACATCAGTGCAGACTGATCGTTGTTCATTCATGTGCATTTAATGTGAGCACAGAAGACTCCGATAAGACTGCGTGGACTTGCAGGCTGATCTATGTCAGTTTTCTTTGCATACACATTAAGTATCTTTCTTCCTGACGCACCTGTACAAATCTGCACATGCCATTGATCGATTATCTGTGTCTAGCGGTGTCTTTGAAGTTTGCTTACGATCAGTGTGTTGCAACACTGAATGTACCAATGAAGTCTCCGACAGCCTGCGCATCTGCAGAGACTATTCAGAGTGTACGTCTTGCACAGATATTTCTCAGCATTCATAGATACTGAAGCGAAAAGACAAAATTCTGATAGCGCGGATACACAGGCTGATCCGAGTCTTGTTCCTCTATTATATAACTTCCGCCGATCCATAGCTTGTTTGTATGGAAAAACTTTGATCAGAAGTTGGGATTTCGGTCGTCGGCTCAATGCCGCTCTGAGTTTTCTCAAGTTAATTCTACACCAGCACCGTACATAGCGCAGTCTTGTTCTGAGACTAGTTGTATATTGAAACAAAATCTCACCATTAGGACAAGACTGCGCATGCTGGTTTGGACGTTTACACACCCACAATGCCAAACGCGTGGAAGCAATCTCACCACTTCAAAGGCTACTTTTAAAAGGTTCTTGACGGCGTGAGCATACGACGCAGATTAGCAGGCGCACTCCCAAAGTCTGACGAAAGCTAAGTCAATGAACAATCAATTAAAGGAAGACTCTGATTAACTTCAGTTTCAGATGGTGTAAGGTCTTATTTTACCCGACACATAGAGAATATTTTAAATCACAGCGGACAGTCACTGCATGGGAAGTCTGGTGAACTCATGACCCGTACCACATAAAATGTATCTATGGAACATGGGAAGAGTGCAGACTGATAAGCTTCTTTGGAAGTATTCGCTTTTCAAAGGGTAATGGTGACGCTCATATCACAAAGACCTTGTTAGCGGTCAGGAAACAAACCAATCGCATTACAATATTGCGCAGGCTGATATGAGTTTTTGCTATCAGTGTATGTCTGGGTTAAGATACCTTCTCCTGTCTCTCGGTTCAATCTGACACATTGAGTTTCACGTTCAGAGGCCGCGTCCTTTGATCTGAAGCTGAAATAAGACAAACATGTCTGACCTATAAACATGCAATGGTTAATGTCTTTAACCATTGCACTACCAGTTTTACGCTTTGTTATCACATTTGCATTGATCTAAATGCGTAACTCGCACTTGTCACCATGTTTTGCATGGTTTTTTTTTGAGACATGAGACTGTTCATTTGCCGGTTCATCCCCAAAATGATACTGAATATGTGACAATAACGTAGACTGCGATTCAATGAGAATGAGTTACAAAGTAAGTCTCGGGTAATGCATTTGCGAAAAGTGCAGCCTGGCATCAGGGTTGCACTGTTCGCAGAACTTTCGCAATCATAAAATTCTATGAACAACGGCGTAGATCATAACCTGATGCACTGTCCTGCACTTGTCTACATGGCCAGCATTAACATTCTGAACTTCGAAGAATGCGACGATCATTATAAGCCTGCCTAAGTGAGTACTGTCATGTCATATCTACTCTGCTCGTTATCGCCCTTGTTGAAAGATAAGAAAATTTATACCATAACGTAAGAAATCAATAAAGACCATGATCAGAATGCGCTTTACACCTGCTGCCAAAGCAGATGGATAGATTAAGTCGGCAAAATGTAGCGGGATCAAAGCTCTTTCACACGTCACTTAGTGGATTAACTGTACTACTGTTGGCTTAGCCGTGGTGCTAATTTCACCGACTTGATGTCGGCAACACCTATCTAGATCAAAGCTCAAGCAGGGTCGGTGGTGGGATTAATGCTGATAAATGAAAGGGGACTTTGTTAATTGGCATTGAAATGTGATATACTGGCGCCAGTCATTTTGACAAATTATTGATCTTACGACCCAGAAAAACAGGGCGGCTCGAACTTTGCCTTTCTGGAAACCCAGGGCGAAGTTTTGAGCCCCAAGGCGAAGTTATCGCCCAACTTTGCCTGCAATGCACACCCTGATAAAGCTAATCAAGTCATCTACACCTTGGTTTGTAACTGTATCCCAAATATAAAGATCAAAGCTTAAGAGGTTCTTCAGGTATTTTGTTCACAAGCTTGTTCCTATAAAATGCCTATGTCAAAAAAGGGAAATAACTCAACCAAATATTTACGAAATATACTAAAAAGTTAATCAGTTCATCTACATTTTAGTTCAAACCTGTATGCCAAATTTCAGGATCCTAGCTTCAGCGGTTCTTGATATATTTTGGTCACAAGGTTATTCCAATAGAAAATGCCTATGTCCAAAAAGGGGAATAACAACCAAAAAATTACGAAATATGCTCAAAAGTCAATCAGTTCATCTACACCTTAGTCCAAATCAGTTCATCTACACCTTGGTCTGTAACTGTATGCCAAATATCAGGATCCTAGCTTCAGCGGTTCTTGAGATATTTGGTCACAAGATTATTCCTATAAAAAATGCCTATGTCCGAAAAAGGGGAATAACTCAACCAAAAATTTACTAAATATGCTAAAAAATTAATCAGTTCATCCACACCTTAGTCAAAATCTGTATGCCGAATATCAGGATCCTATCTTCAGCAGTTCTTGAGATATTTTGGTCACAAGGTTATTCCTATAGAAAATGCCTATGTCCGAAAAAGGGGAATAACTCAACCAAAAATTTACTAAATATGCTCAAAAGTCAATCAGTTCATCCACACCTTAGTCCAAATCTGTATGCCGAATATCAGGATCCTATCTTCAGCAGTTCTTGAGATATTTTGGTCACAAGGTTATTCCTATAGAAAATGCCTATGTCCAAAAAGGGGAATAACAACCAAAAAATTATGAAATATGCTCAAAAGTCAATCAGTTCATCTACACCTTAGTCCAAATCAGTTCATCTACACCTTGGTCTGTAACTGTATGCCAAATATCAGGATCCTAGCTTCAGCGGTTCTTGAGCTATTTGGTCACAAGATTATTCCTATAAAAAATGCCTATGTCCGAAAAAGGGGAATAACTCAACCAAAAATTTACTAAATATGCTAAAAAATTAATCATTTCATCCACACCTTAGTCAAAATCTGTATGCCGAATATCAGGATCCTATCTTCAGCAGTTTTTGAGATATTTTGGTCACAAGGTTATTCCTATAGGAAATGCCTATGTCCAAAAAAGGGGAAATAACTCAACCAAAAATTTATGAAATATGCTCAAAAGTTAACCAGTTCATTTAAACCTTAGTCCAGACCTGTATACTAAATATCAAGATCCTAGCTTCCGCAGATCTTGAGATATTTTTGTCACAACGTTTTTCCTAATAAAATGACAAAGTTGAAAAAGAGGCATAACTCCGGAATGACGAATGGTGGAGTAAAAAAAATACAGGTTTGCTTATTTTTCATGTACATGCCACATATTAAATTAAATTTCAAGATCCTAACATAAGTGGTTCTTGAGTTTCCCTGCTGCCAAAAAACGTTATGGACGGACAGACAGACAGACAGGCCCAAACCAATATGCCCCCTCAACTTCTCTGAAGTTGGGGGCATAATAAACACTACACAAGTGGACCTCTTAATGAGCTTGTTAGGCTTACGATGCTTTGAACAACTGGGCCCTCTTTCTTACAATATACATGTACCATCTAGAGCAGTCTGATCAGGTCTGAACTGTTTGGCACATTTGTAAAACATCCAATGAGAGAGAAAAACTGACACATCTTAAGTCAAATGAAAATGAGTTCACTACAAAAGCAGTTGAGGTCTATATAAATATATACGGTATCTATGGTATGATATACAATTATTCATCTTTGTTGAGGTGAATATGCAGGTTTATTGACCTGCAAACTACACATTGACTGATGCTAAGTGGAGGTCAATATGTTATGTTTGCAGATCAATTCATTAATGCATATGCAGCATTACGTCACAAAAATACCAGTGACATCAGCGTATAAGTTATATTCACTGATAACCTGGATAATATCGCAAAATACTGACTGGCACATGACATCGAATCAACCAATGAAACTGTGTGTTACACTGCGTCTTTTTATTTTCTATCCAGGAATGATATACTTCAAATAACTGACACAAATACTAACAGAAATATGTAAGTTTTGCATTTTTAAAGCCATGAAACATAATCAATTTTTGAATTGCACTTAATTTTACATATGACAGATGTTCACATACAAGAACGACAAATATTTAGCCTGATCACTCCAATCATGGTCTACCCTCTTTGCAAAAAAACTTTTCCCTTCAAAACACACATTAAAGTTATAAATGGCAATCCATCATGGAAAAGCCAGCATGATAAAGGTTTCTTTTGAGAAAGAACAGTTTAAATTGAATTTCCCAGAATACTGTGTCTCGCTATCCAGGCTCTGTCATAGAAACAGAGCTAAACCAGAAAACTTGACAGAAGTTTATGCTGCCGCCACCACTGATGATGCTGGGAAAATAACACCTATGTCTCACTTTCAGCTAGTCACAAGACAGACAAACACTACCTGACAAACAGTCTTGGTTCCTGAAGAGAGTAGAGAAAAGAACCACACAGAAACTGAAAAACATCAAATAAAATATATCAGTATTGCTTCTTATTTCCCCTTTCCACCTGCAGTTTTTTTCTGTTTTTTGTTTTCTCTATCAATTGAACATTTAATGAGCTAGCTGTGAAATAGAATTAGTTTCTTAAATCTTTCCTTATCAAATTAAAAGTTCTGAATATAATGAAGGGATTTTCAGGGCAGGGTTTGCACATTTATTTCACCATCAAATGCACAGAGTATAGCCCCTCATTAAATTTGCCTCCATTCTACTGAGAAGGGTCTGTTTCTGAGAATTAAACGAAAGTTGCCTCAGAATGTAATGCTCATTTCTCTCCACAGTCAATCCTTTTAGAACTTATTTATCAACAAAGTAAGAGATAAGAGGAGTTAAAATGTAACTTTACACATTTGATCATAGATGTATGATCACAAGTTCATTTTGACTTAAGGTGTAAGGACATAATTTCAGGGGAAAACAACTTTGCCATCTACATTTTTGTTTCCTTTCTCTATAGGGGCCAACTCTTAAAGGAAAGAATTTGCACCTCTAGGAGCAAATTCTTTCTTTTAAGATCAAATCCATTTTGAAAGGCTTTTGTCAACCAGGGAAGCAAACAGGAGTTTTAAAAGTTGTCTCCTCTTGTAAAAATAGTGGGTACACATGAAGGGGTATCTATACCCCTTAAGAAAATATTTTGAGATATCAATGTTTCAGTCAACAAGAGTCAACTAAATCTGGACCCTTAATTTTTTTGGTTTAACTTGAGTTCATTCTACCTCTCCTTGTCCCTGCTGTAACATTGGACAACTGCTGTAGTCAAGTGACAACACAGTCTCTGCCGCCCAGCGTATGATTTGTATACTCTCATGATGTAGACATCGTGACAATATTGTTGTCAACCAGGATGTATGGAGCTGGGGTAAGCCTGTAAAATGAAAGCTGTAGTTTACACACTGTAAGATATACATTTTTTTTAAATTCGGATATAACATGTGCTTGTTATGCATAAAAAGGTGTGCTGGTCTCACAACAGAACTGCCTTGCCAAGGGGATTAATTCCATGAGACTGAGGCAGTTCTAATAAAAAGACACAGCATGTTTTCATAGAAGAATACAAAAATTGTCTCAAACTCATCATCAGCCCCAATTTCATGCAAGAAGTTATTAATATGCTTTTACAGAATGGGAGACAGAGACCAGTTGTTCAAAACTAATGACCTCATTAGTTACCGAGACGTTTTATTTTTAATTGTATTGTATGCAAAAACATTTCCATTTTAAATATTATCATACTTGATTTTATGTGCACTAGAAGATTTAAAGACTCTTTGATTAACAGTTTTATTTAGCTAATATGATACTTTGAACAACTGGACCCGGATCTTCATGGCTCTACGTAAGGGAGTAAAGTCAAACCTGTTACTCTAAGGTCCAATTAATCAGACAACTGACTTTAGGATATTAACAGTATTGAAATGTCAACAGCTCTGAAATGGTTTGATTTATGATAAATGGTATATACTTCCATTTTTCTGCCATTTTTCTTAAGGGATACAACTTTTGCAACTTCCTGTTTGCTTCCCTGGACAACTAAGCCCTTCTGAAATGGTGTCTTTTCTTAAAGGATAGAATTTGCTCCCAAAGGAGCAAATTCTTTCCTTTAAGAGTTTATCTCCATTGAGAAGGGAGAAAAATACAAGAACAACAGAGTTGCTCCCCCTAAGAAAGTACTCATTCACCTTTAGTTTGCTACTTACCTGAGTCACCAGAGCTTGCTACTGTAATCAATGTCTTCATCCGAGGCAACAGAGGCTTTATCACATGTACCTGAATGTGATGAAGTAGAAAACTATCAATCATACTGAAGAGCAGAAACAGGCAGCAAAAAGTACTATTTCCCACCTTTCATCTGCTTTGCCCAATACCTATATAGTTGGACAGTTACAGCCTACTGCCCTCTGGCCACAGGCTACAGGGCACCTTTACCATTTCTTTATACTTCAGATATTTTAATTATACATTATTTTAGTCATTACATTTAAAACAGTAGGACTTATGATTTGGGAACTTGATCTGCCAGTCAAAATACATTTAATGTTTAAATGGAAGTGAAGTTCTCTCACATTTTTTTTTCAATAATAGTTAGAAAAAGATGAAAAGGTGACCACAAAACTCATGGAAATTTATCGCTGAAAAGTTTGGGTCACCTGTCATTTCTTATATTTTTTTGATGAAAATTTTAATAATAGTAATACCTGTTTTTCTTCAAAAACTTCCAGGAGTAGGATCAAATCTTGCCAAATCTTTGTCAGAGAGGCTGCATTCTTCTTACCCCACGAGAACACTGGTATGTTTGCCAAATCTGTTACTTCTTTGCTATTAACTTCTAAACAGTTTGTCTCACAAATATCTACAATTCTTTTTGTGAGGTACAGTGATCTTTTTCTGTTTACAGAATCTTTATTTAGAAGCCCATTCTGTAACAATATCCAAAACTCACTATCACATCTTAGGTCCACACCCATACAAAGTCCACTCACAGGAAAAAGATAGTTTGCAAAACCACAGAGCAATATATACACTTTTCTAATATCATTACGAGACTTTGTTACATCTTTGGTCAAATTTTTTACAAGTTCCCACAGTTTAAAAGATTTCTCGGCAATATTTTTTGGCTGAAGTTTTAACAGTCTTGTTAACAGTGGTATACAAGTACTTCCTACTAAATCAACATCTATCAAATCAACCAGGTCTACACACTTATCAAAAATATTGCTAAGATTCGTTTGCAAATCTTCATCTTTTTCAACAGTACTTTCACTGCAACCTTTCACTAAAACGGTTCGTAACACTTCTACCACAGTGTAAATATCTACTAGGTCTTTATTATGGACCACATCAGACGCAGACGGCTTCTCAATAAGATATGTTTCCAGAAAGCCTAAACTTATATTCAGAAATTTATTCAAAACACTGTTACTCTTGTCACATCTGACACAAGCTGAGAGTAATTCGCAAATATTTCCCAGGAGTACAAGAATTTCTTTTCTTGTGTCAAAAGAAGGATGAACATAGTACATCAATGGTAAACAAATTTTATTCACAATGTCTTCTGCTACTCTGGTCTTTTCACTTAAACTGCACTGAACTTTACCTAGGAAACACAAATCACAGCTCAAGGTGAGGACTGGTTTTGAGGATGATTCTGGGACAATCAGAGCTCTAGATAGGAGGGGTATTTGATGATAATTGAGGGATAATTTTCTTTATTTCTCATTGAAACCATATGTTGTGACCCCTCATCTGAACCGTCTCGTCGAGACGGTTCAGATGAGGGGTCACAACATATGTTTTTATCCAGAATTAACAAAAATTATCCCTAATTATCACCAAATACTCCCTCTTATCTAGGGCTCTGGACAATTTTTCTTATTCTCAATAAAACATAAAATGTGACCCCTCATTAATAACAAGAGGGCCATGATGGCCCTGGATCGCTCACCTGAATAGTCTGTGAACTTAACCTCAGAGACATCCATATGACTGACAGAGTTTCACAAAGATTAAATGGAAAATGAACCCTTTATTGTGTACCTAAGGTTTTTATAAGATTTAACCTAATGACCTAGATTTTGACCCTACATGACCCAGTTCCAAACCTGGTCTAGATTTCTTGGATATGAACATTCTGGCAAAGTTATCAAAACTGTGCCTTCTAGAGTGTACACAATGTTTTTCTAAGGTTTAACCTAGTGACCTACTTTTTGACCCAACATGACCAAGTTGCACCCTTGGTCCAGATTCGTTGGAGACAAACATTCTGACAAAGTTTCATGAAGATTAGAACAAAACTGTGTCCTCAAAAGCGTTCACACTGTTTTTCTAAGAACTGACCTAGTGACCTAGTTTTTTACCTGACATGGCCCAGTTTCAAATCTGGTATAAATTTCATGAAAGTAAACATTCTGACAATGTTTCACGTAGATAGGATCATAACTGTGCCCTCTAGAGTATACATGAGGTTTTTCTAATATTTGACCTAGTGACCTAGTTTTTGACCCCACATGACTCAGATTCAAATTTGGCCTAGATTTTATATAAATAAACATTCTGACAAAGTTTCATGAAGATTGGATCATAACTGTGCCCTCTAGAGTGTGCACAAGGTTTTTCTAAGATTTGACCCAGTGACCTAGTTTTTGACCCCACATGACCCAGTTTCGAAGATGGTCTAGATTTCATTAAGATAAACATTCTGACAAAGTTTCATGATGATTGGATCATAACTGTGCCCTCTGTGCCACTCTAAGATTTATTTCTATTTTTAGCTCTGGCGGCCATTTTGTTCAGCCGAGCGGAACCGTCTGAGCAATTTTTGGTCAGAGCCATGAGTAAAACATTTCTGTGAATTTTTTTTGAAATCGAGCCATTGGCTTTAGAAACGATGATGTTTAAAGCTTTTTTCTATTTTTAGCTCTGGTGGCCATATTGTTCAGCGGGGCAGAACCGTTTGAGCAATTTTGGTAGAGGGTCTCCTAAGGAACATTTCTGTGAAATTATTTCAAAATAGGCCCAGCAGTTTTGGAGGAGAAGTCGTTTAAAGGTTTTTCTATTTTTAGCTCTGGCGGCCATATTGTTCAGCGGAGCGGAACCGTTTGAGCAATTTTGGTAGAGGATGTCCTAAAGAACATTTCTGTGAAATTATTTTAAAATCTGCCCAGCAGTTTTGGAGGAGAAGTCGTTTAAAGATTTTTCTATTTTTAGCTCTGGCGGCCATATTGTTCAGCGGAGCGGAACCGTTTGAGCAATTTTGGTAGAGGGTCTCCTAAGGAACATTTCTGTGAAATTATTTCAAAATCTGCCCAGCAGTTTTGGAGGAGAAGTCGTTTAAAGGTTTTTCTATTTTTAGCTCTGGCGGCCATATTGTTCAGCGGAGCAGAACCATTTGAGCAATTTTGGTAGAGAGTCCCCCAAGGAACATTTCTGTGAAATTATTTTGAAATCCGGCTAGCAGTTTTGGAGAAGAAGTTGTTTAAAGCAAAAGTTGACGCCGGACGCACGACCGGACGACGGACGCCGGACGACGGACAAAGACCGATCACAATACCTCACCTTGAGCACTTCGTGCTCAGGTGAGCTAAAAACCAAGCACAGTGGTTCTAATGAGTGGGGTCAATGTATGCTTCTGTGGAGTATTACCCCTAATAGCACCAAAAAAGCATGGTGTAATAACACTAAAAGTGCCCAAAAAGCAGACATAAAATTTATGTCTGCAAAATTTCTAGCAATGTTTTATCCAAGCTATATCATACTGAGAATTTAAAGACTACACAACAAACAGTACTCATTATGAGCCGCCTCATCTGGATCTATGCTGTTTGCTAATGGAACTATTTTTTCTTTTTGGTGTTTTGAGCAGAAACAGAAATCTTCAAAACCAACCCATACCTGGACCTCTGACAGATGCTGATGAAGCTTCTGAATTTGCATCTGTATCTTCTGCAATGTTCAGATCTGCTTCACTTTCAGTTTCTGACTGACTGGTGAGACAGTTCACAAGCCTTTTAAGTCCTGACAGAGAGCCAGAAAAGGTGTGGATATTTTCCACAGAAAATTTTCTTATGGATTCCTGTGTGTCATGAGCCAGACTCCACACCGCAGCAATTAAATTAAGTTCAGATGTGCCACATAGTCGTCTTATCATTGCGTCATCATCCATGGTTGTCTGAAACATTATAAAATCAAATATAAGATTCTAGTGTCATTAAAATCCAACCTAAAATATTGCTGCAATTTTATTTTTTATTGCTTTTTATATAAGTCATATAAACCTGACATTGCAACTTATGTTTTTCATGAGAGATAGGCCAAATAGGGTGATGGGATTATAATCCCAGATGCTTCTCCCCCATGATGTTTCCTCCTGGGATATTGCAGTTGTCTCAGAAATCAACACTGTTGATCAAAACAAGATTTGTAAGCAAGGATGGAAGATTTTTGTAACATCTCAAGTCTATAGTAGTATCACCAATTACAGGTTCAGCACACAACTGCAAATAAGGGTAGGTACCTTGAACGAAAACCTTCAGCCTGGTTCCATTTTGTAACATTTTTGTTCATTTCATAAGTTTGAAAAGGTAATTAGCATTATTAGGAATTGCAAAACAATTCATTTACTGTAGAATGTTACTAACACAAGAAGGAAATCAGCAACTGCAGAAAGATGGAATTTTATAGTGGCAGATTTTGCAGAAAATTTTGCCTGAATGACATGAACGTTTGCTGCTGTGGTTCAAATTCTTACGTTTACTGCTTACAACTTGTAAAGTTACATGTAGTTGGAAATACCACAAAAGTTGGCTGAAAATTGGGGAAAAAAGTATGTATTTTCTGGTACGGATTTAAGTACGGCATACGGAGGTACAGGTTGTGGTTTTTATACCCGACCATGTTCTGGTCATGGTCTGTCAAAGTAAATTTACACCCCCCTCCCCCCAAAAAGTGGATGGAAATGGAGGGTTTAAACGGGTTCATAGAATAGCCAAAAAGCACAGAAATACCGGAAAGCATCCGAATAACCGAAAAGCAATTTCAAAAATCAGTTTTACATGGGGATAATTATTTCAGATCGGCTTTTCTTGTTTGAAAATCATTTAAGTGTTCCTTGTCAGACTTTTATTAGCTTGGGTGTCATACTTTAATAGCATTGTACAAGAAAAGGGTGCTAATGATGCTCAGCATTTTTTCCAGTGCTTTTCGGTTATATCAAGGCATATGAACTGCCATCTGCTTTATGAACAAACAAAACAAAACAAATAAGTAAGTGAAATAGCATGATTGTAAATAAATACAGTTTAATAATATTTTGAACAGACTATCAATCTGAGACACAATATTTACTGGTAAAAAGACTAGTTCAAGTCCTTTTCGGTTATATGTTAGTGTACTTTATTTGTTTTTGGATTAACATTCCCTATTGTAAACCCAAGACAACTTTGATTTAGAAAACTACTTTATCAATGTTTCTCCCTTCCATGAAACTAATATTACAATTGATGATAATTCATTTGAAAACTGAATTTTTAATTGCTTTTCGGTTATTCCAATGCTTTCCGGTATTTCTGTGCTTTTCGGTTATTCTATGAACCGGGTTTAAACCAGAGTTTAAACCTCGACAAGTTGACCCTGAATGTATTTCAGTGCATATAGTCTAGTTCAACTGGACCAAGAACAGGTCCGGAACAAGCTTGAATTGATCTACAGTAGATCAATTGGTCCACTTTAGACCAATTGATCTACCAAAATGCACTGAAATATGTGCTTGAAGCTCTTTGCAATCTCATCACTGAAAATTGCAAAATTATTTGATGGCTGAGTTTTTACTTTAGTTCATAGGATTTTATAATTGTAATCAGATAAAAATTTTGTCATGGAATTTTTAGCAAAAAAGCATTTTTCGATTAATTTACATGCTAATTTTAGAAATTACTTGTTTTTCTGCTAAATTGTTTGATATGTTAGATTTTTTTAATAGATTTATTGAATTGAACATTAAAGCTGTCATACTGGTACCAAAAAGGAATGATTTTAGCCATTTATTTTCCTAAAAACTCAGTTTTTAGCATTTAGCATCTGAAAATATAGTGCACATTCTGACTTGACATTGCATTTAAAGAAAGTTTTAACATCTAGCCTGTTTTATTACAAAATGATTTCTCAGTTATAAAATTGTGGGTTCATACATTATCTATCCAGGTTTGGGCCAAACTATCTAAGTTTGAGTCTTAAAAAGTACGGACAGGAACATACACAATTTGGATTTATTTTTGTCTGAAGTGGGTAAAATTTTTGCCTCTTGTTCTCTATACATATTGCTGATCAATGCATAATACCAATTTCTCCAAATTTCTTTGGATTTATCATGATAAAATGCGATAATAGAACATGGTGATACAAATTCACTATTCATTGATAGAATCAGAAATGCCATTTTTAACCCATTTCAATTATTGCTTTTTAGTACCAAAATGACAGCTTGCTTGTTGGCTTCAACAAATCAATTGGAGAACCTAGCATGACAAAAAAAAAATCAGAAAAAAGCAATAAATTTCTAAAATTAGCAGGTAAATTAATCGAAAAATGCTTTTTTGCTAAAAATTCCACGACAAAATTTTTATCTGATTACAATTATAAAATCCTATGAACTAAAGTGAAAACTCAGCCATTAAATTTTTTTGCAATTTTCAGTGATGGGGATGCAAAGAGCTTAAAGCACATATTTCAGTGCATTTTGGTAGATCAATTGGTCTAAAGTGGACCAATTGATCTACTGTAGATCAATTCAAGCTTGTCCCCGACCTGAAGAATGCAAGCATCTGAGTCAGAAATAGGATTACTCCTGTATTTTCCACTGCATCACTCATGATAAAGGGCGACAACCTTGAGAGACCCCTGCAGCTCATGCAGCACCCTCAGCCCCGGATCCAGGGGGTGGGCTTTGGGGCTGCAGCCCCGCCATTTTGCCGCTGTATTATGTATAATATACATGTATAGGCCTCCAGATAAAAAAAAACAATTTGAGAAAAATTATCCAATGTTGTTAGATAAAAATATTCAAAATATGTGTTGTGACATCTCATTAGAATCGCCTCGGGGAGGCGATTCTAATGATATCACAACATATATTTCAAGGGAAAAAATATATAAAAAATTCTCTTGAAATTGAACGAAAAATATGTCATATTTTCAGGCCCCCTCCCTAACACACATACATTTCGGCACCTCCCAGCCCCACCAGTTATCCACAGCCCCACCAGTACGTGATGGTCTGGATCCGGGCCTGACCCTTGCTGCTTGTGTCTTTCTTTCTTTCTTTCTTCCATTTACGCCTTAACCCCCGAAGGGGACACAGACGGTGTACATATGTACACTCCGGTGTTGCAGGATGAAAGCCTACGTATAGCCATGTAGCTATAGTAGGCATCTTTAACCTGCACAGGGGATGACTCTCCCTGCACAGGGGGCCTCCAGTTAACGTCCCGATCCGAAGGACAGCACACTTGTTAGCATCATCCCTGCAAATGATGCTAGAAAAACGCGTTCGGACATAGGAAGATTTCGCCTCGGGCGGGGCTCGAACCCACGACCTCTGGCTTCAGAGTCAAGTGCACTAACCACTGAGCCACCGCGCTTTTCGAACTGACTGACAGGTGAACCTGCCCTAACTGACTGACAGGGGGGTTGGAGAGTTTTGCCCCATATTTGCAGTCAAGGCATTACACAGGTCAGGTTGGTACCTGACTACCGTGCATACTGGCCTGTCTACGTGGTCCGGCACTTTATGGCTAATGGTTGTGTGCTCGCTTAAAAATCTTTGGGATCGATTCCCGTCGGAGTGCTTGATCAGTTTTTTTCTCCATCTGTCGTGCCACACCTGGACAAGTCAACGAACATTTCAACTTTTTTAATCAAATCATTTTCAGAAACTGCTACCTGTCATAATCAGATATTTGATTCTTACCTGTTTTAGTGTTGAAAAATACAGAAATACACGTGAGTGCTTTCAACGCTTGAGAAAGATAACTCTGCACAAAAGGCTATATCTGCAACTGCACGCATGACAAGGGAGCGCATTCTATAGCTGCAACTGCACCAATGTGATACAGGCAAGCAATGGTGTAGTTCTAGTTCTTGTTCTAGTGTAAAATGTATACTCAGCCAAAATAAAAAAATATCCAGTGTACAAAATTTGAAAATTTATGAAACAAAAACCAAAAAAACAAAAAACATCGATATATAATTAAATGAGCCGCGACGCGAGAAAACCAGCAAAGTGGTTGTGCGCCCAGCACACTGACTCAGATCAGTCTGGGCATCCGCCCAGTCTGATCAGAGTCTTCATTGTCCGCATGGAGGTAGTTTAGACCCTTAGCTACCCTTTCAGCGCTTAGCAAAGAGTTTGTTCGTACAGCGTGGACGTCCAGGCTGATCTGAGTCTTTGCTGGGCGCACAACCACTTTGTTGGTTTTCTCGTGTCGCGGCTCAATTTTTCATTAAATATTTGGAAAAAAAAGAAGTTGATCAATTTGAAATGGAAACGATTTGATTGGGCATTACAAACTTTATAATACGACCGTGACGTTGATGTATCACAAGGGTCATTTTAAAAAATCACAGGCTTATGGTGAGTTTTTATTTAAATCGATTATCAAACAGATGAAAACCCTGCCGTGTATGACCATACTGGCTGACTGGCAAGAACGGCCCGGATCCTCCGTCGCACACTGTCAGAGACTTTCTGAACCATTTGCTATTATTTGGGTCTCTCGCATTAATAAGTTATCTGCTCTTAACAATTTGTATACAAGTTTCAAGACATACAAGAGTTTTGTTTCTGATCTAACTTATGATTCCCAGGTGACTAAAAAGGCTACGTTTTTAAATGTCGCAATATTGCTGTTGTAGAGATATGGATGCGGCATGGCTAAAATAGATTATCCACTAGTCAAAAACGAGTTCCATGCTTTTTTTTTTGCTTTTTTTTTTTTTTTTTCATATTCACTACGCTTAAAAATATGAGAAGGATGAGCTTTGTTAAAATATGGGACTGAGAACTTACGTAGCAAATTTTGTGTAACCTACGTCACAGTGGTAAATTCGTAACAAATATTTTAAATGACACGGCACAGCACCCTAAACTCAAAACTATACACAGAAATATGTGTTGCTCAACATTTTATATCATTTTACCAATTTATTTGACACTAAATCTTTTACTAGACTTCAAAGTACATTGCCCAAGCATTTTTCTGGAAGAATGTAATACATTACATGCTTTTCTTAAAACTTAGCAAAGTAATCGTTCTGAAACTCAGGTCCAAAATGCTGCCAGGTAACCGCTAGAAGTTTATGTGTTTAAATTCCATGCACTGAAGCTTTAAATGTGTCAAAAAAACGTTAAATATCGTGAAATACAACATATGTCACGCGAAACCTACGTCACAACGTCAGCTTAGTAGGCCTAAGGGGACCTCCATACCTCCTTAGGGGACCTCCATATGAACCGAACTACCAACTAATTGTGTGCACCGCAGCGGAGGGTGAGGGTGAAGGTTTGGGCCCAGTAAAACCGGTTTAACCCCCCCCCCCCCCCCCCCCCCCCCCCCAGTAGTTATTACTGACCGTCCCAAGGCGGTACTTTTGTTGCGGTTGCATTTGTTTTATGTTCGGTGCTGTTTAATTTATTGTGTTCTCAGTTTAATCCTTCTATCATAAAAATAGAAAATAGGTAAAAATAATTGTTAAATGTTTCTCATATAATTTGCTTAGTCCGTTGTAACCCGTCTGTTGGTCTAAATTATTTAGTTCAATAAAGATAGCTGAGTTGCCATCTATTTGGGAAAGAGCTGCTGACTCGGCTTATCACTTGTAATTTATATTTTGTTGGGATGTCTTTGTCAATCTTTCCCTTTGATGTTGGGGATAGGGTTTGGGATCTGATTCAGTCAGTTCCTGAAGTGTAGTTACTCTTTAAATTTACTAATGTATAGAAAACGTTCACGTCATTTCATTCAGCTGCGTTACACAGAAAACTAGTTGTTCTAAAAGAGGCAAAGAAGAACATTTTAATTTGAAACAAGCCAAATTGAAACAAATATTTTGTTAAACAAAATATTTGTAGGCATGTAAATGCGCGATGCTACGCATGTCCAAAAAATCAAATGCGACATCGTCCTTGAAAGTGTGTAAATTACGTCATAAAATACGCCCGTTCTAATTGTCAGGGTATGGTTCTAAAGATAATTGTTATTCCTTAATCTAAAACTAAATATTATTTAAAAATATTACAGAAATTTGAAGCAGATATATTAAGCATCATGGTCATGATTTTTTTCTCCAAAGTCTGGCATGTTTATGTATATGGTCATTTTCACCCGCCAATGGCCCAGCTTAACTGAGAACGTCTCTGTTAACGTAACGTCTGATGGCGTCAGGGGCCAAATTATTTCATGCAGCTTGGGTTGTGTTTTGCAAGTCCTGAGAGGGTTGTAAGGTTCTGCTGGTGCGGGTGCACTTGCCTGCCCTATTCATCCCAAATATGCCCAGCTTGGTTTAAATCAGGGCTGCAGGCTGACCATGGAAGAACGTTTATGTTGCGACGCTGCAGGAATTGTTGAGTTGACCTCGCAATATGAGGTCTGGCGTTATCTTGCTGTATGGTGACCTACTGGGCTTGTCTGTGAATGAATGACACGGCCTCGGGTGTTAGGATCTGACTGATGTTCGCCTGATGTACGCCTGAGATACCCCTGAGATACTCTAGGCTATAGGTCATGACTGCAACAAGACGTGTCTTTAAACCACCCATTATACCGACACAGACCACGACGCTGCCACCGCCAAAGCGGGTCCTCTGAAGGACAGAGGCATCAGCAAATCGCTCTCCTCTCCTACGGTAGATCCTTACACAGCCATCTGCGTGGCTTAAGTTAATCATTGACTCATTATTGTTCTGGTTTGCGCATGTTAACCGCAAATGATGTCGACACCAGTTTACCAATTGGCCGAGCGTTGCTCCGAATGCAGTTCACTCGGGCAGCCCGTCAGACTTTGTCCGTAGTAAGGTCTGTAACATGGAGGACGGTCCCTGTCATTGCCAGCGTGCCTAAAACGATCGGCCAACTTCTGAATAGTCTTCCTCGTGGAGCCAGCAGTTCTGCTAGCCGGCTGGTTGAGCATACAAATGGCATGAATTTCAAACGATAAAATACAGTGCTACAAACATTTTGGTGTGCTTTCTGACTTTAGGTAGATGAAAATTTGCAAAATATTGTACAAAGCAAAGTGGATACTTTTTATTTTGGCTCAGTATAGCATTCGTATTGCTTCTGAATATTTTGGTTTTAGACATTTTGAAGAGCCTGATGGGCCTATATCTTCTATCGCCCGATGTTGTTCTTCATCGAATTCCAAATCCTTATTGGCCACATGTATTTCCAAGTTTAGTGAGAAATGAATTTATCTTGCAAAATGAATTGTACACTGAAACATAATTGTAGCTATTTAAAACTGATTAATTTCTTTAAAACTCCTTCTTTTCCATAGACGCTAATCTCGCTTTCTACCAGTATAACAGAAACAGGGTAATTAGTTTTTTGCGCACTGAAAATGCATGTAAAGTCAATGGAATTTTAGAAAATGATGAAATAGTTTTGGCCATCGACTGTGGTTTGTAATGGGAACGGATTTTGTTTGTTGGATTTTTGGATAGCCATTTGGGATCATTAAAATAATATATATTGAAGCTGCACAGACGTGTATAACATGGCAAATATTTTTTTCATCTAAAGCAAAAGGGAAGACCAACAACGGAGGCGGGATACTGTTTATTTAGGAGAATATTTTTCATGAATTATATTACAAACACCAACTTTTTTTCTTTTCTTTTCACTCCATGCTTTGATTAATAACAGCAACCGTTCAAAACAGAATAATATTAACATTTAGTACTCAGGTTGAACATGGTATTATGCATGTCCGGCGTCAGACTGAAATACACATGCCTCGTCTCTGGGCCATCACAGATCTTTTTATTTTCCACCAGTCAGTGTATACTTCTTTACACCAGGAGATACTCGTCATGAGCAATTTTTCCAGCAATTTTCCCCATGTTCTGTATTACAAAATCTTGAAACCCGGTTAAAATTATAGACTACAGTCTTAGAGACAAGACCTGATGCTTGTATCTTTCAATCATCCTTTGATCACAATGACCTACTTACCTGAAATTCAGTGCAAAGTCCAGATTTCAAGATCTATCTGCATACATCTGATCACTCAAGATTACATGTACCATGCTTTGAAAGTATGTATTCAAAGATTGTAATGACCTAATTTACTGAAATTCAGTGCAATTGGTAGGTTTTTACAGTCTAAGGGTTCTAGAGCAATGCATTCATCCAATCACCCAATATTTCAATGAAACTATGGCATAATATCATAGGTCATTAAGACATACTTCCTGAAATTCAGTAAACTTTGCTTATTTTAACTTAATTTGGCTTCTATGGCTCTTAAAGCCACCAGATTTGATATGATCAAACATCTAAAAAACTGGGTCATAATGGACCACGAAAACCATTTTCCAGACTCTCATTGCAATTTGCAGATTTCAACATTTTTTTGCTTTTATCTCTCTATGGGCTTCAGTGTCACCAGATTTCATGTGTTTACCTTTGGAAACACAAGGATATTTGAAATGAAACTAGGTCTGGAAAGCTGATCACCGTTTTGCAGACTCGAATACATCTTCTACGGACCTGATCACTTAAGGTTACATGCACTGAAAGAAGACAACACATGACCTACTCTTGAAAATGTGGTTTGCAGTTTCTAGGTATCTTGGCTTCTATGGGCAGGAAAAGCAGCAGATCTTATCAATGCTACAACTAAATGCCTAAAGGCTCTAGAGCAACAAGTACCAGGGTATTATGCGTGCATGTGGTCACTTGCCATGAAACTATGGTATACTGTCTGAAATAAAATTTCATGTGACCTCATGTTTGTCACTATGATCTACTTGTTCGTAGTCTATGTCTTGAATCTACATTAGAACTAGCAGAGTTCCTCAGGGAGCATAGTTCTTCAGTATGACATCTGTACTTACAGACCACATTTCAGTGCCAGCTCTTCTTAGGGCCATTTTTGAAATATGCCTAAGGTCTGTCAGTTATCGACTGGATAACAAAATAATACAAAATAACAAGAGTACTTTAAATGGATTTATTAAGATGTGTATGGTCCAATATTACAGATCTTATACATTATTTTAGTCTTAGAGTAAAAACTATACATCTGTCATAAGCAACCAAGATACACATGCACACCAAGCACACAACTCAAGCATTCACAACAATAGTAAAACTTCCATTGATTAAAAGCAAGTGTACAGCAGAATATCACATACACATTATAGTGGAAGAACATTAACAGTCACAATTTGGGCAGAAAATGGAGCTTTGTCTGCTTTTCCCTAATAAACTGAAGAATGTTATGGGATCTCAACAGACATGTTGTTTCATCTCATTAAAGTACATGTATGTACACATTTGTAGATGAATATCATTCTCATTAAAATATACCTAAGGACAAAGTTCTGCACGGATGTTTATTAAACATCCGTGCAGAACTTTTGTCCTTAAGTGTATGTACACATTTGTAGATGGATATCAGTCTCATAAGATCCCAACAGGAGGATCTCATCAAACATATAGCGGGATCTCAATCAGAACCCACTGACAGAATATTGTCAAACAAATCTGGAGTTCAAATCAGGGTTGCTAATGCAATTTTAATGAGATAATTGATGAGATCCCAATACATTTGGTTTGATGAGATTCTCTTGCAGATGAGATCCCACTCCATAATGTTAATGCAATTATCATCCATAATGGGATCTCATTCTGACAAGACCCCAGAACATATAATGACATGGAGAAATAGGGAACACATCAGGTTCTACCACTAAAATTCTGGATTCTCTGGCATTCATAGCATGAAGTCTACAAGTTTTCTCACTTCAAAATACTCTTTAATGTTTGGCTGCAGATTTAAGGTGCATGGTTACACATCCATGTTTTCAAAATTTTTACAAGGGGGGACAACTTTTGTGACTCCCTGTTTGCTTCCCTGGACAACAAAGCCCTTCCAACATGGGGTCTCGACTCTTAAAGAAAAGACTGCTCCTATGGGAGCAGAGTTGCTCCTATGGGAGCAGAGTGTTTCCTTTGAGAGTTGACCCCATTGAGAAGACGGGCAAAAACGAAAATGCAGGGTTGCTTCCCTTGAAAGTAAAATGTTTACCAACCATGGACGTGCATGGCTACATACGCCTTAAAACATAGTGCTGAATTTACAGTAGAACTAACAGCAATTGTTCTCTCATTTTTTTATTTGTAAGAAAAATATTTAAATGTATACTCTGCAAGAACGTCCATGACTTGTGACATTTACTGGCAGTTAATACAAACTGTTGCACAATTTTGCATGGATGAAGCTAGAGGAAGACCAGGGAGAAGTTGTTTCCAAGCAGGATCAATCTTCTCCCTGTTTTGAGCTGATAAATACTTCTCCCTGATATTAGGGTTCAGATCTGCAGGTTGATCCCTGTTTTTTTTTTTTTTTTTTTTTTTTTATTTGAATTTTATGACTGAAAATGGGATTTCAAGTATGCAAATATACATGCCCCTAAAAAGGTATTACTCCCAGTCAAATTTAGTGTATTTTAAGCTGTGATGTAAAGTACATGTATACTGTTTTATAATTATTAACTGATTATGTTATAAAGCACTAAGGGGACGGACAGTGGTGATCTTACTGGGTCTTGAATAAATTGAATTTACACAACAACTTGATCCACTTTAAGTATTTTCAAGTGGTCTGCTTCATATAATATAATATTGCCCTCTGATATTACTGAAGAAGAATATTCTGGATTAGCTTCAGGACAAGTAATTGACCTGTCGCCACATGCCAGTCAAAATATGCACTGACCAGTCAAATCAGGTAAAACTCTCGGACAAACAAATGCACATGTGTTTTTGTGACAATAGTTTCTTTTGTTAAATATACTCGGACAACTTGGAAAGGCGGAGCGATAAGCGCTTTGGCGTTAGGTCAATTCCAATTTATATGGATTACAATAACATTCATTGAATAGCCTACACATGTAGTCTATCACATTAACAACACAAATGTATTCATATGAAGAACTGTTAATTTCACAGTCATACCTATTCACACACCAGTAATTATATACTTTTCTTTGCTAAAACACTTCTTTGCTAAAACACCATTATGCAACAGTAATTTAAAGCTCCAATTATATCTGTCACCATGACATACAGTTTATTCTTAAAATGCCAAAACAAGCAGACAAAAAAATTTGCATATGCAAAATTTCAAAAAAGGTTTCTTCTAAGCTATATCAAATTGAGAATTCAATGAGGGCAGTCAGGGAAGTTCCAGAAGAGGTGGCTCATTATGAGCAGCCTCCTCTGGAACTATGCTGTTTGCAGATTCAACTATTTTCTATTTTGGCACTTTAAGTGTTACAACAGAAAAAGTCACTGGAAGACCAAACTTTAGAAAGCTCTGGAAACAACAAGTACACTGACCCAGGTGTCTACACTTCTCTCACGCTATCTAAAATTAGTTTTCATTTTGTCAGGTTTCTCAACAATAACATGAACAAGTAGGCTTCATTTTATCCAGCATTAAAGGCAAGGAGAATAATACATAGAATACTTGGTTATTGTGCAAATAAACACATAATACTTAAATATGCACTTACTTGTATAACTATATCAATCTAACTATGATGTCAGGAATTACAATTTGAGAATTTCACCACTGAATCATAATGCATTTATCCATCAAAATCATTATTGCAATGTTGCATCTAATTTCAAAATATAGCACCAACACAAATTCATGTTTTTCTACTATAGATATACTAGAGTTCGCTAGAGCTACACAATACTGTCTTACTTCATTGTCTCTTAATGGTGGTAACTCTGACACTCAACTCTTTATAGAGAGAGAAAACCAACAAAGTGGTTGTGCGCCCAGCACAGACTCAGATCACTCTGGGCATCTGCCTAGTCTGATCAGTCTTCGCTGTCCGAATGGAGGCAGCTTAGACCCTTAGCTACCCTTTAAGTGCTTAGCGAAGTCTGATCACACTGGGCTGACACCCATGCTGATCAGAGTCTGCACTGGGCCCACTACCACTTTGTTGGTTTTCTTGTGTTGCGGCTCATATCTGGGCCCTGTTGTTCAAAACTAACAATGTCGGTAGTCAACGAGATGTTATATTTTCAAACATATTGTATGCAAAAACTCGGCAATTTTTGGCATACATTTTTTTTCAGCAAACAATATTAGCACAATTTTATGTGTACTAAAAGACCTACAGTTTCTTCCTTAAGCTTTGAACAACTGGGTTCTGACAATTTTTCTGAGAGATCTTTTGCAGTCTCAATAAAACATAATGATGCTATGCCCCTCCCCATCTCTGTCCCATCCCCTCCCCATCACACTACACCCCAGCAGGCATATAATGTTGAGACAACAGAACACTGGCTCAACATTATGATGTTGAATCAATGTTGATTCCATGTTATTTGCCCACTGGGACACACAGACTGATCTGAAATTCATTATCATTTCACATAAGGCACCATTCCTAATGATTTTGACTGTTTTGTTTGTGTGTGTCTTAATCTTCTTCTTCGATTCCTATTTATGTTACTCATTCTTACAAAACAATTAATTAAAACAAAAACTAAAACTATTCAGTTTGAGATCACAGACATAAAACTGATCGATTATATGATTCACAAAAAAGCCACCTAGCCAGCATAAACAGCCAAGACTCAGATCACCTACCCATCCACACACTTTGATCAGTTTAAGCTGTTCACTCTGTATTTTTCTCAAGATCCACAAGCCACTGATGCAGTCAAGGAATACTCTGACCTGACTGCATGTCCTAATGTGCTTATGTATTGGGACACCTAAAAGAATTAATTTTTCATTTGTCCCAAATGGAAAATTAATGGTTTTAGGGGTTCCAATATTTAAGCACATTTGGGTATGGGCAGGCTTATCTACATTTTTGCTGTTCACAAAGGCTACAAGGTGCCTTTTCTTCATGACATGGCTCCAATTTAAGTCAAGTAGAATTATCAGTATTTCATGCATATTTCAAATCATACAGCATGATTTCAAATGGCAACAGGTTACAACATTAATTTAAACTTTTACTCAAATTCTCTCAAACATTTCATTGCATTAAGGCCAATAAAGAAAACCCCAACAAAAGCAGGAACAATCAGATCTATTGGCACTGAGCATTAACAGATGCATGTACAAAAAGGTCCAAATAGCATAAAGTTCTGATAACAGTTCCTACACAATTTTGATTTCTCTACGAAAACAAGAAAGCCCCGCATCTTCTGATGAGAGTTCATGTTTTTATGGCAATTGTTTATATAATCAAAAGTCTGTCTTACGTGGAGCTCTGCAGACATTTTTATCATACTGTATTTCCTCGGCTATACAACCATTTTTCCCTTCCAAAACATTCTCAAAGATCTAGATCTGTCTTCTAAGAGTGATCTAGATCTTAGGGATTGTTTTGGAAGAGAAAAACCCATCTTTATCATACCATTGGTTGGTTGATTTGATGCTTAACGTCCACGGTAAACAACTAAGGTCATGTCGGGACGGTCAGTTAACCTAACCACACTATTCCCTCGGCAGGCTTAGACCTTCTACGCGGTTAACAAGTACTTAGTGCACATACTTTCGCCAGTAACTGACAACTTCCCTTCTTGAATCAGCGGAAGGAGGAACAAAAGTATGTGGCCAGACCCGGATTCGAACCCAAGACTTCTGACTTACGAGTCAGGTGCCCTACCGATTGCCCTACCCCGCCCGGCTTATCATACCATATTTCTTCAGTTATAAGATTATATTTCTTCAGTTATAAGACTTTATTTCCCCCCACCCCCTTCCAAAACAATCCCAAAGATATAGATCCCTCTTCTAAGACAGATCTTTGTAACTGTCTGGAAGAGATTTCTTAGCTGAATTACACAAAAATAATTTACATATTTGTGATAGTTTTGGAAAATGTTATCAGGGTTAACAGCTGAAACCTTTCCATGGGGGCAACTCATACAGACATCCCTACACATATATTCACAATAAGGTGGACTAATAATAATACACTGTTCTTTTCTAGTCTAACTGTATGACATGTTTAATTAATGTAACATGTATGTACACTAACTAATCAAAGTACATAACCTGATCACTTTTTATGTATTTTTCATATCTTGCCCTTACATTTTCACAAAAGAACAAGTAGTATTTTGGAAGTTGTTTACGGAATATGGCATAAATTTTATTTGGCCAATTTTTATTTCAGCATGTCTATGAGCATGGTGTTTAAGGTGTTTGGGTACACAATCAAGTTTTTTTTTATTTTTCGAAAAACTTTTGTGGCTTCCTGTTTGCTTTCCAGGTTGACACGGCCCTTCCAAACTGGGATCTACTCTTAACAGAAAGAATTTGCTTCAGGTGGAGCAAATTATTTCTTGTAAGAGTTGACTCTTTTGGAGAAGGGAGGCAAAAATAAAACTGGTAGAGTTGCTACCCCTGAAAGTGTACTGATTTGCCTTAAATTCTGTGATTATTATGATTAACTATAGTCTACTAAATAATATACCACTTAGTAACATGTTTTACAAGTGTCAGAATATATATTTGATTCCAAAATGAAAAACATACTGGCCTACAAGGTTTCTGAGTTCATATGAAGCCATTTTCGGGTGAAACAAACCTTTAAAAACACAATGTATATGTTCTAGATACAATAACTATTTTTACCAACAAAAATTCAACTGAATGCTGCATCTTGCCTGTCTCCGCCTTGTTGCAATACAGCCCTTACAACAGAGCTAAAATAAGGTTTATGCCAACGCTATTTAAGCAAGACCTAAGTTTCCTTTTCCCTTACAGGTGAGATAAAAATTGTCACTTATCTGGAGATTGGATGGAAAAGAGGCAACTGATGTTGTGGGGATGTGGGATGAGGGGCTGATGTATGGTTCTTATACTTAATGACTGACATCACAAACTGGTAGCAGTTCTAGATCTTGGTTAAAAATTTGCTGCTTACAGCTTTTGATATTTCCCCCTCCATATTCAGAGAGACTTGCCTGATTGAAAGCTAGTAAACAAGGTTCGAATATGCGATACTGTATTTATTAAGTTATACGACAGGACTTTTTCCCCTCCAAAGCAACCCATAAAATCTAGATCCATTTCATAAAATGGATCTAAATTTTTTGGGTTGTTTTGGAAAGGAAAATTCCATCCTACAGGATTACACAAGACTGGGGTCATTCAAAATGGGAAAAGTCCCCATCTTGTAACCAAATAATTACTGCAGTCTTGGTGATAATGCTGAGCGTATTGCTGTTCATCCACCATAAAAATATTCTGACCACTGACATGTCTGCAAACATCATTGAACAACCTTTGTTACAGTATCTGAAGTTAATGCCCAAGAAGTCTGATAAATAATTTCCAGAAAGTCATATACATGTTTTAGCATCTCCCATCAGGTCACAATTGCAGGCCACATAACTTCCGATATACACCCAATACAGAAGTTATAACCATGCACTGATTCAAAATATCCATATACAGTCATCACATATTTTCCAGTATTTTCAATATTTTATATTGGAAATTGTCTAAACTATCAAAGTTACCAGATTTTTAAAAAGTTCAGAACAAGAGTTCCATGAGACCTGAATCCCTCACCTGAGTTGATGTATGACACTGCATCTCCTACTTTAATAATTTCAGAGAAATCTAATTTTCACAAACAAAAGCTCAAGAAAGCAAATATGACTTTTCTGTCAACAGGTCAATGGTCAACCAAGGATCATTTGAACTGAACAAATATTCAAGTTTATGAGTTCCAGATACTGTATACCAAGTTTCAATACCACCAGCCATTAGATTATGCAGATGAAGACTTTAAAAGAATTCTACCATCTACCGGCATGTTGGCCATCTTGGTCATATGACCAGAACCATGTAAACAAATAAACCTTCATGTACTCATTTAGGAAGTTCAATACCACAGACTTCAGTAGTTTCTGAGAAATCTAATCTTTTAGCATTTTCCCAGATAACCACAGTGTATGGAAGCAAATCTGACTTTCCATAACAAGATCAAAGGTAAACCTAAGGACATCATCTGAATGTCATTGGCCATTTGGTTCTAGAAAAGACAAGTGTTTAAGGGTTTTACCATATAAGGACAGGACAGTCAGCTTGGCAATGTAACCTAAACCATTTGAACAAACTTTCGTTCCCCTAACCCATGGAGGCTATATATGATGAAATTTGTTTCCACTTGCCCTGTGGTTTTGGGTGAAAAGATGTTTGAAACTGTTCAGAAAATGTGACAACAATGCAGCCTGCCTATCCTATAAGCTCCCCAGGAGCCTTTGGCTGAGTGGAGCAAAAACACCATAGCAAAAGATACAGAAAACATATGGTTTTCAGCTATATGATTTTTTTTCAATAATTCCAAGTCAAACTGCCCTCCCACATTCCCACCCCAACCCCATGTATAGTCCTTTTCCATTTCCATAGAGGCCAAGACCAAGCATATGCTCTTCCTGCAATACTGTGATAAAAACTTCTGATGGAACAGCAAACTTATTCACAAATCCAGAACTCTTAAAAATTGCACATCATTAAAATTATGGTTATGTACAATCATTATATTTACAGTCCTGATTATTTACAATGTTTAATCTACATTATTTACTAGACATATATTCTACAATCTGATATTATCACTAGAAAGTATCTGTTTCTTGTTTATGTGGTTCTCCTTATCAACTGATAATTGGAAAAACAGTACAGAACACACAAGGATTGTGCATTTCTGAGAACATTCTGACCCTGTGGTCCAGATAAGGGTGGGTCTAGATAAAGTCATTTTTTTCGACCTATAACATATGTTGTGATCCCTCATTAGAATTGCCTCAGTGAAGTTGTTCTAATCAGGGGTCTTACATTTTTTTATTGAGAAAAACAACTCACTAACAACTGTGCAAAATGTAAATATGGATGTTTAAGAATATATTTCTGCTGGTGATAGATATTTCAATGATCTACTCACTTACTTTACTGTCACAGCTCCAGACAGGCCAAAATTTGGGATTTTGATTGATTGATTGATTTGTTGCTTTAAGTCCATGGTAAACAGCTATGGTCATGTCGGGATGGTCAGTTAACCTAACCACACTATTCCTGGGCAGGCTTAGACCTCCTAAGCGGTTAACCAGTACTAAGTGCACATATTTTCACCAGTAACTGACAACTGCCCTTCTTGAATCAGCAAAAGAAGAAACGAAAGTATGTGGCCAGACCAGGTATCGAACCCAGGACCTCTGACTTATAAGTCAGGTGCCCTACCGACTGCGCTACGCGGCCCAGCCTTGGGACAAGAAACTTCTACAAAAATCCTCCACCAAATTATTAGCATCTGATGCTGTGACATATTTGGACTGTAGCTTATGACTAGACTGTGTACTGCTGTTTGTATCATGGTGAGATATGTTCATGGCATGAGTAGCAAAGACACTGGTTGGACTGAATACTAGGGCACCTTACTGGATTAACTCTTCCATTATCATATCTGTTTTGTTATAAGATGGGATTTCTACCCTCAAAAATATCAAGATCCATCCAATATAACCCCAGAAATCTAGATCCATCTTATAAGCTGGATCTAGATTTTTGTGACTGTTTTTGAAAAGAACCCCATATTATAGCAGAATTATATGACACATTAGATATTTGGGGTCAGTCTGGAGGAAGAGAGGGAAGGAGTAGGGGTGGGGGGATGTGGAGAGAAGGGCAGGGGAAAAGGGGCTACACTGTCACACAGCAATTATTACGGTACCTATACTGGGGTGCAGTGAGATAATCCAGTAAAATTTCCTACTATTCTGCAGTATATCAGTAATTCTTTACTGTACTTATATTATGTACACACCACTATAATGCCACAAACTTTTGATACAACCCTCCTCTTGAGCGGTTTCATTTTTTTTTTCTCTAATTTTTTTAAAACTAATCTAAGTCCTAAGTATGATCAGGTCTTCATAAATGTGACCATTCCTCTTGTGTCGGGTTTTCTCCTCCTTCATGGTCATCTGGAAGAATAAATCTACTGGCCGAGCCAAGGGAACTGGTACGACTGACGCTACTCTCGCTGCTTGTTGACTCCAGGGACAATCTCATACTGCCAGGGGCTATCTGTTCGTAGTCCTGAAAATAACCAAGAACAGTGTTTGAAATGGTGTATTTTCCTATTTCTAAAGAAGATAACTATTTATTTTTATCAGAGGTTGGTTTCCACTGTACACAAACTAACAGTGCAATAACAATATGGCCACTTCTTGACAATGTGTGTATATTTTAATTTATTCATAATACTGTTTCTTCTCCAGAAAATTCTCTGCGGAGTTACTCTATTGTTTGTTTTTCTTAACCCATTCCATTCGGGATACCCGTTTAGGGGTATCTGGGCAAACAGATTGGATCCAGATCAGGCCCCACAAACGTGGGGCCTGATCTGAGATCCAAACTGTTTGCTGCCTAGACATCATTTCTACAAGAGTAAGTTAGACCAATATTGTCAAAATATTCTTGATTTTTGATGCAGACGACAATTTCAGCAGACGACAAAAAAAATACCCAGAATACAATGGGTTAAGGTCAGTGGGTATACTTTCAGGGGAAGTAATTCTGCCATTTTCATTTTTGCCTCCCTTACAAATGCGGGTTAAGTTGTACAGGAAATAATTTCCTCCAAGAAGGGCAAATGCGTTCCTTTAACAGCTACCCCTTTTTTGAAAGGTTTCGTCACCCAAGGAAACAAACAGAATGTCACAAAAGTTGCTCCCCTTTGATAAATGGCAGAAAAACATGCACTTTACCATGTGTATTGGTCTATAAAATGGGGTTTCACCTCTCTAGAATGATCACAAAATCTCTAAATCAGTCTAAAGAATTTCTGCTATTGGGTTTTTCCCTTCCATAACAATCCCAAAAATCTAAATCTGTTTTATAAGACTGATCTAGATTTTTGGGATTGCACTAGTTTATATAGAAGGAATAAACTCTGTCTTATAACCAAAAAAATTCAGTACATGGGATTAAAATATCTTGAGCTCCAGGTTAAGTGTGGCTTTTGACGGTAATTCTGGGGAGTTTTTATTTCACCATTACATAATATTAAATGCTGTGATCCCTTAACAGAGCTGTTCTCAACCTTCTTTCACATACAGTTTCAGTCCTGTTCTGGGCATCTTTCACATTGGTGAAAGATGCCCAGAACAAGGCTGAGACTATACAATATTTATTTGGTTATAAGACAAGAGGTTTTTTTCCTTCCAAAACAATCCCAAGCATGTAGATCTGCCTTATAAGACTAGACAGATTTAGATATATGGGATTGTTTTGAAAGAGAAAAACTATCTAACAGCCAAATTACATACAAATAATTTTCATATTTGTGGCCATTTATGGAGAGAGAAAAACAATCTAATAGCCGAATAAATATGGTACGTGGAAGATGCCCAGAACAAGGCTGAGACAATATCAGGTCAGCAGTATGAATAACAGTTTGATCATAGACAGATTACTCTACTTCTTCTTGCAGTCAAATACTGTAAAACACTTATATTTGGCGGCAGCAAAATTTGGCGGTTTTTAAATATGGACCTTTTGGCGAATTTTTATTTTGGCGGTTTTGTGATTCTCAAGAATAAAGTATTTCTACTGACGTCGTATTTGGCTTTTTATTTGAGCTCTATATTGGCATGGTGATTAAAACAATAACAATTATTATTATAGTCATGTTACAGTTTGGGTAGTTTATTGTTTGAAGTAAACAGATTTTGTCTTCCTTCTGATTTAATCAACTTAATTGAAATACTAATTAGTATGGTGAGAACATGTTCATACTCCGTGCCTTCCCACTTGTTGTTTGCGAAGAATCTTCTTTTGCGCTTATATATGTGATGTGTATTAGCTTTGTTATTTTAGTAGAGGAAATAGGATCATGTGCTCAATAATATTTCGTTTTCTTTCGGTATCTTGAGGTTAAATTGGCGGCATTTTAATTTGGCGATTTTCTTCATTTCCGCCAATATCGCCAAAATAAAGTGACCGCCAAATATAAGTGTTTTACAGTATATAAACTCATAACTGACAACACTGAACAAGAGGTTCTATTCATGACAAGCTATGGCATAACTTACTATTATAATAATGACATGTTTCGCTAAGGCATATCCTTACATACTAATATAATATTAACATGTTTGCTAATAAGCAACATAAATTCATAACACATTTTAACAGATTCGCCTGGTCCTGTGGCAGGGGCAGATAATCATGTCAGAAGAAACTCTGATAGTATCAGTAAGCTAACCTTACTTTGATAATTTTTTCTGTGTTCTGTAAATGGTTGAAAAGAAGATTTCCACCTCCAGCAGGAATCAAACCTGGGACCACTAGATCAGCAGGCCAGTGCTAAATCCACTGAGCTACCATGGCTCCAATATATTTTTAGGCATATATATAAACTCACAGCAGGGGCAGATAACCTGTCAGATGTCTGATTGTAACAGAAAACATACTTTTACTTCATTCATTCATTTCTTTGATGTTTCACTAAGATGTTCTCAATGTTATAGGAACTGCAGGCCAAAAACCATTTTTTGGATATGTATATAGCTCTGCAGTAGGAGCAGATAACTACATCAGACAGAATTCTGATTGTTACAGATACCATATTTTACCTCAATCATTTATGTGAAGTTAGACCAAGATATTCCAAACAGTAAAGGAGGTACAGACAAAAAATACTTTTTGGATCAACATCCGCTGTAACTGTCAGAAATTATCAAAATTTGCTAATTGGTAATCACCAACAAACTATGGTAATGTGCGTTTATATTGGGGCACCTAAAAATAATGTATTTTCCATTTGGGACAAATGGAAAATTTATTATTTTAGGTGTCCCAATACTTAAGCACATTAGGGGTATTCCTAAGGGGCATACACACATCAAGTTTGATGAAAATTCCTCAATATTTACTATAGTTATTGATTTGAAATTAAGAGCAGCTGGACAGACGGACACCCGTATGATGATGGGTATAATATAATACCCAGCCACTATCATGTGGTGGGGTGTAATAGAGCAACTAAAAGTTAACTGTCTTTGGAAAGGGAAAACATGTAGCTAAAAAATGATACATATTTTATGCTAAAATGCTCAGCAGGCTTGCAAAATTTTATGTAAGAGGCCCTGAGTTTGGGAAAAAAACATGGTAAGGCATTCAAACACAAGAGAAGCAGATCAGGCTACTCATCTCTTGTCTGACTGGAGCATCAACTGACATTTACTGTGTGGCAAAAGCCTACAGTAAAACCTGATTAATTTGTGCAGGCTAATCTAGGCCTAGCTTTTCAAAACCAATGATGTCCTTAGTTACATGGAACTAGATGTAAATTTTTTTAAATGCATTACACAAAATCACTGCTACCTGGCCCCAAGGTTATAAAACTTTTTTCATGCTCAACTCAGCTGAGCATGAAGTTTTACCTGCTGATAAATTGCAAATTACTGGTAAGTACAGTTCTTTTCATGCTCAGTTTAGCTGAGTATGAAATTTTCTCTGCTTATAAATATGAAAATGCCAACATTAGTTGGCATTTTCATATTTATCAGCAGAGAAAATTTCATACTATTTTCTCTGCTTATAAATATGAAAATGCCAACATTAGTTGGCATATTCATATTTATCAGCAGAGAAAATTTCATACTCAGCTGAATCAAGCACGAAAAAAGTTTTCTAACCTTGGGGCCAGTTTGCTGGGAAAATGTCAGGAGCTTGCAAAAGCTCTTAAGATTTTTTAAGCAAACAATATTGGCACCTTGGTTTTTTTTAGTCTAGAAGACTTAATAAATCCTTGACAAACGATTTAGTTATGCTAACAATGCTCTGATTAATTTGGCCCTTATCTTTAAATGGTCCCAATATCAATCTTGTACTTTCCCAGACACAAGGCCTCATACAAGAAGCTGAAAAGCATTTAAAAGCAAGTAACTCCTGTAGTATGAAAGATCTTTTTTCTCACCCCACCCCCCTTTTTTTGTCATTTTGTAATATACATGTAAACTGGAAAAGGTTTCCTTATAAGCTCTGGGATGTGAAACTGAAGGAAGAGGGAAAAGCAACTGATTGCTACACAAGAATAGGCTGTGAATAATGTAGTTTCTCAACAATCAATATGGCACTTTCTAATGCCAATTCTGATAACTGACTAAAAGCCTAACAGTTTCTGTTCCAAGGTAACTATCTGAACATAATATGCTTGGCAAGTATGCATGGCTTTAACACAACTATTATTTTCATTTACTATACAGAGTTCTAAATAACAGGGAGTATTTGGTGATAATTAGAGATAATTTTTGCTATTTCTGCTTAAAAACATATGCTGTGACCCCTCATCTGAACCGTCTTGACGAGACGGTTCAGATGAGGGGTCACAACATATGGTTTCAATGAGAAAAAAAAACAAAAATTATCCCTCAATCATCATCTAATACCCCTTTTATCTAGTGCTCTGTAGACTATATAATTACGCAGAGGTGCTTTATCTTATCAAGACACAGACTCAGTACCAGGTGAGGAAATGCCTCTTATAGATTAGTTCTCCTGAGCCTCCTGGGGAACATCGTTATGAGAATTCAACTGGCCAAAAAACATTTCTAAAGACTGCAAAATTTTCAATTAGAAGCAGAAAAATAATCCCACATTATCATCTCAAGAAACATCTTTATCTTGATTTCTGATCTACGAGATGAACAAAGTGGTGCAAATAAGCAATAAAATATAAAATAAATCCATAGCATTAACATGGGCAAGTTATGTTAATGATTAAAACTATTTACAGAAGAATTTGTAAAAAATAATTTTGTGTAATCAATAAAATAACTGCATGCAAACTGAGTGTCTTATTAGAGAGTAAGAGATTCATGCAATGGAAAGTATGTGGGAAGACTGCGACATCACAACAGAGATAGGTCAATAATCTCGCTAGCTACCTATTCATATGAGTTCCCGTAGCTTGATAAGTTCTGGTTGGGAGGCAAACTGTTGGATCCCTGTTTAATAGGTGAGTATGAAGAAAATATGATACATGTACAATGGAATACAATATAGGAGCATGTCATGGAATATACATATTTTGAAAAGCAAAACAACCTGCATATGTATAAGCTTGAAGATCGGAATCAAGAAAATGTAAAATATATAAAATGGAGCATATTGTTAAGAGTCCAGAGCTCTAGATAAGAGGGAGTAATTGGTGTTAACTAGGGATAATTTTTGTTAATTCTGCATAAAAACATATGTTGTGACCCCTCATCTGAACCGTCTCGATGAGACGGTTCAGATGAGGGGTCACAACATATGTCTCGATGAGACGGTTCAGATGAGGGGTCACAACATATGGTTTCAATGAGAAATAAGAAAAATTATCCTTAATTACCATCAAATACACCCTCTTATCTAGAGCCCTGTAAGACCTAAGAATTAACCAGCTTGAGTACCTGATGATAATTCTGAGGTAGCTTCCATTAATTCTAGGCGAAACTTTATGCTGTGGTCCTCACTATAACCCTTATAGGGCCACAACGGAAGCTCATTATTTCGTTTTTACTGAGAATTACACCACACAATCTCAGAATTACCATTGTATCCGTATACCACATGAAGGGGCAATAAGGATAATTCATATTTCTGCTTAAAAACATATGTTGCAACCCCTCATTAGAATTGTCTCACTGAGATAGTTCTAATGAGGGGTCACAAAATATTGTCATTGAGAAGAATGAAAAATGATCTCAGAATTATCCTCAAAATCACCCTTTATCTGAAGCTAAATGTACTCTTGTTATTTTGTGCTTTGCTGTTCGATGATGATATTAATAAACACAAAACAACATTTGTCAGAAAAAGCTATATTACATAAGCAATAACGAAATTTGTTGTTTATATATAAACTTCAACACCTCCAGAATGAAAGCAATATACTAAGACCATTAAATAGTAAATTTACGTAAATGCCTTTTTCCCTAGTCCATAATGACAGAAGTGACAACAGAAATTATGAATGATGACCAAAATCACAAAATCCCTAGAAAAGATTACTCTGACCAGTATTTTACATTAATACCCTCCTATGGCAGAACACTTGCAAATTAAAACTTTATATTTCTCCATATCATTTCACAAGTATAAAATACGCAAGAAGTTTTATACACAAAATTTTGGCTTGTTGTACATTTTGAGTGTAATCAAAGAAATTCTGCATGTGTTTAAAAGTACATATACAAGCCGCGACACGACAAAACCAACAATGTGGTTGTGTGCCCAGTGCAGACTCAGATCGGCCTGGGCATCCGCCCAGTCTGATCAGAGTCTTTGCTGTCTGCATGGAGGTAGCTTAGACCCTTAGCTACCCTTTGAGCTCTTAACAAAGTCTGAGTAAACTATGAAGATGTCCAGGCTGATCTGAATCTGCATTGGTCGCACAACCACATTGTTGGTTTTCTCATGTCGCGGCTCATATTATGATGACTTCAGTGCTGCTATAAAATCATCCTTTTTTTAATTTAAAATGTTATTTGCATTAATTAGCATCTACTTAATTAGTAATCTTTTCTCCAAAGCAGGTCCATTTTGAACCAGTTAATCACATGTTAGATGTTAGAGGTGAAGAAAGAAGTTTACAAATATTATTTCTACCTAGAGTGTGTTTGCATCCTAAAGACATAAGAAAAACAATTTCTCAGTTTTACTTCACTGTAGAAAAGGGGCGTTTTGATTATAACTCTAGTTTTTTTCCTAGTTACTCCCCACTAAAACCACCACCAGATGATTCTAATGAAGAGTCTAAACAGACGTCAGAATTACAGTGCTCCAGATAAGAGGGGGTAACAGAGATAATTTAGGGATAATTTTCCATTTACTCCACAAAAACGTATGTTGTGACCCCTCATTAGAACCATCTCACCGAGACGGTTCTAATGAGGGGTCACAACATTTGTTTTTGCTGAGAAATAAGAAAAATTGTCTTTGAATTATCCTCAATACCCCCCCTTATCTGGAGCTCTGAGAAATGGTATCAGATTATCATAAAACAACCTCTCTATCTGAAGCTCTGCTAACTATTGATGCAACAGAAAATTTTATTTATCTGAACGAATTTTGCATGAAGCCTTTAACAAGCTGAATTTTTATCTCTAATTGAGGAAAATGTGTACACTTTTATAAGAGGCAATTCTACCATTTTTGTCTCCCTTCCCAGTGGGGGGTCAACTCCAAAAGGAAAGAATTTGTACTTTCCTTTAAGGGTAGATCCCCTTTAGGAAGGTTTTGGCTTCCAGGGAAACAAACAGGAAGTCATGAAAGTAGTTCCCCTTTGCTAAAATGGTGGAACAAATCAGGAATGACATGTACCCATGCATCTTGAACCCAGACTTGTTTTATAACCATCTTGGCCATGTCAAGAGAAAAAGTGACCTACAGCAAGTGTGAACACACACTCAGATCAGCCACTGATCTCCTGACAGAGAACTTAAGGATAACTTTACTTATTTTTCCATAAAAACATACTCTGTGACCCCTCATTAGAAATGACTCTTTGAGGCAGTTCTATTGAGAGGTCCCAACATATGTTTTCATACAAACACCCCTCATTAGAACCATCTCATTAAGATGGATCTAATGAGAATCCACAACATAGGTTTTCATTGGGAAATAAGGAAAATTATATTCAGAATTATCCTCAAAACCTTCTTATCTGGATCTCTGTGACAGCTCCTGATTTGTTGTCTGATTAGAACCCATAAGGTATTGTTTGTTCGTTTTTGTAATTTTTGTTTACTTGTGAAATTAAAAGTTAAGACAGTATATCATAATTTATCCATTTATCCCATGAGTTTAACATCACAGTAAGAATGGGTGCAATCTACTGAATTTCAACTTGAAACACTATTTCAACACCCCCCCACCCCACCCCCACAGTGTACAGCTGCCAAAAAGTATTTTAAACAGATGGACAGACAGATGGGCTCAAACCAAGATACCAGCTCAACTTCTTTGAAGTTGGGGAGCTTAAACAAGGATGTAACAGACTTATGGTTATACTATTTACTGGCTGTATCTTTGTATCTTTAGTTTTCTTATGAAATCTATGACAATCTGCAGACATTCAAATGAGCAAACACTCTTGTGGATGAAAACTGAGCACTTTATTTCTAACATGAATTGTGTGGTGGAATCCCATTTGAATTGCCTTGCCATAGAGATCTCAATTTTATACAAAGAGACTGTTAACCCCAAGATTTTATGGACCACTTTGACATAACCTAATGATGCCAGACACTGAGAAAAGACTTCAGCAGACAATAAAGACCCAGAGTCTGTCCCATCAGCTATTGTGCCACCATCTTTCTGACACATCAATGGATATTACAATCAACTTGTTCTCAGTTTAGTATAATTATAATACTGCATCTTAATCCTTATACGGCCAAAAAAGAATACCAAGAATTCAAGGACTAAAGGGCAAACAGTGTAGATTCAGATGAGGTGGCTCATAATGAGCCACCTCCTCTGGATCTACACTGTTTGCAAATTCAACTCTTTTAGTTTCTAGCGATTTAAGGGCTAATATTTTAATAGGGTACTAAAATGATTATTTCTGTTTTGCCCTTCCATAGATATGATAAGGTCTATATATATCTTAAAAGTTGAGGAAAACATTCCTTAAAGCTGGAGACACAACAAACTTACCTCAAACACAGTGGGAGAGGGTTCCCCCAGTATGTTGTCTGGGCTGTCAGATGCACTTGCTGTTGACCTTGGGCGACCGGTGTTCAGTGAACCTCCTACCTTCCGGGGCATTTCTCGAGGAGCATTCCCTGTTGTATAAAATCATCCCATATCATACATGTACACCATTTACAAGCATAATTTTTAGAAAAGAATACGTACGACCATGTAATCAAGCGAGTATGAAATGCGTATTAAACTGATGCAGACAGCTACATTTACTGCTCAATACTTGGACAAGCAGACATGTCAGAAAATCTCATTATATTTTTCACATGAAACTGTCATCAATATTAACTAATGAAATGCCAAGGTTTCAACAGCTTTAAACAAAGTACTATCATAAAACATTCATGATAAATTTAAGGTACTACCAGTCACAGATTGTTTTACAAACTTTGTTAAAGTGAACAGGAATTTTGCACCATCTTGAAGTCACATCTTGAGCATGTAGTATAGCAAGCTGCTAAATGCAAGAAGAGTGCTTAATGTCTATAGATGCAATACAGCAAAAAGTCTGCACATACATGCAGTGTAATCAGAGCATTTGTTGTTTGCACACAACATATGAGCCGTGACACGAGAAAACCAACAATGTGGTTTTGCGCCCAGGGCAGACTCAGATCATCTGTCCAGTTTGATCAGACTCTTCGTTAAGTGCTCAAAGGATAGCTAAGGATATAAGCTAACATGTGGACGGCGAAGACTCTGATCTGAGTCTGCCCTGGGCGCACAACTACATTGATGGTTTTGTCGTGTAGCGGCTCATATATAGAACTTAAAGAAGCAATAGGAGCACAATAAAGGCTCTAGCTCACTTTCACACAGTCAATGACTAGTTTGTGTTTTTACTGTTTGCCAGTATGGTGAATGGGTACACTTTCTTGAGAAGCAACTTCTCCACTTTCATTTTCGCATCCCCCTTCAATAAGAAATTGCTCCTCTAAGAATCCCTCTGGATCCCTGTTTGGCATCACTCCACTTCAAGTGATGCTGAACAGTGTTTCTCAGGAATAGCTTTTTCTATCCAAGCAGCCATGGACGACTCTTATGGTCCTGTCATGTATTTTTGTATAGGGCAGCTAAACACTGATCAAACCCTTGAGGAATCTATATCAAGTTGACAGTGAAAGCCCAGACTGATCTCCAAATTACACTCTCATTGCCTTATTCCTTTTTCCTACTCACCATTATGAGATCTAGCTCCTCAGATTACACTCTCATTGCCTTATTCCTTTTTCCTACTCACCATTATGAGATCTAGCTCCTCTGAGGATCTGCTTATTTTCTTGAACTTGCCTACTCTGGAAGAGGTTTCTAACTTTCTTTACCCCACCACCACCACTTCTCTCTCCTACAGAGCTGGACATACTCTCCTGTAATAGAATGGCAACTTTTGGTCATACATACATCATTGTGCTATACAATGGGTATTAAATCTAACTTGCCATTTATTTCAAGTCATTTCAAACCTAAAATCAGAGGTCAAGGTAAGACTGAGTAGCTGGTAGTAATTAGGGATAATAAAAACCAATGCTGTGACAAATTATTCAAATCATCTTGCCAAGACGTTCTAATGAGGGGTCACAAAATATGTTTAAGATCAAAAATAAGAAAAATTATCTCAAAATTATTTTCAAATACACCCCTATACATAGGCCATTTACACATTCTGCTTTCAATAAGAGTGCACGGCTATTTTAAGCATGTCATATGTAAAACTGATATTGTTCATGTACACTTCCATTAACTAGAAAATGTGTTTATGAAACACTATGCCCCCAACCATATGCTTGTCTCTAGAGAAGGTTCATCCAATAATGCTTGTACCTTTGTACCATAGGCTTACAATGCACTAAGTCGAAAAAGGGGCTTAACTCAGTCAAAAATTTACGAATTGTTTTTGAAACTTAATCAGGTCATCTACACCTTGGGCAATATCAACCTGCAAAAATCATGATCCTAGCATCAGGGGTTCTCCAGATATTTTGTTCACAAGCTTCCATAGGCAAATAATGCACTAAGTTGAAAAAGGGACATAACTCAATCCAAAATTTACAAATTATTTTCAAAAGTTAATCAGGTCATCTACACCACAGGCAGTATCTTCCTGCATAAAGTCATGCTCCTAGCATCAGGTGTTCTTGAGATATTTTGTTCACAAGGTTCCATAGGCTTACAATCTACTAAGTCGAAAAAGGGGCATAACTCAATCAAAAATTCATGATTTCTTTTCAAAAGTTAATCAGGTCATCTACACCACAGGCAGTATCTTCCTGCATAAAATCATGCTCCTAGCATCAGGTGTTCTTGAGATATTTTGTTCACAAGGTTCCTTGGCTTACAATCTACTAAGTCGAAAAAGGGGCATAACTCAATCAAAAATTCATGATCTCTTTTCAAAAGTTAATCAGGTCATCTACACCACAGGCAGTATCTTCCTGCAAAAGATCATGCTCCTAACATCAGGGGTTCTTGAGATATTTTGTTCACAAGGTTCCATAGGCTTACAATGCACTAAGTCGAAAAAGGGGCATAACTTTGTCAAAAATTCAAGAATTTGTTTCAAAAGTTAATCAGGTCATCTACACCTTGGGCATTCTCATCCTGCAAAACCTCATGATCCTAGCATCTGGGGTTCTTGAGATATTTTGTTCACAAGTTTCCACAGGCTAAGTCGAAAAAGGGGCATAACTCTGGAAATACATTGCCAGCGGAAAAATAAAAAAATACGGGTCTGCTTATTTTCCATACTGATCATGTTTATAAAGTTTCAAGTTCCTAGCTCTTATTGTTCTTGACTATATGTAAGGGTACCTTTGTACCATAGGCCTCAATGCACTAAGTCGAAAAAGGGGAATAACTCGATCAAAAATTCACGAATTTTTTTCAAAAGTTAATCAGGTCATCTACATCGCAGGCAGTATCTTCCTGCAAATAATCATGCTCCTAGCTTCAGGGGTTCTTGAGATATTTTGTTCACAAGGTTCCATCGGCTTACAATGCACTAAGTCAAAAAAGGGGCATAGCTCGGTCAAAAATTCACGAATTTGTTTCAAAAGTTAATCAGGTCATCTACACCTTGGGCATTCTCATCTTGCAAAGCCTCATGATCCTAGCATCAGGGGTTCTTGAGATATTTTGTTCACAAGGTTCCACAGGCTAAGTCGAAAAAGGGGCATAACTCTTGAAATACATTGCCGGCATAAAAATAAAAAAAATACGGGTCTGCGTATTTTCCATACTGATCATGTGTATAAAGTTTCAAGTTCTTAGCTCTTATTGTTCTTGACTATATGTAAGGGTACCTTTGTACGATAGGCCTCAATGCACTAAGTCAAAAAAGGGGAATAACTCGATCAAAAATTCACGAATTTTTTTCAAAAGTTAATCAGGTCATCTACACCACAGACAGTATCTTCCTGCAAAAAATCATGCTCCTAGCTTCAGGGGTTCTTGAGATATTTTGTTCACAAGGTTCCATAGGCTTACAATGCACTAAGTCGAAAAAAGGGCATAACTCGGTCAAAAATTCAAGAATTTGTTTCAAAAGTTAATCAGGTCATCTACACCTTGGGCATTCTCATCTTGCAAAGCCTCATGATCCTAGCATCAGGGGTTCTTGAGATATTTTGTTCACAAGGTTCCACAGGCTAAGTCGAAAAAGGGGCATAACTCTGGAAATACATTGCCGGCGGAAAAATAAAAAAATACGGGTGTGCTTATTTTCCATACTGATCATGTGTATAAAGTTTTCAAGTTCCTAGCTCTTATTGTTCTTGACTATATGTAAGGGTACCTTTGTACCATAGGCCTCAATGCACTAAGTCGAAAAAGGGGAATAACTCGATCAAAAATTCACGAATTTTTTTCAAAAGTTAATCAGGTCATCTACATCGCAGGCAGTATCTTCCTGCAAAAAATCATGCTCCTAGCTTCAGGGGTTCTTGAGATATTTTGTTCACAAGGTTCCATAGGCTTACAATGCACTAAGTCGAAAAAGGGGCATAACTCAGTCAAAAATTCACGAATTTGTTTCAAAAGTTAATCAGGTCATCTACACCTTGGGCATTCTCATCCTGCAAAACCTCATGATCCTAGCATCAGGGGTTCTTGAGATATTTTGTTCACAAGGTTCCGCAGGCTAAGTCGAAAAAGGGGCATAACTCTTGAAATATGTGACCCGCGGAAAAAAGAAAAAACACGTGTTCGCTTATTTTTCATACTGATCATGTGTATAAAGTTTCAAGCTCCTAGCTCTTACGGTTCTTGATATGACAGACGGACAGACAGACAGACGGACAGACGGACAGACGGACAGGCCCAAACCAATATGCCCCCACAATTTCTCCGAAATTGGGGGCATAAAAACAACCATCTGTACCCTTACACCATGACTAGATTGTTAAAGCGACTGGAAAAAGTAAAATTTATCACATAATATTATGTTGAAATTATTGACACAGTCACTGATAGTAGCCATATTGGATCACAGCCACATACTAGCAATTTGTGATTGGCAAGTCTATCAGCCAATCGGATGGCTGTATGCTGCCATACAAGAAGAGCAATGGCTGCCTTGTGTCAATAATTTCTACATGTTTCTTTTTTTTTTATTTTTTCCATACAAACCAGAAAACTCTATGATCCTCAAACTGCCAAAGCTGCTCGCACCAAGGTGAGACAAAATTGCTTCACTTACCCTTGCCGTGGGAAGGTCCATCAGTGCCTGCATCCCATCCCCAGGGCCTATATGAGCTATATGACTAAAGTTGATCGGGGCTGAGATTGCTTTGGACTTGCGATCAGCGCTGAAAGAAACCAATATGAACACATGATTATCAACAGCAACTTCTTGAAACAGTAAAACCCAGTAAGTACTCTTGTATATCAATAGACAGGTTTTAAAATTATCTGATAAGATGGTTATATTTTCACTTAAGAATGCATGCTACAAGTATTGTATCGTATCCAACATACTAAGATCATCAAGTTTAGGGTGTATGGACACACTTTCAGGAGAAGAAACTCTGCCATTTTCATTTTGCCTCCTGTGTCTATGGGGATCAGCTCTTAAAATCTTTCCTTAACCCTACTGCACTCAGAACGGCCAAAACTCCACAGAGTTTTGGCCGTTCTGAGAGCAATAGGGTTAACTGAGGATTAGTCCCCATTTCGGAAGTTTTTTTACATCCAGGGAAGCAAACAGGAAGTCGTGAAAATTGTTCCCCTTCATAAAATGGAGGAAAAACATGGAGGCATATCTCAATCTTTCGAATTATCATTTTTACAAGTCAGGCAATTTCAACGGCCCAGTATCTGCTCCCCTGTTAAGTGTCTCATAGCAAATTCTTGCCTATAAAAGTAGGAAACATGAGAAGGAAAGCAAACCTTGCCACGTCAGAGTGATCTCCCTTACAGGTGTATCCAGACACCTTAATGTACAGAATGCACCAGCGTAACCCTTTTTTGACAAGTGGACTTGTCCATCCTTATCATTTGGAAGAGTCCATTTCTAGCTTCAGGGGTTTCTGGTATATGTATTCTTTTTTAATGTATTTTTCATAGAAATTCCTGTAGGCAAACAGTGTCGACCCTGATCAGTTGCCATGTATTGTAGTGTCTAAACTGGGTCTGCACTGTTTGCATATGTACCCAAAACCTGTTTCCAGTCTATAAAGGATTACAGTCTAAGTTTCATTCATAAATGAGATATGTTTCTATAGCAGCTATGCCTGAAACGTGTCATAAGGTATATTATGTATGAATTATAGAGACTCGGGCCAGTCTGCACATTCACAGAGTTCCTGCTTTCAATGTAGTTTCCTCAGGATATCCTAATAGCTCAGCTATACGAAGGGGTTTATCAACCACCCCCTTCCCCCACTCTAAAATGACTCCAAATACCTAAATTAGTCTTGTGTAAATTCTGCTATAAGATAGGTTTTTCCCTTCAAAAACAACCCCTAAAACTTCAATTAATTGACAGATCTAGAATTTTTTGGGTTGTTTGGAGGGAAAACAATCCATCTTACAACCGAATAAACACAGTAGCATTGGTGCAAACAGTGAAGACCGATCTGACTGCCAAAATGCTCAGCTGATCTGAGTCTCCATTATCTTCATATGCAGTGTAGAGAATACCATGATAGTGTCTTTTAATATCAAGTTTATCAGGCGAGACAAGAAACAGCATAGGAATGGCGAGGCTTGCCAAGCTAGTCCGACATGTTTGTGGTCGAGCTTGATAAACTTGATATCAAAAGACACTAACATGGTTTTCTATTTATCATGCATCATTAATATATTTTGAGGCTTAGAGATAGTCAAACGGATGAAAATCAAACACAGTTTTCTTCTACTTTACTGAGGTGGCAAATGCATTATGACGTAATTCGGTGACGTCATTTGACCAATCGCACGTTGTTATCACGGCTAACTTCTTCAGAGATCGCTTCCAAAGGCATTGCCTGCTAACATTGGCGCAAAAAAAGTTCTATAGTGACATGATATCACATTATGTTATCATACTCCTGTTATCTGGTGGAATTTGCAGCAGACGCATGATAAATCTCTTTCTCCTATCTCGAATCATTTATGTCAAATGAAATTAATCTGAAGTACATGTGTGCCTAACATAGCCTAATATGCTTACTAATCATGCATTATTATGACTAACATGGTATGCTATGTTCCCTTTACACAGAGTATTATTCTGAAACTTAAATGACATTATAAACCTATATCTACAAGTGTCTATGATATCATTGCAGCTGCATGCATGTTACAGAGAGACTAAAATGGTATATGTTCTCTACATACAACTATAAACTCACAATATATGAGCTGCGACACGACAAAACCAACAAAGTGGCATGGGCACTCAGGTGAGACTTAAGTCAGCCTAAGCATCCACCCAGTCTGATCAGTCTTTGCTGTGCACTTAAAGGGTAGCTAAGGGTCTAAGCTAGCTCCATGCAGAGTGGAGACTGATCAGACCGGACAGATGCCGAGGCTGATCTGGGTCTTCGCTGGGCACACATGCCAATTTGCTGGTTTTGATGTGTCCTGGCTCATACACAGAACTACATAATTCAGTTATACTGGTAGTCAGTCACACTACTCATTATATGGGTCTACTCTGTGCACAAGAATTTCTTTCAAAGTGTTCAGGTTTAGACCGAATGCCTCATTTCACATTGTTTCATAAAAAATAGCTGTGCTTTACAGTTGTAAGTGACTGACTGATCAACTAAGGATCAAAACTGAAGAATTTATGTCCCCCGCCTTTAGAATTACAAATGGACAACAAAGATCTGAAATTCAAACCTATTCAATTTGCTTGATAACTTAAAGAAATCCAACAGCCTATTCTGTCATCTGTTTTTTGCAACTTGCTTCTTTCAGTGTATTTTCATTTGATTCTCTAAACACCTTTTCAGCTTTTGCAAACCCTTCAAACTGAGAAACACAACCACACGTGTCTCTAGCAGAGGTATTACAATGCACTCGGTTTTAAGTTACTAATGCAGCTGATTTTAAGCAGTAACTATCAAACTAGAACGCAGTGAATAAGCAATAAGAATCCTCTGGAAACTGTGCAGATTCAGATAATATGACTGATCAATCCTGTCTCATGAATTATTTCGCCAAACAATCCTCATCGAAATTGAAATATGTATGACTGGTGTGAATTGTTTAGACAGGCTGTATATAGTGAAGAATCTACAATCTTTAGTCAGAATACATGAGAATCAGAGAGCACCCATCTGATAGTCTATTAATCTAAAATGAGTAAAAGCCAGAGAATAAATAAAGCTGAGAGCTATTTCATTCTGGAAAAGCTTGCATAGCTAGAAAGCTCTTACAATGAAGCTCTGGTCTCGAAATAGCAGTTATTATACATGTAAACTAAGGCCCAAGAGAGTTACAATGAGTGCCATGAGCTATTTGATCCATGTAAACACTTTTTTCTTCCTCTTTTCTTTTTTTTCCCATTTTTTTTCTCTATTATTGATTTTTTTTGTGTGTATGCTGTGACTAGGCTGGTCGAATCCTAAACAACTGGGCCTGTTTGTTCAAAACTAATGACGCCGTTAGTTAACGAGATGTTAAAATTTCCAACGTTAAATATCTCAAATAAGCCAATATTTTTGTTGAAAAAATGAGAAAAGCTTCTCACATATTTTCAACAAAAACTATCAGTGTATTTGGCTATTAAGAGGCAAAACACTTAACGAGTTGACCTCTTAACGAGCTCATTAGGCTAACGATGAGAAGAACTAAATAAGCAATGTGCTTTCGTTCTAATCCTAAAATCATGTTGTATTGTATATACATGTTGTGAAAAACTGAAAAAACTAGAAACATGGTAACTAAAAGGGCCCCGCCTTTATGACACTATTGATGACATTTAATTCGTATGTGCCCGACTAGAAATAACAATACCAGCCTTCTATTATCATGTTGTTCCTTCATATTAAATATGTTGTTTGAAATTAAGCCTCTGGCAGTGTCATTAAGATATGGGCAAAATACACAATTATGATTGATTAAAGCATGTGCAACAACTCTGTGAGGCAGGAAACTGATGTTACCATTCTTGCATTCTGCACACCTTCAGATCATCTAATGATGCTTTATATTTGTACCAAGTTTTATAAAAAAATAACTTCAAAGGCTTTAAAGATTTACAGCAGACAAGATTTCCATACCTAAAATAACAAAGGGAAGGTGTAGTTATGGCTCTTTTTCTCTGCACATTGTCTGATGATGTTTATATTTGTACCAAGTTTTGTGAAAATATCTAAAACAGTTTCATAGGTTTATTTATAGAAAAAATCTATAAAAATGTAGATGGAGTTACAGTTCTTATTCTCTGCACATTGTCTGATGATGCTTTATATTATGTACAAGTTTTATGAAAATATCATTGGTGGTTTTAAAGCTATAGAGCGTACCTGATTTCTATATTTAAAATTACAAAGGGGCATAATTCAGTAAAAAATGTAGACAGAGTGAGGATTCTTGTTCTCTGCTCATTACCTGATGATGCTTTACATTTGTACCAAGTCTTGTGAAAATATCTCTAACCGTTTCAGAGTTAAAGAGCGGACAAGATTTCTGTACTCAAAATTACAAATGGGCATAATTCATAATTCAGTAAATAATGTAGGCAGAGTTATGGTTCTTGTTCTCCGCACATCGTCTGATGATGCTTTACATTTGTACCAAGTCTCATGAAAATATCTCTAACTGTTTCAGAGTTATGAACCGCATAATTTTTGTACTCAAAATTACAAAGGGGCATAATTCAGTAAATAGTGTGGGCAGAGTTATGGTTTTTGTTCTCTGCATATTGACTGATGATGCTTTAATGATTTCAGAGTTATGGAGCGGTACTCAAAATTTCAAAGGGGCGTAATTCAGTAAAAAATTGTAGACAGAGTTATTGTTTTTATTTTCTAAACTTCGTCTGATGATGCTTTACATTTGTACCAAGTCTCGTGAAAATATCTCAAACGGTTTCAGAGTTACGGAGGGGACACGATTTCTGTACTCAAAATTTCAAAGGGGCATAATTCAGTAAAAATTGTAGGCAGAGTTATGGTTCTTGTTCTCTGCACATCGTCTGATGATGCTTTACATTTGTACCAGGTCTCATGAAAATATCTTTAACGGTTTCAGAGTTATGGAGCAGACATGATTTCTGTACTCAAAATTTCAAAGGGGCATAATTCAGTAAAAAATTGTTGGCAGAGTTAGGATTCTTGTTCTCTGCACATCATCTGATGATGCTTTACAGTTGTACCAAGTCTTGTGAAAATATCTTTAACGGTTTCAAAGTTATGGAGCAGACATGATTTCTGTACTCAAAATTTCGAAGGGGGCATTATCCAGTAAAAATTGTTGGCAGAGTTACGGTTCCTGTTCTCCGCACATCGTCTGATGATGCTTTACAGTTGTACCAAGTCTTGTGAAAATATCTTTGAAGGTTTCAGAGTTATGGAGCGGACACAATTTCTGTACTCAAAATTTCAAAGGGGCATAATTCAGTAAAAAATTGTTGGCAGTTAGGATTCTTGTTCTCTGCACATCATTTGATGCTGCTTTACAGTTGTACCAAGTCTTGTGAAAATATCTTTAACGGTTTCAAAGTTATGGAGCAGACATGATTTCTGTACTCAAAATTTCGAAGGGGGCATAATTCAGTAAAAGTTGTTGCAGAGTTACGGTTCTTGTTCTCCGCATATCGTCTGATGATGCTTTACAGTTGTACCAAGTCTTGTGAAAATATCTTTGAAGGTTTCAGAGTTATGGAGCGGACACAATTTCTGTACTCGAAATTTCAGAGGGGCATTATTCATTTAAAATTGTAGGCAGAGTTATGGTTCTTGTTCTCTGCACATCGTCTGATGATGCTTTACATTTGTACCAAGTCTTGTGAAAATATCTTGAAAGGTTTCAGAATTATGGAGCAGACACAATTTCTGTACTCAAAATTTCGAAGGGGGCATAATTCAGTAAAAATTGTAGGCAGAGTTATGGTTCTTGTTTTCTGCACATCGTCTGATGATGCTTTACATTTGTACCAAATCTCGAAAAAATATCTTTAACGGTTGCAGAGTTATGGAGCGGACATGATTTCTGTACTCGAAATTTCAAAGGGGCATAATTCAGTAAAAATTGTAGGCAGAGTTATGGTTCTTGTTTTCTGCACATCGTCTGATGATGCTTTACATTTGTACCAAGTCTCGAGAAAATAGCTTAAACGGTTTCAGAGTTATGGAGCGGACACAATTTCTGTACTCAAAATTTCAAAGGGGCATAATTCAGTAAAAATTGTAGGCAGAGTTATGGTTCTTGTTCTCTGCACATCGTCTGATGATGCTTTACATTTGTACCAAGTCTCGAGAAAATATCTATAATGGTTTCAGAGTTATGGAGCGGACACAATTTCTGTACTCAAAATTTCAAAGGGGCATAATTCAGTATAAATTGTAGGCAGAGTTATGGTTCTTGTTCTCTGCACATCATCTGATGATGCTTTACATTTGTACCAAATCTCGAAAAAATATCTTTAACGGTTGCAGAGTTATGGAGCGGACACGAATTATGTACTCGAAATTTCAAAGGGGCATAATTCAGTAAAAATTGTAGGCAGAGTTATGGTTCTTGTTCTCTGCACATCGTCTGATGATGCTTTACATTTGTACCAAGTCTCGAGAAAATATCTTTAACGGTTTCAGAGTTATGGAGCGGACACGATTTCTGTACTCGAAATTTCAAAGGGGCATAATTCAGTAAAAATTGTAGGCAGAGTTATGATTCTTGTTCTCTGCACATCGTCTGATGATGCTTTACATTTGTACCAAGTCTCGAGAAAATATCTTTAACGGTTTCAGAGTTATGGAGCGGACACGATTTCTGTACTCGAAATTTCAAAGGGGCATAATTCAGTAAAAATTGTAGGCAGAGTTATGGTTCTTATTCTCTGCACATCGTCTGATGATGCTTTACATTTGTACCAAGTCTCGAGAAAATAGCTTAAACGGTTTCAGAATTATGGAGCGGACACGATTTCTGTACTCAAAATTTCAAAGGGGCATAATTCAGTAAAAATTGTAGGCAGAGTTATGGTTCTTGTTCTCTGCACATCGTCTGATGATGCTTCACATTTGTATTAAGTCTCATGAAAATATCTCTAACGGTATAAGAGTTATTGAGCGGACACGAAATGATGACGGACGGACAGACGGACGGATGGACAAGGTGATTACTATAGGGCCTCCGCAGACTTCGTCTGGCGGGGCCCTAATAAATATGTTTAAACCAACGATGCTTTGAACAACTGGGCCAAGGTGGAGAACTGTTTTACTCTTTATCTATGCCATTCACCACTACCATCACCCATGCTCACTTTAACAGCAATTCTTTATCAGAAATATTTAAACATAATGAGTAGCCACACAACTGTTATAAAAGCTGTTGATTTCAGAATACTGTACAATGGTTTACTTTATTTTCACTGTTTGCATTTTACAGAGTACCATCGTGAAACAAAAATAACACGAAACTGCAGTCACATACACAGACAAAACACATAAATAGCGCATAGATTTCTTGTGAATATTCTCATGAAACAGAAGCATTGCTAAGGCAACTCATTCTGCTGTGGGAAGTGCCAGTCTGCACTTGCTTTATCTTCCTCCATTTCAAACTACGTTCACCAGCTTATAACATGGATTATATGAAAGGGATCTTATGCCATGTGCATAGAGAAAATATTCCTATCAGCCTGTGCATCTATCCAGATTAATTATTCTCCCCTTTTCCTTCTTAAGGATTCATAGATTGTACTGTAATTGTTTTTCTGTTTCTGGTGACAAAAGTTCCAACTTTTAGACACATCTGCAGGCACTGAAGTATGTGGATTTGATACAGTTTCCTGTTATTCTTTGGTAAAAACTTCTGTTCATGGTTATTTAAGTAAGTGCTTTTATGTTGACAGCAAAAACCTTGAACATTAATGCACAGCGAACATATTTGCAATTACAGTATTTTAAGCATACAGGGAAACTCTAAATAGGCTGTGCAGACACATATGTTGATCTTGATCTGAGTCTCCTCTGTTAGCACATGCCCAAAAGCACCCTATCACACAATGCCAATCTTCTACACATCATTATACTGAAAGCATGCAGCAGATTACAGTAAGATATACATGCAACAGAAATATATAGATGTGTAAGGCTAGAAATCCATTTATGCAGTTACAGACATAATCACAGTACTGCAAACTCCATTTAACCCTTTTTTGACCAGTGGACATGTCCATCCTTATCATTTGGATGTGTCCATTTCTAGTTTTAGGGGTTTCTGGTGCACGTTTTCATCTTTATTGTTTTTTCGCTTAGAAGTTCGCAAACAGTGTAGACCCTAATCAGATGCCACATTCTGCAGTGTCTGAACTGGGTCTGCACTGTTTGCATATGTCCCCGTAACAGGTTTCCAGTCTTGAAAGGGTTACACTGCATAAACACCACATTGCTTATACATGTATGTTTTATATAAACATTTTCTGTATGCATGAAATCTGATTTTTCTCAAAATAAATGGATTTCAACCTTTTCTGTGTAAAAACCAGTGGTAATCAGTAATTCAAGTCACATCCCATTGGCCTTATTATATTTACATGACTCTTTGGTACAGCTAATTTCATAAATCACTCCTGGACACATTCCAAGCATTTTTACACATTCTAATCATTTTTACAAACCGAAGAAAGCCGAGCTATGTAAATTGTCCAATTTTAAGATATTCTGGTCTTTTTTTTTCACTGAAATCTTATCTAAGCGTATGGCTCAAATTGCATACCCATGTCATAATGAAGAGCTTTCACCAGTTAAAGCAAGAAGTTAGCATATGATTTACTAATTCTGAAGCAGGAAGGTCTTCTAAAAATGAAAGCAGATTTACATTAATATAATGATACCACTGATTTTAGCTTGAAGCAATGCACTAATCTATACAAGCATGCAACCGCATTATGAGGAAACGAGATAAATCTTACGCTGAAACTATGGGTAGCCTCTGATCAGGACCCATATGAGCCACATGACTGAATGACATGGGTGCCGAAATTTCCCGGGAACGCCTAATAAAATTACAGTAAATACAAATACCATTCACGTAACAGACACAGGACTCACCCATGTTATATAACAAACAGAGGAATGAAATGGGCTCAGTGAAAGACACAGAACTTTGTTTTTGATTAAGTTTTTTCTTTTTTTTGTTGATATTTTGATTTCAGTTGTATTTGAGCCTGGTCATGAGAAAAGCAATCTATGATACTTAATCCCCTCCTCAAAATTATTTGGTTGTCACAAAAAGTTTGTGCATCTTTCACTAAGTACAAAATTACAAAGAAACCTTAAAACCAGAAAGATATTAAAGAACAAATATAACAAATTATAAACTGGTATGTCAGTTTAGTACTACTACTCTTTAATAACATGTAATGAACAAGTTCGATTTTAACACAAAAGCATACAAATGTAGTTCTAAATACCAAGCAAGTCTGCTACAATTTAATAGTAACTGAAGACAAGAAAGTCTGTATTTAGGTCTCCAACCCAACTGCAACAGTTTATCTTAACCCTTATAGCACCAAAAAACAGACAACAAAACTATCTCAGCAAAATTTCAAAATATCTTTCATCCAAGCTATATCATATTAAGAATTCAAAGACTAGAGGGAAAACAGTAAAGATCCAGATGAAATGGCTCTTAATGAGCTGCCTCATTTGGACCTATGCTGTTTGCAAATTCAACTATTTTCTTTTTTTGTTGCTTTAAGGGTTAAAAATACTCTTTGCATGATTTTTAAAAATTAATTTCTTCTTGCAACTGATTTCAGATTTATTTAAAATATCAAAATCAAGAGACACACAGCTGCAATTATCACTTTATCACTCATGACTACTCTGACTACTCATGATAAGGCAGCGAAAGGAGAGGGATGGGCTCCACCTTTCATATGCTGTGCTCATGATAAAGTGATCCTCTAACCCCCACTGCCCCTACTGCCACAAGGCTATGGGAGATCTTTACCTTTTTAGCTACCCATGACTTTTCAATTTCATTTCTTTACAGTATATTTCATCTTTTTTTTTTCTTTTTTCCAATTTGTAGAACACTTAAAACTTCAATTTCGAATGCAAACTTGCTTCTTTTATAATGGATAAACTCTGCAGGCCCAAATACGACTTTCTTGAATAGTTATGCCATAGAAATTGATAATAGTTTATATGCTTATATTCTATATAGATCTGATATCTTTATATATATTTATTATATGCAAAAGTAAAATCTACTGATGATAACTGCAAATTCTTTCATCTAAGGAGTAACATATCCATACTTATGACCTTTAATATAGTGATTCTAAAACCAATGCTATTTTTAAATTGATAAAGAAATTTATTCTTTATATACTCTATATTTAAAGTAAATTTTTTGCAATATTTTAGTACAAATGTTATAATAAATTCAACACAAACCAACATAACAAAAAGGGCATGCCTTAGTAAGTTTGTGACTGAACCATCAATTTCCTAATTTACCTTGGAAAGTAACACTGATGTGAAAAGCATGTTAAACCTGCTTTTAAAGTAGATTTCACAATATATGCTACAACGAGCTCAAAAATACAAGGAAAAAGCAAAACTTTTTTATAATCCTTTTTTGAACTAATCTATATCCCCTTGTCCAGCTTTCAATGTTTCGAATCCAGGAAATTGACAGTTTACATTCGGGATGACGAAAAACATAAGTCTAACAAACCACCTACCCTCTACTAATTCCATCTTCCCTGGTTTTGAAGGAAAATCGTCTCTTATTTCTGTTGACACTTCGTCCTTTGAAGAGTTCAGATAAAGAGAGTTTGTCTTCTTCTGAAACATGAAGTTAATACAATGCTACAGGGTCAACTCTTACAAGAAAGAAATATCCCTAATTTGCTCTAGGTGCATTTTTTTCCTTTAAGAGTAGACCCCTTTCTGGGAGGGTTCCTTTGCTCAGGTCTGCCCTTGAAAAGAAAGGCAGTGTACCCACACATCTTAAATTAAGAAAGCTCTCTCGGTTAAATGTAATCACATCTTTAACATATACCATATTAATCCTATTAAACACCCTGGGGGCATTGCTTTTTGTGAAAGGGGGGGGCATTATTAGAGCCTAAAATATGATAAATCAGCCGCTGCCAAAATATCTATGATAAGCAATATAAAGGTGATGGGTATACTTTCAGAAGAAGCAACTCTACTACTTTCGCCTCCCTTCTCAGTATGGGCCAACTCTTATAGGAAATAATTTGCTCCTCTAGGAGCAAATTCTTTCCTCTAAGAGTAGACCCCATTTCAAAGAGCTACCTCATCCAGAGAAGCATGCAGGAATTCACACAAGTGAATTTAACATTATTTTCGGAAAAGAAGCAGGGGCGTTTATTGGAGCAGGGGCATTTATTAGGATTAATACAGTAAACATAAAGATAAATTTATTTCCATCTAATAACCAGAATGTTGGAAGTGAAAAGTTTAACAGTTTTCTTTTATCTTTATGCAAACATAACTAACAGGATCTTACCAAATGCTTGATTCATATAAGAATACTTTAGACCAAAATCTTCTCTTTATTTCAAATACCGAATCAGAAACAAATTGTTGTACTCACCAAGTAACACATTCTTGAAGTAGATAAGGTGGAGAGCATCGAAATTGTTGATGACATTCAGGGCACCGTCCCTACTGAGAGGCTTTGTCTAAAAACAAACGAGTCATGTAAAACAGGTCAGTACAGTAAATGCCCTTCCAAAACTACTGGGGAAAGCGCAAGTAATCATTTAGAACTGAAAATGCTGTGATCAGCATCAAGACACACAGTCTGATAAAGTCTACCAAGGTTGCCACTCATCCTCCACTTCAAAATTCCCAAGCTTATCCTCATTTTTTCTCCAATGTTTTGACAAGATTCTACATCCTTTTTATGCAATCTTAAGTTGATCTTACTCTTTACTTTTATAATGCTAAAAGTATCACTTGAAAATTGGAGGGGTTACTCTTAAAAGAAAGAATTTGCTCCCCCAAATTATTCTTTAAGGAAATAATTTGCTCCCCTTATTTATCATACGCAATATTTGTGGTTAAAACAATCATGTCAACGTTATACTGGCCACGATGTATGAATTATGTAGACTGACTACTAGCAGAGCTCTAGATAAGAGGGAGTATTTGGTGACAATCAGAGATAATTTTTATTATCTCTGCACTCTAACTCCACAAGACGGTTCAGATGAGGGGTCACAACGTATGGTTTCGATGAGAAATAAGAAAAATTATCCCTCAATTATCCCTCAGCTCTGCTGACAAACGCACCCTTTTCTGCAGGAGCTCCTAACACCTCTTGTAATTCTTACCTTTTTTAAACACAGAGTTTGTAGCCATTCTCCTGAATGAGCATCGAAAATAAAGACAGAGTTCTCAGTGTAACAAATGAGGTAGGGGTCATAATAACCTGAAAACAAATGAATAATCACGAGTCACATCAGCAAAGAGGGTACTTATAGAAAATGCAAACAGCAAAAGCTCAGACCAGCCGACACATCTGTGCTGTCTGATCAGTGCCTTAGCTGCTCATACACACCACATATGGACCTCAGGAATCTATAAGTGAACAAGAAGTATGCACAATAAGATGTCACTCATGAACTGCACTGTCACAGTAGTTGAGACCATAGTGAGAATGCAAAATACACGTGAATTAATATTTCATTAGCTGCCCTCCAACAACATTAACCAACGATAACTCACGGGCAAGAAACAAGACCTGTCACAGGGACAGGATAGCTCGCTTGACAGCGCCTTGCCCATCACATAAACAAGGGCTTCGCAAGCGGCGCATAATACGCCCGTTTTAATGTTATAAAGGAGTATGGAATGAACAAGATTGTTTACAAAAGGACGGATAGGCAGACAAACAGGGGCAACCACTTTATAACTAATGACGGCAACATTATTCAAATATTTAACACATCAAATACTATGAGTATACCAAAAATCAGCTTCAAAGTTATTGTGGCCCAAAAGCTGAGTAATGCCATAGTTGAACAAGGGAGATAATTCATAAACCAAATATACTAGATTCTTGGCTCTACTACATTCCCCTGACAAAATCACATGTAGGGTTAAGGAATCACAGAGGAAACAGGAAATTTACGCAAGGGCAGATAATTCAGTAAGCCAGAGTTGTGGTTCTTGCTCGGGATACATTGCCCCATTATTATACATATTCCTACAAAGTTCTATTCTAATATTTCAAAAGGTTAAGGAGATATGGAGTGACTGAGAAATGCCTAAAATTACTTATCAAAGAAAAGTAACTCCAAAATGAAGAAAGGGGGAGCAACCATTCTTGTATGCCACGCATCGTCTTGTGATCATGCACATTGCTATAAAGTTTCATCATGATATTCCAAACGGTTACAAAGTTAAGGTATGCACAAGATATGTATACACAAAAATAACCATAATCAACTAATGAAAGGGATGTAACTCTAAAATGAAGAAAGGGAGAGCAGCCATTTTTGTACGCGACACATCGTTGAGACTTCATACACATTGCTATGAAGTTTCATGAAGATATCCCAAACGGTTATCTAGTTATGGCGCGCACAAGACTGGCAGGGAAAAAATTAATCAAAGGGGCATAACTTGGAAACTAAGGAAGGGGGAGCAACCACTTCTGTACGCGACACGTTCCCCCAACCTAATACATATTCCTACCAAATATCATGAATATACCCCAAACGGTTAATGAGTTATGGAGCGCACAAGAATGTTTACGGACGGACGGACGGACGGACAGACGGACGGACGGACGGACGGACGGACGGACAGCGCCATGACATAATACGTCCGTTTTTTCAAAACGGGCGTATAAAAACTTTAACGTAAAACTTTAACATTTTGCTAACCCTGACGCCGCCACTAACGGTAACGCTAATGCCGATGCCGGGGGTAGTACATTAGCTCTTCCTGAACTTCGTTCAGGCGAGCTAAAAATTATTTTAATTCTAACATTATACAGAATGAAAATGCAAGTATATTACAACGTTTTCTATAGGGCTATTTTTGAGGGGGACACCAGCAGAAGCAAATGTTTACATTCTAAGTCATCAAGGAGCGAAACTGTCACATCTCGATGTTAACAACCTGTTGATGGGCAGAAACAAATAACAACAACATCAGAGCTCTAGATAAGAGGGCGTATTTGATGATAATTAAGGATAATTTTTCTTATTTCTCATCGAAACCATATGTTGTGACCCCTCATCTGAACCGTCTCGTCGAGACGGTTCAGATGAGGGGTCTCAACATATGTTTTTATGCAGAATTAACAAAAATTATCCCTAATTATCACCAAATACACCCTCTTATCTAGAGCTCTGCAACATGTGTTGTCGTCAGGCAGATAGGAATATGATTTAACTTCGGCTTCGCCATTGTGAATTAGTATTTTGTAATCTGTCCTCCAACAATATGTGTTTATCGATGGTAATTCATGGGTACGGAAAAATCATTTCTTAATTAAATTGTTGGAGACCAGTCATAGTAGCTGAGGCCTAAGGGTTCTGGACTCATGATCCAAAGATTCAAGTCATGATTCATCTATGATAAATGCATTTCAAATCACTTCACGTATTTCTCAATTCCTTATCTGATGTGCATAAAATTTATCCATCCTCTGTGAATACGAATTGCTGTGTTACATGCACTGCATATCAAACCAGCAAAGGCTCAGATCAGCCTGTGCAGTCTGATCAGTGACTTTGCTGTTTGCATACATCAGGTATGGTCCCTATGGGATCTGCAGGCACAAAAATGACAACTCTAGCTAGACTTCACAGTTTAGTTTGAGTATTCAACTTTCGAAGATATGTAATGTCACCTTTATGCAAAATGCTGCTTAATTAGCAAAGTATTATTACTAGGGTCGAGTCGGGTAACTTCGGACAGTGGGTAAATTCGGACATACCATTGCAAACAGTGAAAATCCAGATGAGACAGCTCATAATGAGCCGTCTCATCAGGATTTTCACTGTCTGCCTTTTAATTCCAAACTGACATATAAAGGAAACAAAGTCACTGTCTGAATTTACATGCTGTCCAAATTTACCTGACTTTACCCTACTTACTGATTGATGTTGGGGTTGCTGGCCACATTATCTCGTTATTGCGACTCTTTCTTCCGTGACTGTCTACATACACACCGCAGACTGAAAAGAGATACATTTAATTCATCTCCAAAATATATCAGTGACTCTTTCGTGGCATCAGAAATAATAGTATTTCATAAAAGAACTGTGTAAAGTATGAGCAGAGCATATAAACAAGTATCCTTTGTTCAGTGCCTCAGAAACCAAATGGAAAATGAAAACTATAACATCCTATCTTCTCTTAGGTTATAAGGCATCCCAAAAATTTAGATCCATATTATAAGATGGATGTAAGATTTTGGGATTGTTTTAGAAGGGAAAAACCCATTTCATAGCAGAATTTTGCAAGACTAATACAGATGTTTGGGTTCTTTCCAGGGATAGAAAAACACTGTTCTATACCCGAATAAATATGGTATGATGTTCTGATATCTTTTTCAATCCCCCCCCCTCCCCTCTTCTCTAGTTACCACCACCATCAATACTGAACTATTTTTTCCTGACACAGACATATAAGATAAAGTGTACTGGATCACCTCCATGTTTTTTCTGCCATTTTTGCAAAAGGAGACAACTTTAATGACTCCATTTGCTTCTGTGGACGAACATACCCATTCCACTTAAAGGCAAGAATCTGCTCCTAGTGGAGCAGGGAGCAGATTCTTTCAGTTGTCTATAATTTAGAAAGGAGGTAAAAATGAAAATGGCAGTTCTTCTGAAAGTATACTCATTTACTTCAAATGTAGTAAAAATTTCTGTCAACTTACAGCTAAATGCTAAGAGGTACTCTTCTTTGCTGAGTTCCACTGCTAGCATAGCATCAACAGGAGAATGTAGGAGAAAATTTAGTAATGTGTCTTCATTGTTCACTAGGGCTGAAATAGAAAAATTAAATCCAATTCACATTTTCAAATTATTTATTCATTAAAGCAATATCACAGTTTATTAACTAACAGTAAAACAGTACTTTTAACTAACACTAATACAGAACTTATATGCCAAAAGCAGCCCAGATCATACCAGTCATAAACTGGGCTTATTATCACTAATATAGAACAGCTCTGCTAATACAAGCCAAACTCAGCCAATACAACTCGGCCAATATCAATGATGTCAAACTCTGCCAATATCAACAATGCTTATTAATAAATTTGTCACTGATCAAGAAATTTCATATGGCCCAATTACAGGTCCGAGATCTGCTGTATTGGCCCGAGGCCTAACAACACAGCACCTGTAACTGGGCCATTATGAAATTTCTTGATTAATAACTTCATAGTATTAACTCATTCTGATCACCTAGGTCATAAATGAAATATGGCTGTATTTAACTTCTTTTTTTTCTCTTCAAATTGTATATGTAATAAACCTTTACTCACTCATGGGGGCTGTATCTCCCTGTATACTGTAAATGGCAAAACATGACTGATATCCTACACACAACTTATCACACAATAATTCCATAAACTGCACTTGGCCCGGAACTACGAAATCCCTAATTTTTCTATGCTTTTGACGTGACTTAGTCAATTCATATGCTTGTATAGTCCGTTTGATTGCTACACAGAGATAAGAGTTTGAGAATTGCTGGCCAGAATTAGTACAGAATAAATGACAGCTTTTTGTCTCTTGAATTTTTTCGGGATTTACGTCGTAACCTTCCAACGCTGAGTTGTGTAGGAGCTTGATATGCCTTTGTTTACCTGTAAAATATGTAAAATAAATTTGTTGAGATTGTAGGCCAGAAAATGAGCTATGAGACAACAAAACTTGAAATATGTAAAGGACATATATCTTGTCAATTTGAAAATTATTAACTACAGTTGACTTTCATTATCTCAAACACTGATATCTCAAAGTATTCTCTTATATCAAAGAATATACATGTAGTTTGGACACATTTCTTACTTTCTTTACATTTCAACTCTTGTTATCTCAAACTACTGGCATCTCAACGTAAATTGTCTGGGACCAGAAAATTTACTTTGAGATATCAGTAGTTTGAGATGAACTTGGACTTTGAGATATCGCGAGTTGACTGTATTATCTGGGGAGTTACTCCTCCAAAATGATGGATGGATGGATGCCTTGTGATTTTACGTCCTTTTCAACAGTAATTCAGTCATATCAGGATGATGACTGGGTGATAATTAAATGCTGTGTGCAATGGAACCCCCTTTACGATAGGAAAGACCTCGCTTCAAGCGGGGCTCGAACCCGGGTCCGCTAGACCTCCAAAATGAACCAAACTATGAAAATCAGTGGTATTAATTCTGCTGTTAAAGATATTTTTTGTCTTTCAAAACAATCCAAAATTAGATCAACCTTGTATGATGGATATAGATATTTTGGTTCTTTTGGAGGGCAAAACACCCTGTCTTATGGCTGGATAAATACAGTAGATTCTGACATAACTGTTAAACAAATTAACAGCGGAAAATGAAAATGTCTCGACAAAACAAAATAGATCTTAATGGTATCAAATTTATTAGAAAAATATCTGTTGTCTGTACTAAAAAATAATGTTGTTTTATCATTTTACAGAAATGAAATATGCCACTAAAATCTTTGTACATCTGTACAATTTTAGTGCAGAAATTTCTCACCACTTATAAACACAACCAACTGCTCCTCAGGTACAAGTTCGACTTGAAATACCGGCTTCTTCTCACTCTTATCACCTATTCTTATTAAAACTGAAACGAAATATAGCATAATCATTTACAGCTCAAGAAAATATGACATTACAGTGCTTCAGATAAGAAGGGGTAACAGAGATAATTTAGGGATAATTATTCATATTTCTCCATGAAAACATATTTTGTGAACCATCATTAGAACTGTCTCGCCGAGACGGTTCTAATGAGGGGTCACAACATATGTTTTTGTTGAGAAATAAGAAAAATTATCTTTGAACTATCCTCAATACCCCCTCTTATCTGGAGCTCTGCATTACATAAAAATTTTAAGTATTGAGACAGGTCTGAGCAAACAGTCAGAACCAGATCAGACTTCTTCTTAAGAAGCAGTCTGATCAGGGTCTTCACTGTTTGCCATCCCATAGATCTGCCTTTGTTAGACTGCACTGTAAAATCAAAATATTTCAATTTTAGGACAATTATGGTAATATTTTATGCGTCCCAATTTTTAGAATTTTCATGGTAGAGTTTGCTTATATATTTTTTCAACTGGGCCAGTATAGTGCTGTTACTAGTTATGGTGATGATACAACTATAACTTTTATAAATGTTACTGGATAGGCCTTTCTACACTTATTCATTTGCAGAAGTGTGGAAGCTTTTGTTTCTCAACAGCATGACTGCCTATGTATACGATAATTTTGCATTTCTAGTTTCGCTGAAAAAAAAATCACATATACAACCAATGAATATAAAACCAAGTGTCCTATTGAATGACCATGCATATCAAACAATAAGCTATGTAAATTTCTATCAAAGCTTTTGTTCAAGCTTAGAATGGTGCTTAATGCATATGCAATCAGCAAAGGCTCAGATCAGCCTGAGCATCAACACAGTCTGGTCAGAGCCTTTGCTGTTCCCAACCATGAAGAATCTGATGGCTCAAAATGAAGGTTCTAGCTACATTCAACAGATTCACAGACAAGTCTGAGTCTAAGCTGTTCCCAGCTAAAGTTATGCACCCTTTTCGTGTGACAATGTAGCTTCAAACTTCACTAAAACTTACCATCTTTTGCTAACTCTGCTATATACAGACCTTCCTCTGTACCTAACAATAGCCTATTTGACTCTGAAAAGAAAAAAAACAATTACTTGATTTGGTGTACAATATCAGATTTTCTTAATACTTTTAATTCACAAATCACACATTTGTTTGCACAAGAGCACTGAATTTTGACTTCTAATAAACAGTTGGGTATGTCTATACAAGCTGTACTATCCCATTCCATTCGGGATACCCCTTTAGGGGTATCTGGGCAAACAGTTTGGATCCAGATCAGGCCCCATGTTTGTGGGGCCTGATCTGAGATCCAAACTGTTTGCTGCCTAGACATCATTTCTGCAAGAGTAAGTTAGATCAATATTGTCAAAATATTCCTGATTTTTGATGCAGACGACAATTTCAGCAGACGACAAAAAATAACCAGAATGCAATGGGTTATAAGAATGCTCATAATCTTACCTAACACGGCAGCTGAGAAGGTTCCTTTAACTAGAGACAGGGAGTTATCATACACTTCTTGTGCTTGAAAGACCTGTAAATGTATTATCAAACAAGACATGTCATTTAATTCATAAACATAATTCATGAAATATCTCTTTGGCACTGATGCCAAGTTTATGAGTCTTTATATACGCCTGAACTTCCTTCTGCCTGCTTTTTCCTACCATTTTTACTATTCCAATTACAAAGTGTACTTTCAAATCAATTTTAAGGAGCCCTGGTAGGTCAGTGGGTTAAGATATGGAGATGGAAATCTTTTGAAACACAATCAGGATTCTATTGCACAGTCTTTCATTAACACCCTCCCATTCCCCGATATAACTGTAATACTGTTGAAAAAGACATAAAATTGCAAGTCATCCATCCATCAACTAAATTTTTGAAAACAAAACATGTATCTAGTGTGGAAGTGTTTGTTTTGAATTGCTGAAAATAGAAGCGAAAAACAGTATTACATGGACATTAATTTATTTTTTGTCCAATTCTCATAACACGATTCTCCTGGAGCTTCAGAAATAAAATAAATAGCTTGCACCTCCTGGCACTAAGTCTGTCTATGCCCTCTCTAATTCAAAGAGGACAGCCAGTGGGGAGCATGGCCACTTGGCCAGTTGCATTATATATGAAACACCCTCATAATATGAAAGGCAGCTGATCTCTTACCTGGGTTGTTCTATTAGGCAGTTTATTTTTGCGTAGAAGTTTCTGTAGCTCGTTGAGAGAGCCCACCCATCGTTGTCTTTCATTCTCATTCTCCGCTAACATTAACACAGAATATTTACTACCAGGAGGGCTCAACTCTGAAGTTGTAACCTAGAAATAAGTAGAAAGACAATTTGTGAAATCAGGAAACGGAAACAGACATTGCTGGGTCTTAACAGGAAATACTTTGGAAATGGGAGGTTACCAGAATAGGTGAGGAAAGTACATATTTGGTAACAGGAGGTGATTTTATACAAATATTACATATTTTCTTAATACTTTTATTTCCTAAGGCAACAGATTTGCGAACAATAGCAAAAATAAAATATAACAGACATAAATAGTATGCGGTGAAAGAATGTCTGCTTTCTGGCCAATGAACATCTGCTTGACGTAACAACAGTATTCTATTCAGCTTCAGAAGTGAATTGCAGTAACTAGAAATTTCTCCGTGTGTCTGCAGAGGATTCAGCATTGATATGCAGTTGCTGTAAAAAACTAAAGCTCCGGGCCTAGTTGTCCAAACTAATGACGTCGTTAGTTTACATTTCATTAAAATTTCAAACATTAATATCCCAAATACACTGATATTTTTGTTGAAAAAAATGAGAAGCTTCTGCATTGCAAAAGCTTTTCTTATTTTTTCAACAAAAAAATATCAGTGTATTTGGTTATAAAGTCAAAAAACACTTAACAAGTTGACTGCTTAACGAGCTCGTTAGGCTAATGATGCTTTGAACTAGGCCCGGACCAGACTGTGGAGACCAATAATCAACCTAGCAGCTGCTGTGGAGAAATTGCTTGAAAACTCTGACAGACTGATGCCACTCATCTGCTGTAATGATTCTAAGGCAGCTATGAGCTATATCAGTTCAAATTTTATAACACTACTTTGGTCACACTTAACCTCCTCATTGCTGTAGAGGATGGGCAGTAAACCACACTAAACTGTCTATTCTTTAAAAGTTTGAGCAATTTTTTTTTTTACTTCTAAAACTTACCCTAAATATACATGGTATATCTTTTTTATTGGCATGTATCACATCAGATGGCAATACTGGACTAACAGAAAATTCTTCATCTCTGAAATGACATTACCAATAATGAACATAATTTCTTTAAACTTTTTTTCCAATATTTTTATTGTAGCAATGTACTATAAAACACTTATATTTGGAGGTTAATGTATTTTGGAGATAATGGGTAGTTAAGGCAAAGAGCCCTAAAATGGAAGTCCACCAAAATTTGATTTTCAATCTATTTACATATGTACAGCATAACAGAGGTTCAGATAAAAACGCGTACCTGATGTGTATTTTAAATATTTTCTATACATTCCATTAAATTATACATTGTTGCGTCCTATTAGAATCGCCTGGGATCAGGCTAGCCCAGAAAATTTTTGGGAGAAGTGACTTCTCCCTCCAGCAAAAATAAGGAGAAGTTTATGAACTCAAGGGAGAAGTTTGTCAAAAAAATTATTTCATTTGTATATACAATGGGTGGATAGGTAAATACCGGGGCCCAGTCCCAGTCTATATGAGACAGACAGACACTGACTGCAACAGTTAAGAAGTTTACAAGGCTCTACAGCAGGAGGGTACATGTAGCATTAATTACATCCCAGAATCCCTTGCCCACCCACTACTGGTATATATCATTAGTGTAAAATGAATGAAAATCCAAAATCCATTACTCCGCCCACTCGTTTCAACACACAAAATCAGGAAAATAATTCATGCCAGAAGTGTTAAAGCTTTCTCCTCACTTTGTTATACAGCTTCTCCTAGTCACTTAACTTCACTTTTATGAAGTTTTTGACGAAATAATTACCGTTTTTAATGACCCATGAAAACATATGACATCAGCTGTATGTCCGATTATAGGCAATTTTGGAACAAACAATTAATGCCAAATGGGTCAAATCACTATCCAATCTTTGTTCTGCATCTCTGCATAGGCAGGCAACTTCCTTTTCATGCGAATTTTTCAAGTTGTTAACTACTCTAAAACCTTTGTAATCGTTTGTGTGAAATGCTCTTTGAATTCCAAGTTGCAGCTTTCAACTTTCAGGCGAAGTTTTTATCGCCCTTACAGCCTCCCAGGGTGACGTTTTGCTACCTAGGGCGCCCATTTTGTCCTAGTGGCCCCCTAACCTGATCCCTGAATCGCCTCGATGAGGTGATTCTAATCGATGCAACAACATATAATTTAATTGAAAATTAGGGGGGAAAAAAACATGTATCACAAATTTACATCAATTTTCTTTATTTTTATCTGGAGAATCTCTTGAAAGCCAAAATTAATCTCCGCCAATGAATATCATTTTCATTTAACCGCGAAATTTTGATACCGCAAATATTAAGCGTATTACAGTACTTGATTATGAAATCATCTATAAACATTTTTGTGAAATACATATTGCTTATGTTCTATATCATACTGGCTTAAGAGTCGGAGCTATGGGACTCGAGCGAAGAATGCAGTGGTGGGGCTTAACATTTAATACAATGTACCTGGGTCTGGAATGGCCCCCCTAATTCATGCCTCAATATATGCATATCACTGTATCTAATATTGACTACAAAGTGTATCTGAAACCTCTTGTTTTTATAGCTATGGGTGGTTCCTAGTTCATAAATGGATGGTCCATAGCCCCAGAGTATTGTAATGGAGATCAAACAACAGTTCAATGTGCAACACTCACAAATAGTAACAAGGCTGAAGTATAGCAGATCCTCAATGGCTTGAACCCTGATGGCTTGTTGACCCTGCCTGGCTAGAACTCTTTCCTTGGTCCCTAGAGGGCACTTTATATAGAAACTAATCATGGAAAGCTCGAACTACCCTTGGCTCGAACTAATGTTCATGGTCCCAAGCCTGTTTAAGCCAATCAAGTTCTACTGTAGATGATAGATTTTTAAGTCTGCCAGTGCTCCAGATAAGAAGGGGTAACATGGATAATTTAGGGATAACTTTCCATATTTTAGCATAAAACTTATGTTGTGACCCCTAATTAGAACTGTTTCAGCAAGACAGTTCTAATGAGGGCACATCATGCTTTCATTGAGAAATAAGAAAAAATATCTCAGAATTATCCTCAAAATGCGATCTTATATGGTCCTCTGATATGCTGAACTTACCTCATATCGAGCACATTATAAACTACTGGACTAGGTGTAGTTCTGTCGGGTGGAATATCATACAAAAATAATTTAAAATCACAGACAACAACAAAAACTCGGGCCCAGCCTTTCTTGATTCCTCCAAGACGAGGTACCTGCAAACAAGAAAAAGTTTGTTTTAAGGTGAATGGATAAACATCCATGTTTTTCTGCCATTTTCATAAAGGGAAACAACTTTTGTTTTGTGACTTCCTAGATAACAAAACCCTTCTAAAAGGGATCTACTCTTAAAAGAAAGAATTTGCTCCAAGAGGAGCAAATTCTTTCCTTTAAGAGTAGATCCCCATTGACAATGGAGGCAGAACTGAAAATGGCAGAGTTGCTTCCCCTGAATGTGTATCATTCACTTCAACTCTTTCAATCTGACAAACTGTACTGGAAATCTTGGCAAAACAGTGCAGACCCTGATAAGACAGCTCGTCGTGAGTTATTGCATCTGGATCTACAATGTTTTCCAATCCATGATCTTTGGGCTTTTTTCCCCCCATGAAATACCCCTTTTTTCACCTAGAGGAATTTTTGGTATTTAAATGTGTGAAAGATTCAGATTCAGATATTTAGGGGTGAAATAGTTCAACTCAAAATTAACATTGGGAAAAGAAATCTTCAATAATCAATAAATGTTTGTGAAAGGGCAGCTCGAGAACAAACAATCAGCCGAATTTAACACTAAGTTTGGAACTCTGGTGACTTGTGGTCAGTCACACTCTTGTACAATCAGAACAATGGTACACATATTTATAGAAAAGGCTAATCATTGACAGCTAAATCACTATTCAGTTTTTGGTTTCTGATGTACACTGTAGCTCTTCATTTAAATCTAAACCCAAGACTTACCCGCACATAACCTTCATAAGCTGTTCCAATGCCTTTATTTACATCTATACCCATAGGTCTTTTAGCTGAAAAAGAAATCAAGAACTTAAAAGCTTGTAAACACTATCATAAGGCATAAACCAACTTATTTTTTTGTGCTGGTTTGGTTAACTAGCCAAAAACGTTTTGTTATCTTCAGGTGATAAAACTTTCAGGGAAAGCAGATCTGCTGTTTTCATTTTCCTTCCTTCTCAATGGGAGACTTAAAGAAAAGAATTTGCTTCCTTAAGTGCAAATTTGTTTCCTATAAGAATTTGGTCCCCTTGAGCAAATTATTTCCTATAACAGTAGACCCTATTTTGGGAGGCTTTGTCTTCCAGGACACATACTGGAAGTCACAAAAGCAGAACCCTAGATAAGAGGGAGTATTTGGTGATAATTAGGGATAATTTTTATTAATTCTGGATAAAAACATATGTTGTGACCCCTTATCTGAACCGTCGGTTCAGATGAGGGGTCACAACATATGGTTTCAATGAGAAATAAAGAAAATTATCCCTCAATTATCCTAAAATACCCCTCTTATCTAGAACTCTGAAAAGTTGTTTTCCTTTGAAAAAATGCTGGACAAACATGGCAGTATACACATGAATTTCAACAAAGTACAAGTATTTCTGATGAAAATATCAGCTATCTATTTGTATTTGATAGATCAACAAAAAAACAACAACGCAATTCTAGTACTTACACACTATAACCTATAAGCTAAATGTACTGGAGTAGGCCACTATAATGTGTGAGAGCCAGATTTTATTTTCTTTCAGCACAAGTTGGCCCGTATGAAGTGCTACTAGAGATACCAAAGAACATTTGAGCTCATCAGTTAGCCTCAGCCCCTATTTAATCTGACACGGGTAAAACACCATTAAAAGTGACAAACACATTTAAGCGACTATGTCAATACTTACTTTGTTCTCCAGGGACAGGACAGACTGCTGGGGCTTTATCACTACAGTGGACATGGCAGGAATAACCACATTCTGGAATATAGAGATACGAAATTTGACATTTACACAGTGCTCCAGATAAGAAGGGGTAAGAGAGATAATTTTGGGATAATAAGCCATATTTCTCCATAAAAACATATTTTGTGACCCATCATTAGAACCGTCTCATCGAGACGGTTCTAATGAGGGGTCACAACATATGTTTTCGTTGAGAAATAAGAAAAATTATCTTTGAATTATCCTCAATACCCACTCTTATCTGGAGCTCTGTTTACAGCAATACAGATTTTAACCCAGTAATGCCTAACATTTCATAAAAGGGACCTTGGAAAAAGCTTAGACCCAGATGGTAGACAAACATAGGCATTCACCTTAACACCTTTACCCTCCTCGAGGAGCGAATGAGGAATCTGTCCTTTAGTTGTACATTCAGATCCGTATTTGGAAGGGTTTTGTCATACAGGGAAGCAAACAGGAATACATCAGTGATCTCCCCAGACGCTTGCAACATGCCTTCCTTTTCAAATTACCTTTGCAATATGCCTTAATTTCCAATGAAAATTTACTAAAGTGTCATTATTTTCATTTCTTAGCCAGTAAAGTTGTTTTAAATACATTAAGGATCATCAATAAGTTATTTATAGTGTAAATTCAAATTAATTTTGACAAAACATTGCTATGTTTTCCCTATTTTACAAAATGATCAACAAGTCAAAATCTGATTTTTGTGCTAAAAGCGACATGCCATCTGAAATTTCTGGAGAGACACTGATACATAAACGCTATCTCCCTTTGAAAAAGTGGTGAAAAAACATGGAAATGAACCAACACACTTTATGACATGGGAAGTTCACTTTTTAAAATCTACAAAGAGTAGTTTTTACTAGGTAATGCACATGTCTGGTCCAGACTGGGTGTACAATTTATGCCAGATAAATCTTTATGAGATTCTTCAAAATGTTCTTGTATTACATATATTTTTTCCATTATTTTTTTACTTTCAAATAAACTTTCCATCAACAAAATTATGAACACCACATGTAACTAGTTTTTCAAACAGAATGGCTTCTCACATGTATCCACAGACAGTCAGTATTAGTTTTCCTAGAGGTTTATTAGTATATTAATTATTGTATATAATATTTTGAAACAAAAATCTTACAGTACATTGCACACAGAATTTTGCAACAATAATCTTATGCATTATATTGTATACCTAACTATTCAAGAAGCAACCTTGTAGCCGAGTAGTAAGTGTTCTCGACTTCTAATCAAGGTTCCAGTCCCTCTGGAGGTAAGATTCTGTCCGAACCTTAGCAGCATTTCACTGCACACAGCCCTTCATAAAAATCATCCTCCCACCATCATGGTATGAACAAAATACTCTTGAAATGGACGTAAAACCGCCAAAAATAAAGTATTTCATTTTCAGCTCCAACTCACAAGACTGAAACAACTTTTTTCCTAACACATAGACCTACTTACCTCTACATGCAATGCCTTGTCGATGGACACCAATAAGTATTGACGTGCAGTAATTGCACTTATACGGGACAGAAAATGTCTTGTAGGCAAACTGATGCACCTTTGCTGCAGGTGACAACTTCGGTGAAGTCTGCGGACTGGCGGACCCTTGACCTTTCACCCAAGGCTGGTCGTATTCCTGCTCTGAGGAGACACTAAGTTTTGATGTGTTCATTGGACTAGTATGCATGGTACCATCTGGAGTGTCTGGGAGCTGGAGGTCTGTACGAGAGTCTGCCCGAGAGTCGGCACGAGACAGGGCACCTTCGCTATCCTCGTCAGCCATGCTCTCATTGGAAGACTATAAAATTAGATACAATAGCTATTAGAATGCTCATACAGATAAAAATGATCAATGATAGTCATGATGATCTGATTTATCTAAAGTGAGAAAGCAGACAGCTCATTATAGAATGTGAAAACGAACTGAGCACCTTGACTGATACTTTTGAGGCAGTTCTCAGCAGTGCTTCATACAAGACAGGCTTTTCATGATAAATCTGAAATTGTTTATTCATTCTGTACAAAACACACTTTATGGACCCACATTAAAACTGCCTCACTGATTTTCATGGCAAAATAAGAAAAGAAATATCCATTATTGTCACCCAATACTCCCTCTTATCTAAAGCTCAGTCAGATCTACCATAAAAACCTCATCCCATATGAGACCATCTTACACAGTTTCTCACTGCCTTCTTAAACTGGGTAACATCATGCAAATAGGGTGTTTAACATATGAGCCGCGACACGACAAAACCAACAATGTGGTTGTGCGCACAGCACAGACTCAGATCAGCCTGGGCATCCGCCCAGTCTGATCAGAGTCTTCGCTGTCCGCATGGAGGTAGCTTAGACCCTTAGCTACCCTTTAAGCACTTAGCGACGAACCTGATCAGTCTGGGCGGATGCCCAGACTGATCTGAGTCTGCGCTGGGCGCACAACCACATTGTTGGTTTTGTCGTGTCGCGGCTCATATCTGCAAACAGCTAAGCTTAAAACCAGTCTGAATCTGTCAAGTCCAGCAAGAGCCTTCACTTTGTGCTGCAGGTGTGAGCTGACAATTAAGGATCTGACAAGACTGCCTGGATCTCCAGGCTGGTCTACCCTTTGCTATTTTGATATGTGTTAATCACCGATTTTGTATTTTACAATTAGTTTAATGACAGGTGAATTCTACACATCCTTAATATAGCATGCAGCATTTATAGTGTAAGTATGTAATTATTTTTATATCCAGAGCAGTTCTAAGAGCTTTTACAGTAAATGATCAAATGATGGAATTGAACGTGCCAAAAAATACATTTACAGATGATTATAACTGCTGTGTGTGACTGCAAATTTTACTGACATTTAACTGAAACTACTTTCACATCAATACAGTTTGGAAATACAAAGCTCTTTTCAAACACAAAAGTATGAGATATTCTGACTACTTGGTTTAAACTCTGATACAAAACAAAAACTTCAAACTTTTAAGTTACAGTCATAAACATACTGCCATAAGAGCTGAGAAAATTTCTAACTTTCATATAAGTTTTCAATGTTGTTCTCAGAGCTCTAGATAAGAGGGGTATTTGATGATAATTGAGGGATACTTTTTTTTTTATTTCTCATTGAAACTATATGTTGTGACCCCTTTATTTTTATTTCTCATGGAAACCATATGTTGTGACCCCTCATCTGAACTGTCTCATCGAGACGGTTCAGATGAGGGGTCACAACGTATGTTTTTATGCAGACTAAGCAAAAATCATCCCTAATTATCACCAAATACTCCCTCTTATCTAGAGCTCTGTGTTCTAATGGGGGATCACAGCATATATTTTCATGGAGAATCAAACTGAGTTCTGCGGGATGCTGCGTCTTACTTCTCTTTTCACTGTCACAGAAACGGATGTAAACCTGAAAACTGTCAAAAGTCTACGCCACTGCTGGCGGAAAAGCTATACCTAAGTATTGGTTTCTGCTAGTTGCAGGTGAGACAATAATTTCTGTCAAAGGCTTATTTTTAAATCTTGATTTCCATATACATGTGTATGAGCCGCGACATAAGAAAACCAACAAAGTGGTTGTGTGCCCAGCGCAGACTCAGATCAGCCTGGGTCTTCGCTGTCCGCATGAAGCTAGCTTAGACCCTGAGCTACCCTTTAAACGCTTAGGCAAGACGCTGCTTAGACTTGGCGGATGCCCAGGCTGATCTGAGTCTGCGCTGAGCGAACAACCACTTTGCTGTTTTTTTCATGTTGCGGCTCATATTTTATAAAGCAATGACTTCAGTCAGTGAGCAATAAATTTACCCAAGTATTGGCCAGTAATATGTGTTATCTGCCGAATGTTATCTCCTGATTATGACTGTAACTTTAGGTAATGGATACACTCTAAAGGCTTATACTCTCTGCCCTGGATGATATGTCACCCTTCTCAAAACTGGCTAATCTACTTTTATTCATTCACATTAAAGTGAACAGACTTTTTTCACCATTTTTCAAAGGGAGACAATTTTTGGAGTTAGTACTGCCATTACTTTATAAAGAGCACCTACTCAAATGGAGTCTACTCTTAAAGGAGCATATTCTTTTTTTTTCAAGAGTCGACTCCTATTGAGCAGGAAGGCAAAAGTGAAAATGGCACAGTTATTTCCCCTGGAAGTGTATCCATTAACCTCAACAAAATCATTTCTCAATCTGGACTAGCTATAGTTATCACAGGTAAAACACACAGAATTTGTTTCTCTCCCACTTATGACCAAACTCTTCTTTCATTGTTTCAATGTACATAAAAATCTCTAGCTAAGTTCAACAAATATATTCTACCAATATGTTAATGCTATAGAGGAAAATAAACAATAAGACAATGACTACAGATGCAGCTGATATGAAATATCATATCATCCTGTGGAAAATTCCCTTGTACGATTGTTGAGCTTTCACCATCAAGCAACAGCCGATGATTTTAATAATCTTGGTAACTGCACAATGCCATGACATATTATGCACTGCAGGCTAGATCCTCTCCACTTACAACTTTATGCAATTCCCGATCTTTTTGTTCACCTACGTTTTACTTGCAATCCCCCAACTTTTCACACTTCTGTGAACATCAGTTTCAGATAATTTCTATGTTGCAGCTGAAGTATCTTTTCAAAAGGGTTCTCCAACATAACAGGAGTTTCCAAAAAGTGTCTTTCATTCAAATATGAGCCACGACACGAGAAAACCAACAAAGACTTTAAGTGGTTGAGCGGCCAGTGCAGACTCAGATCAGCCTGGGCAGCCGCCCAGTTTGATCAGACTCTTTGTTAAGTCCTCAAAGGGTAGCTAAGGGTCTAAGCTACCTCCAAGCGGACAGCGAAGACTCTGATCTGACTGGGCAAATGCCCAGGCTGATCTGAGTCTGCGCTGGGCACACAACCACTTCGTTAGTTTTCTCGTGTCGGGGCTCAATTATAACTCTTGCTTAATGCACCATCACTATCTGTGCCACAGTCATAAAGCCCTTAACCCATATGCAAACAGCAGAGGCCAATGTAAAATTGGGGTGATAGTGGGTATAAATATATACAACCCTTCCAACAACATTTCAGTTACTATGAGCTGCATGGGGGAAAGGATGAGATGATAATAAAGGTGACATAAGTCAAAGGTTATAGGAGAATGTAACCTTTGGAAAACATGATCTAATACAACGATCTGACCAGTCTGCACATCTACAGAAATCATCGCACAAACTATGAAAGACCCATAGGTGCAAGATCAAGGCTCTAGCTAGACCTTACGGATGCATAAACTAGATCAGTATTGACTGTTTGCAAATAACCTTTACGAGTCTTTATCCGTGCTGACAGTAATATACATGTAATATTAGCTCCAGACAAGCTAAAATTTCTGAAGTTAAAACTGAGCTTAAGATTTCTCCCCGTAATTCTTCACAAAAGCATACATGTATGAGGAGATTTCTGATTAGAATGATTCAGCCGCACTATTATACATTTTATGAGGATAACATTTTATGAGGATAACATTTTATGAGGATAACATTTTTTCAAGTCCCAAACTTTAGATTATCTGGAGTCCCAAGTGTATTCTTTTGTTTTTATACATATGAATAATATGTTAGGCTAGAAGATGAAAATTATACATAATAGTATGTGCACATGATTAAAGTGAGAATAAATGGAATATAAAAATTCCCTGAATTACCATATAAAGGCTGCTCGCATCCTACGGAAAATTAAGTATCAATTAACTTAAATACTTATAAACTTCGAACAGAATGCAAGAGAAAAGTGAAGCTAAAGAGTTAAAGCAGTTTTTATTGTCATACACAAAGTTCCAGACACCGGTAATTCTTGGATGATGTTCACTCTCCTAAAATTTAAAGGGGGAAATTTTGGTGAAGAGTCATATGGCTGTCACTCCTCACTAAAACTGCCTGATAACTGAGCCACCACATAAGAAAACCTACAATGTGGTTGTGCACCCAGTGCAGACTAAGATCAGCCCAGTCTGATCAGAGTCTTCACTGTCCACATGGAGGCAGCTTAGACCATTAGCTACCCTTTAAATGCTTAGGAACGAGTCTGATCAAACTGGGCAGATGCCCAGGCTGATCTGAGTCTGCGCTGGGCACACAATCACTTTGTTGGTTTTCTCGTGTCGTGGCTCATTTATAAATTATGAAATAAGAAAAGTTGTCCCAGAATTCAAGAATCCCCTTTCTCTGGAGCTCTGCATATCTTTCTTTTTCAATTATTATGTTATCCTTTTAATGTTTTGCATGCTTTGTAACAGGTTGTATGTACTTATTATTAATAAGCTTTTAGTATCAAGGAGGCAAGTCCTTTGTCACAGTTTTCTCGGATCATATCACTCCAACTGCATTCACCCAATGCTACGACTGTTTTCTCAACCTTTTGAATTAAGGAAGTTTAACTTACTGACCATATACAAATAGGGAAATGTGTAATCGTAAAATTTCGAAAATTCAGATATCAAAGACTTACATAACCATAACTGTTATTTAACGACCTATATTTAATTAGGGAAAAGAAGTCATTATATTACCAGAGCCTAAGAAAACCAATAACAACTTAGTATTCTGCACAAACATATGTGATCTCATTCTTACAGAATCACCTTGGCAAGGTCATTCTTAACCCTTAAAGCACCAAAAAACAAAAAAAGTCAACAAAATTTACCTCTTTGAAATTTTAAAAGTATTTCATCCAAGCTATGTTGTATCAAGAATTGAAAGAATAGAGGGCAAACAGTCAAGTTCTAGATAATCAGCTCATTATGAGCCACCTCACCTGTATCTTGGCTGTTTTCAAATTCGACTATTTTCATTTCTGGCACTTCAAGTGTTACAAGATTCCATCACACATGTATACATAAATTTCAACCTCAGAATTCTGGTTTCTACAGCTAAATACAGTATGTTTTTTTTTTCTCTTCTATTTTTAAATTGGTCAATGTTTAAAACACACAAAAAATGTTTTTAACACAGATTTGATTTTTCAAGTTTAACTCTCTCACACAGTAGGGGCACCGTTTCACCAGTACAGGAGAAATAAAATATTACCGCATATAAAAGCTGAAAAAAGAACAAGATAAAAATAAAAATGATGAAAATCTACTGTTTCAGATTTTGCTACTTTTGTATACTATGTGCCTGGAAGCCTAAAACTGCTACTCTCAATGTGGCACCGATTCTACACACAGACATTGATTTAGTTAAGAGCTGTTATGAGAAATTTTTGTCCATACAAACTAGCACCTATTAAATCTTCTTTAGAAACATTTTGCCTTCAATTTTGCTTTGTATGAGTGATCTAAGTATGCCATAATGGACTTTAGAGAACTGATTTTTTTTAGACTTTTTTTTTTTAGATGATACAGGGGCAATCGAAAAGTTCTAATGCCCCACCATGTTTTGAAACCTTTAGAGTGAATTTGAGGGTTTAAGGTAAAGCCACCAGATGCCAAAATATTTTGCATTTCCATGAAACTGTTGACAAATCATCATATTCTTATGTACTACAACAAGAACCATTTAAATCGTGTAGAACGCGAAGAATGATTTTTCAAAGTAAGTCATGACAAACATATTTTAAATGTTATTTTAAAAATATGCCACCCTTCTTGTGTTTGTTTAAGGTGCTATAAAAAAAGAAACTTTTGCCAAATATTTTTAAAACTGCCATCGAAAGCTAGTGAATGACAACTAATTACATTCGTGTTAAGCATGCATGCACAGGTTTACTAGAAGTATCTTAGGCTCAGAACCTTTCCATCATCCCTCCAAAATCATAAATACTGGTATTCAATACCTACCAGAAATCATTCTAAGGTGGATGGGTACACTTTCAAAGGAAGAAACTCTACCACTTTCTTTTTGCAACCCTTCTCAATAGGTGTCAACTCTGATGGGAAAGAATTTGCTCCCCTGGAAGCAAATTCTTTCCTTCTAGAGTAGACCCATTTTGGAAGGGCTTTGTCACCCTGGGAAGCAAACAGGAAGTCACAAAGCTGTTTCCCTTTGAAAGAAGTGGAGTTGTATCCATAGATCTTACTCAGTAATTATTCCATCTCCTTCATCATGTTCTACACATATGTTTTTGAAGTGTGTTTATTCAGTTCAATGGAACTGTCCTTGTTTTTTCATGCATATATTTGGTCATGAGAATCATGCAATTCTTTCCCCTTATCAAATGCCAATCTCTCATAACCAAGCAACAGAGAAATACTTACATCGTTGAGTATGGAGAACTGTCCCTTGAAGTAGTCTATCAAGGAATTTGACTCATTCTGATCTCGATCCCCTGCAAAAAAGTTGTCACATTACATTGTCCTGGCTTTAATTTAAACATATTTATTCAGCTTATGCAGTTAACATACATATACCCACACATAAACAAGTAAGATATCAGTACAAGCTATGGGATTAGAACGGAAGCGATATGCTCATCGAGATATTCTCCCTGGCTTTCAAGTCAACATAGTTTTGCTACACACTAACAAATTACAAAAGCAAGTATTTATTTCCTAAAGAAACATACAAGGTCAGTTTTTGACTAACCATTTCTAGAAACTTGAAAACCTGCATTCCTCAAATCACAGCCACATGGTTATTACTGGAAATGTCCCAATTTTCACCCCTCAAAAGTTTAGCCTGTCTGGTGTTCTGTTCTTGATTCATGTTTGCTAATTCTTTTTTCATGTTATCTGATAAATCGTTTGGTGTTTTAAGCACTGCCTGCTGAAAAGTATTTCTGCTACTTGGAAAGAATGAGACGAAAGATAAAGAAGACTTACTCTGAGACAGATTTCAGAATTATGAGTCCAGAGCTTTCTTAAGGTGACTGGATACACTTTCATGGGAAGCAACAGTGCCAGTCTCCTTTTTGCCTCACTTTTCAATGGGGTCAACTCTTAAAGACGAGAATTTGCTCCCCCAGGAGCAAATTACTTTCGTAAAGAGTAGACCCCATTATGGAAGGGATTCTTCATCTGGGAAAGCAAAACAGGTCATTAAAGTTGTTTCCCAGAGAAAACATGTACCCACTGACCTTAAATGCTTTCATACTGCTAAAGCTAAGCATACCATATTTATTGTGAACTTACATTCCATAAGCTGTTGTTTATCGACCACTTTTGAATATTTATCCCGTAGCTCTTCATTTTCATTTGCCAGGCGAACATTCCTTTCATCTGCCTCCATCAGTTTGCTGAAAAAAAAAAGTGAGAACTTTTGTGATGTCAATGTAAGTGTAGCCTTTTCCTGTTTATACTACCAACAAGAGGCCCAAATGGGCCTGATATCGCTCACCTGGCTATTGTGCAACGGAACCATTCTGATACAAAATTGGTCCAATTCCACTGAGAATTTCTCATTTTCACATTTTGCTACTTTTAGTAACAGAAGCCAACTTGCCTGGTCTTTATATATTTACTTTTGAAACACCTCAATGCAAGAATCATTTTGCCACAAATTTCATCAAAATCCATTCAGGGGTTACTGAGATATTGCCAGTTTCATGTTTTGTGCTATTTTTAGTAACAGCAGATGGCGGCCATCTTGGATTGCTAAAATGCAAAAAATCGAAAAGCCTTCATGCAAGGACCATTTTGACACAAATTTGGTCCAATTCCATTGAGATTTTCTGATTTTCACATTTTTCTATTTTTAGTAACAGAGGCCAAATGACTGGTCTTACAGTTAGATATTTTTGAAACATCTCAATGCAAGAATCATTTTGACACAAATTTCGTCAGAATCCATTCAGCGGTTACTGGGGTATTGTCATTTTTATGTTCTGTGCTATTTTTAGTAACGGCAAATGGCGGCCATCTTGGAATGCCAAAATGCAAAAAATCGAAAAAGCGTAATGAAAGGACCATTCTGACACAAAATTAATCCAACTCCATTGAGATTTTCTAATTTTCACATTTTTCTATTTTTAGTAACAGAGGCCAATATGAATGGTCTACAGTTAGATATTTTTGAAACACCTCAATGCAAGAATCATTTTGACACAAATTTCGTCAAAATCCATTCAGCGGTTACTGAGATATTGTCATTTTCATGTTTTGTGCTATTTTTAGTAACGGCAGATGGCGGCCATCTTGGATGCCAAATTGCAATTAATCAAAACGACTTCATGCAAGGAACATTCTGACACAAAATTGGTCCAATTCCATTCAAGGGTTCTTGAGTAATTGTCATTTTTATGTTTGTGCTATTTTTAGTAACACCAGATGGCGGCCATCTTGGAATGCCAAATTGCAATTAATCGAAACGGCTTCATGCAAGGAACATTCTGACACAAAATTGGTCCAATTCCATTCAAGGGTTCTTGAGTAATTGTCATTTTTATGTTTGTGCTATTTTTAGTAACGGCCCCCATGGTGGCCATCTTGGATAGTCAACTGGCACAAAATTGAAATAATTCCATTCAAGAACCAATGCTGACCAAATCTGGTCAGAATTGGTTGCATTTTCTTTAGATATTGACATTTGAGCAAAATCGGCCTTGTAAACGCTAAGTAGGTCACTGTGACCTAATTCCGCTATAGATTTTTTTTATTTTTACAATTTTTTATACCAAGGTCCCACTTATGTTCCATGCAAACTTTCAACCAAATATCCCAAATGGTTCTGGAGAAGAAGTTGATTTTGTTGTTTTTGCTATTTTTAGTAACAGCAGCCATCTTGGATTCTTGACCTGACCCAATTTTACAATTTTGAAACCCTGCAGTCTGGTCATGCTCCATGTAAAATTTGAGATCCATGGGCTCTGTGGTTTTAGAGAAGAAGTTGTTCGAAGTTGTTTAAATAGGTCATTTTTTGACATTGGCATTTGAGCAAAATTACACACATAAACAGAAAGTAGGTCACTGTGACAAAACTCCGCTACAGATTTTTTTCATTTTTACAATTTTGAATACCAAGGTTTCACTGATGTTCCATGCCAAAATTCAGACAAATATACCCAGTGGTTCTGGAGAAGAAGTTTATTTTGTTGTTTTTGCTATTTTTAGTAACAGCGGCCATCTTGGATTTTCAACCTGACCCAATTTTACAATTCTGAGACCTTGGAGTCAGGTCATGCTCCATGTGAAATTTGAGAACCATGGGACCAGTAGTTTTACAGAAGAAGATGTTTGAATATTTGTTTATAGATGTTGACGGACAAATTCCGTGACGACACACAACGCACGACACACGCCGGACGCATTGGTATGACAATAGCTCACTATGGCCCTTCGGGCCAGGTGAGCTAAAAATGTAATTGCAGTACACAAAATCTTTTCTCCTTTGAATGATTCCTGTTCATGTATTCACATTGCTTCACACAATATCTCAGAACCAGCTTTGCTTTTATTGACAAAGATTTTTAAAAACATGTTAAATCTAATGGCAATATAACTACATCAGTTGAGACATATTTTTTTTTTCTAGTGACTGAGAATTAACACCTATGAAAACATTTTGCATGCAAGTGAAGAGAGAATACAAAGATCAACTTAATTTACTTATACACACAGAATGATGCTGACCTTGGATTCCTTTTTTTGTGCAAATTGCAAAGCTTCTGATCAGGCTGAACTGCTGGCATAGGCTTACCACTTTATTGTTGTTTACATATGTACCTAGACCCTTTCAGCCAATTCAGCTAATTTTGCCAGGAAACCCAGTGAACTAGTGACCTTGGTACAACGTCTACCCAATGTTGTCTAAACGCCTATGACATTTGGACAACATGAGGTAGACATTGTACCAATGTATCATGTTGACAGGGAAGCTCACTGAATTCAGCCTCATCTAAGAGATTCCAATATTGCGTGTTCACCGGGAAGCTGGTTGAATTCAGCTTCATCTTAGAGACTGCTATAGATCAAAAGAATATGAGCTCAAATATCTTACTTTTCTACATATGCTAGTTGTGACTTGACTTTCGTCAGTTCTTCACTTATTTGTGTCTTAGCTTGGATCTCGCTGTTTAAACTCGACTGAAGATTCAACAGTTCCATCTTGTCGAGCCTCTGTGAGCGACGATTCCTCCACCGCTGTCTACCCGAGTCCTCTCCAGACACCCCCATAACCTTTAAGTTTTCTAATTCTTCAGTCATCTTACTGGCCAAGGCTTGAAGGTAACCTCGAGCATCCTTCTCATCACTCACCCTGTAGTTTTGGAAAACAAGGATTATCAGAGGATAGCAGAGAGCTAATTTATGGCCTTTCAAGAGGTGCAATGTTGCTGCTGAAAAACTAATTCATAAATGGTGGAATTTTTTTGATAACATTAATTTTTTGGCTGGTTCAGGGGTCAGCCTAAAGCTTTCAGACAGGGAGAAGTTTTGCAACATTTTCAGGGCTTGAGCGCAAAGTTTTGGCCCAAATTTTGGATTTCCCTATATGTTCTATACATTTTCCCTTCTCCCTCAGCTCAAAATAGGGAGAAGTCAGCCAGCTTAGGGAGACTATTTCTCCCAAATCGCCCTCTAGGCTGAGCCCTGTTGGTTATTTTGCAGTTTTACAGCCCTTTCAGTTTATCAAGCCTTTGATCACATGGAAGTGGGCTAATGGTATCCCAGAAACTGACCTGACAATGGTTGTCTTGATAAAGACATTAGACATGCTATAGCTGCAGCAGTGTTAATATCTCAAAGCTGCTTTTAATGTGAATGAACACTTTGCCACATATTCCCTTGTTTTTACAAAAAGAAACAACTACTGTGACTTCCTGTTTCTTTCCCTGCACAAAGCCCTTCCAAAATAAGGTTTACTCTTTAAGAAAAGAATTTGATAATTGTTTTCTGCATGAATTGTAATCCATTGAGAAAGGAGGGGGAGGGTAAAAAGAAAATGGCAGAGTTGCTTCCCCAATTCACCTACCACTTTTGAAATGATAAACTGGTGAGCAGTTTCCAAACATTTACTATATAATGCTACAGCTACTGCAGCCAGTTATATGAAAGTTTGTTCCTAATTGCAATTAAACTGCAGAGAGAATGGCAGCTTGTGATTGGAATTGTACTGTCAAACACAGTGTTAACAAATTCAAAACTTTTACCATCTGATAATCTCTGATATCTGAGCCTCCCACTGAGCCACTGACTCTCGTTTATCATAGATCTCTCTCATCTCCAGTTCCAGCTGGGATTTCTCTTGCATTATACTACGTAATGATGTCTTCTCCTGCAAATGGAAGATTTATAACTGATTTTTTCTGTCCCAAGTGGCTAAGCTTAGAGCCTAGATGAGCAGTGTTTTTCATGATATCCTAGGGATATTTTACCATTTGCCCATAAGGACACCTCATGAGAACCATCTCCAGCAACTACTTGTCGAGGCAGGTCTAACGAGGGGCCAGCATGCATGTTTTATGGAGAATGAAAAAATATTAAATGGAACTGTGTATAAGTTTTCCCGTGAAATACACTTCGTATTACCTTGGCTTTCCACAGAGTATTTTATGTGAGGGGTTTAAAACTCTATCTTTGAAACTTCACGTGAAATCCCTTTTCACTATGTTTTTTTGCCTGTGTACCATATATGCAGGAAATTTTAAGACATCCCAACCTTTCTGTATTTGGACAAATTCATTATAGCACTGGCAAAACAATACAGACCCTGATCAGATTGCAGATACTGTTTGTCCAAAAAATATCTGCCCCCAAAAGCAGACGACAAAATTTACATCTGCAGGATTTCAAAAATGTTTCTTCCAAGCGATATCATATTGAGAATTCAAACACTAGAGGGCAAACAGTGTAGATTCAGATGAGGTGGCTCATTATGAGCCACCTCATCTGGATCTACACTGTTTGCCAATTCAACAATTTTAATTTTTGGCACTTCAAGGGTTAATATATACAAAACTTTAATCCATACTTGGCTATATACAAGCATTAAACAAATGGACAGGAAGACAAGAGCATGTTCAAAAGCTGTAAAGCTAAAGCAGAGCTCCAAATAAGGTGGGGTATTGAGGATAATTCTGAGATATTTTTCTTATTTTGCTACAGAAACATATGTTGTGACCCCTCATGAGAACTGTTTTGATGAGACGGTTCTAATGAAGGGACACAACATACATTTTACAAATGTGGAAACTTATCCCTTAATCATCCCTGTTACCCAATCTTATATGGAACACTGCAAATGTATAAATAACTTACAGAAGACATATCCTCTGACAGTCGCTCGTTCTCTTCTATTAAATCCGAACATTTTCTCTCCGCCTGTTCACAACGCAATTTCATTTGAGACAATTTGTTCTGCAGTTCATCGACTGACTCCTCATCACCACTTAGTTTAGATTTATACACATTTAACTCATTTTGGAGTTCCTTTTTACTAAGTTCCGTTTCTTGTAACAAGTATTTTAAATCACTAGTTTCATTTTGTTGTTTAGAAGTCAATCTAGTCACAGTTTCTGATAGTTCTAAATCTTTCCTATCTAATTCTGTTTTTAATCTGAAAAAGAAAGAAAATAAAATGTATAGTAGCTTGCCTACTGCATATCCGATTCCACGACCCATCTGCTAGCTTATTCCACATAAACTATCTCCAATGATCTAGAACTTTTGTGTTACTGCCAATCATCCAAAACACACAGGGAGTTTATATAAGCAGCAAAATTCATCAGTTTTTTCGTCTTCTTTTTTAGACTTACTTGATACCATGTCCAAAACTGATCTCCTAATCAGGAACAAATTCAATGATTTAATACAAGTCCCTAATTGTTAATTTTACATAAAACCATATGATGTACCATAATGACCCTAAAATTTTGGACACGTGGAAGTTGGGACAATTATTGTTCCAAAATTCTTAGAAAGTGGATTTTACATACGTTAATGCATCCAAATGATGTTTAGTGAATGGCAAATGTTGTAGACCCTGATCAAACTGCTCCTTCAGGAGCAGTTTGATCTGGGTCTACAATGTTTGCTTAGACCTGTCTGTCCGAATATTTAGGGTCATTATGGTAACTTTTCATCAGAACAGCAACTCAGAAAGAGCTCAGGCACAATGTATTTGATATCATAAGTCAGAGTTAATTTTTATTATCTGGCCAACCAGAAACACTTACCTAGATATTTCTTGTGTAAGTTCTAAATTTGTAGTACTTGAAGCACGCCCTATATGTTTTCTTTTTAAAGTTTCTAATTCCTGTTCTAACTCCTGATTATATTCATCTGCTCTTTCTCGCATCTTCTTTTCTTTACTGGCTTCTGATCGGACTTCATCCACTTGAGTTTGGAGCTAATGGATATAGAAACACAGAAAACATATATCAAAGCATAAGAAACATGCATTGGTCTGAGTGGTGCAATGGAAAATCATTCAGACTTTGTTCATATCGTGAGAAGACATGAAACATTCTTTTTCTTGAAATATGCTTCTGCAAACAATATCCCTCTTCATTTTCATGTTTATTAAAAAGAATTCCAAAGAAGTCAGTGTCGCGCCTGTCTGTGCATTGTCACAAAACACAGCCAAACCAGAACAATGAAAAACTAGAAAACGTGTTTATGAAACACTATGCCCCCAACCTTATGCTTGCCTCTAAGGGGGTTCATCCCATAATTTATAAGTCAGAAAGGTGTATTAACCGGTTCATCTATATCTGTAACGGTATGCCAAATACAAGGAACAAAGCTCGAGCAGTTCTTTGGATGTTTTGTTCACAAGCTCGCTTATTTTTCATGTACATGCCACACATAAAATTTCAATCCCTATCTCTAACGGTTCTTGACCGTATGTACAGGTTCTTTTATACCACAGGCTTCAATGCACTAAGTCGAAAAAGGGGCTTATCTCAGTCAAAAATTAACAAAAAAATTTTCAACAGCTAATCAGATCATCTACACCTTGGACAATGTCTTCCTGCAAAAAATCATGATCCTAGCATCAGGGGCTCTCAAGATATTTTGTTAACAAGGTTCCATAGGCTTAAATGCACTAAGTTGAAAAAGGGGCATAACTCGGTCAAAAAGTCACGATTTTTTTTCAAAAGTTAATCAGTTCATCTACTTCATAGGCAATGTCTTTCTGCAAAATATCATGATCCTAGCATCAGGGGTTCTTGAGATATTTTGCTAACAAGGTTCCATAGGCTTACAATGCACTAAGTTGGAAAAGGGGCATAACTCGGTCAAAAATTCACGATATTTTTTCAAAAGTTAATCAGTTCATCTACTTCATAGGCAATGTCTTTCTGCATGATATCATGATCCTAGCATCAGGAGTTCTCGAGATATTTTGCTAACAAGGTTCCATAGGCTTACAATGCGCTAAGTTGAAAAAGGGGCATAACTCGGTAAAAAATTCACGATATTTTTTCAAAAGTTAATCAGTTCATCTACTTCATAGGCAATGCCTTCCTGCATAAAATCATGATCCTAGCATCAGGGGTTCTTGAAATATTTTGCTAACAAGGTTCCATAGGCTTACAATGCACTAAGTCAAAAAGGGGCATAACTCTAGAAATACATGACCATAGGAAAAAAGAAAAAATATGTGTCTGCTTATTTTTCATGTAGATGCCATATATAAAATTTCAAGATCCTAGCATTAGGGGTTCTTGAGTTTCCAAGCTGCTTAAAAGTGTTACGGACGGACAGACGGACAGACGGACGGAAGGACAGGCCCAAACCAATATGCCCCCTCAACTTCTCCGAAGTTGGGGGCATAAAAAATTACGCCGCTGCCAACAGTAAAAGTAATAACTATGTCTCAATTCTGCTGGTCACAGGCAACATAAAACTGCTCAGCATTAATAGCAAGTGTGTGTGTTTGTAAATTTGATGCATATTGGTATGTGGTAGACAGAATTGTGAAATAAGAAGTTTACTTAAAGTTTTATGATATCATATACATACATAATATATACATCTTTATATATATATATATACATACATGTGCCATAGGATTGGACTTAAGGCTATGCCTAAAATGCCCTCTCCTAAGTTAAGGAGAGCCTTAAATGTGTGATTTCCATCTTTGACATAATCATATCCAGTCAACAGAATCTATTTGAAGAATGTATATAATCATGCTTTTAAGACAAATTTATTTTCCCAAGAAACTACACAAGTTTCCTCACCTCTGTTATAGTTTTCTCTCCTCTCCTCCTCTCATTTTTCAAGGTTTCCAGTTTTCTTTTTGATTCATCTAACTCCTCAGTGGTATTCCGTACTTCTCGTGTTAATTCTTTAACCTTTGACTGAGATTTCAACATTCTGCAAAATCCCAATGATCTATATGCAGACAGAAAAGACTCCAATCAGCCTGTGCAGATGCACCAGCTGATTATAGTTTTCCTGTCTGTATCATTTATGTACAGATCCTGAGCTTAATGTGATGGAAAAAGGTTCTGATCTGTCTACTCAGATACACAGACTGAGCTGGGCCTTCCCTATGGCATCTTTTCTTGAAGCGGCTCATGTATCTAGCAAAAATGCTCATGCCTTGTAAAGCATCCACTTTAAAACTGTACAGTTTTTTTTTTCTTGCCCAGATGGGCTATGTAACTGAAATCTTAATACTAATGAAAGGATCATTACCATTCCTTTCCCCCTCTGTACACCTTGCAAGCCTTGGTCAGATATTTTTAGGCAAGTTCCATGATTCATAAGGATAAATTTCATGCAATCATTAAAGACATAGAAAATGACTAGCATTGAATTTACTCAAAAATTAACATTTACGCAGCTGATTTTCTGTTATGGAATCTTCTGCCCTTGACTTTGGTCAAGACAAATATTTTAAAGGAATGTTTCATAGGCATAAAATATGGTAAACAGGTATAGCCTCATCAAACTACTTCTCAAGACCCGTCTAGTCTGTAGCTGAGTTTGTAAGAAAACCTTTTTCACTTCTACCATTTTGCTGTCTAAACAACATTTTAAGAGCCTTCCAGATATATACTTACGAGTCATTAGCATCTGTGTATTGTTCGATGGCTATTTTCTGTTTGGCAACTGCATCTTTGAGCTCTCTTGCTTGTTGTTTATATTTATCACGCATGTCCTGCAGTTCCTGAAAGAGTCATTGCAACAGTGATGACTATCAAAATTTAGAGATAAGGAAGGCATTGTTAATAATTTCAGGATAATTTTTCTTTTATTTCTCCTCGAATACACATAATTGAGCTGCGACACGACAAAACCAACAATGTGGTTGTGCGCCTAGTGCAGCCTCAGATCAGCCTGACCATCCACCCAGTCTGATCAGACTCTTTGCTAAGCGCTTAAAGGATAACTAAGGATCTAAGCTACTTCCATGTGGACAGCAAAGAATCTGATCAGACTGGGCGGATGCCCAGGCTGATCTGAGTCTGGGCTGGGCGCACAACCACATTGTTGGTTTTCTCGTGTCGTGGCTCATATTATGATCCCTATTAGACTCATCTCACTGAAACAGTTCTAATGAGGGGTCACAACTTTTTTTCTGGAGATTTAAGATAAATTATGCCTAATTAGCATCAAATTTGCCATCTTCTCTGAAGCTCTATGATGGAGCAAACTGTTTAGACCAAGATCAGAATGCTCTTAGCAGCAGTTTCATCAGGGTCAGAAGTATTTGCCGAACTTTCATTATTTTTCTCTATTTCATAATGGAAAATTCTAACAGGCTTAACATTCTTCCGTATTATTTAATCTATATCTATACAAAAATCTGTCAAAAGTTCACATTTGTCGTAATTATATTTATAATCTAGCTAAAGCCTCTGCCAGAACTCAAGATAAAGAGGGTGTGATGCCAACTATGGACCAGTTTTTCTTACTTTGTCCAGCCAGTTAAAATTAGGGAACACAACATATACTTTTACACAGAACTCACAGAAACAGAAACTGTACCCAGACTTTGCTATTTTCTTCTATCTTACTAGCCCAGTAAGGTAAAAGTCACATAAGGTCAGAGTCAAGCAAACTGCCAAGCTTATTCAAACTAAGATTAATCATTAATGCCTACCTTTTCTAAAGATGCTCTTTCCTCTTCTATTACCCGTAATTTCCGTTCAATATCTTGCTTTGATTCTTTGGCTTTCCTTAGATCTTGTTCAGCTACATTTATTTCTGTTTGAGATTCTGAAATACACATACAAGTTTATATCAGAGACTGAAGTATATTTAAGGTCATATGCTTATTTAACCATACAGGATTGTAGACTGCAGACCCAGAAGGCCACAGCAAGCTGTTCCACAAGATCAGTCTCATCAGTACTATTTACCTTTTCTATTCCTGCTTCTTTTCAATGAAGAACAGACTAGTTTAGAAATACTGTTGAAAAGGGTGTATAAACACCAAAACATCATCATCCGAAACACACAGGTAGTTTAGGATTCTAAAATTCATAACCTTCTGAGCAGAAATATTGACCGACACCACCCGTTCAATTTTTTCAAAATATTTAGATAGAAACACGTCTACAACAGTGTCCTCCTTGTAACAGCTTCCAAGCTCTGAACAAAATTAAGCTGTGTCACTGCTGCATAAGGATTTCTGCTAACCCACTACTTCAAAAGACATTTTGTATCATATTTCAATGTCAATACCCAATGTTCCATGAAACTGTGAATAGATTTGACAACTCTACTCTGCAAAACAGTTGCAAAAGAGACAGAACTCAGCCTTACATTTTTGCTTACACTTTTCATCCTACTTACCAGCAACAACTTTGTGTAATATGGCGAGTTCTTCCCTAAGATGTCTTGACTCAGCCTCAGCCGCCCCCACAGCTGCTGACACACCACTAGCACTTTCTGTGGTTAGTTTTTGTATTGTAGAGTTGGCCTCTGGAAGCATAATTAGTTAGATAATACTTCAGACAGATGAAAATAAATAATTATCTTTGCTAAATTCTCATTTCAGCAAGGTGATGACAAAAGTTTAGAATCAACATCCAAACACACAATATAAACAAAGGACAACAAAGCCGTCTTTAAGCATATCTGTTAGCGTTAATTATCAGCTGCAAAATGTAGTGACCAATAAACTTTCCTATGGTGCAGAGGTCCAGATAAAGAGAATATTTGATGATAATTTTGTGATAATTTTTCTTATTTCTCCATAAAAACTGTTTTGTGACCCCTCATTAGAACTGTCTCAGCAAGGCAGTTCTAATGAGGCATCACAACATAGGCTTTTATGGAGCATTAACTGAAATTATCTGAGAATTTTGACAACTCTCCTTATCCAGCTTCTGCTATGGTGCCATCATTTTCACTGGTAATGTTTTTGTTTTTCAATTTACACCACATATCAATACTTTGCAAATACAGAAATTTCACAAAGTTGATACTAAATTTCATATTTTAATTATCAAGTTTCAGTTTTACAAAATAAAGAAATACCACTTAAACCATTGCTAAAACTGTCACATTCACATATCTTTAAAGTGTGTGGATACACCTTCAAGGGAGATCACTGATCAGAAGTATTTGTCTCCCTTTCAGCATGGAGCTACTCTTGAAGGAAAGAATTTGCCCTCAAAGAGAGCAAATTCTGTCTTTCAAAAGTAGCTTCCAGTGGAAAAGGACTTCACCTTCAAAGGTAGCAAATACTATCCTGTTTCAGTTGTCTCCCTTTTAAAAATACAAAATGGTGGCCGATCCATGGAGAAGTAACCATGCACCTTAAATGCCTCAAAAGCCAACTTACCCTGTAACCTTCTTTGTAGTTCTTTATTTTCTCTGTCTAAATGACTGATTCGTCTCTCGAAAGCCTCAGCTGCTAGAGATTCCAGATGTTCAGGATCTATATCCACAGGATCTCGCAACCGAGACAGGTCAGAGAGTTGACTGGAGAAATCAAAACAATACGGAATTGAAAAGACCCACATGTATAGATCAGGGTTCGCAATAAGGAGTTTTGAAGATAATTTTGCGTTAACCAGTTCATGTATTTCTGCTGTGATCCTCATAATAACTATAGAAGTAGTTCTAATGAAGTCTGAATGTATGTGAAGAGTCTGAATGTATGTTTTTATGGAAATTTAATTATCCCGAATTATCAGCCCACACTCCCTATTTGTAACAATATTCAACAGAAAATAACAATATTCAACAGAAAAGCAAAGTTCTTTAAATTGTCAATTTGACTGTGATGGCATAAAAAAATTTTTGAAATGTAACTGGATTCTTTGTAACAGCTAATTCCATGAAGGTGTATGGGTACACATTGAGGGAAAGCGATTCTTATCCTTTCTATCAGTTTCCCTTCTGAATGGGGTCTACTCGTAAGAAAAAGGATTTGTTCCTATTGGAACAAATCCTTTCCTTTAACAGTAGACCCCATTTTGAAAGGGCTACCTTGTTCAGAGAAACAAACAGGAAGTCTCAAAGGTTGTTTCCCATTGTAAAAATGGTGGAAACTCATTCACCTTAACATAAATTTGGGAATAAACAACTTTGTTATGACAAGGAACCACTGTATATCCAACAAACCATCATACAGGGCAACACGAATAACTCACCAATCTTTAGTAAATGAGAAGCCAACAAAGGGAAGATGATGACCTTTAAAGATGGCATGGGAAGCAGGCGGGACAGTGTCCTGAAAAAGAAACACTCATACCATTACCATGGTCCTCAATTTATGCTTGTCATTATATTTTAATTACTTTAAAACTTTAGAATATTCCTAGCTGGCATATAATGAACAATTTGTGTTACCAGTGAAATGCAGAATGTGATATCAACATCAATATAACATTTTGTAATCACAAGAAATAAGCTGATTGGTTCTTCAATATGGTGACTTCTTTTTTTTGACAAATATTTGCTGCTAGAAAGGAGCCCTTCATTTTAATTTAGCAAAGATTCTAGTCATTCCGAAAGCTGTTAGAGCTTTAGCACAAATCTCCTTATCACTTGTTTATGTGTGCGTTCTTTATTTTTATCTTTCTTTTTGAATATGATCTGTCTCTCCTGTAAGTAGTTAATAGTCAAGAAAATAATACATGTTTAGTAGTGTTGCAAAATAGAACAGGAATAAATCATGCGTGTCATTTGTGGCTTAGTTGTTGGTTAATTAGCTAAACAGAAACAGTAACATTTTCTTGTCATGTGGCCTATACTGTCTCTGTAGACACGTCTCCACTCCTGTTCACATTACAAATTCAATCTATGTATCAGTTCCCGAAGAAGGTTTGCTAGTTTATTCATGAGAGGCAAGAAAAAACTTACAGTGTGTTTAAAATCTGAGTCATCAACATCAAAGTTTGAAGTATCTGTAGGGCTACTGACTTCAGGTATAAAAGGAGCAGTCACTGAAAAACATGAAACATTGAAGTTTTAATCTTGACTGGTAAATCAGAATACCAAACAAACCACTAGAAGTAATCACTTGAATCGAAATTCTATTCTCGCTTCGAATTTCAGTATCAGAAATTTCTTGCACCAAGATTATCTTTACTTTTGCCCATGGAACAAAAAAGAACCTCAAAATGATGTATTTTGCAATATGTCCTTGAATCAGAAATGTTTGACTGACTGATTTGTTGCTTAATGTCCACGGAAAACAGCTATGGTCATGTCGGGCCGTCAGTTAACCTAACCACGCTATTCCTGGGCAGGCTTAGACCTAAGTGGTTAACCAGTACTAAGCGCACATACTTTTGCCAGTAACTGACAACTGCCCTTCTTGAATCAGCGGAAGGAGAAACGAAAGCCAGACCGGTATCGAACCCAGAACTTCTGACTTATGAGGTGCCCTACCGATTGCGCTACGCGGCCCGACCCAGAAATGTTTGAAATATCTTTTCTCTGTACTGAGTATTACTTCCAAGGAAGTATATGTAATGCTCAAAGTGGCTAAAAATATTAGAATTAGGGGATAACTGTTCTCAAAATTGTCATTTCGGGAGGTAAATCGTTGTTTTTATGGTCGGGAATTTCATTTTACGGCGACTCATCAGCGGAGCCGTAAAACGCAATTTGCCACCATAAAACAACGATTTACCTCCCCAAATGACAATTTTCGGTACAGTTATCCCCATTCTAAGGTACTCTATCATGTTTCGCCTTTCGAAGTCTACTAAGTTACACGAACAGCGAGTGCTCCCAGCAGCGTAAAACCAAACGTCAGCCGATGAGAAGCGACGTTTCTTAATGATGTCGGGTTTGCGACAGTATATTGCAGAATATACTGTCGCAAATTTTTGACGTTATCCAATCAGACGTCGCGTTAAAATCGTAAGTGCATTAGAATGCAAAATACCACCTTTCATCCACAAACATGTATTCTGAATTGAAATGTCACTTACTGTCTCTTATATTCTCCCAGTCAATAGCTCCAAACCAAGGATGACTTTTAAAATCATCGAGACCACATTTTCCAAACCGTCTGTCCGGGGAACAGATCAGTCGGCTCATGAGATCCTTGGCTTGATCTGATACATCTTCCGACTCATCTATGTCTGTAGGAAACTCAAACCGAGTCTGCAATAAATAGTTACAATTGAAACTGATCAACTGGGTCAGAGCTCCAGATAAGAAGGGGTAACAGGGATAATTTAGGGATAATTTTCCATATTTTTCCATAAAAGCATATATTGTGACCCATCATTAGAACCGTCTCGGCGAGACGGTTCTAATGAGGGGTCACAACATATGTTTTCGTTGAGAAATAAGAAAAATTATCTTTGAATTATCCTCAATACCCCCTCTTATCTGGAGCTCTGTGGGTAATTACCGGTATTTGATAAAACAATCCAAAATGAGAATGGTAAACAGTAACAGCTCAGTATCAGCAATCTTATTAAGAACTGCTCAGTTTTCAAATATTTGAAACAGGATTAAATTTTATAATCGTGCACTTACTGATAGTTCATTACACCAAAACACTGTTTACATATTACTGTCACTAGTGAAACTAGAAGCATTGCTTATTTTCTATTTATCAGTCACTAACATAACTAGCAACATGGTATGTTTTCTCTTTATAATACAGAACATACAAGCATTCTGATACCTTTTTAAACTGAAATGCAGTACACATCAAGTAATTCCACACCTATGCAGCAATATGGTGCATAAACTTAAAGCCAACGTGAGAATTCACTCACCTCATGATTCATGATCTTGCCGTAAGTATCAACGAGAGATTCAGCATAAAATGGAGTTGCTCCATACAACATTTCAAACATACAGACACCTAGTGACCACCAATCACATTCAGGACCATATCTACCATGACCATCCTCCATTGCCTAGAACATGAAGTAAAACACATGAGAGTCAAAGATACCATAATGGCAATATATATTCTGACAAGTGGTGTTGACCAGGGCCCAGTCATTCGTCAAGGATTTAAGTCTTCTTGTACACATAAAATCAAGAGTGCTAATATTTTTTTTTTGCTGAAAAAAATGTGGCGAGTTTTTGCAGAGCAACTGCTCTTCTCACTTTTTCAGCCAAAAAAAGCTGAGTTTTGGGTACAATTCATTTGAAAATGTAGCATCTCTTTAAGTAACAACATTCTTAGTTTTGAACAACTAGTCCTGTTCCAGTAGTTTTGCATGTCTAAAGCTCCTCAAAAAGCTCCTCATAATATTTTGGCAAAAAATGACAGTGTTTTTGACAATATTTTTGAGTGCAATTAAGTTTCAAAATATAACATCTTGCTACCAAATGACATTGTAAGTTTTGAACAACTGGGTCTTAGTTGTTTGGTCTGAATTCTAGAACATGCTAATAATTCCAAATGTGACAATTGCAAATAAGGAAAATGCTTAAAATCAAGTAACTTTAAGTATACTAACCCTAAGTATTTCTGGAGAAATATAATCTGGAGTTCCTACAGCCACAGAAGACTGAACCTAGACATATAAACAAAATCTATTAGTATTTGCATAGTGATAAAATTTGCTTTAAATGATAAGGCTACACACCTCAGTCATGGGGCATATAAATATACCGAAAGGATAAAGAAATGCAGGGTAAACATTAGGAATGATTGAAAGTTAAATATTTGAATGTTATATAATATATTTTCATAACCTATCAAAGGCTATGTTTTATCAAGTATTTTAGAAAAGTTCACTGGATTTTGACAATTAATTTTTGAGTTATTGAAAACAATTTGGCGGTACCCCCAATATCGTAAAGTGAAATCAATCAGTTAATCTACTGGTCAGTATTGGTGTGCAAATATAGGGACTTCTGCTCTGCAGTCACAATCGGTTCTTTACAGTTTTGGTGTCACTGTGGCGAGTATGAGTGTCTACCGTATTGACAGCCATTTCAGTGTCAGTTAGGTGGCCATTACGCAGATGGGCAAGACATATAGCCCTGTCCTCATGTTGCGTCATTACGCGGTCGGTCTATAAGCCTTCCACTTTCTCTTATATGACGGACAAGATGTTCTATGGTGTCTATGGTGGATCCATTCACACCAAACTCCATAACAACCTGCTGTTGCCTTTGATCCTGCATTAGCAACTCAATACCCTGAACCTTCTTAACTTCCCCCATGATTGCAGGAGGTGCAAATCGTGTTTTATCAGCGGAAATCAGTGTGTAAACCTCTACAGTATCAAGTGGTATGACAAGATGTGCTGACAAACTTGTCAGTATTTCTCTGCACGTTTTTTTTTTTCCTTTTCACCACTTGCCCTACCTGACACGGTATGTTACATGCTTGAGTACTTTTGGGCACTAGGTTTATTGCACGGTGATCCAGATAATCATCTGACCCATTTTCGTAATTTTAAACAATATCATTCAATATTTTGTTACCCTGTGTTTCTTTATCCTTTCAGTATATTAGTCATAAATAATTTCTGCCAATACACCCCTAGCATAGGTAGTGACTGCTCATTAGAACCATCTCGTCGAGAAGCTTCTAATGAGGGTCACAACATATGTTTTTTTAAAAAAAATAATCCTTGAATAATCGTCAAAACCCACCTTATCTAGAGCTCTGGTACACTGTGTGTTTCTCAGTGATGTTATCATGCCACTCTATGTTATATAAATGCTTAACAGTGCAATACCACTGTTATAGTTAACTATTATGTCACAGGGTATAGATTAGGTATATAATACACTTGTACTGCCTTGTGGTACAAGCTGGCTTTTAGAGAGTCATGGTAGAGTGTTTGCCTTTCACACAGCTTGAATCCGGGCTGGAGTCTAAAATTTTTAATGACAAATGGTACACATCGTAAATAACCCACATGTGCATTAGAACTCCAAAGCCTCATTTTCAGTGATTCTTGTACTCCTGAGAGTTCGGGGATGGAGGGGGAGACCATCACAGAGTATAGATTAGGTATATAATTCACTTGTACTGCCTTGGATTGGAGTACAAAGTGGCTTTTATAGCAACATGGTAGAGTGTTCGCCCTTCACGCAGGAGACCCCGATTAAATCAGAAGAGCTGAATTTCAATTATGCAACATAGCATAAGGCACACCACCGCCACAACTCCTGGCAAACCTGAAGCCCTGATACTTACTGTTCCATCGTCAAGAAGTTTTAAACAAGATCCAAAGTCAGCTAGCACTATGTGTCCACTAAGATCTAATAGCACATTATCAGGTTTTATATCTCTATGTACATATTGCAGTTCATGTATAGAATGAATAGCTAGAACCATCTCCGCGATGTAGAACTTGGCCATTTCTTCTGGAATACGATCTTCAAACTTGCTCAACAGGGTCAGCAGGTCACCTCCTACATAGTAGTCCATGACCAGATACTGTAAAACAAGGATAGAAACTGCGAGTTATAAGAATCAGTGAGTTGGATAAAGCAATCACATCAAACTCGGAAAATATATTTCTTTACAAATAAATCTCTAACCAAATCTGTGAACAATTAGTGAGTGAGTGAACTTGCGTTTAACGTCCAACCGACACATAGCCAGGATGGGGGACCTTGGTTTAAAGTCTCATCCAAGTAACATGCGACCCCTGAATTGGTAGTCAACCATGTAAACCACTACATTACCACTGCTCCTTATCTGTGAACAGCTTGTACATCTGTGCAGTCTGCTCAAATTTCCCTGTTTGCATAATCAATCAATGGATCCTGAGCAAAATCCTAACAAAATCAATGGTGGCAATATTTTTTGCCAAAAATTGTGAGGAGCACTTGCAGTGCAAAAGATCCTCATATTTTTTTGACAAAAGTAGTGTTTTTATTTATAATACTATAAAACGTTTGAAAAATTAACATCTTGTTAGCTAACCTGTCATTAGTTTTGAACAACCAGGCCCTGATACACTTTATTTCACTGATGGGCTCTGTCTTGAATGTCTTACATTCTGATTTTCAGCCGATGAAACTAAAAACAGATACTTACAAGGAAGTTGTCATCTTGGAAGGCATAATGAAGGTTTGTTATCCACCGCCTGTCACCATACACCAACACATCTCTCTCCTCTTTAAAACAAGCAGTCTGAAAATACACACAAAGTCAGTCAGCATGAATAGTATACATCTTGTGCCCATGACCATGAACAATACATGTGCATAATAAACAATCTGGTGAAACAAATGTGAAGTATATTGCATTTTCTTTCTATCGACACTGCTCTCAGTCAAACTATGACCATGATGGCAGGTTTGTGGTGTGGCACATAAGTATTCACAAAGAAAAAACTAAACAAATATATGAAATTGTGACAAAGCCAGCAGCAGATTAAAACTATTTACAAGAAGTCCTCAGGGGCAGGCATTCCATACCTAACCCCTGCTCCACCTTAGGATATTATATTTTGGCCTTAAACCCATCAACTGTCTCAGAAGACACAGCTTCAGTTGTTGGAAATGCTATTCTGGTGAGCTGACAGGGCCAAAAAGCTGTTTCTTTTCAGTGACTTCAAGCTTCATATGAATGGAATAACTAACTAGAATTGTTTTTCTACGAAAAAACAGATGTCTCCCCCCTTTTTGATGTAAAAAAGGATCAGTCATTAAGACGCCAAGGGAAAAACAATATGTTTCCCTACCCTGAAGCAGGGATTCATAATAAGTAAAAAGTATAAATGCAAGAGTTATAGTTGTTATGCTCTGCATGTCATGTAATGTTGACTGATATTCATATTTAGTTTTTGTCAAAAAATTTAAATGCAAGAGTTACAGTGCTCTGCACGTCGTCCATTTATATGTTGACTGATATTTGTATGAAGTTTCATGAATATAGCTTAAACGGTTTTCAAGTTATAGAGCTTAGACGATTGAGACACAATTTTGTGAATGACAGTTCCAAGGGAAATAACTCAAATAGTATAAATGCTGTGCTCTGCATGTTGTCTAGTGTTGACTGACATTTGTATGAAGTTTCGTGAATATAGCTTGTCCGGTTTTCAAGTAATAAAGCGATTGAGACACGATTTTGTGACTGACAAAGGTCCAAGGAAAATAACTCAAGAAGTATAAATGCAAGAGTTATGGTTCTTGCACTATGCAATTCTTCTAATGTTGATTGATATTTGTATGAAGTTTCGTGAATATAGCTTGAATGGTTTTCAAGTTATAGAGCAGACACAAACTGAGACACGATTTTGTGACTGACATAGTTCTAAGGAAAATAACTCAAATAGTTTAAATGCTAAAGTTATGGTTCTTGCATTCTGCACGAACTTTCATGAATATAGCTTGAATGGTTTTAAAGTTATAGACGGACTCGACTGAGACGCAATTTTGTGATGGACAAAGGGAAATAACTCAAAAAATATAAATGCCAGAGTTACCATTTGTGCACTCTGCACATCGCCTCATGTTGATTGATATTTGTATGAAGTTTCGTGAATAAAGCTTGAGCAGTTTTAAAGTTATAGAGCGGACACAATTGAAACAAATATTTTGTGATGGACTAAGTTCCAAGGGAAATAACTCAAAAAGTATAAATGCCAGAGTTACCATTCTTGCACTCTGCACGTCGTCTCATGTTGATTGATATTTATATGAAGTTTCGCGAATATAGCTTGAGCGGTTTTCAAGTTATAGAACAGACACAATTTGTGACAGACAGACAGACGGACGGACAGACGCCCGGGGAAAAACAATATGTCTCCCGACCCTAAAGGGGGGCAGACATAATGAGGTAAAACAATATTTTGTTTCATTTTCAACATTGATTTCTATTTGTGGGGATCAATTATGCATTACTTCGAAAGGTTAAGTAGGTAAATATTAAATGCATTAAAGGATTCAGGCAACAAATATCCTCTTTTTTGTTCTAAAACCTTATTATCATTTAACACCTGTTCCCTGCTAAAGAATTTCAGATAAAATCTGCACTTGTGTGTAAACCCAATAAATACTCCCACTCTCTCAGATCTGATATCTTCCGCTGAAACTCGGAAGCTTATCAGCGAGTGACGTCATGGTAGGCTTTTATAGCCTCTCTGCTAGTATGTTTATACATGATTTTATAGGTATTTCTAAATAGTAGATGATTAGGCTTTTTTTCTTTGTCTCCAAGATAGTATTTAATTGTGAATAAGAATACACTTTTATAATTGTGTACTGTGTAGCATTTGGTTGCAAAAGTAAACTGTCCAAAGGATGTGGTATTCACTTTTTCGATTCCCTAAAGATGAACCAAGAAGGAAGAGATGGGTTCATTACTGCAAACGTGCAGACTTTACAGAAGCTACACCAGCAAGCACGTTATGTTCCAAACATTTTAGTAGTGACCAATACGACAGAGATCCATTGAAATTAGCACAGTATGGATATGCAAACGCGCGACCAAAACTGAAAAATGATGCAGTGCCAGATATTCCGATTAAGGTTGACACTTCTTCAACAATGTCTCAATCGAGAACGACACCTACAGATCAAAAACTCAACAGAGGTGCTTATGAGAAACGAAGGCGGTCTGAGGTGAGTCAAAATAATTTCCTTCTACATGTAAATCTTATAATTTCATAATTACAGTATCCCATTTCTGTATTCAAAATAATAAATAAATAAATAAATGTTATTAGCTTAATTTGAATGAAACACAGGCAATATCATTATACCTAGTGAATAATAAATGAACTGGTGCAAACAGTGTAGACCCTAATGTTGGCATGAAAAAAAGTTGTTTTGGAATCAAGTGAAAATAAAGGACTAGCAAAATGTCAAAGGGGAGAATTTTTTGCATATTACTATTTTCCTTCCTATTCTTTATCTCCAGTCTATATAATTTTGGTGGCTGTATTGAACAGCCAATGTTTGTTCATTTGTCAGTCCATCTATGCATCAACATATTTCCTATACTTAATAAAGTAAAAAGGCAATGAACAGGAATAAATACAATCAAATCTTTAAGCCACATCCAAAACCCCAAGGGAAAGAAGCCCACATAATTTCATAAAAGTTCACGAAAGATGCACACAGTAAGCCGAATGAGCAGTGCTTTTCCAAACAGGTGGTCATAAAGCTACCCTAATTGAAAACAGCAGCATCATCTATTTTTCACCTACTTTTTAATTACAAAACTATAACTATTGAATGTATTTACATAATTTGATGGTTCTTTTTTAGGTTCTGAAATCCATTTTTGAAACTGCTACTACCTAAGCTCACGGTGATGACAGTTCAACATTAATGAATGAAACAGTTACGACACAGAATGAAGAAAGTGAAGCAAGCTGTCCTAGCAGCAATATTTCATGTACTTCTTTTTTATTTTCAGAATATATAAAGACGCTACAAGAAATGTTTATCAACAGACGGAGGGCGCATGCAAATTATAAGCAGGCGAAAGCTGATGCTCGTCACATAATTGGCGATGTCCCAGAGGCTGTCAGCAGTGGGTACAAGAAATTTGACAAACAAGATTTAATAGACAAACACAAATCACGTTTTGCCAAAACATAACTTTTATTTTGCGTAACTAATTACAACAATAATCTCAGGGAACAGCGTATTTGAAGCCTGTGTAGTCTTCCGAGGGAAACCCATTCCGGATCTTTGTGACTACACAGGCTGGTAGAACTTTCCTCATATTCTTGCCTAGTCTATGCCAGATCCATCTTACGAAACGCCGGTATGCTACATAGCGATATGTTCTGAAAAAAACAACAACAGGAAATGTAATGCATTTCATAGTACAGCAGCGTCCAGCAAAAAGGAGGAAATATATATTTGCAGAAATCCGAACTCAGAGGTGCCCCGGTACAACCTGTTCCCTCTGCATGCACTTGTTAAGTACTCCTTATTCACATATGGCTATTTTTTTTATTTATGAAAAAAATCCCCGCAATTTTTTACATTAAAAAGTCACAAAACACTATACTTTATTTGTAAATGATATCTTACCAAAGTGACAGTCTTTGGTAATTCTGACTTCGATAAAATTGATTTGGATATATTAACATTGAGAGACTGAAACTGTGTTAAAAATATGATACTATTATTATTTAATAAGTTTGTTCTAATTCAAAATTCATTAGTAACATTTAGTGCAGCATTTGATAGTTCTTTTTATACTTACCAGTCTGTATTCTGTGTCCTCTGTTGGTAGGCTATCTCTTCATTGCTGTCACTACTGTCTGAAGAATCCTCATTTTCTTCTTCACTACTGGCCTGTGCAGTTGCCTCTGCAGGCTCAAACATATATGGCTGAATGTCCAAATTGTAACTACCGTCTGGTGTAACAAGCTCTTGCTCCTGTTGCTCCATTTTTAATTCTAATTATAATTATCAACCTGTTTTATTGTATTAAATACACACTCTCAGTATTCTCTTATCTCTACCATGACGTCAGAGCACATCTGGAGTTTATCTGATTCTCTCTCGGAATTTTCAAGGTCAGAAGCAGCAGTAATAAAATACCTGTAGATTACCCAATGATAAATACACTTCAACTGTGTATAAACATGCAGTTTTCGGCAGATGGAAGTATTTATTGATCTTTATCTACCTATAGTAATAATGCATTTATTTCCCGTCTCCTTTAAATGCTTCTTGAAGCTCTGAAAATAGTATCATTGTAAATTCTAATGCACTTACAAATATAACGCGACGTCTGATTGGATAACGTCAAAAAGTTGCAACAGTATATTCTGCGATATACTGTCCCAAACCCGACGTCATTAACGTCGCTTCTCATTAGCTGACATTTGGTTTTATGTTGCAGACGGCGCTTGAAATGGGTGCAAACTAGTACACTATGAAAGGTGAAAATGTGGAAAAGTGCATTAGAATGGGGATAACTGTATTGAAAATTGTCACTTGGGGAGGTAAATCATCGGTTTAATGGTCGCAAATTATGTTTCATGGCTCCGCTGGCACGTCGCCGTAAAACAAAATTTCCGACCATAAGACCGATGATTTACCTCCCCAAATGACAATTTTCAAGACAGTTATCCCCTAAGAGGTGGTCCCTATGCAGATATTCAAAGCACAACTTTGTTGAGAGGTGGCCTCTTTTCAGTGGGCAGCTTTTTAAGGGGCCTCTACATACACCTATGATCTTCAGCAAAGGTTTATATTTCAGTAATTAATTTTCACACATTTTTCATAAGAATTTCAACTTGAAATTTTGATGTTGTTCTTGGGACACAAAATTCTATTTCTATTGCCTATGCTTTAGAGAGGAAACAAATATTATAATTTTCCATTCTTATGATTGAGACCATCATCATTCAGCTTTCTAATTCTGATGCATCCATACATGACATTGACTCATTTGATTGAACTTCACAATGTATTGTTTTCTACTAACGCATGAATAATGTTTCCTGTCCTTCTCATACATCTGATTGTGTTTGGGCTTTTAAATTAAAATTCTTACCTTTTCCCATGCCCAAACTAAATGCTAAACCAGAGGACCAATGGTCCTGTAGCTCACCTAACACTTGGTCCTGGTATATATTTTAATGCTTTTATACATGTATATAGCACCAGGGCAGGGGCAGATAACCCCCTCCCTTGGGGATTAATGTTGAGTCCCAATTCTATATACCAAGCCACAAGGTCACTGGGCCTTTGTTTCTGGACAAAGATTTCTGAAGGGTTTTGATCATATATGGGCATGGTGGCCACCATGTTCATGTGACCATGACCATCTGAACAAACTTTGATTCCTTTGACCCAGTATTAAAGCTCCATATGAAATACAGTAATCATTTGTATAAATTATGATGGGCCTGAGTGCCCAATGCTACATACCGGTACCAAGTTTCAAGGTTATAGGCCTTTCGGTTCTCGAGAAAAAGACGTTTGAAGAGTTTTTACCATATATGGGCATGGTTGCCATCTTGGTCAAGTGACCAAGACCATCTGAACAAACTATGGTTCCTTTAAGCCGGTGAAGCTCCATGTGAAATATGGCTTCAATTGACCCCAGTGGCCTCTGAGAAGATGTTTGAAAATGTTGACGGGTGACAGAATCTCAATGACCTTGTACAAAAGTCAAAGAATGACCTTGACCTTTAACGACAAAATATCTTCATCTGGTCATTTTGTCAACCATATATACCAAATATTGTACCTTACACTTAAATAGTTTCTGAAAAATCCACTGTTTAAGCATTTTCCCATATAAAAACCTACATAATGTACCAAAGTTGACAGTGTCATAAATTAGGTCAAGGTCAATGCACAATCATTTGTATAAACTATGATGGGCTTGAGTGCCCAAAGCTACATACCAAGTTTCAAGGTCATACGCCTTTTGGTTCTGGAGAAGAAGATTTTGACGGGTTTTTCCATATACGGGCATGGCGGCCATCTTGGTCAAGATCTGGAGAACAAACTTTTATTCCCCGATCACCCTTAAGACTCCATATGAAATTTTGCTTCAATCAGACCAGTGGTTTCAGAGGAGAAGATGTTTTGAAAATCTTGATGACAGACAGACCGACAAATTGACCTTGACCTTTAGTGACATAATATCTTCATCTGGTCATTTAGTTGACCATATAAACCACGTATTGTACCTTAGACTTAAATAGTTTCTAGATATCCACTGTATAAGGGTTTTCCCATATAAAAACCTAACCTACCAAAGTTGACCATGTCCTAAATTAGGTCAAGGTCAACGCAAGGTCATCATTTGTATAAACTACGATGGGCTCGCATGCCCGATGCTACATACCAAGTTTCAAGATCATAGGCCTTTTGGTTCAGGAGAAGAAGATTTTCGAAGGGTTTTTACCATATATGGGCATGGCTGCCATCTTGGTCATGTGACCCAGACCCCAGGTATAAACTTTAGTTCCCCTATCCCACTGAGACACCATATGAAATTTGGCTTCAATCTCCCCAGTAGTTTCAGAGGAGAAGATGTTTGAAAATCTTGATGACGGACAGACTGACAAAATGACCTTGACCTTCAGTGACATATCTTCATCTGGTCATTTAGTTGACCTTCAGTGACATATCTTCATCTGGTCATTTAGTTGACCATATATACCACATATTGAACCTTAGACTTAAATGGTTTCTGAGAAATCCACTATATAAGCGTTTTTCCATATAAAAGCCTAACAGACCAAAGTTGACCATGTCATAAATTAGGTCAAGGTCAACGCAAGGTCATCATTTGTATAAACTACAATAAGCTCGCATGCTCGATGCTACTTACCAAGTTTCAAGATCATAGGCCTTTTGGTTCAGGAGGAGAAGATTTTTGAAAGTTTTTTACCCTTTATGGGCATGGCAGCCCTTTTGGTCATGTGACCAAGATACCACGAACAAACTTTCGTTCCCTCAACCCATGGAGGCTGCATATGAAATTTGGCTTCAATCATCCCAGTGGTTTCAGAGGAGAAGATGTTTGAAAATCTTGACGACGGATGGTTGGACGGAATGACCGACACCTTTAGTGACATAATATCTTCATCTGGTCATTTAGTCGACCATGTATACCAAGTATTAAACCTTAGACTTAAATAGTTTCTGAGAAATCCTATGTTTAAGCGTTTTCCCATATAAAAGCCTAACGTACCAAAGTTGACCATGCCGTATATAGGTCAAGGTCAACTCAAGGTCATGATTTGTACCAACTAGGATAGGCCCGCATGCCTAATTTAAAAATTCCAAGTTTCAAGGTCATAGGCCTTTTGGTTCTGGAGAAGAAGATTTTTGAAGGGTTTTTACCATATATGGGCGTGGCAGCTATCTTGGTCATGTAACCAAGATACCGCGAACAAACTTTCGTTCCCTCAACCCATGGAGGCTGCATATGAAATATGGCTTCAATCTGCCCAGTGGTTTCAGAGGAGAAGATGTTTGAAAATCTTGACGACGGATGATCCGACGGAATGACCTTGACCTTTAGTGATACAATATCTTCATCTGGTCATTTAGTCGACAATGAATACCAAGTATTAAACCTTAGACTTAAATAGTTTCTGAGAAATCCACTGTTTAAGCGTTTTCCCATATAAAAGCCCAACGTACCAAAGTTGACCATGCCGTTTATAGGTCAAGGTCAACGCAAGGTCATGATTTGTATAAACTATGATAGGCCCGCATGCCCGATGCTACATACCAAGTTTCAAGGTCATAGGCCATTTGGGTCTGGAGAAGAAGATTTTTGAAGGGTTTTTACCATATATGGGCGTGGCTGCCATCTTGGTCATGTGACCAAGATACCGCGAACAAACTTTCGTTCCCTCAACCCATGGAGGCTCCATATGAAATTTGGCTTCAATCGGCCCAGTGGTTTCAGAGGAGAAGATTGTTGAAAATCTTGACGACGGATGGTCCGACGGAATGACCTTGACCTTTAGTGACAGTATATCTTCATCTGGTCATTTAGTCGACCATGTATACCAAGTATTAAACCTTAGACTTAAATAGTTTCTGAGAAATCCACTGTTTAAGCGTTTTCCCATACAAAAGCGTAATGTACCAAAGTTGCCCATGCCGTAAATTAGGTCAAGGTCAACGCAAGGTCATGATTTGTACAAACTACGATGGGCCGGCATGGCCGATGCTACATACCAAGTTTCAAGGTCATAGGCCTTTTGGTTCTGGAGAAGAAGATTTTTGAAGGGTTTTTACCATATATGGGCGTGGCGGCCATCTTGGTCATGTGACCCAGATACCCGGAACAAACTTTCGTTCCCCCGACCTAGGTAGGCTCCATATGAAATATGGCTTCAATCGGCCCAATGGTTTCAGAGAAGAAGATGTTTGAAAATGTTGACTGACGGACGGACGACGGACGGACGGACGACGGATGTCTGGCTATACTATAAGCTCACCTATGAGCCTAAAGGCTCAGGTGAGCTAAAAAATTTACTGCCATAAATGCTCCAGGTACTACTGGTAGTCCTGCAAAAGTATCTGTACACAAGAACCCTGTCAATTAACAATCTGATCAGTCTTTACTATTCCCTAAATTACAGCTCATTCTTCATTGTTCCCTAAACTGCAGTCTGATCAGTCTTCACTTTTCCTTAAAACAATATGAGGACTCAGTGTAATGTGATTAGGGCAGATCTATAACAAAATGGGCATTTGTGCCAGTCTTTGTCTTCACAGGATTATTATAACAGACCTCAGCAAAAATCTGAGATTCCCTGGTTATACCTACCTCTGCCCTTTTGAGCATCTCCCACTTGTTGAGGATTTTCATGGCATATACCTTCTCAGTATCCTTCATCTTCACAACAGCCACCTGAAATATGAAACAAAATAATTAAGACAAGTTTAGCTTTTGAAAAAGCTTGAGTGGTTATCCCTTAGCAATGAATCTGTAGGATGCAAGTGGTACAGTAGAAAATTGGCAGCAATACAAATTAATTTTATTGTATTCTTGGACTTTGTTGAAGCTGTAGGTAAAGGGCGAGTTTGACAGCTTTTTCCTTATGTCTAGGTGATTGCTTGTAACAGGTGAGCTTCAGTGCTTACTGTTTAGTGACAGCTCTTCCTAAGTGGACTGTACTCTCTGGTAATTGCTTGTATTAGGTGAGATGCTTGTATTATGTGAGACAAAGTATCAGGACAAGTTTTACAGGTCATGCCTCAGCGATGCTGGGAGGGACCCTGCAGCTGGGTGCACAAAAATATGGGAACTAATACCGGGAAATAGTGGGACCCGCATTTAGCGTAACGAAACGGCGCATAATTGAGAACAACTTGTTATTGATCTGTAACCTTAAGTGACAACTCTTGGAAGCTGTACTGAACTCTCGGATAATTGCTTGTATAGGGCGAGATAACGTGTTCAAGATAAGCTATAAAGATCATGCATTTGGGTCTTGCAGTAGGGTGCGCCAAATGTAGAAGTACCGGGAAATAGTGGGACCCTATTTCAGCAAAAGGAAACGGCGTACAATCGAGTACGAATTCCTAACTTAATATGGTTATCCCCGAGGGGATAACCAATAAATCTAACGTATATTAATACACCTCATGTTTTCTACCATTTCTTCAAAGGGAAACAACTTTTGGGATTTAGTCTTTGCCTCCCTGTATTCTGTAAGAAAACAGCCCTCACAAAAAGGATCTACTCTAAAAGGAAAGAATTTGCTCCTAGCAGAGCAAATTCTTGCCTTTATGAGTTGACCCCAATTGAGGTGAACTGAAACTGGCAGAGATGCTGCCCCTGAAAAAATATCAATCCACCCTGATATTTATAGCGCATATAAACTGTTTACTGTGACTATCATAAAAGCTTACTATCACAAACTGTTTGTGGAATGGTACACAGTATATTCAGGAGCAGTATGAACTAAGTCTACACTGTTTATTCAAATACTTCTGTCTTAAAATGTAGAGTCTAACTACATGTACAGTCAAACCTGTATTAAGCAAGCACCTAAGGGATAATCAAAAACTGCTTGCATAAGACAGGTGCTTGCTTAATACAGGTACATTTCAATGTATTTGCCTGTTTTGGGAACTGAATACATGCTTGCTTAATACAGGTTGCTTGCTTAATAGAGGTGACCACTAAGACAGGTTTGACTGTATATCAAAGTTTCTTCACTAATATACAAACTCAGCTATACCAAAATTCCAAGGACCTTTTTAGGGTTGTTAACATATGATGGGGATATCTACTGAAGAGGCTCTAATAAGATCCGACTTCATTTTCTTTATCAATGGAGAAAAAGAAAACATTTCTCATATTTTCTCCATGCTTATCTGGGCTTTTTTTTCTTTCTTTGGCTTTGTATCCACACTACAAATGAAACTTTTTGCAGAAATCAATATGAATCTCTATCTTTTCCAAATACACCTGTTTCTCCGCAGACAGCATTACTCTTCCCAAACTTCCAAGTAATTCTGTCTGCAAAGTTTGCCTGACCCAATGTCTATGAAATTACCCTGGATTTAAGAAGAATGGTTTAAGAAAAATGAGTCATTTCAGGACAAATATATTAGGGAAAGGAAATAGGGGTTATTTCCAGTTCACTTAAGTCATTTTTCATACCAACAGGCAGTTTCCCTGGAGACCACACATTATTCTTCAGAAATGCCCCCCACACAACAAATGCATCACCCAAAAGGGGTGACTCAAACAAGTGAGCAAATAAGCGTTAAAAGACCCATGCATTTAAGTTTCAGAAGAGGACAGTCATTTCCCATAACTCGAATGACAATCAATGTATTTCACTTATATGCTTGGACAGCAATACCCAGATCAAACAGCGCAGATCCTGATCCGACTGCTCAGCAGTCGGATCTGGCCCTGCACTTTTTGCCAACAGTTTTATGAAACATCTATGACCAGAAAAAATGGATTTGCCCAAATTTGGAGATGAAAGTGTTGATTACAGACATGGCTGACATATACCAATTTTTATCACAAACAGGGTAAATAATTTACAGGAGTGAAACCACAAAGCCAAGATGAAGTGCCTCTGAATTTCAAGTGGAATTATGCAATCTTGACAAAGCAATTAAGTTATCACAGAGCTTTAATCAAATTCTAACTTCTTTAAGGACTTTCTTGTAAATCAGATTACAGAAATCCATAAATTATGCAATCAGAGCATAATCAGGGAGACTGTATTTGCTCACAGAAGGCATGCAATCAACAAGTTAAAGGATTTTCTCGTCAAATCAATCATCTTAGATGCATATGCAGTGAAAATCTCATTTCAGTCTATGGATTTTCTGGGCTGCCCAACGGCTCATAAATTAACAATCAATACAGAATCTGACAGGCAAGAAATTGATCTAAAAGTGTCTTGAAGGTTGTTAGGAAACTGAGTTATAGCTACTTGTTGTTTCACAGCAACTTCAGCAGTAACACTTCAACTGGTTCCCATTACGGGCGTCTTTGGCCACATGCAACCAACTGGTCTAGTCTGGAGCATTTGTTCCAATATTTGGGGCTTTCCTTCTACACTACTTTCCTCATAAAGCATTAACGAGGAGGTATTTAAAATGTACAGAAAAGCAAAACCAACATGGGATATGCAAGAGATTATCTGATCAGAACGCTCTGCTGACCCGAAAAAATGTGCTTAAAGGGAAGAAGAAAAGTTTCTTCATGCATCAGAAGAGTCAATGTTAAGGTCAATTCTGGTGCTTCAGACTGCCAGTCAATACAGCAGGAATCTGATCTAAGAATTGTTTGTCTGCACAGGAAAGAATGCTGCAGCTCTACAAGAACTGACCATTTGAACTTTATAATTAGCCTTGTACAGAAGCAAGAGATAAAGCTATTATTTCTGAAGGGGTTATCAAGTGGCTGCTGAGGAAGCAAACTTGTAGCTTCAGCAATCTACCAAACTAACCCCATGCATTATGACATTTTTTTTATTGATTTGTTGCTTAATGTCCACGGTAAACAGCTATGGTCAAGTAGGGACGGTCAGTTAACCTTACCACACTATTCCTGGGCAGTTAATCAGTACTTAGTGCACATACTTTCGCCAGTAACTGACAACTGCCCTTCTTGAATCAGCGGAAGGAGAAACGAAAGTATGAGGCCAGACCGGGTTTCGAACCCAGGACCTTTGACTTATGAGTCAGGTGCCCTACCGATTGCGCTACGCGGCCTGGCGCATTGTGACATCTATACAGTGCTCCAGATAAGAATGGGTAATAAGGGGTAACAGGGTTAATTTTACTTTATTATCCACAAAAATGTACGTTGTGACCCCTCATTAGAACCGTTTCACTGCTTTCATAGAGAAATACGAAATATCTCTGAATTATCCGCCAAACACCACTATATCGAAAGTAGTGCCTCAGATCTCATTAGAACTGTCATAAAGAGGAGATCTTAATTGATCCCATATAAGATTAATATAAATATGCCCCCACAATCCTGCCATCACTGAAGCTCTGAGAAGATTATGGAAGCTGCAGGAACTTCTTAGAATTTCTTCTATTTCTTGTATTTGATTAGGGCTTTAATTCAATACCAGTTCAAAACATAAGGATGCCTTAAGCCATATACATACAGTGGCATCTCAGGCTGATCATGATCTTTGCTTTTTGCTTCACAGTCTGTTGAAGGTCAATGGGTATACTTTCAGGGGAAGTAACTCTGCCTTTTTATTTTTGCCTCCCTTCTCCATAGGGATCAACTCTTAAAGGAAAGAATCTGCTCCTCTGGGAGCAAGTTCTTTCCCTTAAGAGTAGATCTTTTTTGGAAGGGCTTCATTCTTAAAGAAGCAAACAGTCACAAAAGTTGTTCCGCTTTATAACAAGACCTGTCAGAGTACAAGACAGCTCACCTAACAGCGCCTTGCCCATCACATAAAACTTGGAACATTTTGCTTATGCCGATGACAACACCAACACCGCCGCCAACGCAGACGCCTAAGGTAGTGCAATAGCTCTTCTGCTCATTCGTACAGACAAGCTAATAATGGTGTATCCGTACACCTTAAATTTTAAATCCACACAATATTAATGTGTCAGATGCACTGGTTAATATTACCATTCTATTTCAAGGTTTGGAATGATGTATGGTGTCTTTTTGTAGGACATGGCTCAATATCCAAGCAGCTGCCTGACAGAGCCTTGCTTGGTAACCAAGCTTGAAGCCTAATCTTCGATTTTACAATGAAGCATGTAGTTAAAACAAAGGGACCGCATTGAACTGTATGTAATGTGTCAATCAAGCTAGACCATCCTAGAACTGTTAATTATATCATTACCAAGCACTGCAGGAAAAATAATACTCTCAAGTGCAAAACACTCCTATAGCTTATATATCATCAACCACTGTTTATTTTTTTGAGGAAGCAATTACTTGATTCCATGTTATGTTTTTACATAATATAAAAGACTAGAATGCTTGCTGGCTGAAATATGATTTCAACAACATTTTATGTCATTTTGGGTAGATGGAGGGACCCGCAAGATGATGATGAAAAGAGCTGAATCATGATCTGCGCCAGACTGGTCCTGAGACAGCTGTATTGCAAGTCTCCAGTATTAAGTCTTGATCAATAACCAGTCTAAACTTTTTTTCTGGATGTCGCACCCACTCTCCTCATATCCTTCCATATACATCCCTCTGCTCTGCTTTCTTGACAGTGCTGACATCAGCATACCACTAGTTTACATCTCTTTGAGAATCAGGATGTCCCCCATGCCTCTCTCTGTACCGAGAGTCAACATCCCAGTAATCTTTATATTTGCTTTTATGGAGCCTTTTTGTTGCAGACCTCTACACTAGCATAATGATGCAGCTGAACCATACTTTTCACTCTTAATACTTATCACTTTTAATCTTTGTGTAGTTTACTGCACAAGAGGTTGTTTGATGTCTGATAAAAAGTATTGTTTTGCAACTTTGCCCTACTCCACATTTCTGCTCTTTTTGATGACTCATTGATTACTACTTATATCAGAGCCCCTGATAAAACACAATTTTGGGGCATAGTATTTTAATGTATTTGACTTGCCACAAAAATACGTTGTAAAAACTCGTTAGAATTATGCCCATGAAAATATGTTGTGTTATCTAATTAGAATTGCCTCCATGAGGCAATTGTAAAGAGAAACCACAACATATTTTTGTGTGATTCCACAACTACCATATTCGTCCTAATAACCCCTCTAGAAGTTTTGCAGTGTTTGCTAATTCTGACATATTTTGGGGATGAGAATTAAAACCTGAAGAATATTAAATCAGCCTCTCACCAAGAAAGGTTCATATAAACACTATTTAGTGATTTTAACCATGTGAGACTAAAGCTGCACTTTGTAAACAAGAGGCCCACGGGCCACAAAGCTCACCAGATCTCTAGCTCAAAATTGCTTTCAAAACTGCTGTCACATTAGTACAGGCTAATACAAAATATACTACTACAAAGTCTCAGTCTGACAGTCTGTTGAGTTGATAACAAAATATATAATTGTTTTCCATATCTTGATTGCAGTAAATGCCATTTTTTTAATTTTCCCCATTGTAAGTCAATGCAACTCTAATTTGCCATAGCAACCAAGCGAAAGATCTGATTCTCATAAAAGAAAAACACATAATATTATTTTCACTTCCCTAGCCCAAGGACACTAAAGATAAAATCTGAGCCAAATCGGCCTAGTGGCTTCAGAAGGGATCATTTTTTAAGGGTTTTTTTCCCTTCTTTTGCTTGATGGCTTCCATGACAACCAATAATAAAAAGGGTTGGTTGGTTGATTTGATGCTTAACGTCCACGGTAAACAACTAAGGTCATGTCGGGACGGTCAGTTAACCTAACCACACTATTCCTGGGCAGGCTTAGACCTCCTAAGCGGTTAACCAGTACTAAGTGCACACACTTTCGCCAGTAACTGACAACTGCCCTTCTTGAATTGATCAGCGGAAGGAGAAACGAAAGTATGTGGCCAGACCGGGATTTGAACCCAGGACCTCTTACTTACGAGTCAGGTGCCCTACCAATTGCGCTACCCGGCCCGGCTAATAAAAAGGGAAGTGGACCAAAAACATATAGCTGATAGAAGACTTTTCAAGAAACATTTGTATAAAAGTTTTGTCAACATATCTGCAATGGCTTGGTAGTGAATGCGATTTTTCAATTTTCCCCATTATAGTCAATGCAACTCTAAGTTGCCATAGCAACCAAACTAAAAGGCAGATTTTCATAAAAAACACAAACTTTCAATCCCCCAGCCTAAAGATACTACAGATGAAATCTGGGCCTTATCGGTCCAGTGGCTTCTGAGGAGATAATTTTGTAAAAAAAAATTCATTATTTTTGCATTTTGGTTTCCATGGCAACCAATAAAAGGAGCAGTGGGCCCAAAAGCATCAACGCTAACAGAAGACTTCTTAAGGAACATTTCTATAAAAGTCTTGTAAGCATATCTGCAATAGCTTGGCAGTAAATGCTATTTTTCAATTTTCCCCATTATAAGTCTATGGGAACTCTAAGTTGCCATAGCAACCAAACTAAAGGACCGATTTTCATAAAAAACACAAAGTTTCAACCCCCCAGTCTGAGGATACTACAGATGACAGCTGGACCTTATCGGCCTAGTGGTTTCAGAGGAGATAATTTTTAAGTATTGTTTTTCACTTTTTGACTGCATTTTGGTTTCCATGGCAACCAATAAAAGGGGCAGTGGGCCAAAAAACATACAGCTGATAGAAGACTTCTCACGGAACATTTCTATAAAAGTTCTGTCAACATTTCTGCAATGGCTTGGCAGAAAATGCCATTTTTCAATTTTCCCCATTATAAGTCTATGGGAACTCTAAGTAGCCATAGCAACCAAACTAAATGGCAGATTTTCATAAAAAACACAAACTTTCAATCCCCCAGTCCAAGGATGCTACAGATGAAATTTGGGCCCAATCGGCCCAGTGGCTTCAGAGGAGATATTGTTTAAAAGTGTTGACGGACGACGACGACGACATACGACAGACGCCGACGACGACGGACAACTGCCTATCCTATAAGCTCCCCCGGAGCCTTCGGCTCTGGTGAGCTAAAAAGGCTAAGAGTTCCATGAAACTCTTGTGGACTATGATAAACACAAAACTGCAATATGAATCTGAAGTTTTTCACTTCGAATTTTCCAACTTAGGTATTAAAGTCAATAAACAACTATTTTCAGAAAGAGCAGAGAGGGAGCATCTGTTACGCCAGGAGCATCTATTAGGATTAACACAGCATCTTTTGTGCATTGATTATTACTACAAAATGTCTGCCTATCTTGAGCTCTGGTGTCTGGCCTGGAGCTGTACATAAATGTGCAGGAAGAACGTAAAAACCAACTGTAAAACTGAAGAGAAACTGCAGAAAAAAGTTTTCCCACTTCACAGGCTTCAGGCAGTAAAACTTTCTCCCTTCTGACTAATTTAAATTGATGCTCACTACAGAACCAGCATGTTGCATTAATTAGTTATCTTCTGCATATTGTGAGGTTTTAATTGATGTGGCATTTGAAATACACAACTCTTGTTCATTGGGTAAGGCATATATGTAACAGTTGCTCTCCTGATATAATTAAAAGCATCATGCATTTTGCATTCTTCTTGCATCTGATTAAACTTCCTATTGACATTTTTTTAACTTAAAAAAACTTCTGTTTCCTATATGTCACAAAACAAAGATATCATGTATGCGACTAAAAAAAGGAACCAATAAGACAGAAGTGTCAAAGGTTGACCAAATGGCTTGGTAGCTCAGTGCATGACAAGTGAGAAGCCCTGGGTCTGAGTCCTGGTCGGTCCACAAGTTTTCCTCCCCTTTGACATATTGTGGCCTGTATGGGTTCAGGGCAAGGGTCGCGTGCATATATACGGACATGTCTCGTTAGTTCGTCTGTAGTTCTCGGCAGATTCGAGGACGAATCTAATTAACCAGGGGGAAAATGTCAAAATTTAATGTTGAGCAAGTGGCTCAATAGTGGGTTGGCAGATTGTTTGCATGGCTAACTAGAGGCCCTGGGTTCAATTTCTGGTCGAGCCATGATTTTTTCCTCCCCAGTGACATTTGGTGGCTCAGTGTGGGTCCAAGGCTAGGGCTGCGAGCATCAAAGCAGATTCAGGACAAATCTAATTAAGCAGGGGGAAAATGTCAAAGGTTGACTAAGTGGCTCGGTAGCTCAGTTGGCATAGTGCTGACACAATAAGCAAGAGGCCCTGGGTTCGCATCCAGGTCTGGCCACAATTTTTTCCTCCCCTGTGTGAGCATGTGTCAGACATACCCTTTAACTCTATAGTCTACAGAAACCGAGTGATGCCTAACATTGATCCCGAGGGACATGGTGTTCTATCCGCCCTTACATCCATGATATTATAGTTTAAATGCATAATCTAAATATTTTATAGGTTTCTTTAATAATTTTGAAATAACCTAACTTATTAACGACAGATACTCAGTTCTTTACACTAATGTCCAACGTAACAAACTGACAACACGTGTTGTTTCCATTATAAGTCTATTACTTAATTTATGTGTTGTTTCCATCGTAAGTCTATTACTTAATTCTAATTCAGATGAAAATGGCAGATAGCCTTATTTAGTATGCAACACATGAATGTTTCAAGCCAATGCCTTACCTCCCCAAAAGCACCTCTCCCTATGATACGGACTGTCTCAAAGTCATCACGGGCGAGCCGGAACTCTCGAATCTTCTTAACAACAGGCTTAACTGAAAATATATACAGATTTCAGATAAATACATCAGTTTTGACAAAAATACAATAATCATTCCCATCGAAACAAATTGAATATAAGTTAAAGTGTAAGGTGTAAGAATACATCCATAGGCAGAGCTCTGAATAAGGCTGGGTTTTGAAGATAATTTTGGTGGGCAGACATTATTAAATGTGTGCCCGTCTTGTATTACGTCTAAAAGGATTTTTATCATTTTTATTCCTATGAAGTAACTGCCATGGAATTTACATGTTATTACCTTTTATTTGGCACAGATATGTAGACTCTCACCCAAATAAATATTGTCTGATGCCAGCTTTGCAACATTCAGGAAATACTTGCAGACAATTACAGAACAGCTAGCATCATTAATATACAATCTGATAAGATAGTAAACTTAATAATGCATATAATTTTCACTCCTCCTAACTTATGAACCTTTTATAAAGATACTTGTTCAGGACCTGGAAATTTAAAAAAATTGATCTGCTTGCCCACTGAAAGGGTGTTCTCAAAATGATTTCAAATCATCATTTTCTCTGTGTTCAATGCAAATTTGTGGGCATCAAAAGGGAGTAAATTTTACCTTGCCCAGAGGCCCCAGTCAAAATTCTACTTATCCTGGGCAGTCAGACAATGGATTTGTCCAATGTAGTAATAAGTTCATGAGCCAAATAATGAGTGGTGACACAAAATGTGTTGAGAAAAATGAAGGCATGATGCTCTGAACTGCCTGGGCAGAAACAATTTGAGCCACGACATGGGAAAACCAACAAAGTAATTGTGCGCCCAGCACAGACTCAGATCAGCCTGGGCATTCGCCCAGTTCGATCAGACTCTTCGCTAAGCGCGAAAGGATAGCTAAGGGCCTAAGCTAGCTCCATGCGGACAGCGAAGACCCTGATCAGACTGGGTGGATGCCTAGGCTGATCTGAGTCTGCACTGGGCACACAACCACTTTGTTGGTTTTCTTGTGTCGCGACGCATTTGTACTTTTTCTGATCTTGCAACTGATGAAAATGCTACAAACTGGAAAGAATGCTAGCTTCTTTATCAGGCCAACCTCATCAAACTTCTGTTATCAGGCTGTTTTGGGGTGGAAATAGGTTGAACTATCAGCCAAATTACAACAATATAGGCCAAGACAGGTATATAATACCTGCTATCTTAAAGCCCTTGTCAGAAAACAATCAATCAAGCCTAATACATCAGGAAAACTTGGTAAGGTAGCTTTTACATAGATGAAAGGATCTGAGCATGAGAAAAATGCACAAAGTATAGCTGAGACAAGGAGGCCGACTGAAACACTGCAAAGCCTGTATAGTCGCATTGGATGAATGGATTATTTGTAGTTTTTCGGCTCTTTTATCAATACATTTGTACATTATTTCAATCATATCAAGCTGGTGGATGATGGGTGGTAATGGAAGGCTGTGTGTAATGGACCTCTTATAAGTTGAAAAGACTTCTGCCTTCAGCAGGATTTGAACCCAAACCACTAGCTCACCAAGCAAGCACTTAACCCATTGAGCTTCCAGTGGAATTATTTTAGATGGGGCTAATCTAAGTTTAGGAGTGTTTGAACGAAACCTCTATAGTTTCTGGCCGGACACAATAGCTAAAGCCTTCCCAAGAGAAAAGGTACTGCATATGTCAACAAGAAATGCTAAGACCAGACTGCACATCTCTGAAGCCTTATCATTAACATCAGCAGCCAATGGATCTTAAAGGTAATTTACATATATAAAGCATAAAGAGAAGACTGACCAGTCCGCAGAGATGCAGAAGCTAATCTGTGTTTGAGATGCTTTGTTTTTCTCGCAGCATGACTCAATTACAGTGATGGGGAGTTTTGTCCTCGATAGTGGTCAACAAGCAGTTACCTCACCCTATGAGACAGAGTTACCTTGCCTTCAGGTAACATTCTTTAGTTCAAAACCTTTTTTTTTTCTTTAGGACATTACTAATAATGACGTTAATTAACCATGTATTATCTGATTACAAATACACTCAGCTGGCACTTCTTCTACATTGTGTTTACCCATAATAACACAAAATTTTGGAACATACAGAAATGCCTAAGCAAACAGTGTAGACCCTGATCAGACTGCTCCCAAAGAGCAGTCTGATCGGGGTCTGCACTATTTGCCATTTAGTGAGCAATATTTTGACACATTACCGATTAGTAACATCAACCTGTTCTATTTTTAGAATATGTTAAGTAATTGATTAGGTGTCGCAATATGATGGGTAATTATGACAATTTTGTATGCTGTGTTTAAGGTTTATTAAGATCACTTGTTTTACAATATTATATGCTGTTGTTGACAAAACATGCTATGCTGTCACTTTCTACATTATAAAACATAATTAAGCACTCAGCAAAACCTGGTCAGTGACCCATGTGCTTGGTGTCCTTCAAGGAAATCAGTGGACAGTATGTCTAGTATCCCTATCTCAGTCAAACATGAAAAGTTTCATGGCCAAACTGGTAGCTAAAAAGTTACAAAAGCAGAAAAAAATGAAAACATAATTTTTGATTAGTCTTGGTGTTTAAGTTACCCAGAACCCCCCTGATTTACTAGAATCAATGAACAAAATAATCTCAAAATTATCATCCTAATTGCCATCCGCCATCCCGGGGGGCATCCCCCACTTACTGCTGAAGTTTTAGGGAAACACTTTGAGAGTTTCAGGAAGCAGAATGCTTTCTTTGTAAACTCTGATGTACCAATGTATGTTGAAATTGGCACCATTTCTAGTAAATATCAAAGGATTGGGTTGCAAAAAGAGAACAGGAATTGTATTATTTATAGCACTAACTAGAAATGAATACCCTTTACAGGAGCCATAATTATATCAAATATTGGCACACTACTTATTAATAATTATCCTAAGTCCTTTCTATCCCACAGTGTGTCAAAAATTTGCCGGAGAAATAACTGATCAGACACTGGTCTGGAGCCGGATCTGCATCTACACCATTTGCTCTGGCACTTCTGTCCAAACATTAAGGGTCACTTTGAAACTTTTTTTCTACCAATTAACCTTGCCTCTGTTAGTCTGTAGCATACATTTCAGGAACCTTTTTTAAGGAAGGTAATTCTTGTACTGACACCTATTACCTAATAGCCTTTTGCTCAGTCATTTCAAACCACACCACTTGTGCAAAATCAATTTACCCATAAATACCTCGCCCTTGATTACCTGGTTGAAAGCGGGAAAATTAACAAACACACAAACCAATGATACTGATAATGTATTGGTAATGCCAACAACAAAACCTCGAACTAGCCTGCATAGTCATGCAAAAAGATCAGAATGGTCAGTATTTGGCTACATGCTACTAATACAGTACAATAAAGATTCAAGATACAAATGAAAACCGTATCAGACTGAACAGATATCTAGACCAAGGTGAATAATGAGCTGGCCAATTTGCCTATTTTCCCCATATCAGCCCCAATTTATTTTTAAGATACCGTAATTACCCCAAATATTAGGACACTCAACTAATACTTTAATCATTCCACAATTATATAAGCTGATCTTACGATCCCGCAATTTATAGGACGAACAGTGTCAGACCTGATCATAATGAGCAGTTCAATCTGAGTTCACACTATTTGCTAAGGCATTATTTTGTTTCCATATTTAGGGTCATTCCTGAAATCTACAAGAGATTGCCATACTTCAAGTTTCTATTCAGACACAAGGATTTATATTGACAATATAAGCTCTACTAAATCACAACATTCATAAGAATCTACATTTGTCTAAAGTTTTGGAAGTGCCTGATTGACATTATTATGTATACTACGAGACACCACAAGATAAATCACCACTGATTTCACAACATCTAATAGTTAACACTTTAAGCACCAGTGACGGAAATAGCAGAATTTGCAAACAGCGTAGAGACAAGTTCTGTTCCTTCTCCATCATACCTTATGTTGTTGTGGCCCCTCTCATTAAGTCATTAAGTCTGCCATGAATGTGAATAGATGAATGGATGACTTGCTGTTTTATGTCCTTTTTAACAATATTTCAGTCATATCAGGACAATGAAAGGATGAACATGAAAGGCTGTGTGCAATGGAACTCAGCTTCCAACTGAAAAGATTATCAGGTATCAAACCCAGACCGCTAGCTTAGCAGGCCAGTACTTAACCCTCTGAGCTACCAGGGCGCCCCCCAAAATGTGAAGCAATTCCAATAGGACCGAGACTGTTTTTGCAGGAGGGGAATGCAAAGATATTATTTAATCCCCAACTATCTGCAGTTCTGTGAATCAATTCATTGATTTTAATACTACAATGTGCTAAGTTATCAAAGAAAAGTACAAATGAACTAAAGCAGACCCTCTTCAGGGAGAACATGTTTCTTTCATACAAGTGGATGAGCAACAATGGCAGTCTATAAAAGCTCCAGACAATACCGTATTTCTTCAATTATTAAGACAGAGGTTTTTCCATTCCAAAACAATCCTTAAAATCTAGATCCATCTTATAAGATGGATCTAGATTTTCTGGATTGTTTTGGAAGGGAAACACCCATCTTATAGCAGAATTTCGTAAGACTTATTTAGATGGTTGGGGTCATTCTAGAGAGGGAATAAGCCTGTTTTATGGGCGAATAATTACGGTAGACACCAGACAGTCTACAAGGCATCAACAGTTTATTGATTTGTCAGGAATTACAGCCACTTGGTAATTATTACATAACTTCTGTGAATTTTCAGCAGCTAGTTCTAACTAATGTCATGGCTGTACCATGCAGGGCTTGACAAATCAAAATTTGATCTACTTGTCTGGTACAGACCTTCTGTAAACAAATGCTGAAATTCCTTGGTTTTCCCTATATAGCTTATACATTTTTCTGGGCAAGTAAGAAAATATTTTATTTGCCCTGCAAAAATTTTGAGTTGTCCTGAGCAGCCGGACAATGGATTTGTCAGGTCCTGCCATGACTTGACGATCAATGGAACCGTGGCTTTGAAAATTGGTTCTCTCACAGCTATGCAAAATTTCTTTAAGTTCTAATCTTGACAAAATGCTCTCTCTCATTCACAAGGCGAAGCTGTCCTAGCAAGGCATATGCTATAGCATATTTCTTCACTGGCGTTTACACCTTGTAACATCTTCTAAGGAAGTTCTATCCCACCTGAACTCTCTAACTCAGAATTTTACTTGTCCAAGCATATTATAATACCGAAGACCTGTCTATATCAGTGAGTTTGCTATTTCCTTGCCTGCTTTTTCCTTTCAAAATCAGGTAACAAAACCAGCTATCAGATCAATGAATGGACACTAAAACAATTTCTGACACATGCCTAACTATTTTTATTCTATTCTATCCTATAACCTTACAAGATCGTTGGGGCACCACAGATGACTTCGAAACGATTCCTTTCCGCTTTGTCCTGTTTTCAGCTGCTCTAGTTGAGCTGGCAAAGTCCACCTCTTCTTTTTCCCTTCACTGTGCCCTGTAGAATTGTCTTTGCTAAACCAGAAGGCCTTGAGACATGGCCATACTACCTCAGTTTCTGTACCAGGGGTCAGTTCATGCCTAACTACTGACTTAAATGCTAAAATCTTGGCCTTGTTGGTCAATAAGAAATCGGTAAGGTTGCTTTTATTGACTTGCCTAAAAAATGTATGCAGAGTAATATCTTCCGACCAAAAAGTCTGGCTACAACCAGTTGTCACTGAACACTGCTACTATTCTGGATTGGTGAACCTTATTTTTCTTTAGCCCTATGGCTGTATCATAGCAAGTGTCATTATACTGTGGAGCCTGAGCTGCCTTGGATTATAAATGCCACTGGTTATAACTCTAATTTGGATATAATGCTATGAAGATACAAGATTTTATTCAGATTCAGATAATCAGTATAGAAGAATGCATCCTCTAATAACAAACACCTTACACACTTAAATACAGCTTGGAAATATCATTATATCAAGACTAAACTACAATACAAAAGAATACAAGGCAGGCTATTTAGGAGCCATGGTTCATGGCTCCTAAATGTCCTGCCTTGTATTCTTTTGTAGTTTTGTACAACAAGGCAGGCTATTTAGGAGCCATGATTCATGGCTCCTAAATGTTCTGCCTTGTATTCTTTTGTAGTTTTGTGCAAGGCAGGCATGCTATTTAGGAGCCATGATTCATGGCTCCTAAATGTGCTGCCTTGTATTCTTTTGTAGTTTTGTGCAAGGCAGGCATGCTATTTAGGAGCCATGATTCATGGCTAATTATGTGCTGCCTTGTATTCTTTTGTAGTTTTGTACAAAGCAGGCATGCTATTTAGGAGCCATGGTTCATGGCTTCTAAATGTTCTGCCTTGTATTCTTTTGTAGTTTTGTCTTTATACAGTGCTATTTGCATAAAGCACTAAGCCTTTTAAGAGACCCTAAACATAAAGGGACTCTTTAAGTTGTACCTACCAAAATCAACAAATTCTGAGATTCTTTTCTCTCTCCTAAGAGAAGGGGTCTGACACTCATCATACAGAACAATGAGGATATCCAGCAGAGTCTCCATACTGAGGGTGGCGCCATTGCTGTTCTGAACACCTCCTATAAATACACAAATAAATATAAACATATATAAGTGGCAAAGTGCTTTCAAAAGCCCTAGGGTAATGAAAAAGCTCCATGCAGGGCCTGACGTATCTATGGTCTTGTCTCTTACTTGCCCAGAAAAATGTATAAGCTATAGAAAGAAAACCCCAGAATTTCAGCATTTTGTAGTAAAATCTAGACAAGTATAGATGGATGGATGGAGGATTTTTGATTTTACGTCCTTTAACAGTATTTCAGTCATATAAGGATGATGGGTGGGTGATACGGAAAGGCTGTGTGCAATGGAACCCCAGTTAGGATTGAAAAGACTCCCGCCTAAAGTAGGGCTTGAACCCGGGATCGCTAGATCAACAGGCCAGGGCTTATCCTAATGAGCTACCAGGGCTCCTATTGAACAAATAGATGAAATTTTGATTTGTCAAGCCCTGCTCCAGGTATACCAAACTCCTTCCCAAGAAAATCTGTTACTGAAGTTGTCCCTATCCAAGTAACTATCACAGTAGACAGCAGTGGCTGACAAATCAAAATTTTATGAATTTGTCCCGTGCATAGATTCTGCAACAAAATGCTGAAATCCTTAGGTTTTCCCTATATATTGTATACATTCTTCTGGACAAGTAAGAAAATAATTTTACTTGCCCAGCAAAAATTTTAACTTGTCCGGGGCAGCTACATGTAGACAATGGATTTGTCAGGCCCTGAGACATTCCTGAAACCACAATACTGTTCACAAAAGAGAAAACAAAACACAAAGTTTTCAGGGTAAAACCATCTGCAGAGGTCCAGATAAGGTGAGGTTTAGAGAATAATTCTGACAATTGTTTTATTTCTCAATGAAAACATATGTTGCGGTCTTCAACAAAACTGCCTTGACATGACAGTTCTAAGGTCACAATGTATGTTTTATTATGAAAATATGGAAAATTATCCTTGTTACAGTAAATACCTCTTCTTATCTGAACTCTGATCTCTTTACGTTTTATTTGTCTACTCTATAAGGGATCTTTTAAAGCATCATATTTGGCAAGGTGATTTGAATTAATTAAGGCCTACATGTTTTAGTGTTGCAGAGACCCCAATTTTCAAACTTAAAACCTTGGCTGGTTCATCTTGAGCTTTGTTTACACATTAAACCACTCCAAACTGCGGAAACAGGAAGAGTAGTAAAGAGACTCTCCTTTATTAATAGTTCATTGAGCATCTCAATGAACAGTGTTTAAAACCACATTTGAGCCGCAACACGACAAAACCAACAATGTGGTTGTGCGCCCAGTGCAGACTCAGATGAGCCTGGGCATTCACTCAGTTTGACTAGACTCTTTGTTAAGTGCTCAAAGGGTAGCTAAGGGTCTGAGCTACCTCCATGCGGACAGCAAAGACTCTGATCAGACTGGGCAGATGCCCAGGCTGATCTGAGTCTGCGCTGGGCGCACAACCAGTTTGTTGGTTTTGTTGTGTCACGGCTCATTTAATTTTGAATTCAACATATTTTAATCCTCATTTAAAGTTTGTCTTTGCGGAAAATTCTTGGACCAATTGCATTTCTATAATTTTTGTGTAAAAAAATACTTTTATACTTTGCAATTCCCCATTAGAACCACTTCAGTGAGTGAGGCTATTGTAACAAGGCATCGCAGGCGATACAAATCCCCTCGCATAAGACTAGTTGCTCGAGATATTGTCATACCCTACATTTGTGTGAAGTTATTCCAAAATCCATGGAGAAATGTAGACGCTAGAGCGATGACAAAGTTTTTCTAAAATAGTTACAGTGACCTTGACCGCAGCACCCTGAAAGTCGATCTTGCTCGAGATATTGTCATGCACTACATTTGTGTGAAGTTATTTCAAAATCAATTGAGAAATGTAGGCGCTAGAGCGCTGACAAAGTTTTTCTAAAAATAGCTACAGTGACCTTGACCTTGAACGCAGCACCCTGAAAGTCGAACTTGCTCAATATATTGTCATGCCCTACATTTGAGTGAAGTTATTTCAAAATCCATTGAGAAATGTAGGCGCTAAAGCGCTGAAAAAGTTTTTCTAAAAATAGCCACAGTGACCTTGACCTTGGGCGCAGCACCCTGAAAGTCAAATTTGCTTGAGATATTGTCATGCCCTACATTTGTGTGAAGTTATTTCAAAATCCATTGAGAAATGTAGGCGCTAGAGCGCTGACAAAGTTTTTCTAAAAATAGCCAGTGACCTTGACCTTGGGCGCAGCACCCTGAAAGTCGAACTTGCTCAAGATATTGTCATGCCCTACATTTGTGTGAAGTTATTTCAAAATCCATTGAGAAATGTAGGCGCTAGAGCGCTGAAAAAGTTTTTCTAAAAATAGCCACAGTGACCTTGACCTTGGGCGCAGCACCCTGAAGGTCTAAGTTGCTCAAGATATTGTCATGCCCTACATTTGTGTGAAGTTATTTTTAAAATCCATTGAGAAATGTAGGCGCTAGAGCGCTGACAAAGTTTTTCTAAAAATAGCCACAGTGACCTTGACCTTGGGCGCAGCACTCTCAAAGTCGAACTTACTCGAGATATTGTCATGCCCTACACTTGTGTGAAGTTATTTTAAAATCTGTTGAGAAATGTAGGTGCTAGAGCGATGACAAAAGGTGAACATACGTACTTACGTACGGGACAAAACCTATATCCCCTCGCCACTTCGTGGTGAGAGGGGATAACAAAGGGGCAAACATCGTCAAATGCACACCTTACCTTGAGCTCAGCTATTATTTGGGCCACAACATGACAAAACCAACAAAGTAGTAGGTGCACCCAGCGAAGACTCCGATCAGCCTGGGCATCCGTCCATTCTGATCAGAGTCTTCGCTGTCTGCAAGGAGCTAGCTTAGACCCTTAGCTACCTTGAAGCACACACTGAAGACTCTGATCAGTCTGGGCGGATGCACAGGCTGATCTCAGTTCTTGCTGGGTGCACATGCCACTATTGGATCTGTCATGTCGCAGCCCATTTGTTTTCTTAACTTTGAAGTAAAGGATTTTCTGTTTGTGGGCATGCAGTTGCAGGAGCGTAAAACTGTCCCAAAGGTATAAAACAACTAACCTAAGACACCACATCTAGCTGCAATGAAGTGAACCGACACTAAATTAGACTGGTGCATGAATGACAGGCATTTGTAGCATAAAATGCATCATACCCCTATGCTCTCTTGAGGGGGATAGGGGCACAGTACTCTTTTTATGCTACAAGTGCATGCAACATAAAATATATGGGGAAATGGCATCAGGACATTTTGGTATTTGATTGTCTGTACAAGTATTCTAAGGGTCTTATACAGGGTGTACCCTGGGCCCCCCCAAAAAGGGGCAAGGTAACTTCACCTCCCAGCTGAAGCTAAGACACTTCAAAAGAAACACCCCAAAGTGATTTGGTTGTTTTTGGGTGTTTCTATGGACTGCATTTATTTCGGTGTTTGATGAGACTAAAGTAATTTCTTTTTCGTTCAAAAAATAAATCCTGCCACTCAGACATGCGCAGATAAGAGCACTCGACTGTCATGCGATAACCCCATTTTGAAACCGTAATCAAACGGCGTAAACAAACGAGAGAATTTAGGGAGGGTATATCGAAATGGAAATAAATATTTCAATCTGAAGGTAAGATGCAACTTTCATATTATTGCAGACATGTAGTTTAATGTTTCATGTTTCGGGACAATTAATGCTGGTATTCAAATTTCACCAGTTTCTGCAAGCGATTTATCTTGCCACACAGAACTTGAGCGCTACGATACTGTAACAGGTTTAGGTATATAAACACTTCTACAGCCTTGCTGTAGAAGCCGGCTTTTATGGCGATGCGGGTAGAGTGGGTGGCTCTTTCACAAAGTTAAGCAGCGTTTGCGTTAGTGCAAAAAAAGTGAATGGGACGCGATTTAACTAGTGCCGGACGCGAAAAAATTACCGTCTGCGTCCACAGGACGCAAAGTATCTTTTATAATGCGCCGCCAGTCACGCTGCTTTTAAGTTCAAAGACGCCGACAAGACATCTTGGTAGCTCGTTAGGGTGCTAACTTTATCTACTACTGGAGATGCATAGGTGTAATTATGTATGTACCGCATGCAGGCCACTTCAGATTCTCACTAATAGAGAAATGAATATCAACTTTCTCCCGATAATTTTGATGATTTTATGTCCGTAATTGAAATGAAATTTCGTAGAAAGTGCCATACTCAAGTAGATTAAATCGAACACGCGGATCTATTTATAGCCATTACGTGCGATAATGTGTATTTACTGTGTAGTTTCGGGAGAAAACACGTCGGGATGTTAAAACTTTGTTTTATCTGTTTATCTATGGTTTATTTCTGCATAAATGGTTGATAATAATGAATAAATATTGTAACTGTTGCAATTGGTTTACATCGCATCTTCTATCAGTCTTTTTTTCCTTTTATAAAGGAAAAGAAACAAAAATAATGTCCATCTCAATTGTCGGTTGTGAGCATGTTTTTCCGACCCAGTTTAGCAAGGACGCGAAATAATGAGTCTATGACGCAAATTTTCAAACACGCAGAGGTTTGAAAATTTGCGTCATAGACACATAGTCCACAGGACGCAAAGTAGAAATAGCTAGTGCAAATGCTGGATAAGCAACCATACATGTGATGTCTCCCGGATCATCCGGGAGTCTCCCGGAAATGGAGCCCATCTTCCGCTCTCCCGGAAAGTATTCAGAATCTCCCGGATGCTGAATTTTCTTGTCATAATTTTTTCTGAACCGTCCATTTTGCTGTAACTACTTACCCGGCAGCTGTCAAAGGGATTAACTGTCCGTGACCAAATTACCTAACAGGGTGCAATATAGGACGTGTCATTCCGAGGGGTATTCGCTGATCAGACGCAGCGAGGTGTTAAATTAGCTAGCGCACCAGTAAAGGTACCTGTGCTAACTATAATAGCAGGTAACTTTTACCGAGAGAAAATGACTTTTATTGCGTCACGGCTTTATGCATCGGTCATTGTTTATGTCATTGATTTGCACGAATGCAATAGGTGCAAGTGCCGCCAATTGACAATAATTCGATATCGATTTTTTCAGTAAACATGTCAGATACGTAATGTATAGTCATTATAAATATCGATCGTTCAAAATTTGCGCAGGCTGATCAGATCATACTTTCATGAAATCATCACGGCTGCCAGCAATTTTTTTAAGTCGGTTCGTTCACTTTAAGAATAGTTTCCCACGTTTTTCTATCCAGTTCTCGCCGATTCAGACGCATCGTATGTGAAAAGAGAACCAGTGTGAATTTATAAATAAAATATGGGAAATCCGCGATCTTCAGCATCTGACTGAGACAGAAATAATGCCATTCTACAAGTTTACTGACCCAAATATGCAGCTTTATTTGTTCTTAATCTAATATTCAACGAAAATAGACAGCTCTAATGACAGGTATGTTCATTAAAGTGTAGAATATTACTCGGTTTTGAGATAAAGAGATTTTAAGTTTTTTAACAAGTATCAGCTTTCATCAAAATAACTGGAGCAAATCGGACGCATCATCCAAGATGCAATTTTGGATATTTATATTGAGGGTTAGGGAAAAGTGGGGGGGGGGGGGGGGGGAGAGATGGCTTGAGAGTGCCGGGGGTGGGGGGCAAGAGGGGGGATGGCTTGAGAATGCCAGATAATCAGATTGTTTGGTTTATTTTCCGTTTTTTTTTTCTTTGCAATTTAGCAATGGTCAATGGAATGGTCAGCACTAACACTTTGAACAGTACTGTTGAATTACACTGTAAATTAAACTTAGGATGGTAGTGTTACTGCACTGAAATGGCATACTTTGAGGTTATATTTGAAGTATTGGGTAACTCAAAAGTAAAGAAGTTAAACAAACTATACAACTGTACTTTAGTTCATGTTGTTCTATTTTAAAACAAGGACCTCCCCCCCCCCCCCCCACCCCCAATACCCCACCACAAAAAAAAACAAACAAAAAAACAGTGAAGTAGTGAAGTACTCGAAACAACTCGTCAAAGTTGCAGTCAAAAAGTCTCCCTGATGGGAAACTCAATCTCCCTGAAATGAAATCCAGATCTCCCACATGGTCCTCAAGAGTTCATCACATGTATGAGCAACGGAGATCGCAGTTCGTACCTGGATGGGTGACTGGTTGCTCGACTTGCCGGGTGGACGACCCAGCAAACGCTCCACTACTAAACCATACCAAGGGCCATCCGACAAAACCCAGTTCTTTTCAACAGGGATATCACATGAAAACTGAGGTTTTGGTACAGAACCAAGTATGAGCATGTGCAGTGTGGAACTTCGAGTTTGCTTATTGCACTACCGCTGGCATTGGCGGCAGTGTTAGTGTTGGTGTTAGCAAAATGTTAAAGTTTTACTTCAAAGTTTTTCTGGCACTGTCAGGCGAGCTATGTATGTGTTCAGGTCTTGTTTTCAGCCAGGGAAACACTGCAATAACGTGCCTTTAACAAGTACTATGCCATATTCTGTGCATATTACTTGTTATTAAGTACAAAGGCCAAAGACAAACAACAATTATCAATGCAATGATCAAGTGGATCTGGAGTCTACTCACCTAAATAAAGGTGTTCAAGCTTTTTCATTCGGTCTTCTGCTGACATTTTGTTTTTGGTTGACTTCGTGCGGTCAGCCAAAACAAAACAAACACTGGCTCTTTTTCCTCATCATTCAGACCAGGATTAACCAAACGCAAAAATAAGTACACACATCGTGAATGAAAGCGCTGACTAGAGAAACATTTGCACAAAGGAAACGTATAAAACAAAATTGGTTTCAAACCAGAAGTTTAGCTCCGAGGAAAAAATCGAATGGGTATCTGACACACAACGTAACAATTTTAACGATTATCTACTCAGATTCAATTTCTGAACGTCTCTCTATATTTGTTTTCGTTGACTATTATCCTGTGAATGAAACCGTGTGAAGATTATCGCAGTAATTAACATGTTAATCCCTAAGATTTTGGTATTTTGTGCATAACCCCTAGGTCAAAACATAAACAGCGGTGTCAATATGGCCGACTTCAATAGCAGAAGCATTCTGGGTAATTTGTCATGCGTCCGAGTGACGTCATTTTTGGAGTAATGCATTATGACGATGCAAATTCTGTGATAATGCTTGCTGCGGATACAGGTCTGCTTTTTACTTAAATGTACTTTTTATCGACCTTTTAGACAAATATTAAGCAATAAAATTCGGAACATAAACAATCAAGAAATAAATTAAATTTCTACTTGATAGAGCTCTACTCTCCTGTTATTCTAAAATTATCTTCCACTTTTATAAGGACCCCATTGGTTTTACGGGCTATCCATGGGTATTAAGATAGAATCTTTCGAATCATAAGATAAGATAAGGTAAGATACGATTTATTTAAAGTCGGCAAAATTACAACAAATTAACATAAGCTCTTGCGAGCTTTTGAACCGACTGCTATAACCAAGATAAAAATATTCAACAAGAGTAAAACGTGCAGCTGTAAGACAGACTAAGCTAATTAGTATGACAACCTAAAAACATGTACAATTTTGAAAACATACCCGGACAGAGCAAGGTTTGTAACTTAGGCCTATCAGAACATTGTACTGGAGGGTAGTGCTTCAAAAGTGGCAGCTCAATTGCTAAATATCAAGCTCCACACCACCCTCCAGTCAATGTGAAAGAAACCTCTACCCGTCATGGTTACTCAACTAACAGCCTGCCGCTACAATTTAGATTAAGACATACATAAAAGTTTAGCACAAGTTATGAAAATAGGTGTGGGTGTTAGTTTTTTTTACTTCTACCAGCCTAGCCAATTCCAAAACCTCTTATGTTCTAGTCAAATTCACTGTGGTAATTTTATTTTTCTTAAATTAAATTCGTATAGATATATTCATAAATATAATTTAAGCGTGCTCTTAAATACTTGTTGATTATTTTTTAATTTTAATTTCAAACATAGCTCATAGATAATATATGTCGCAATGTTTTGTTAAATGATCTTAATTCCTGAAAAAATCCTAATCTTAAGTCAATGCTGGAAACAAAGAACTAATACACCTCGAGAATGTTTTCTAAAAAGTTTAAAACTTCTGACTACCATGACTCTATAAGTATACTTAGTATTAATTAGTTTGCTTATGTGAATAGATGTACCTCCATATCCGTTGACTTTTCGATAAGAGAGGCAACTTTCGTGCTCCCCATTTATGGCTTCCTGTTAGTTTCCGTTGGCGGCGGGGCCTGGTTAACTTGGATTCCCTCTTGGAGGGAGGAGCCTGCTTCCGAATGGTGTCTGTTTCATTGTTTACTGAAGGGGGGGGGGGGGGGGGGTATGTGGGAAATGGGAGAGTTTCACCTGGAAGTGCACCTTTTCATAATAAAGTCGTTAACATTGTTAACATTCCCATGATATTTGATAATTTTATTGTATCAGCCTTAAAGATATACTCCCTTTATGATAATAACAAAAATGATTTGATGAAATATTTCATGCAATACCTCCGACATGGTCTAACTATACATTTGAATTAGAGTTTAGATAAAAATATTTGATAAAAGTGACTTTAAACAAAAATAAGGTAAATTTTTATACAATCGCGGACCGCGGTTGAAATCGCATTATTGGACAAAAATAATTTATTCATACGTCACAATCACGTGCACGAATAAGAAAAATACCTCTACCTGATCACATGACACACGTGGTCAAAATCGATATTCTTACAGGCCGTGAGGAAATTGGTAATTTGCATTTTAATTTGAAGATTATTTTTCCTTCCACATTTATCGAATAAATATGCATTTTCTCAAAACTTTTACAGTTAATTATGAGACTATTACATATTGTCTAACGAAATTTTGTTAAAATATTTGTTTCTGAAAACATGAAATAAACGAGGGAGACAATCTTTAACCATTTATTGTAAATGTGTTCGTGAAAGTAAAAAGTATGCAAAGACCAGGAACTGAAACAATCAAAATCCAAATCCAGCCCTCAAACCATAGTTGGAAACAACTAAGATTACAAATAATCAAGATACAGAGAACATATGGCCAACCGAGTGAGCAGCTTGTTCCCGAAAGGTGGCCACTCAGCAACCCAAACCGAACCAAAAATAATAAGAACATACATAAGGTAAAACATCACAGAAACTCTGACACTAAGAACAGGCAACAGAGAACCACAACAGAACTACCGCCTTGGAACGGTCAGTAATGAATTACTGGGGGGCTTAAATCGATTTACAGGCCCAACCTCACCCTCAGTTTCTGAAGTGGTACAAAACATTTAGTTGGTTGTTCGGTTCGCATGATAACCCTCTAACTCGTCAATGAATCATCACGGTAAACACATAAATCAAATTTCAACACCATGAAGAATCAAAGACGAGGACTCAACAGATACAACGGGCCGTCTGACAGGTGGAGATCCCTGGCCTGTCAAACAACCCCACTGGAAATCTGAAGCAAAAGAAGGTCACCAGTTGAGCCCCGGTGGACCAAGCAACAGACAAAAAGGCTCCGGTCCCAACCAACTAAAATATATAGCTTTAGGTCGGGGCCATCATAGAGTCTGACGCCCGATCCCCCGGTGTGCAATTAAAGAGTGCAGCAAAGTTTCCAACCGTGATTGGGTTAATCACTAAGCATGCAGACTGTCGCATAACATTTAAATTATAGCCAATATGTTTGTGACGTATTATTATTTTTCGGAATTGATCAGAAAAATCAGTCCTACCCATAATCTTTTTGAATTTGTATACTAAGTCACCATAAAATTCTGGTTCCGATAGGCCTTGGTGTAAAAGAAATGAAGCCTGTCCTGATAAATTCAAGCTAAATGTATTGGAAAGAAAACTCATGTTCAAATTGACTCTTTCCAGTTTGAAGATACTAGCACTATATTTAAAGATAATATTATATAATTGGATATCAACATAGACGTTGAGCCAAAATTTGATGATTATAATATTTGAAATATCAGGTCAGGGAATTGTAACAGATTTATACTTCCATAATCAGATACTGGCGGCTGGCAGTTTTGAAAGGATAAGGTAGACTTTTAACCAAACAAGGAAAACTAATTATTTAAATTCTTTTATTTTATTCATTTTTTCAAATGTTAATTAATTTCCTATAGTTTGACATTTCTGTAGTGCTTCCAGCACAAATAATCTTGAAAAAAAGAAAAGAAAAAAAAAACAGGAGAGGGCCTTTCGTTTCATAAATAATGATTATTCATCCACTCCTCTTTCCGCTTCATGCTAAACGATTTAAGGAAATGGCCTGTGAGGTCTACAAAATTGTAAATGATCTTTCACCGAAATATTCCAAGATTAAAGATTTAATCAATCTATAATTTCAGGAGTGAAAGAACAGCAGATCTACTGAGAGCAAATATACCATCAAGTATGGGCTGAGGTCATTTAGATTCGAGGCAGCCCAGATATGGAACAGTCTCCCAAAATACATAAGACTTGTGGAATCATATCCAAAACTCCTGAGACGAATTGATGCCTGGAAGGGCCTTGCGTGTAGGTATCCTTTATGTTCTACCTAGTTCTTTGTTTTTACTGATCATTTAGTTTATGTTTAATTTTAGTTGTTTTACTTTTTACAAATGTGCTTAGTTTCTTTCAGTTAATTAATAACCACCCTGCCCGTGCTATCTGTATTTTTGTTTCTTTTGTTTGTTTTTTTCGAGCAAGACAACCTATGTAGCACCTACATAGACTGCTTCCGAAGGACCTAATCATTCACAGCTTATTTATCTTTACTGGAGCTGGTGTTGTACAAGTGTGGCGGCCGTAATACGTCTCCCCGTACATCATCGCTGTACAGATTATATTTTCCGGTCCTTTGGACTCATTGAGTTCACTTATAATTTAAAATTGGAGTTTTGCTTAAGCCGGTGCTAAGGGTGGGGGTGGGGAGCGAGGGGAGGGGAGGGGAGGGGAGGGGAGGAGCTTGTCCAGTGTCACATATTGCATTACTGGTCATGAGCACTCAGTTACACCGAGTCTGCTAGTTTCGTTTCTTGAGTGTATTCCTTGCTTCCAAAGCATCTAACTGATCAGAACTTATTTATCTTCACTGCAGCTGGTGTTGTGCAGTGTGGCGGCCGTAAAACGTCTCACAGTGCAGATTATACATGAGCCGCGACACGACAAAACCAACAATGTGGTTGTGCGCCCAGCGCAGACTCAGATCAGCCTGGGCATCCGCCCAGTCTGATCAGAGTCTTCGCTGTCCGCATGAAGGTAGCTTAGTCCCTTGGCTACCTTTTAAGCGCTTAGCGAAGAGTCTGGCCAGATTGGGCAGATGCCCAGGCTGATCTGAGTCTGCGCAGGGCGCACGACCACATTGTTGGTTTTGTCGTGTCGTGGCTCACATGTATTTTATTGTCCTTTGGGACCACTGAGTTCATTTAGAGTCATTTTGAAAATAAAGTTCTGTATGCTGTCAAGTTTTCGTTTCTTTGGTTCATTCCTTGCTTCAAAAGGATCTAACTGTTTAAAATTATTTTCACTCTTTCGTCCATTTCAAAAAAGGCAACCAGGGTCAGTCTGTTTCCTTTTCGTGAAAAATGGGAGCAACTTTCTTCTAACATTGATTTGTTTGCTTAAGGAAAGCGCTTTTATAAGATTTTCTAGTGCTGTACCATTTCAGATCTTTAAGTATTTTAAAACGCGTGCTAATTCAGATGTCTTAAATAATGATGTTTGCTTGGTTTAAACAATATTTATTCAATATAAATTAAATATACAGACACAATACAAAACATAGCATGGTTCAGGATATGACGGTAAGCGAATCGCTTATGAAAGTCATCTCCTCGGTACAGGATAATTTTTAATATAAATGTTAATATTTTAAGCATACACTGCGATACTGATACATGCACTGTTGTGTTTTACACATGTTTGTCGAAAAAAAGCCCTACAGGACTTATGTAGTACAGTTGCTACATATTCGACAGAAAATAAATCCTTTATACCTATGTTTATCTGCGCATCAGCGCAAATGTGGAATTCCTGTAAAAAAGCTGTTGATAATGACACCTGTAAAACGACCAGTGACAGGAGCATAAGAAAAAAAAAAAAAAAAAAAAAAAAAAAAAAAAAAAAAAACGATACCAAATTTTTGAGGCCCAAGGAAAACGCTTCGGATATCACATAATCAAACAATTTTCGGTAATCATATCACGTATAGACTCTTCTTTAAAATGCAACTTTGATCTTTGATTCTCTTGCATTACCTAAAATTACCGAAATAATGCCAATTAAATGGCGCCATTTTTGGATGGCGCCGTTCTCCGTTCTACCTCCTACGGGGTTTACATTTACATGTATTAACTTATTCGGTTTGATGGAGTGTCTAGTCATGTGACTGACTTCAGTGATAAGTTTTTCCAACAGGGCTGTCGGTATCATAAACTTCGAAAAGCTTTTACAAATTCTGTCGACAAACTGGTGAGAAAGATAACTCGGGGGGGGGGGGGGGGGGGGGGTGGGCGGGTTGGTGTGTGTGTGTGGGGGGGGGCTTAAACTAGTTTTACTGGATCCAAACCTTACCCTCTGCTTCTGCGGTGAGATGGATTAAATTTTTTAATAAACTCAGTAAAGACATACTTTGCGAAAGCATAGTTTCAACGTCACTACAACGCCATGGCGTCAAATTGACGTTGTTACCCCACCTTTTTATTTTTAATAGATTTTATCAATACGAAAATCAGAATATCTCAAATCAGTGACAAATAGAAGATAAATAGTTTTACCTTCTTCTTCTTCGTCTTCTTTTTTTTAAGTTTCTGAGATTTGATAAGTAATTGTCTGTCATATTGAGCCTAAAGAGGCAATGATGTATTCTGATTACCGCGCTTGAGGCTGAGTGCTGGAGTCTTTTCGTAAGAAAAAAAAACGGGAAGGAAATACATTGGACACGTTATCATCTGCATTGTTGGCGGGATCATTCATTCGCCTTACAAATAACATCCAAAGAGGGATGCATTATTTACCAAATGACTGTTACAGCTGATAATTTTCTTACTAGGCCCACTAAACATACAGGATCTTACACGAGTAGTCATTTCATATGAAATTTATGGAACTTGCTTTCGGGGAGTTTCATATGAAATGACCACGAGTTTAAGATTCTGTTTATCATATGACCCTTTAAAATGGGGTTTTATCGCCTTCAAGGTGGTGATAATCATTGATTTGGGGCAAAGACAAAAATCTGCATAAAACACTCAAAATACCACTGATCTTTCCAAAACTTAGCATATGTCTTCTTTATGTTGTTTCTGACAATTCAGACTCCCAACATGCAGCATTTGTTAATGTTAAAAAGTGTTTTTATAAGGAAAGATCAAAGGGAAATTTTGTGCGCAATAATCTGAAAAAATAATATTGTTATTGAAAATATACTTAGTGCTGAGAGTTCCTTGTTGCATAATGGAGAGCGAGCTAGCAATTATTTTTTCAAACTTTTTCACACATTATCAGGCTGAGCAGATGAAAAAAGATGCAGTCTGTGTCCAAATTTTTTTGTCACAACACACAGGTGAAACAGGTGAGACTATTTTAACAAGGTTGAACAATTTCATCTACACACCAGTGATCATGTAAGTAATGTATTATTTATACTGTATGTGTTACATAGGCATGCTTGCCTACCCTATATTTAATAAATGCATCCAGTGTACATTACCTTGTACATGGATGAACATTTGAGAAAAAGCTACCATTTTCATCTGGTCAACATTACAATTTGAGAAAGAGTTGGAATAAATAATTGCTAGCTCGCTCTTCATTATGCAATTACGCACCTTTAGTACTACGTAAATTTTCAATAACAATGTTAATTTTTTTTATTATTGCGCAGAAAACTACCCTTTGATCTTTGCTTATAAAACACTTTTTTTAAGCAGCATGTACGTCTATTTTGTATTCTAAACTGTAAAGAACAACAAAAATAAGAAGTCTGCTAACTTTCAGAGAGATACCTTACTTTTTTATGGTTTTATATAGATTTTTACATTTACCATAAATCACCACCTTAAAACGAACATTATTTCAATGAGAAAACGCATTGTTGACACGGACGTTATCAACGACGTTACGTGTACGCGCCAAAGTGTTTTTACACGTGTGTCATACGATTTACTGAATATCGGCGACGCCTTACGATAAAGACTATTTTATCATATGACGTCGCAGCTGAGAGGAGAGTGCAATTAAGCCATGCATTAAAACGATAATCAACTAGCGGATTAAGGTGGAATAGGACAAAACCAAAATTTTCAGTTTTCTAGTCAAACAATATATCATCAAAAACTTCAATGATTTGTGACTTACTAGGTGACTTTCTTTTGAACGTGAAATAAACAATTCCTGTTTCAATGACGTCTTGAAAATGTGATGGTTTGACGTTTTTTTTTTTTTTTTTTTTACGCAAAATTTATAGCTCTCAGATATCCGCATTAATCGACATTGCTCTGCAGTCCGTTGAGGTATTGAAATACATTTCATACCAAATTACGTGCCATCAAGAGTTCCATAAATCTGTGCTATACTTTCTGCGCAATCTCTACGCATTACGAGTAAATTGACGCAAACATTAATTTTCATAAGCTGTTGAAATTTCGCCTTTTTCACGTAAAAATTGAAATAGAGAAAAAACGTCTCCGAAAAACATATCTCAAATTTTGATATGTTTTAATGAAATGTTAAGTTGGAATATTAATGAAAGAATATTAAAATTTTACCATGTAAATATTTCTCAAAGTAGATTTGTCAAACCATATCCCCCCCCCCCCCCTGTTCAAATAACGTCGATTTTTTTAACGTCAAATTAAATTGGGCGCTAAGAGCGGTTTCCGACATATGATTTAATTCCGATAAAGCAATGTCGAGTTATTCTAGAAAACTTATGAAAATGAAAAACGAAAAATTCGAAGAAATATCTCATTCCGTTTTCTAGACAGAAGAGTTCAAACAGGTCAGGAGTTCATTTTCCCAGTTTTGCTGTTTTCGCGAAATACGCGGTTCGTAAGAGTTCAATTAACGGGACGTCGCGTTACGCAAAATTTATATCATGGCAAAAATGAACCCCTGATGCATTGAAATCTTCTTCCCTGGAAGACGGAATAAGATATTAATTCAGTTCGTTTTTCGTGCAGTTGTATTCTCTAGAAGAGATCACAGATGTTTTACTAGAAACAAAACGTTAACTGGAAAACATTTTAGGAATAATCTCCCTTTGACGTTGAAAGAAACGACATCATCAAAACAGGGGGAATAGTTAAACAAATATGCTTTGTGAAAAAATTGCACGGTGAAAACTTAAAATTATTCAAAAAATTACATATCAACATATTTCATCAAAACATATCAAAATTTCAGATATATTTTTTCAGAGACGTTTGTTCTCTGTTTAAGCTTTTATGTAAAATTAAGCAATATTCGATAGCTAATGAAATTTCATATTTGCCTAAATCAACACAAAATGCGGAAACTTGGTATGTAGCATCGGGCATTCCGGCCTACCATAGTTTATACAAATGATTACCTTTCGATGACCTTGACCTAATTGATTACGTGGCCAACTTTGGTACGTTAGGTTTTTATATGGAAAAACGCTTAAACAGTGGATTTCTCAGAAACTATTTAAGTATTAGGTACAATACTTGGTATACATGGTCGACTAAATGAATAAAATGAAGATATTATGTCACTAAAGGTCAAGGTCATTCCGTCGGACCATCCGTCGTCAAGATTTTCAAATATTTTCTCATCTAAAACCGCTGGGCCGATTGAAGCAAAATTTCACATGGAGTCTCAGTGGGATGTGGGAACGAACCTTTATACCCGGGGTCTTGGTCACATGAGCAAGATGGCCGTCATGCCCATATATGGTAAAAACCTTTCAAAAATCTTCTTCTCCAGAACCGTTCAACAAGGCCTATGACCGTGAAACTTGGTATGTAGCATCGGGCATTCCGGCCTATCATAGTTTGTATAAATGATGACCTTTCATTGACCTTGACCTAATTTATGACATGGTCAACTTTGGTACGTTAGGCTTTTATATATGGAAAAACGCTTAAACAGTGGATTTCTCAGAAACAATTTAAGTCTAAGGTACAATACTTGGTATACATTGTCGACTTAATGAACAAATGAAGGTATTTTGTCACTAAAGGTCAGGGTCATTCCGTCCGTCCATCCGTCGTCAAAATTTTCAAACATCTTCTCTTCTGAAACCACTGGGCCGGTGGAAGCCAAATTTCATATGGAGTCTCCACTAAAGGTCAGGGTCATTCCGTCCGTCCATCCGTCGTCAAAATTTTCAAACATCTTCTCCTCTGAAACCACTGAGCCAATTGAAGGCAAATTTCATATGGAGTCTCAGTGAGATGGGGAAACTAATGTACAATACTTGGTATACATGGTCAACTAAATGAACAGATGAAGGAATTATGTCCTTAAGGTCAAGGTCATTCATCTTCTCTTCTGAAACCACTGGGCCGATTGAAGCCAAATTTCATATGGAGTCTCAGTGGGATGGGGGAACGAAAGTTTGTCCCCAGGGTCTGGGTTACATGACCAAGATGGCCACTAATCCATATATGGTAAAAACCCTTCTAAAATCTTCTTCTCCAGAACCAAAAGGCGGGGAGATGGTCTTTACAAGCCTAGAGCTTCCGAACAAATCCCGATAATTGATTCTGTACATTTGTATGTGCTCGTTTTCTTGAAATAAATATTGTTTAAACCAAAAGGCCTATGACCTTAAAACTTGGTATGTAGCATTGGGCATTCAGGATCATCATAGTTTATACAAATGATGACCTTGCGTTGACCTTGACCTAATTTATGACATGGTCAACTTTGGCATGTTAGGCATTTGTATGAGAAAATGCTTAAACAGAGGATTTCTCAGAGCCTTTTTATGTCTAAGGCACAATACTTGGTATATATGGTCAACTGAATGAACAGATGGAGATATTATGTCACTAAAGGTCAAGGTAATTCTGTCCATCCATCAGTTGTCAAGATTTTCAAATATCTTCTCCTCTGAAACCACTGGGCTGATTGAAGCCAAATTTCATATGGAGTCTCGGTGGGATGGGGGAATGTAAGTTTGTTCCTCGGGTCTGGGTCACAAGACCAAGATGGCTGCCATGCCCATATATGGTAAAAACCTTTCAAAAATCTTCTCCAGAACCAAAAGGCCTATGACCTTGAAACTTGGTATCATACCAAGTATGTAGCTTTGGGCACTACAGCCCATCATAGTTTGTACAAAGATGATCTTGCGTTGACCCTGACCTAATTTATGATACTGTCAACTTTGGTACGTCAGGCTTTTATATGGGAAAATGCTTAAACAGTGGATTTTTTTCAGAAACCATTTAAGTCTAAGGTACAATATTTGGTATATTTGGTTGACTAAATGACCAGATGAAGATATTATGTCGCTAAAGATCAAGGTCATTCTTTGACCTTTGTACAAGGTCACTGAGATTCCCTCACCCGTCAACATTTTCAAACATCTTCTGCTCAGTGGCCACTGGGGTCGATTGAAGCCATATTTCATATTGAGCTTCATCGGGTTAAAGGAACCAAAGTTTATTCAGATGGTCTTGGTCACATGACCAAGATGGCCACCATGCCCATATATGGTAAAAACACTTCAGAAGTCTTTTTCTCGAGAACTGAAAGGCCTATGACCTTGAAACTGGGTATGTAGCATTGGGCACTCGAGCCCATCATAGTTTATACAAATGATTACTGTGTTTCATATGTAGCTCTAATACTGGGTCAAAGGAATCAAAGTTTGTTCAGATGGTCTTGGTCACATGAACAAGATGGCCGCCATGCCCATATATGATAAAAAGCCTTCATAAATCTTTGTCCAGAACCAAAGGCTCAGTGACCTTGTGGCTTGGTATATAGCATTGGGACTCAACATTAGTCCAGGGGTTGGCAGATGTGCCCCTGCCCTGGGGCTATATACATGTATAAAAGCATTAAAATATATACCAGGACCAAGTGTCAGGTGAGCTACAGGACCACTGGTCCTCTGTTTTTTTTTCTGCTAGTCATCTTGCCACGGGAAAGACTTTTATGCTGGTGAAATATCATAAACATGTTTTATATATTTATGGGCTTCAAATTTTGAGAAAAATTTTCTCCGATGGCAAGAGAAAGTATTGCTGTATAGTCAAACCTGCCTTAAGCAAGCACTTAATGGAGGTGCAAAAACCGCTTGCTTGAGACAGGTGCTTGCTTAATACAGGTCAATTTGTAAAGAAAGTGGTACTGTTGAAAAAGAAAAGTTTGCCTTTTAATACAGTTATTTGATTCACAGAGCTCCTGTAAGACGTGTTTGACTACTATGACACAGACCTGAAAATTGCTAGACAGTCGCTTATAACTTTAACGTTTCATATGCATATAACGTTTGAATTTCTTTATTTGTCGCCGCGTTACAAAATTTAAGACCGATGTAAATGCGCATAACAATTTTATTGTTCAAGAGCATTTAATCCCAATTCAGCAGATAATACAAACAGACAATGTACATTTTGGAAATTTGCTTTTTGCACAGGTTGCTGTAAGCATTTTGTCCAAATCAGCTTAATAACATAGATAGATGTAAGAGTATGGTGTCAAATTTGAAATTTGTTACAAAAATTAAGACGCAGATTTTTTAATTTCTTGCCGTATCCGTAGAGAAAAAGTAATTATTTTTATATAGCTCATAAGTGATGCATTAGTACATTTGAATCGTATACAAATATTTTCAAATTTTGTTTATTCCGATAAAATAAATACACTCCGAAGAAACCAGCCCTGCAATTTTGACGTTCATTTGAGCGTGAGTTACTCTATTTTACTTTTAACAATAAATTCTTAAGATGGCGATTGTTGAAGAATACACCGTCAAAAGAATATGGAGTAAATCCAGAAAATTTCCTCTTTTTCGTAGGCAAACTTCTACAAAAAATTACATCGACATTTCTGTGTAGCATTCCTTCGAGTATGTCCACCATGCCGACTTTGTTACCGAGTTACACGCATTTTAGCGCAAAAACTAACCGTTTTGCGCCAGCAGTGGGATTTACATCGTCTCAAAACCAAATATTATTGACCCGAAAATAAATTAAATACCCATTCTAGATTTTAAAACAGTTTATGGCATAAAATCAGAAAAAGCACTGCTTCCGTGGGGCCCATTTCATATATGTCCGTGAATGTAACGCAATACCATGCGCGACGTCTATGCGTTGACGTCCATTAAGACGCCCCGTTTTGTAATGACGAAATCGTGACGTTTTAGTGCAAAACTTGCTTACAAAATGCGATTTTAGTGTCATATAATAAATAAAGTCTTGCATTCATTTGTTGAGTTTATTTAACTCGTTGGGGGAAAACGATAAGATATACGGCATAACCTCACATCTTATCTTTTTCCCCAACTCGGCCAAGAATAGATCCCTGTGGTATGCCACAGAGTACATTTTCAGTTTTTGATAGATTAGTATTGATGTTCACTTGTTGAGTTCTGTTACTAAGATACGATTCAAACCATGACAAACTTAAATTATTAATTTTGTAATGTTTAAGGTTTTGAAGAAGTGAAGAAGTAATTTGTGGTCCACCAGATCGAAAGCCTTGCGAAAGTCTACTAAAACACAACCAAAAATATTGTCATCATTTATTGCATTTAACCATGTATCGGTCATATGGATGAGAGCTGATTCGGTCGAGTGGCCAGATCTAAATCCACTTTGCTTTTGATTTAAAAGTTGATGATGATTTAAATATGACATAAGTTTCATATGAGTCCAATTTTCAATTATTTTTTTGAAAGCGTAGGTAATATCGAAATCGGTCTGTAGTTATTCAATTCATTTTTTGTCCCTGTATTATATAGTGGGTTTACTTTAGCATGTTTCCAAACTGAAGGGACAATACCAGATGCTATACTTTTGTTGATGATAAAGGTTATACTTTGTGACAGAATATTAGGCGCGATTTTTAACAGTCTGGGTCCTTTGCAGTCTAATCAAAATCTAAACAGTTTCTTCAAGAGCAGAGAATTCATACAGAAGTAGGAACATAAGCCAGACTACGTAGTTTCGGCTAATAAAGCCTCGTCAGTGACCCTGACAATATCTGGTGACAAAACCAGAAAAAAATACTGTAATTTCTAAATTTTAATTGGGCAGTCGATTCAAAGACTGATTAGTTTCAAAAGGATCCAAATAATATAAAAGCCGATGATCTAGAGTAATAGTCTAAATCGATCTCAAATTGTAGATTTCTCAGAATCTATCCTCTGATCTCACAGGATGTAAATAAAATATAATCTGCACTATGGATGATATACGGGGAGACCTTTTACGGCCGCCACACGGCACAACACCAGCTGCAGTGAGATAAATTAAAATCTTAAAAAGTTCCTTCAAGAGCAGAGAATACATACAGAAGTAGGAACAAGCCTGTTGATTTAGTTCCATCCAACGATGAAAGAAAAGAAGTTACAAATGAACAACTTATTAGGGGTATGTTTCGTATATCAAAAGAAACATCATCGGTCACTGTATTAATGTCGTTTTTTAGTTTTTCAAAATTTGAAAGCTTAAGTGGTTGTTTCAGATTACAAGCTACATTTATAAAGAACTCATTGAAATGATCAGCAATCACTTGCTTGTTTGTGATTACATGTTCATCAGTTTTAATGCATATTATGGTCGGAATTTGGCTAAGTTGAAAACCCTGTAAATTTGTCCAAAAATATTTTTCAGCATCAAACTTCTTCATTCACATCTTCAATATGACTGTAGCACATCTGCAAAGTATTGAAAGGATCTACAGAAATCTCATAGAGGAGTTGATTTCACAAAGAATATACTATTAGTCATAATACAAACATTTTATTGTAAGAATTACAAAGTAGCATAACTTTTGCAATACTGATCCTTCAGCCCCTATTTTCCTACCACACCTGCACTATCTCATGGCTATGGTGTGATGTAAATTTGATCAACATACATGTATGACAAAAGCTAATAAAGTTATGTAGCAGAAACCTCAAATGTTGGCGGAAAGACGGACATGCTGAAAACAGTATCCCCCCACATCCCCCGCCCCCATCCCCGCCTCGCCTAAAACTACGTTTTGCGGGGGTATGAATTTATTAGGTGTTTACCAATTTTCTATTGTCTATACACATGCAAAACTTATCAGAATTAAAGACAACAGACAAAACAAATCGAATGAAGATTAGTTAATGGTTCTATCCACAGCGGAAAAAAAACACAACGCGTAACTTGACAGGCTGGCAAACACTATACGGTAAAATATAAAATTTGTGTGTATAAAGCTATTTCTGTTTTATGTAGTCATCACAAAAAATCGGCTGGAAATAGGAAGGGGTAGGGGAGGAACTGGCCCGTTCCGGTAATTTTGAGTCCGTATCGGTAAATTTAAGCACCTGACCCAGTACCGTCGAAGATTTTTGTGATGCCTACATATAAACAGAAATAGATTTATACATACAACTTTTATATTTTACCATATTCTGTTTGCCAGCTTGCATAAGGTTTTAATCAAATTATCGCAACAGGCGGGATTTTTCGATACCTGTCTGTGGGAATCGTGAGAACTACTTTCAATTTTTCGAAAGAAAAATAATTCAGTAGAGAACAAATATCGTGAGTCAAGAAATATTTATCATCATAAGGTAGTTGTATACGGAATAACTCTGTTTTTTAGTTGTCAAAACAAAAGAGAGTTATTGTTCATGGTGAAATCGATCCGCTGTAGAGTATATACAGTTATAACACATACTAACGATGTCTACCGTAAAGATCCTAAGTTTTCGGGCAGATAGGTCTGTACAAACAGTGGTAACAGAGATCAGACTATTATTCAGGAACCAGAATGATCAAGGTCTTAACAGTTGCCATCCCCTCTGCGCATTTTTGTATGGTAGAACCGGAATAACAGGAAAATAAATTATAGGCAAGCATGGGCTGTGCTTGCAGCAGGTGCCGAATGTGGACTGTCTGTTCTGGGGACATTTTTGAACTTAAACATTGTTTTTCTAGGAAACGAAACGGTGATTTTTTTTTATTTTTAGATTTTTTATAAGATTTTTATTGTTTGTTTTATTCTGTAACATACTCTATTTCTATTCAGTATCCATCTACCTTAAATGTACAGTACAGAGGGTTTTTTTCTATATAAAACAAAAATTTCGACTGCAAATCCACAAAATGAACACGTAGTGTTTTAAAAATAACCTTACGGTTTTTCTTTAAGATATTTAGAAACTTTATTTGTATGTGTAGTGTTCTTTGTTCTGTGTTTTGTCTTATTTCTGGACTTTACGTGTAGTAAAATAAGACATATAATAAGTTCTTTTCATTTGAAATTGTAAGACATAAACTGCTGATCAATTCTTAGTGAAAAACAAATTTGATTTTCCTTAAAACAGATTAATTTCAGGCATTTCCGGCTTGCTACTTTTTGCGAAAGATTGTAGAGTAATATGTATTGTGTGTTAATATTAAGGTTCTCTGGAGGATAGTGATGTATCATAAGAGGCAGGTCTATCGTTTAGAATATAACGTGCGCAAGGCAATGAGGATACTGGAACGCGCTCATCTTCTGTTTTCGAAGAAAGAGCCCGGTATATTATTTCTATTTTTAGAGACATTTGCCCGATTCCAGTTTGTTTACACTCGTGAAAGAGATCTGCCCACCAAAGGCCCCAGTTCTTTTTCCTCCGTGGAGCATATATTTGTTGACCCTACGGGGAGTCGAAAAAAAAAAAACAGTTTGAAAGGATAAATACACCTAAGGCAACTGCGCCATATGGCCAGAATGCCAAGGTAATAAAGAAATGCAGATCTGAGATTGCCCCTGTACTAGCTTGCATCTACAAATGCCTTGATTGCTCAGGATTCTGTACCAGAGGACTGGTGACATGCAAATGTGGTGCCCATATATATGAAATGGGAAAAGTATGACCCTGCTAATTACATACCCGTTTCGCTCATGAGCATCTGTTGCAAAACCCTAGAGCATATAATTGTTAGTAATATTCTTAAGCATCTAGCCTAAGAAAGCATTATTGCTGACTGTTAACGTGGTTTCTGAAGTCAGAGGTCTTGCAAAACCCAGTTGGTTCAATTTGCCTACGATATTGCCAGTAACCCTAATGGTGCAGTAACTCGTGGACATAAACAGACTTTGACTTTGATATAGTTAATTTTCCATTTTTGGATGGTGACGTTCCACGTCGTCCCTCTTATGGAGTGTATATTTCTCAACTTATAAGATTTGCTAGAGTGTGTAGTCATGTAGATGACTTTAATGCTCGTAATAAATGTTTAACTGCTAAACTTCTTCAACAGGGCTATCGGTATCATAAGCTTAGAAAGGCTTTTTCTAAATTCTATCGCAGACACCATGAATTGGTTTCAAAATTTGATGTCGGATTAAAATTTCTTTTACACCAAGGCCTATCGGAGCCAGAATTTTATGGTGACTTAGTATACAAATTCAAAAAGATTAAGGGTAGGACTGATTTTTCTGATCAATTCCGAAAAATAATACGTCACAAACGTATTTGCTATAATTTAAATGTTATGCGACAGTCTGCATGCTTAGTGATTAACCCAATCACGGTTGATAACTTTGCTGCACTCTTTAATTGCACACCGGGGGATCGGGCGTCAGACTCTGTGATGGCCCCGACCTAAAGCTATATATTTTAGTTGGTTGGGACCGGAGCCTTTTTGTCTGTTGCTGGGTCCACCGGGGCTCAACTGGTGACCTTCTTTTGCTTCAGATTTCCAGTGGGGTTGTTTGGCAGGACGGGGATCTCCACCTGTCAGACGGCCCGTTGTATCTGTTGAGTCCTCGTCTTTGCTTCTTCATGGTGTTGAAATTTGATTTATGTGTTTACCGTGATGATTCATTGACGAGTTAGAGGGTTATCATGCGAACCGAACAACCAACTAAATGTTTTGTACCACTTCAGAAACTGAGGGTGAGGTTGGGCCTGTAAAATCGATTTAAGCCCCCCAGTAATTCATTACTGACCGTTCCAAGGCGATAGTTCTGTTGTGGTTCTCTGTTGCCTGTTTTTGGTGTCAGAGTTTCTGTGATGTTTTACCTTATATATGTTCTTATTATTTTTGGTTCGGTTTGGGTTGCTGAGTGGCCACCTTTTGGGAACAAGCTGCTCACTCGGTTGGCCATATGTTCTCTGTATCTTGATTATTTGTAATCTTAGTTGTTTCCAACAATGGTTTGAGGGCTGGATTTGGATTTTGATTGTTTCAGTTCCTGGTCTTAGTGCAGATTATATTTTCCTTTTGGTCCTTTGAGATCATGGAATATATTCTGAGAAGTCAGAAATGATCATACGTTTAGATTCATTTTCTAAACAAATTTGAAATATTTTGGTATTTTTCGACTTAAATCAGTCTTTGAGACGACTGCCATGTTAAACCTGCAAATTTACTGTTTTTTTCCTCTGGCTCCTTGTGCCAGATTTAAAGGGTCACTGATGAGGCTTGAATAGCCGAAACCGCGGTATGGCCCAACTTCTTACTTATGAATGTTTTCTTTGCTCTTAAAGGATCTAATCTTTTATCATTATTTACTATCACTGCAGCTGGGTGTTGTGCCGTGTGGCGGCCGTAAAAAGTCTCCCCGCACTCATCTATAGTGCAGATTATATTTTCCTTTTGGTCCTTTGAGATCATGGAATATATTCTGAGAAGTCAGAAATGATCATACGTTTAGATTCATTTTCTAAACAAATTTGAAATATTTTGGTATTTTTCGACTTATATCAGTCTTTGAGACGACTGCCATGTTAAACCTGCAAATTTACTGTTTTTTTCCTCTGGCTCCTTGTGCCAGATTTAAAGGGTCACTGATGAGGCTTGAATAGCCGAAACCGCGGTATGGCCCAACTTCTTACTTATGAATGTTTTCTTTGCTCTTAAAGGATCTAATCTTTTATCATTATTTGCATACTTTTTACTTAGATCATAATGGATTGCTCAAGTGCATTTCACTAGGTCCGCATGTGAGACTGTTATCTAAATTCGATTACTAGGAATAAGAGGATCCGCCCATAAGTGGATCAGCTTATGGTTGTCTGGACACTCACAACCTGTTGTATTAGATGGCCAAGCGTCAGACCCAGTCACAGTTTTTATCTGGTGTCTCTCATGACTCGGTCTTAGGGCTGGTCCTTTTTCTCATTTTATTACAGATCTCCCAGATAACTTAAGGTCTTCTGATCGCCTTTTCGCAGACGACTCTCCTCCATAGGAAAATTTATTTCTCCCCCCCCCCCCCCCCCCCCCCCAAGGATGGTGAAATTCTACAGCAAGACCTGGATAGCCTTGCACGCTGGGAGATAGATTGGCAATGAAGTTTAATGTAGCCAAATACCACTCTATGAGGGTGACACACCATCTTCCCCACAAACAAATTTCATTTAATTGTAGGTTACATAATCAGATTTTACAAAAGGTTCAGTCTGCAAAATTAGGTGTCACTATTACAGGAACTTAGATTGGGGTCAACATATGTCTGAAATATCGACCAATGCAACCCAAACCCTTGGATTTCTTCGCCCGAACTTGGCACTGGCATCCACAGAAACCAAAGAGCCTGCATATAAATTGCTTTTATGTCCAAAACTGGAAAACTGGCATATGCAGCAGCAGTTTGGAACCCACAAATATTAGATTGAGAAGATGCAGAGGACGGTAACCCTCTGGACTTGCAGGATTTCATGTCGGCGAAATGCTAGACGAGTTATAGTAATATGTCCAAAGGTGGCACTTCTGTTTTTTTATTTTTTATTTTTTTTTATGTTTTTTTTGTTGTTGTTGTTGGTGGTATTTTGTGTGTCGTTTGTTGCTTTGCCTGTTAATGATATAGTGTGTGTGATGTTAAGGCTAGTCCTTAAAAAAAAAAAAAAAAAATATCTAAAAACAGTTGTTTAATGTTTTTCGTATAAATTGTTCTTACTGCCAAAATTGATGCTTTCGTTGGTATGTTGTTTAGTATGGGTGGTAATTGAACAACTAAGATGAACATGGTAAACCTAGGCAGAACCAAGGGCGAGGGTTGGTCGACCACAGACCGGTTAAGCCCCCCTCCCCCTCCCTCAGTAATTTCATTACTGTCCGTCCCAAGGTGACACTTCTGTTTTGGTTCTTCTTGATTGTTTTATGTGTTGTTTGTTGCTATGTCTGATATATTGTTTGTGATGTTAAGGCTAGCCCAGTGACCACCTAGATGGGAAATGACTATTCACATGGATGCCGCTAGTGATGTGTTTGGTAATGACTAATTTTGTGTTGTCTTTTTCCCACATGGTATCTTGGGTGGGATCTAGGATTGAATTGTGTCACTTCTGAGAATTTTCCAACATACGTGTCATATGTGTCATGAATTGTGTCACTTCTGAGAATTTTCCAACATACTTTCATAGTGGCCAATACTGGCAGTCCGGCGGGAGCTGTCCTCCTCAACATTCTTTTACAAAGTTCACACTGAGGCTGTAGCCATTGATAAAACAAAATACCAGACCCCTGTACCTAGGCTGAGACAAAAAAGGGCGTCATATAACTCGCAATATACAAGATACTTGTCATATTCTGAAACCTTCAAGCATTCTTTCTGCCCACATACTATTTGTCTTTGAGACGGCAGAGCAGCTTTAAGCGCTTATTTAAGCCCCATATCAGAGGTATGTATTTTAGCATGCCTCTAATTAGCTTCTTGTAAATTGTTTTAATGACCTAAATTCTATTTTTAGCACCTTACACAACGACATTATGGTCGAATATAACCGTCGTGATATGAAATTAGATTGAGTCTAACCGGAGTCATACGAGGTCATTGCCTTGCGCATGTCATATTCTTCGAAGACTGACTGCCTTATAAAGAAAAATAAACCAACTGATGTTTAGTTTTTGTAGCTATAATATAACTTGGGTCTAATATAAATATTACATGTGATATTATAACGGACATTTTAAACCAGTTGTCAGGTCATTAAAGAGTAAGGTCGTGACGCGTCATCAGATCAGAATCAGAATTGTTTACTGGTGATACGTCCAAGGACAATCATTCACCAGGACCTGTGATCAGGGAAGCTAGTCCATAGCCCTTACAAGAGAAGTAAACTTAGTAACTGAATCCTCTGCACACTTAGCAGCAGAGATAAGGGAATCTTCTAGGGAATTCCAATCTCTAATGGTCTTGATGAAGAATCTGGACTTGTAAATGTCAGTGATACGAGGTTTTACCGGGTCTTACTCAAGACAGCAAAGGACATATACCACCGAAAAGGAGCGAAAAGAACATTCGGACACCCCAAAGGACATTTTAGCCATGTAATGCTATAAAAACCTATGTTAGAAATAGATAAGGACGGGAATCTAACTCAAAGCCCATTCAGTGAAAAAAACCGTTTTTCGGAGTCCGAAATTCGGCGGTCATATTGTCCCTTTCGGTACCTCAAATCTCTTTTCAATTGCCAGGAGCTTTTCGGTGCTGTGCTCCCTATTTTATTGTTACGCCTATATCGGATTTAGGGACGAGACAACGAGTCATTTATTATTAGGTGTGTGTGGGGTGGGGTGGGGGGGGGGGGGGGGTGGGGGGGGGGGAGGGTACATTTGCATATGATTTCTCAAATGCTTTCTCATACCCCCCCCCCCCCCCCACACACACACACACACCCAGTCACCAGAATTTCTTTCCGGCCCCGCTCCCCCCCCCCCACATATGGTGACAAAAAGTTTATGACCCCACCCCCTTTTTGGTGCTGTGCTCCCTATTTTATTGTTACGCCTATATCAGATTTAGGGACGAGTCAACGAGTAATTTATTATCAGGTGGAGGAGAGGGGGACATTTTCATATGATTCACCAAATTTTCTCTACCCCCCCCCCCCCCCACCCAGTCACCAGAATTTTTTCCGACCCCCCACCCCCCCCCCCCCCCCCCCCCGCTCAGATTGGTAGATTGGTGACAAAAAAAGTTGATGCCCCCGCACACACACACACGCACACCCATCCCCCATCCCATCTACCCTTCACACACACGCACACCATATTACCTTTTTTATGTCAGACAGATTTCAATCAAAACCTGTATGAAACACAAAGAACATTTTCTGACATGTGTTAATCAATCATGCAGATTAATGGTCTGCTTTAATTTTAGTATTTTCTTCTGCTTATAAACATCTTGAAATCTGTTATTGAATGCTCAATGAAACTGTTAATAATATCAATGGGGAGGGCGGGGGTCTGAGGGCGCAGCCCCAGTAGCTTTGCTGATGACAAGGCACCCGGAGAGCTGATATCACAAACGCAGACCTTAAATTTAATTGAGAACAAAATCATCTACATTGTACTCAACATGATCTTATAGACAAGTGTATACTGTTCTACTAGCAAGTTAATCAAAAGATCTGTTTTTAGCTCACCTGAGCACGAAGTGCTCAGGGTGAGCTTTTGGGATACCCTGATGTCCGTCGTCCGTCGTACGTGTGTCAGGACGTCCGGACGTCCGTCAACTTTTGCTTGTGTACACTCTAGCAGGCACAGTTTTGATCCAATCTTTATGAAAGTTTGTCAGAATGTTAGTCTTTATAAGATCTAGGCCAAGTTCGAAACTGGGTCATGTCGGGTCAAAAACTAGGTCACTAGGTCAAATCTTAGAAAAACCTTGTGTACGCTCTAGAGGGCATAGTTTTCATTCAAAGTTCATGAAACTTTGTCAGAATGTTCATCCTCATAATGTTTAGGACAAGTTCGAAACTGGGTCAAGTCAGGTCAAAAACTAGGTCACTAGGTCAAATCATAGAAAAATCTTGTGTACGCTCTAGAGGACACAGTTTTGATCCAATCTTTATGAAACTTTGTCAGAATGTTTATCTCTATAAACTCTAGGCCATGTATGAAACTGGGTCATGTCAGTCAAAAACTAGGTCACTAGGTCAAATCTTAGAAAAACCTTTTGTACACTCTAGAAGGCACAGTTTTGATCCAAAGTTCATGAAACTTTGTCAGAATGTTTATCCTTATACTATCTAGGACAAATTTGAAACTGGGTCATGTCGGGTCAAAATGTAGGTCACTAGGTCAAATCATAGAAAAACCTTGTGTACGCTCTAGAGGACACAGTTTTGATCCAATCTTTATGAAACTTTGTCAGAATGTTTATCTCTATAAACTCGAGGCCAGGTTTGAAACTGGGTCATGTCGGGTCAAAAACTAGGTCACTAGGTCAAATCTTAGAAAAACCTTGTGTACGCTCTAGAAGGCACAGTTTTCAACCAAAGTTCATAAAACTTTGTCAGAATGTTTATCCTTATTACATGTAGGACAAATTTGAAACTGGGTCATGTCGGGTCAAACACTAGGTCACTAGGTCAAATCATAGAAAAACCTTGTGTACGCTCTAGAGGACACAGTTTGGATCCAATCTTTATGAAACTTTGTCAGAATGTTTATCTCTATAAACTCCAGGCCAAGTTTGAAAGTAGGTCATGTCGAGTCAAAAACTAGGTCACAAGGTCAAATCTAAGAAAAATTTTGTGCACGCACTAGAAGGCATAGTTTTCATCCAATCTTCATGAAACTATGTCAAAATTTTTATTGTCTCTATATTCAAGCACCCTATGAAATTGAGTCACGTCAGGTCAAAAACTAGGTCACTAGGTCAAATCTTAGAAATTTTTGTGTACACCCTAGAGGGCACAGTTTTGATCCAAATTTCATGAAACTCTGTCAGAATGTTTATCTTTATGAAATGTAGGTCAAGGTTGAAACTGGGTCATGTTGGGTCAAAAACTAGGTCACCAGGTCAAATATCAGGAAACCTTGTATATGCTCCAGAGGGCACAATTTTGATCCAATCTCAATGAAACTTTGTCAGAATGTTTATTCTTACAATATCCAGGCCAAGTTTGAAACTGGGTCATGTCGGGTCAAAAACTAGGTCAGCTATTAGGAATACCTTGTGTAGGCTCTTGAGGTCACTGTTTTGATCCAAACCTAATGAAATTTTGCCAGAATGTTTATCCTCACTATATCTAGACCAAGTTTGAAACTGGGTCATGTCGGGTCAAAAACTAGGTCAGATCTTAGAAAAACCTTGTTTACGCTCTAGAGGACACAGTTTTTGATCCAATCTTTTTGAAACTTTGTCAGAATGTTTATCGTCACAATATTCAGGCCAAGTTTGAAAGAAGGTCATGTCGGGTCAAAAACTACATCACTAAGTCAGATATAAGAACAACCTTGTGTACACTCTAGAGGGCACAGTTTTGATCCAATCTTCATGAACCTTTGTCAGAATGTTTATCCTCACGATATCCAGGCCAAGACTGAAACTGGGTCATGTCAGGTCAAAACAAGGTCACTAGGTCAAATCTTAGAAAAATTTTGTGCACACCCTAGAAGGCACAGTTTTGATCCAATCTTAATGAAACTTTGTCAGAATGTTTATCTTCATAAAATCTAGGCCAAGTTTGAAACTGGGTCATGTCGGGTCAACAGCTAGGTCACTCGGTCAAATCTAAGTTATGCTGCAAGAATCAGAACTAACATTGCTATGATGCCAGCCACAAACTCCTTGGAATACATTAGTTTCACCACAGTGAGATAATGATGCTACCATTCCATCATCTGTCTTTGCTTAGTTCAGTCTAGTTCAAATCCATCGAAGGAACTCAACATGAACGGGAACATTTTGGAGAAGGAACTCAACATGAACGGGAACTTTTCTGAGAAGCAACTCTGCCATTTTCAGCTCACCTGAGCCTTACAATATTGGTGTTAGCTGCCTCTGTCATCCATCCATAAACATTTTCAAACATCTCTGAAACCACTGGGCAGACTAAACTCAAATTTCATATGGAGCCTGCACATGGGTCAAAAGATTGAAATTTCTTCAAATGATCTTGGTCACATGACCAAGGTGGCTGACATTCCCATATATGGTAAAGACTCTTATAAATCATCACCAGAGCCAGTGAACTGATTAATGCTCAGGTGAGCGATTCAGGGCCACCATGACCCTCTTGTTGGATAGAAGCTGCCCCCATTTGTGTGTGGCATTTCCATAAATGTCTTTAAGTTTATGAATTTGAAAGAATAGAGTTTGAAATTTTAGGAATAATTGGGGTCTGGGGTCAAAGCCCCCCGGAAGCTGAGACAAGTTTTAAAATGATGACTGATTGAAGAATTCTGACCCCCATCCCCACCTCAAGATGCCTAATAAAATATATGACCCCCTCCTCCAAGGCTTATTGATTTCCGACTCCCCAGCGTATCAGCCAAAAAAAACATCCGTAAAAATGAAATATTCTACCAGTTTTGTCAAATCTATTTTATCCGACTGTCAAGAGTAAGTCAAGTTATAATATTTTTTTTAGTTACTACAACGCAAAAAACAACAACAAAAACATGTTTAAGTGCTGAATATCATGATATCATTGTTATATTGATGTTTTAAACCATATGTTTTATAGCATAAAATTGCAATTAAAGGGTCCTACTAATGACAGAAAAGGACTTTTGCCACCGAAAAGGACCGAAAAGAACTTTCGGGCACCGAACAGGACTTTTTAGAATGCCAGTTTATGCTATAAAAACGTTTGAAATATATATAGGGTAAAACAATTTTTTCTCAACATAATTTTCTAGAACATTAAGTGAAAAAAATACCCTTTTCGGTTCCCGAAATTCGGCATTTGAGATGTCCTTTTCAGTATATGGCGTCTCTTCACACTGACCAGAAGTGGAGTCCTTTTCGGTGCTGTAATTTTTTTGTAAAATTTTAGGATGAAGATACTACAATTCACAAACTTATTATTCAAGCGCTGATTACTATCATGATGATATTAAAATTTCTAAAACATATGTTTTATATGACATTTAACGGCAAATAAAAGTCCTTTTCGGTGCCCGAAAGTTCTTTTCGGTGGGGTAAGTCCTTTTCTGTCTTTAGTAGGACCGCAATTAAAGTCCTTTTCGGTGTCCGAAACCACAGACACTTGGGGTCAGTAGGTGCATTTGGTTGAAAATTGAAAATAAAATGTATTTTTAAGCCAAGGGAGCAAATATCGATAATTGCAAACGTTTTCTATACATGACCAAACCATTTATCTCAGTTAAGGAGGTGTTCAGGTATACTAAATTGTAAAAATAAGTGAGAGAAAAGCTGCAGGAGATCAATTTTCGACCAAATGCACCTACTGACCCCAAGTGTCTGTGTCCGAAACTTCTTTTCGTTCCTTTTTGATGGCGCAAGTCCTATTTTAATTCTGTCTTTAGTAGGACCGGGTTTGACCGGTACGACGACTTACCAAAATAACCTGAATAACCGAAATACCGAAATAGCTACCGAAATACCGGAATAACCGACGATTTACCGAAATAACCTTAGAAAATACCAAAATAACCATGATTATCATATAATTGAATATGAATATACTATTTCAATGATTGTTACCCTAAATTAATTCATTGCGTTAGACTTGTACAATATTAGAACTTTTTTTTTGATTGAGCTGGTATATGTTTCCTTTTTTCAAAGTCCCCCGGTTTCCTTAAACTTGTATTCCGTATATTTTAAATGCATAATATTTCATTTATTTATCTATCTCACAGGCTAATAATCTATACATTTTTATTGTCTAATATAAAATATATATTTTTGGTTCATAAAAGATCATGATGGGCGTGAGAGGATATAAAAAAGTAAATGTATACAATTTGAAAACCCGTACAAGCTACTCTTTTTGCGATATCTTAACAAACTATAGATTATTAGAGTATTAGAGTAATATGTTTTAATTCCATTCCCTTTTTACTTTTATTAAAATTTATTTGTTTTATATAGTTTGACAGTATAATGCTAACATAAATATATATCGCCGCTGTCATAATGTGGAAAACAGTTGATATATAATGACTATGAAAATAAGGCGATTCACCGAAATAACCAAGAAAATACCAAAATAACCAATACTTTTTGTAAATACCATAATTATAAATAGCCAATTTTTTTCAAGAAATAGGAGCAAGGATAATCAAAGGCGCATAAAATATCATAACATTGAACATGGATAATTAAGTATGAACGATTTTAAGTTTTGTTTTAGTAGTGTTTTGGAAATTATGCTAAGATCACACATATCAACGACGCCATAGTTTAAGACCAAAAAAAAAATTGCATCCAAATATTATTTATTTCTTTTGTGTTTATATAATATACCATTACAGGTATTAATATTTGTTTTTTCTTGAACCGAAATGTCAAAAAGATATCGGTATATATCAATCAAAGGGTAAATTATTTGTTAATGGATTACGTGTGACAATGGCATTAAAGGCAATCAACAAATGTATGAACCAATCAGTCTAATCCGTTGATCAAATTAGCACATCTTTAACTGCGGCCAATATGTATCTCCCTTTCTTATGAAAAAAAGACAATCATTTAAAGAAGATCGATAGCACATTGCGATATTTGTACACAGCTGTTCTATGTCTCTCTCTGTCTGTCCGTCTGTCTCCCTCTCTCCAGAGCTCCAGATAAGAAGGGGGAATAGGGATAATTCAAAGATAATTTTTCTTATTTCTCAATGGAAACGTACGTTATTACGTACGGCGAGACGGTTCTAATGAGGGGTCACACAGAATGTTTTAATTGAAAATAAGGAAAATTATCCTAAAATTATCCCTAGTACCTATCCCTAGTACCCCTTCTTAACTGGAGCACAGTCTCTCGCCCGAACAAAATTAATTTCTCGTCTGCTCTCTCCCCCCCCTCTCTCTCTCTCTCTCTCTCTGGTTTGTTTTGTATGTCCGTCCGTCCGAAAACATTTTTCTCATCTCATAACTTGAATTCTCTCTCTCTCTCTCTTTGCCGGCCCGAACAAAAGTACGGGGCATATGAAGATGAGCCTGGCGTCCGTACGTCCGTCCGAAAACACTTTCTCGTCTGCTCTGTCTAATATAACGATGAGTCTGGCGTCTGTATGTCTCATCTCATAACTTGAATTCTCTCTCTCTCTCTCTCTTCGTCCGAACAAAAGTACGGGGGATATGGAGATGAGCCTGGCGTCCGTACGTCCGTCCGAAAACACTTGCTCGTCTGCTCTGTCTTTCTATCTCTCTCTCTCTATACTTGTCTGTCTATTAATGCTCAGGAAAACTTCGACCGGGAGATTTACCATCACTTTGACTGTCATTTTTGAATACAGAGCACACATACACACGCACAAAAATACTTTTTTCAGGCTTAACAAAAAAAAATCGTTTGAAAACTTAGTTAAAAGATTAATGCAATAACAAATATTCATGTTGAAATGTACCTCTTATTGTAACTCTATATTTGTCTTCGTATTTATAGCTAATGCATTGAAACAAGCTAACCTTCGTTCACGTGTGGCTCTCCGTGTGGGGCGGCGTCCACGTCGCAAGAGCTGGACAATAATGAAAATTCCAACTCATATTTGTCTGAAATTCATAGCGTTACATTGAGAAGCGAAAAAAATCTTGAATTGTATGCACAATATGGGTTTAGCCGAAGGGAGTTTTCAGTATTGACTAACGGCCCCACAAAATCTTACCACCATTTTACAATGTTAAAATTATTTAAGCCTATTAATTTATAATATTTATTTTGAAATAAAAATGATCATCAGAAGTCATGGATACAAAGAAATTTTATAAATCTATAATACTAAATAAACGAAGTAACGCATAAACTGCAAAATTGGTGGCATTTTCAAGCGTAATTTCTATACTGGTTCTTTCGCATATTGCTATCATTGATAATTTCGGTTAGCGTGTGTTTTAGTTTCACGTAGATTTAAAGAATTTGGGAATTAAATTCGTCTTTCATTTTAAATTCTCCCAAGTATTTTTCTAGAAACTTCGAGTATTGGTCGATTTTTTTTTTTGTCAACAATGGGTGCGTTCGAGAGAAATTATCGTGTACTCGAATACACGTGGTCCTACTAAAAACAGAAAAGGACTTACCCCACCGAAAAGAACTTTTGGGCACCGAAAAGGACTTTTATTTGCCGTTAAATGTCATATAAAACATATGTTTTAGAAATTTTAATATCATCATGATAGTAATCAGCGCTTGAATAACAAGTTTGTGAACTGTAGTATCTTCATCCTAAAATTTTACAACAAAAAAAAACAGCACCGAAAAAGACTCCACTTCTGGTCAGTGAAGAGACGCCATGTACCGAAAAGGACATCGCAAATGCCGAATTTCGGGCACCGAAAAGGGCATTTTTCACTTAATGTTCTAGAAAATTATGTTTAGAAATAAAATATTTTACCCTTTATAGATTTCAAACGTTTTTATAGCATAAAATGGCATTTAAAAAGTCCTTTCGGTGCCCGAAAGTTCTTTTCGGTCCTTTTCGGTGGCAAAAGTCCTTTTCTGTCTTTAGTAGGACCCGAATACACGTTTTAAATTAATCCGATCGTTTCGGTTCTGCGTCGTTATATCGGCGCGCTGCTTAGCAAGTCCAAATTTAGCAGGTTCTAATGCAAAAATCCGACCCATGAACATACTGTGACGATTTTCCTTCCGGTACGGATTTTGCTATCGGAGGCAAAACGGAAATCATACACAATATATTATTTTTTATGGGCCGGTGTAACTAGGGAATCGAAGTGAAAGGCAAGAGTTTTTCTATTCTATATTTATTGTTGTTAGAATCAAAATATGCTCACCAAAAAGAAATAACTCTTACAGTAGTTTCCAATATGTAATAAATCCAAAGACATGAGATAAATCCATTCACACACAAGTCCGCTCATCATGATTTCCAGGCCCTATATATAGTGAAAGCCGTCTCCACCAGTGGAGCAGTTACGTACAGCTGCGGAGTCACTCCACAAATTGTGGAGTCACTCCACAGAGTTGTGTATACAGTTGTGGAGTCACTCCACAGGAATATCATGAGTGGAGTCACTCCACACTTTTACTTGTTAACCCGGCATTCTTATTGAAAATATCAGACAAATACCAACTAACCTATAAAAAAATATGCTACACTACCCCCATCCTGGCAAAACTGAACTTCCACTGTTCAGAAGGCAAACACTATTAAGTTCAAGTTTACAAAGCATAACATCAAAATTAATAAAATGTCTTAACACACACACACAGCAAACACATTCAAACACGAAATTAAAGTCGCCACAGTCCTATTGGTGATAAAAAAACCCGTCTAACTACCAATTATTATGAAAAGTGGTTTAACCCACACATTTAGTGATAAAAATGAGGCTTGCTATGCATATACTGAGTCAAAGACTTAGCAAAAAGTAGAGGGAACAAGTTTTTGAAAATGACAAATCGCTCCACATTTGTCCTATTCTGGTTTCCCATCCGGTAATGTTAAACGACTATACGGCTTGTACATTGTATTTTTACCATTTTATACATGTGTTCAAAATAAAAAGTAGGTCATATTATTTGCAAACTAAAATGACCCAAATTAATTTTCGAAACCTTTATATGTGAAGCTCAAGGACATTATAATTAATTAAAGTTGGCTAACCATGGCTGTTAACAGTGGGAAGCTTACAGCGATACCTCATTATTAAATATTCAACCACCGATAGAGCAATGGGGCCTTTAAGGTTCAAACAGACACAAACAAATACATGCTAGATGTGAATTAAAATCAACTTGTATATAGGATCGGTATCAATATCAGTTCCATGTCAGTTTAAATTTTAATTATGTTTTCAGCGTATACAGTACTGTTTATCATAGATTCACTTCGGGTCCATCAGGAGTTGTTGTCATCGTCTGTCGTTGAACAGTTGAAAACGGAAGTAACCAAATCGATACTTGTGTAGAAACCTTTAATTTTACATGCAACAAGATTTTACTGACCACTAACTATTCGTCGTTAAACATTAGTCCTTCGTATGTTATATTCCTGGGAACAACGTAAAGACTGTCTCATGATACTCCTTTGTATTATTAATATGGCTGTCAAATTCTTGTAAGTATTAATCGTCAGATCGAAGCTCTTATATCCCATATTCACGAATCTTTAGATAATGTGTTCAGATACCAAGGTTATCATATCAGTTTATAAAATCCTCGCTTCGTCGCAGGTCTTCTCTATAGTCTTGGAATCTACTTTATAAGTTCATAAACTTTCAGCACATTTCGCTTACATTTATGTCCGATTGTCGTCATCATATAACGATCAGAAAAATCTGATGTACTTAGTAAACCGCCTTGCCAAGTTAAGGCGTTGAACAAAGATTTTGTATAATGTTTCATTATAACACACTTCATGTTAAACACTGAAAGCTAAAACAGCTATTCGTAACGTCCACAATCGTTTCAAATGTTTTGCCAATCGTAGATATTCACACAAGATGGAAACGTCTTGGTATGATTAGTGGTCAGTGTCCTCCCGTTGCACAACTACACTTGAAAGATTGATTACTTCAACATCGAAGGATCACCCGTAGTGGTGTAACAGATGTTTGATGCAAACAGAGTCAAACATGACTGTACACTGATAATTAATCCAAGAATTTGAAATAATCCAATGCACACATATGATAACATATATGTATTAAATAATTAATCCTGTCACAGAACATTGTCATTGTTATGTAATCCAACAGATGAAACTCACATATTAATAAATTCTGTGCTAAGTTTAGTGTGCAACAGAAGTTTCATCCAATATTCCAATATACACATTATATTGCACTAAGGTATTCCAATTGCACAACAGTATTCTAACATACACAAGTATTTTATCCTCCATCTCATATAAAATATATGCAAATCTATTGTTTAATCATTTTTTTAAACTTTCCCTTATAAAATTATTCAATAAAGATGGTGAAAATTAAAATTAATATGAAATGTGTCAGTTGTATCAAAATTCTAAATCATACTTTGGGATATAAAATTTGTAAAACTTTAATCATTATAAAAAAAATTATACCCTCATTGAAATAATTTATTTCTGAATTTCTTTTTCAAACCTGCTTGTGAAATATGTTAATCCAAGGGCATCAATGAGAATGAAAGACTGAAAAGTGGTAAGTGGTTAATGATTGTGATGAATATCAGACTATAGCATCTCTTCACCAGGGGTTCTTATCGCTGAGTGGAGAAAGTAAATATCGAAGCTGCAATTATTATCTGTTATTAATGCATTTAATGCATTAATAGAGTAGATTTATTGTAATTATGCTTAATCTATATCTACAAACAACCAACGTTTATTTGAAGAACAAGATAATCTTTTTATCTGTACATTATTTGGTCAGCATCGCAACTAATACTATCTACCGTTATTTACATAAGCTACTAGTACACAGATTATGACTGCTTAAATCCCTCTTAACTTACTAAGGCATCATTCTTTCAATTTTGCAATATTTTATATCCATTTTGTACACCATAGCAATTGTTTAATTTTCACCTTCTTTTTTTTTTATAGAGTTATTGTCCTGCTATGTGATAGATTATTTAAACCCATTTGTAAGGTCTGCGTGCGTTCTTTCCAGTACTCCATTACTGTAAACGTTTTGTTCTTCATGGAAAATATTTCCAATTAAAATGTGTAATTTGCTGCCGTTAAATTTCAATAATCAAGGGAAGGATTAAGATTTCCCTTTGAAAAGGTCAAATGTTCCCAAATTAAACATACACAGCATTATTCGAAAGTGCGCACTACAAAATAAAACTCTACAACATTATAAATTTTACTGAATGTGTAAGCGCCAACATTATGTCATTATATTTCTTTATTTGCGACCACCTATCTTTGCAAATATTTGCGAATCTGCAGCTCACTCAAGAAAATGACTGCAGTGCATACTTCAATCTTCGCGATACAAATCACGCAAAAAGAAACATATGAAGATTAAGTAATTTGGCTTAAATTCTAACTCTGAAATTTCTAATGGCAATGCAAATGTGTTTCTTTTACATGTTGAATTATACTTTCAGTATTTTGATAGAAGACTACTGCGTACTTTAAGCAAAGGTACTGCGAAACAATACGAAAGAATTCTTAATCTTCTGGCACGTATAAACACCGCTTTATGAAATAAACTGCCTCCAACTGAAAAATGATGCTTAATTTATCAGTACTACACACACAATATATGTAAAATATCTGCGCTAGAATCAGCATTTTTAACTTAAGCCCCATTATGGTCCGACATTAGTGTGGGTGCGCGCATGCCCGTGTGCGTGCGTGCGTGTGCATATGTGTGTGATATGATGACTTGCGGTTTTACGTCCTTTTTTTTAAACAGTTTTTCAGTCATTACAGGACGATTGTAGAGTGATAGCGAGAGGCTGGGTGTAATGGAACTCCGTTTACAATAGGAAAAATTTCTTTTTGGAAAGATTTCCGCCTCTAGCGGGGCTCGAACCCAGAATTGCCAGGTCAGTAGACCAACGCTTAACCGTCTAAGTTACCGGGATCATGTGTGCGTGTGTCCCTTTTTTTTAGTCCAAGAACCACTTAAAAATAGAGTTTCAGCGCAAATCCCGAAACCCCTGTCGAAAGTGCTGAAATATAGAAACTTAATTAGTTGTTGCTGCTCTGAAATACGAAGGCGGATGGAACAGGCTTGAGGACTACATACCTCAGGCCTGTACCACTGCAGAGAATGGCACACATGGGTAACTTTGTTGTTTTAGAAACCCGTACAAATGTCATCCGTAGTACCGACCCGGTTTTCTGTGATCAGCATAGCTCTAAAGAGAACCCTTTGACATCAAACTGTTTGGTAAACACCTTTTCCTTTCTTTCTCCTTTTCTTTGGATGTTGGCGTTCATCTGAAACAGAAGTTTGACATGAATCTGTATTAGAAATATGATGCTTATCTGTTTGTTTTGTATCTGACAGATCCATGCCATACTGTGGTTGATAGGATCCACCTGCTCAGACCTAGAACAAGCGCTCAGGTTTGAAAATGGCTCACTTACTGCCCCCACTGACGTGAACAGCGCCACATGTGTATGCTTATAGACTTTTACATCTTCATTACCTGGATTGAAGACATGAGTGTAAACGACAGATCCAGAAATATCTACTAGAGTTCTTGTTATTGCTAACTTACATTTTTCATTGAAACGTCTTTCAGGTGTAAGTACCCCCATTTGATCATGTTGCTCCCAGGAGCTTCGCTGATTTGCCAGCCCAGATCTAAGGACAATGGTAGTTTCTAAAGCTATAACACGACCTGCTCTAGCAGAACCATCTTTGGCTATCAAAGGTAACCTTGAACCATTAATGATGAAGCTCCCTTCATCAAAACACCAGTTACAACGAAACTTGGTAATAAAATCTTCACCAAGTAGGTTGTTATTCACTGCCCCAACAATTACCATGGTTTCATAGATAGTTTCACCAAAAGTAATTTTCATTATTGCTTTCCCTAAGCATTTTACTTTTGACCCATCTGCAGTTAAATATGTCATGGTGACCGGTTCTAAAACTGGTAATTCCAACAAGGATTTAAAAGTTTCCTCTGATATAAATGTATTTCTGGCTCCAGTGTCAATTTTCCACTGAATTGGGACACCCTCAATAAAGCCATTAATTTTCATACCACCTGTGAAAGGAACACTTTGTTTTGTTTGCAGTGCAAACATTTTAGTTTTCTTTTTATGCTCATTTAACACTTTCATTTGGCTCTCTGTCTGACTCCCACTGAAATCGGAATTTCTCTTTCTCTTATTTCTATTTTGCTGAACAGTTACCTTACTCTTTATACATCCAACATCTCCTCCGTCTGAAGGCCCAGACAATTGGTGGACTGAGATTGGGCCAGTAGCCTCGGTCCCCTCTAGTTTAACGAACTGTTACCGTTTCCATTACCAGAAGACACTCTGTTCTCTGGAAACGGTTGCTGCTGATACTGTTTATACCTACGAATATCCGCATGGGGGTTGCGCCTCCCCCCATTAGGATTTTTATATCGTGGTTTCTTCACAAACTCCCGATGATTTACATGGCGGCCCAAAGCCAAGGGCCCGCCCGTACCGGTACACATACTTTCGTCTCTCTCTATAACACCAAGTATATTTCTGTGTTGGTACTTATCTTTTTCTCTTACCAACTCTTTTTCTCCCATTCTTTAGCATTCTTCTTGCACAGCATTAGTTACAACTTCCTGCAAGGTTTTTGGTCTAGTTCTCTTGACAGCGAGACGAAAGTCCTCTGACTGTCCGCATTTGTCAAGGAAAGCTTTGATCGCATGCTCCTGTACAATTTGTGGATTGTCAGGATATGCCCTTCTGAAGAGGTCTTCAAGAGCCTGTCCAAAATCTCGAAAAGATTCCGAGGGCTGTTTGCGACGCAGCTTTGCTTCAGCAATGTAACTCTCTTTCATTGCTACATGACCAAAACGCTCATTTAGTTTCTGTTTTAATCTCTCATAACTGTTTTGGAACACAGGGGGTAAACCATAAGCATAGGTTTCCGCCTGTCCCGTTAGTGCCGTTAGAAGCACTCTTCTGGATTTCTCAGCAGACCAGCAGTTCAGTCCAGCAATATTTTCAAAGTATTGCATAAATTCATTCCAGACATCTGAGTTTGAGCCTGTAAATGTTCTACGAACCTGATACTCTTGTATCCTTGGCATTTGAACATTTTCTAAAGTTCCTCTAGTTTCTGAAGTAGAGAAACTAGTGTCAGTAGAGCCTGAAGGTTTCAATAACTGTGTTTCCGAACACAGAGTGGCATTTGATTTTATTTGTTCAGCTTCGAAATTGGGACTTGTGCGCAAGGTAACGTTGGGACTGGAACTTGCATCGGTGGACTCATAGCACACGTTATCAGAGTCCCCCATGTTCTGCTTGGTCTCTAATAAGCTGTTCTCATGACTTCCACCTGTGCTTCTTCTCACCCCTCGGTTACCTTGACCCGAAAATACATATTTATTGGGAACTTCCAATAACAATTTCATAATTATTGTTGAAAGTAAGATGGCGACAGTGCAAAGCAACCCATACATAACATTTTGTTGCAATTTTATAACAACAGGGTGGTGAATTTACACCCATGTACGGACAATCAAGCCCGCACACACCATCAGTAGGCCCAGCCAGATTAGCCAAAACCTTCTCCATGTCCTACCTACAGAACCAGATTCAGCTTGACTGGTACTTACCTTAATGTCTGAAAAGTCCAGTTTCCTTGCCCCGGACGAAAGTTTGTTTCTTGCTGAAACCCTATTTCGAGTATTCAGCTCAGTCTGGAACCCAGAGTCTAAGGGGAAGAAAAAGTTACTCTTCTTCCACAAATATCACAACTGTCTACATATTCTCTGATACACTGAAGCATGTCACACCAGTAATAAGGACACAGTTTGCCTTTTTCTAATGTCTTATTAATACCCATATGACCAGCTGTATGTGCATCATGCAAAAACCATAATATGGTTTTAATTAATGATTTAGGAGCATATATTCTCCATGCAACATTATCTGGAGAGTATTCCCACTTGATACACAGTACATTGTTAACAATTTCTAATAATTCCCACCTATATATTAAGCTTTTGAACTCAGGACTTTCATGAGAAATGCCATAGCGGTCAGGTTTTGGAGCATTCTCTTCTTTAAGTTTAATGAGTTTGCTTAAACATTCATCCTTCAGCTGATGTTCTCGCACAATATCTAATGATAAACCCAAGTCTGGCTGAGGTTTTGGTTTGGCTGCATTGGGTATATTAGGCCGCCTCCCTCTTGTTCGAGCAGCTGGGGATGCTGGCTCATTTGGGGTATCAGGCCTTCCCAGTGCACCCTCTTGGTGCGCCGCCCGGGAATTGCCAGGTCAGTAGACCAACGCTTAACCGTCTAAGTTACCGGGATCATGTGTGCGTGTGTCCCTTTTTTTTAGTCCAAGAACCACTTAAAAATAGAGTTTCAGCGCAAATCCCGAAACCCCTGTCGAAAGTGCTGAAATATAGAAACTTAATTAGTTGTTGCTGCTCTGAAATACGAAGGCGGATGGAACAGGCTTGAGGACTACATACCTCAGGCCTGTACCACTGCAGAGAATGGCACACATGGGTAACTTTGTTGTTTTAGAAACCCGTACAAATGTCATCCGTAGTACCGACCCGGTTTTCTGTGATCAGCATAGCTCTAAAGAGAACCCTTTGACATCAAACTGTTTGGTAAACACCTTTTCCTTTCTTTCTCCTTTTCTTTGGATGTTGGCGTTCATCTGAAACAGAAGTTTGACATGAATCTGTATTAGAAATATGATGCTTATCTGTTTGTTTTGTATCTGACAGATCCATGCCATACTGTGGTTGATAGGATCCACCTGCTCAGACCTAGAACACGCGCTCAGGTTTGAAAATGGCTCACTTACTGCCCCCACTGACGTGAACAGCGCCACATGTGTATGCTTATAGACTTTTACATCTTCATTACCTGGATTGAAGACATGAGTGTAAACGACAGATCCAGAAATATCTACTAGAGTTCTTGTTATTGCTAACTTACATTTTTCATTGAAACGTCTTTCAGGTGTAAGTACCCCCATTTGATCATGTTGCTCCCAGGAGCTTCGCTGATTTGCCAGCCCAGATCTAAGGACAATGGTAGTTTCTAAAGCTATAACACGAGCTGCTCTAGCAGAACCATCTTTGGCTATCAAAGGTAACCTTGAACCATTAATGATGAAGCTCCCTTCATCAAAACACCAGTTACAACGAAACTTGGTAATAAAATCTTCACCAAGTAGGTTGTTATTCACTGCCCCAACAATTACCATGGTTTCATAGATAGTTTCACCAAAAGTAATTTTCATTATTGCTTTCCCTAAGCATTTTACTTTTGACCCATCTGCAGTTAAATATGTCATGGTGACCGGTTCTAAAACTGGTAATTCCAACAAGGATTTAAAAGTTTCCTCTGATATAAATGTATTTCTGGCTCCAGTGTCAATTTTCCACTGAATTGGGACACCCTCAATAAAGCCATTAATTTTCATACCACCTGTGAAAGGAACACTTTGTTTTGTTTGCAGTGCAAACATTTTAGTTTTCTTTTTATGCTCATTTAACACTTTCATTTGGCTCTCTGTCTGACTCCCACTGAAATCGGAATTTCTCTTTCTCTTATTTCTATTTTGCTGAACAGTTACCTTACTCTTTATACATCCAACATCTCCTCCGTCTGAAGGCCCAGACAATTGGTGGACTGAGATTGGGCCAGTAGCCTCGGTCCCCTCTAGTTTAACGAACTGTTACCGTTTCCATTACCAGAAGACACTCTGTTCTCTGGAAACGGTTGCTGCTGATACTGTTTATACCTACGAATATCCGCATGGGGGTTGCGCCTCCCCCCATTAGGATTTTTATATCGTGGTTTCTTCACAAACTCCCGATGATTTACATGGCGGCCCAAAGCCAAGGGCCCGCCCGTACCGGTACACATACTTTCGTCTCTCTCTATAACACCAAGTATATTTCTGTGTTGGTACTTATCTTTTTCTCTTACCAACTCTTTTTCTCCCATTCTTTAGCATTCTTCTTGCACAGCATTAGTTACAACTTCCTGCAAGGTTTTTGGTCTAGTTCTCTTGACAGCGAGACGAAAGTCCTCTGACTGTCCGCATTTGTCAAGGAAAGCTTTGATCGCATGCTCCTGTACAATTTGTGGATTGTCAGGATATGCCCTTCTGAAGAGGTCTTCAAGAGCCTGTCCAAAATCTCGAAAAGATTCCGAGGGCTGTTTGCGACGCAGCTTTGCTTCAGCAATGTAACTCTCTTTCATTGCTACATGACCAAAACGCTCATTTAGTTTCTGTTTTAATCTCTCATAACTGTTTTGGAACACAGGGGGTAAACCATAAGCATAGGTTTCCGCCTGTCTCGTTAGTGCCGTTAGAAGCACTCTTCTGGATTTCTCAGCAGACCAGCAGTTCAGTCCAGCAATATTTTCAAAGTATTGCATAAATTCATTCCAGACATCTGAGTTTGAGCCTGTAAATGTTCTACGAACCTGATACTCTTGTATCCTTGGCATTTGAACATTTTCTAAAGTTCCTCTAGTTTCTGAAGTAGAGAAACTAGTGTCAGTAGAGCCTGAAGGTTTCAATAACTGTGTTTCCGAACACAGAGTGGCATTTGATTTTATTTGTTCAGCTTCGAAATTGGGACTTGTGCGCAAGGTAACGTTGGGACTGGAACTTGCATCGGTGGACTCATAGCACACGTTATCAGAGTCCCCCAAGTTCTGCTTGGTCTCTAATAAGCTGTTCTCATGACTTCCACCTGTGCTTCTTCTCACCCCTCGGTTACCTTGACCCGAAAATACATATTTATTGGGAACTTCCAATAACAATTTCATAATTATTGTTGAAAGTAAGATGGCGACAGTGCCAAGCAACCCATACATAACATTTTGTTGCAATTTTATAACAACAGGGTGGTGAATTTACACCCATGTACGGACAATCAAGCCCGCACACACCATCAGTAGGCCCAGCCAGATTAGCCAAAACCTTCTCCATGTCCTACCTACAGAACCAGATTCAGCTTGACTGGTACTTACCTTAATGTCTGAAAAGTCCAGTTTCCTTGCCCCGGACGAAAGTTTGTTTCTTGCTGAAACCCTATTTCGAGTATTCAGCTCAGTCTGGAACCCAGAGTCTAAGGGGAAGAAAAAGTTACTCTTCTTACCTGATGTGTCTCAGAAGTATTCGGGGTAGTACCTACTTGATGCCTTGGAGTGTCAATAATATCCATTGCGAATATACCTAATAACTGGAAACAATTATTCTAGGCAAAAAGTTAAACGTAATTTTAAAAAATATGTAAGAAAACTCTAGTAGTTAAATCATTAAAATTATTAGTAATCCGCTAACAGACTAACAATTATAGTATGCAATTTCGGCGGAAAAAAAAAAAAAAAACTTTAAAATATTGTTTTAACTATTTATATATTTTTAAAATAATCACAAATTGCTGATTGTCATTTACTTGAAAATTCCAGATTTTTCACTTCAATAAAACCTAAATAACACCGATCCCACCGCTGCCACCAAATTGTGACGATTTTCCTTCCGGTACGGATTTTGCTATCGGAGGCAAAACGGAAATCATACACAATATATTATTTTTTATGGGCCGGTGTAACTAGGGAATCGAAGTGAAAGGCAAGAGTTTTTCTATTCTATATTTATTGTTGTTAGAATCAAAATATGCTCACCAAAAAGAAATAACTCCTACAGTAGTTTCCAATATGTAATAAATCCAAAGACATCAGATAAATCCATTCACACACAAGTCCGCTCATCATGATTTCCAGGCCCTATATATAGTGAAAGCCGTCTCCACCAGTGGAGCAGTTACGTACAGCTGCGGAGTCACTCCACAAATTGTGGAGTCACTCCACAGAGTTGTGTATACAGTTGTGGAGTCACTCCACAGGAATATCATGAGTGGAGTCACTCCACACTTTTACTTGTTAACCCGGCATTCTTATTGAAAATATCAGACAAATACCAACTAACCTATAAAAAAATATGCTACAGTACGTTATTCCCCATAAATAACGATTTATTTTTGTAGTTTTGCTCATATGTCTAAACGGATGAAGAACTAAATGGTCATAGTCCCGACGGCCCTGGCTCGAAACGACCCATTTTCTTCCAGAACGATAGTCAATACGAGTAGCCAATCGAACTCGCCCATTGAAGAATAAAGCTCAACGCACATGGTCTTTCGAAAAGTTGGACGGACACACGGCGCCAAGTGTGTGCGGCTATGGTTACGTACCGCTGAGCCATTTGGGTAACGTCATTTGGATAATTCAAACTGAACTGAACTTTCGAAAAGACAAAACTGAACTGAACTTTCGAAAAGACAAAAATTAAAAATGTCTAAGGTTAACACACAGGCGCCAGGTAAGAAAGGGCATTTTTTCCAGCGAAGCAGACAAATCAATTTCAATGATTCAGCCTTTAGTCTTCAGAGGGCTTGAATATTTTCCCCCAAAACGTTCCAGGACCCATTTTTTTTCAGAAAAAAAAAAAATACCCAGGACAGGTCACATAACCAAGATGGCAAACATTTACAGTGGACTCGACAGTATCGGATCAAGTTCAATAAAACTCCCATTTTGTTGTATATGAATGCTAAAAGTATGCATGTTATGACACAAAACAATTGCAAAATATCCCTTCTATCTATCCATGTCAAAATATTTACGAAATTTATTCCTTTAAGGGCTGCTAACCTATGCAGACTTACGGGAGGGTCCTGCGACAGTAACGAATCAGTTGCGACAGTATCGGATCATATGATATTATTTTATAGCAGAGTTTCTCCGAGGCATTCTGACAACCTTCTTAGCTTCAATAATTTTGCTACATAAACAGTTGGACCTATTGAACTATCTGAGGAAACTTTTACGGCCTTTCAACGATATTTTTCATGTGGTCCTTCACCAGCAACGGTTTTGTCTGTTAAATAAAAGTTGAATGTATACAAAACAATAAGCATGCCAAAAATTCTTAACTCAGTACAAAACTACAAGCATGCCAAAAATTCTTAACTCAGTAATCCCCTGCGCCTCATAGCATGGAACTACTCAAACAGTAAAGATCATAAACTGCCTTTGCAAAGTGTAGACCCTGAGAAGACCGTGGTGTCTGATCAGGATCAACAAATTTACGGTGATTTTCCGCCTTAACGATATTTCAGTGCAATCAGTGTATAAACACTACAATCATTCAACAGGTTCTCCGGCATTAATCTGAGTTACACAGTGTACAGTTGTCCATCCGATGAACGCCAGTCATTATTGGGTTCACATCCATGCGAGCTGATCTCGAATGTTTCAACAGAATGTTTAGCAGAAGCTTGGTTGTGCTACGCATAACCTTCATTATCATACGCTAGAATGTGGGGCTTGGAATGGGGGATATTTTACAAAAAGGATGTTGTCTTAGTTTTAAACTGATTTTCTTTGAAAAAAGACACAGCAGCCACTCAGGTAGTTGATTTATGACTTGTTTTCAGACCATACATCCAACATGCAGTTTCCAGCTGAGGCCTGTATTTCAATTAAAATTATATAATGATCCGTTACTGTCGCACATCGGTGCCTCACTTTTCAAGTCTTTCGTTTCATCAAATACTGGGATGTCACAAAAATAATGACTGCCTGCAATTTTAGGGATGCCAGGACACATTACAAAGCAAAATTGGTTTCAATCGCCTAATGATAAAATAGTTTAAATAACCGAAATCTATCTTCGGGGTAACGAGCAACAGGCAAATGCAAGCGCCGCTGAATAGGGGCCAAGCTTTTCAACAATTCTGATTTGTTTCTCAGCCGCAGATTTCGATCGAATTTTTCACCCTGCACTTTGCCATTGGTCGAACTTGATGACTGTAATATAATGGTAAAAAATATTTGCTTCATTTGTGAGAAAAATGAGTGATAACCTAAGAGTGATCCGATACTATCGATGATCCGATACTGTCGAGTCCACTGTATTATGGTAAAAAATTTCAAAAATCTTCTCCCCCAGAACCACGCCGGGCCGCGTAGCGCAATCGGTAGGGCACCTGACATAAGTCAGAGGTCCTGGGTTCGAAACCCGGTCTGGCCACATACTTTCGTTTCTCCTTCCGCTGATTCAAGAAGGGCAGTTGTCAGTTACTGGCGAAAGTATGTGCACTTAGTACTGGTTAACCGCTTAGGAGGTCTAAGCCTGCCCAGGAATAGTGTGGTTAGGTTGACTGACCGTCCCGACATGACCTTAGCTGTTTACCGTGGACGTTAAGCATCAAATCAACCAATTCTCCCCCAGAACCACAAATCCTATGATCTTGAAACTTAGCATGTCGCATCAAGGATTCAAAAGCTTTTCTATAGGGAAAGGTGAAAAAAGTTGATTTTTTTAGAAACAATGCGGTCTGCTACCTGAAAGTTTGTAGATGCAGACAACTAATTAGGTAAATGAAGCTTTAGTGAGTATTCATGGTAAAGGTCATATCTTCACCTGGGCCTAAGGCCATTTACATGGAAAAATTAAAACTCACTTTTTTATATAAACTTGACCATCATGAAATATTTCCGCGCTTGCGCGGGCTCTTTTCTAGTATCTCATAAAATGACAACTTTATATATTAACCCTTTGAGTGCCACGACGTTATTATGCCTGCGCCGCACTCTTTGACGTTATTGTTTTCAGCGGTAACGTCATCATAAAATGGCGCCATTGAAACGTCAGTCTGACGGCGCACAGCTGTGAGGGTCGGTCTGTAAGTAACAGTTATGGGAAAAATACGCTGAATAAGTATACACGTTTTCAAACACAAGTACATGTAACATATCATTAGATATTTGTAGCTATATTTTGATATGAGCATAAGTTTGTTGCAAAATTAAAATAATGATAATAATAATAAATAATAATGATAAAAGAAACAGATTGGGTTATTCTATGTTTGGAAACATTCACTGTGCTTTGTTAATTCATTTGTGGGTGAATTTGTATTGTTGTGCATATTTAGAAGGCTTAGCGCCGCTATAAAACTATAATCCCAACTACATTTTGCGCAAATTTGATCGCTCAAGGGTGGACAGGAAACGTTGTTGATATTTTGATTTATCCCCTAACCAGAAACCTGGAAGTAATTGGAGCACTGACTAAGTATGGCAGAAAATTCTGAAGTGAAACTGGCCGAGATAGAATAAACAAATATTTTTTTTTATTTATTTTTTGTTTGGATTTCATGGATGTATAAACAACGTCAAGCAATCATAAAACTTCTAGAAGTAAAAAGTATGCAAAGACCAGGAACTGAAACAATCAAAATCCAAATCCAGTCCTCAAACCATAGTTGGAAACAGCTAAGATTACAAATAATCAAGATACAAAGAACACTGTAAAAAAATCCGTAGATTTTACGGTAAAATATCTGGAATCTGGCTGCCAGTTCATTTACCATTGTTTTTACGGGTGTCTGCCTGTAGAACATTTGTGGAAACAAGGATGTGGTGAGGTTATGGTAATTGACTGCACTCGGAAATACATTGATAGTTGAAGGGCTACATGATAAGAAAAATACCTGTCCTATTCTATCCTATTCTGCCTGATTTTTCCTGCAAACGTTTACGGGCGCCAATTCTTTTACCGTACACTGTAAAAAATCCGTAGATTTTACGGTAGAAAAACTGGGAACCAGCTGCCAGTCCATTCCCCGTTATTTTTACGAGAGCCCGTAAAATTGGCAGGAATTATCAAGCAGAGTAGGATAGAATGGAGCAGGTGTTGCTTCAGTCCTATTGCCCTTCAACACTATAAAGGCATTTCTAGTGCGTTCAGTAATAAAACATAACACTGCCATATCGTTATTTCCAATAATGTTCTGCAGGCAAACAGCCGTAAAAATAACGGCGAATGGACTGGCAGCCGGTTGCCAGTTATTCTACCGTAAAATCTAGGGATTTTTTTTACAATGTAGAACCTACGGATTTTTTACAGTGTAAAAGTAAATGTAATACCGGCTTTATTCCGTTTGTGACTGATTAGCCGGGAGATCATGCAATAAATGTCACAATTATCAAAATTATTTCTTATAATCAGACATATAAATTATTTGCCTGCCAATTTGAAAGTTTTAGCAAATAACGATTACTTTTTATGCCCCCGAAGGATTTTCGGGTGGCATATTAACGGACGGACGGACGGACGTCTGTTCGTCTTTCCGTCCGTCCGTTACAAATCGTGTCTCAGCTATAACTTTAAAACTTCTGGAGCAAATCTGATGAAACTTCACAGATAGTTAAAGGATAATGTGAAGGTGTATCGCGCACAAGACTTAGGTCCCTACGCTTAATGTCAAGGCCACAATTGGGTCAGAGGTCAAATTGTCTTAAAATCGTGTCTCAGCGATAACTTTAAAAGTACTGAAGCAAATTTAATGAAACTGTACAGAAAGATAAAGCATGATAAGAAGGTGTGTCGCGCACAAGACCTAGGTCCCTACACCCAAGGTCAAGGCCACGGTTGGGTCAGAGGTCTAATTGTGTCTCAAAATCGTGTCTCAGCAATAACTTATAAACTACTGAAGCAAATTGAATGAAACTTCACAGAAAGATAAAGCATAATGAGAAAATTTGTCACACATAAGATTTAGGTTACCACGTTCAAGGTCAAGGTCACAATCAGGGGTCAAAGGTCCAATCTTGCCTCTGCAATAACTTGAAACCTGCTGAAGCGACTTTCATCAAACTTCACAGAAAGGTAAAATATATTGAGAAGGTGTGTTATACACAATATTTATGATCCCAAATCCAATGCCAAGGTCACAATCTGTGGTCAGAGGTCAAATCATGTCTCGGCAATTACTCAGAAAAGTACCAAAGCAAACATTGCAGTAAGATAAAGCCTACTGAGAAGATTTGCCGTTCACAAGACACACGTTTCCACGTCCAAGGTCAAGGTCATAGCCAGAGGTCAAAGGTCAACTCATTTATCCTCAATTACTTAAAAACTAATGAATCAATCTTCATTAATTTTCATGAAAAGGTAAAAATAATGAGATGATTCACAAACAAATTATGGTTTTGTTGCTCAAGGTCAGAGTCACAATCAAGGCTCAGAGGTTAAATCATGTCTCTAAAATGGCTCAAAACTGCTGAGCCAGTTTCATCATTCGGCTGTTGTACAGGGTTACCCTTGCTATTCAGAATAGCACTTTTTCGATCTGGAATTCCGGATTTATTGATCTATACATCGTTTTATCTTTGTTTTTGTTTTTTTGGTAAATGTTACTCCAACATTTGACATTTTCAGATGGTAAGTGTGGTTGTGAGAGATGGGGTGTGGCGGTTCATTTGCAAACGGCAATACTTAGACTGGGAAACAGGCTCATTTTTAGAGATCTGGTCGCCCTGGATATTTATATTTTCGGTCTAGATCCTGTAACAGATGAGACAGGAAAGTTATCACAGTTTCGTAGAGAACATATGGGCAGAGACGAGCTTGTCAAAGAAAATAGTTGCACCGTAAAAAAAATCCGAAGATTTTACGATAGAGTACCGGCAACCAGCTGCCAGCCCATTACCCGTTATTTTTACGGGCGCCCGTAAACATTGGCGTAATCATCACGCAAAGTAGGGAAGAATAAGACAGGTGTTGTTTTGGTCACATAGCCCTTCAACACTATAAAGGTATTTTCGAGTGCGGTCAGTTAGCATAAGTCTACCAAATCGAGATTTCTAAAAAATGTTTTACAGGCAGACGCCAGTAAAATTAACGGGAAATGGACTGGCAGCTGGTTGCCAGGTATTCTACCGTAAAATCTAAGGAATTCTTTTTACAGTGTATGTTTTTTCCTTCGTCATTGCTTACCGCATCCTGGCCTTCCCTATCTATATCCTACATTCCATCAATTCGACCGCCATTTTTCAAACACTTCCCGTTCTTTTGCAGCATTTTTAAAAGGGATTCAATACAACTGATGCCCTGCTCATTTCACTGGAACGATTTTTTTGTTTTGTTTTATTATTTGAAATAGTGTTGAAGGGCTATCTGACCCAAACAATACCTGTCTTATTCTACCCTGCTCTGCGTGATGATTCCGCTAATGTTTACGGGCGCCCGTAAAAATAACGGGAAATGAACTGGCAGCTGGTTGCCGAGTATTCTACAGTAAAATTCACGTATTATTGTTCTACAGTGTAGTTGAATTTGCTCCCTCCACACTCATAACAGTGAGGTTCAAATCTGACACAGAAGGGCAAGTACCTGTCCGCAAAACACCGCCGAATACATGCTAGAAAGGCATGTACATTTACATGTGCTTGTCAGTCCGTCGGAGAGAAACAGCTTGACACTTTGTCTTTCCATGTCAGCGTGCGTACGTGGTCATGCACATACCTTTTTATATTTGTAAGTTTGTGCAAGCGTTCATTTATGCATGCGCGCAGCGTTTTGTTGGTTATTTTGGATTTAATGGATCTTTGACACAATATTTCAGTCTATTTCGAGCCGTCTCCCAGGAAGAAAATAGATAATGATAGAGGAGAGAAAAAATGTTCAAACTACCCCTACCCGCACCTTACGCATGAACAATAGGCTCTAGCCCTTCTATTATCCAAATTAGTAGACACCCTGGCACTGAAAGTCACCCAGAACCATCGCCCGACCATTACCACCCCCATGCAGGGAGTCATGGGCTCAACTCCCATCAGGACACAGGTCCGATTATTATTTTCAATCTATATAAGGAAATCCGCGCAGTGTGTCATGGGCTCAGGATGATAATTGGTGATAGCAGTGTGATGGCGATGTCTAGACTTTGCTCCCTTGCATGTCATAGGAGGGCTGTCCGATGTTAATAAAAAAATATTTGAACGAAAAAAAAAATACCGTCCGATAAAAAAAGAATGTGTCTTCCTTCTTTCCATCAAATATCTTTATTTGTATTTATTTCTTTTTTTGGTTTTGTTTTGGGGAGAATATCCAAGACAAAAGATCGAGATAGGTCTTGCCATGTCTGCCCTGAAAAATTTTCATCAGTTTTTTTTTCTGAAAATGCACATAATATAAACGTATCCATACCAATTTTAGTGCGATAGACGCGCGTTTCTGAATTTAACTTCTCCAGTGTCACTAAACCCCAAAAGTTTGAAAGAAAAGAGATGATGGGCAGGTCTCGGCAGGCAACGAGCATCCCCTTATTGTCGCATTCCGCGGGACACATTAGCTGCAGACATCAGGTAAGAGACGCCTACGTATTAACTCGCGAGCGCAGGCGTCCACCGTCAAGCCACCTCAGCCCCTGTGTCTCGAGAAAAGCGACAGACGAGGGCATCAGGAAAGAGATGTTCGATGCAGCAAGAACCCGCAAAAAGCCAAAACAGTTCAAAAGAATGGAAGCCAAACTCAGCTAAGATTCTTGTCACTATGACGTTTGTCTTAGTTTTAGAAGAATTTAGCAATTTTACCAGATAACATAAAGGATAAACAAATGAAACGGCGAAACAATGCAATTAAAACAATTACACCGTTCCAGTGTAAACGTTTGAACATCCCCCGCGTTTGGCGCGACGTTACGTGACGTTTGTGGCGCCAAACGTTTCATTTTACTTTCCTCGCATGACGTAATAGAAAATAACAACCCTTCAAAAGTCGATTTTAGCGTCTATAAAAGCAACAATTTATATATTTATTAAACGGCAGACTATTTTATAAAAAATCATTATGTTTTCAGTTATTTTTACGGAATTTTGGGACCGAATCACTCACACTAGAAATGGATTTGGCACAGAACATGTTAATAATGGTTATTTTGGTATTTTCTAAGGTTATTTCGGTAAATCGTCGGTTATTCCGGTATTTCGGTAGTTATTTCGGTATTTCGGTTATTCCGGTTATTTCGGTAAGTCGTCGAACCCTGGTTTGACCCATTTCGGCTATTTTACTCCAGTACGGATTGGTACTGAATTACTTCCCTTGAAAGCTCTTCAAATGTCACTGTCATCGGATCGCAAAGCAGTTCCAAAACTTATCTCTTTCACTTCGCTGCACATTTCTGCAAAGCCGCACATATTTCAGTTTGTTTGTATATTCCAGGGTCTATAACACTTAAGGTAAATGCTAGTCTTAGGCCTTTTTTAATTATTTTAATTGATAACTTGCTGGGTGAATCGTCCGTCACAAAGTCATAATATGAAAATAGGCACTGCCTATTGGCGAGCATCGCTGTAGCCCTTATGGAGGGCCGTATATTCTATTCTGTTCTATGTCGATGCAGGATTTTTTTTACGGTAACCTGTCAACGTCGCAGCAATCGGACATCCTCGCCTATGGAATTGACCGAAGTGTTACGATTGCATCACGGCTTATTTTTCAACTTCCGGTCGAACGTTAAACTTATTTACATACACATATCTTTGTGTCTACGGAGAACAGCAACCATGAAATCAATCAAACTTCCCGTTTAATCATAATGGCAGCCCCCATATGGAGGTAAATTCCGGTCGAGAAATCGAACGATGATTTTCTGAAGCAACATATGCAACATCGTCTACATTTTCTTTTGACTAATGTCCTACCATAAGAGCTCGCCCTTCGGGCTAGCGGGCCCTTTGGGCCCGCTGGCGATGCTCGCTATTAGGGGACTTTAATTTCCCAGGAATTAACTGGGCCTACTTCGCTTGGGGCTAAATCCGTGGCTATAGCCGCTGTTCCAATAATTAGTCAGTTCCCACGTAAAGCATCTCCCAATCAAATGTTAGGGACCATTTTCGTGATCTTCCGACTAGGTTTGATACATATTCACTGATTGGTCAAAATTTCTCATCCGGATATTTTTGGGCTATAGCCGCGGCCATTCTCAGAGGTATGGTCGGAGCTATAGCCCCAACCGAACATCAGTAGCTCGGCTATAGCCGTGGAATTAGCCCCAAGCGAAGTAGGCCAAGGTTTAATTGGACTAACCTGCTAATGAAAATCATGTAGAATTCCAGTTTTTGGAATGTATAAGAAATAATTACTTAAAACAGCCAGTTACACACCCTACGAGAGGGAGAGGATCAGAACCAGGGAACATTTTGGATTTGGTTTTTATTGATGATGCGGATATTATTTCAAGCCTCGAGATACCTGTAAGATACCTGTAGGATGGTTTTCGGGCTCAGATGTAAGGACTAAGTCCTTTTTCAGCCCTCCGTCATTTAGTCTTCTTTTGGTACTGCTTTGTGTGGGTCCCTCGTATCATGCAGTGTGGTGTGGTGACTGATTGAAATTATATTTAGTAACGTTAACTACTAAAAATTTAGTAGTACATTTTACAGTTAATACTCATACAACATGTTTCCTTGCCAGTGATTATCTAGCCTTGCTTTGAAGCTGTTTAGCGTTTCTGCAGCCACTACATGTGGAGGCAAACAGTTCCATATGTTAATTACCCGATGAGAAAACTGATTTAAGGTAAAAGTCAATGAGCATCTTGGCTTTTCAAGTTTGAAAGAATGTCCTCTCTTGTTATAATGAGCAAAAGTGAAGAAATCTTCTAACAGGCAGTCATCAAGTCTTTTGACCAGTTTGAATGTTTGTATCACATCTCCTCGAAGTCTCCTATGGGCTAACGTTGGTAGTTTGAGTTCTTTCAATCTTGTCTCATACGGCAACTCTTTCAGTTTAGATACGAGTTTTGTTGCTCTCATTTGTATTCGTTCAAGGCTTTTAATGTCTTTTCGGAGATATGGATACCATACAATGTTGGCAAATTCAAGGTGAGGTCTCACTAATGCAGTGTAAAGTCTCAAAAAAGTATAATTATCTAGATACTGAAATGTCACTTTTATTAAAGCTAACATACTACTGGCATTGTTTATCTTCTTGGCTATATGCTGACTAAACTTCAAGTCTCTGGTAAATATCACACCCAAGTCACATTCTTCCTCCACTGATTGCAATTTCTTATTATTCATAGTATAGTCATATTCAGGGTTATTTTGACCATAATGTATAACTTTGCACTTGGTCACATTAAATGTCAATTCCCATAACTCAGCCCGTTTCATGAGACTGTTCAAATCTTCTTGTAATGTGTTTGTTTGATCCGTTGTTGTGAAAAGTTTGGTGTCATCCGCAAAAATCCATACGCTACTTTTTACAATGTCTGGAATGTCATTGACATAAATGATGAATAATACAGGTCCAATGACACTGCCCTGGGGCACTCCACTCTCCACCTGTTCCCATGTAGAAGAACTACCCTTAACTGATACACATTGACGGCGGTCTGACAAGAAACTGGATATCCATGACAGTACAGCTCCTTTTATTCCATATGAGGAAATTTTCTTCAACAGTCTTTGGTGAGCCACCTTATCAAACGCTTTGGCCAGATCCAAATATATTGTGTCCCAGTTTTGACGCTGTTCAACATACTCTGTCCATTTATCCATAACATGAAGAAGCTGAAGTGAACATGATCTGCCACTCCTAAAGCCATATTGTTTATCTGACAATAAACGATTCTCATTCAAGTGGTTTATTATTGACTTGCGAACTAACTTTTCTAGTATCTTGCAGATACTGGATGTAAGGCTCACTGGTCGATAGTTACTTGGTTCAGCTTTGCTTCCTTTTTTGAATATCGGGGTGATCCTAGCCTCTTTCCATGCAGATGGTACTATGCCAGATGATAGGGATTTTTGAAAAATCAATGTTAGTGGTTTCACAAACACTTCAGGCATACTTTTTAGCAAAAATGGATTGATATTGTCTGGTCCCATTGATTTACTAGCATCGAGATCTTTTAAAAGATTCAAAACTTCCGTTTCAGATATAAATATATCCTCAAGGTTGCTCCCTACTTCCTTATCTGTCACTTCAGGTAATGTTTCTAGGTTCTCTTTCGTAAAAACAGTTGAGAAAAAATCATTTAATAGTTCCGCCTTCTCCTTGTCTGATTTAGTGAAAGTACCGTCTTCTGTTTTTAAGTTGAAGACCCCAGTTACAGATTTAGTCTTACTCTTAACGTATCTCCAAAACTGCTTCGGCTCATCTTTAACTTTCTGGGAAATACTCCTTTCATAGTTTCTCTTAGTATTTTTAACATAGTCATTTGTCACATTCCTAACCTGTTTATATTCTTCAAAGTCTTCCTTCCGCCTAGTGGCTAAGTATTTATTCCACGAATGACGTTTTCTCTTAATATGCAGTCCCTAGTCATCCACTAAGGTTTCGGCTTGCAGCCCTTTTTGGGTCTACTTTTGGGAACATATTTCTTGACACAATCATCATATTTTTGTGAAAACACAGTCCACATTTCTTCAATGTTGCAATTTTCAAGAGTACCAGTCCAATCAACATTTTCCCTCTCAGAAGCAAACTCAGCTAAGTCACATTTTCTGTATAAATATCTCTCGTTGCCATTGTATATTGTTTTACATTCACATATAAAGTCAAATATTAATGTTACGTGATCACTACAACCTAAAGATGGCCATAATTCAATGTTATCAATGTTATTTTCTGACATGGAAATAATAAGATCCAGTATGTTTCTTGTCTCTTCATTTCTGCACCTGGTAAAATGCCGTACATGTTGAAAAAGGTAATTGTCTCTTAAACATTCGATGAATTTATACTCTGGATGAACCTCGTTGTGAATGGTGGTTAGATTGTCCCAGTCAATATCCGTATAATTAAAGTCTCCAGCTAACAGTACATTTTCACTAATTTCAGATACTTCATTTAATAAATGAAAAATTGTGTCACAAGCCTGTACATCAGATGGGCTCCTATATATACATCCTAGGATTACTGTTTTATCATCGACAGTCCAATCACACCAAGAAGCATCATGGTATAAAGAATTTAAATATTGGTTTGGTGAAATGTTAAATGAGTCTTTTTCATAAATTATTACACCTCTACCATTATCTGTACTAGGGAATGCATTATAGCCATTTATATTATAAACCACTGAGGCACATGATATGTTGTCTGGATTAAATTTTGACAAAATCTCAGTAACAAATTTAAAGTCTGCTTCTAGCGAAACAATCTGAACACACAACTCATCAAGTTTGTTTTGCAGCTGATCAGCATTAGTATAGATACATTTACATTTACCGACAATGGTATTGACAATACTTTCATTTACAACATTTTCCTGAGTATTCTGTTGCTCCTGACTATTATTATGACTAAAATTTATTGTCTGACTCGATTCAACACTATGTTCCAAGTCATAACTCTGACTAGAATCAAAACTGTGACTAGCTTCTGACTCAAAACTGTTTGAAAGACTATTATCTGAAAAAACAGAACTTTTTCCAAGCACATGACTATAAGTAATATCTTGACTGGAATCAAAACTTTCTGCGGGATCATCTGTGAAATATGAGTTCAAAGAATTGCTGTCTAATGTTTGTGCACTAATTTCATAATCAACTTGAAAACTACTAACAGTAATTTTATCAACCGAACTATCGAAAGAACTCTGGTAAACACTAACAACAGGAACATTATTTACATATGGAAGTCTATTTACATTATGTGGCTGTTCATTATGCATGAAATGCCCCACCAGGCTCCGGGGTGCCTGGGGTGGCCATACTATCACCTGCTCTGTCCTTCACAACACTGGCAAATGTCTTCTTTTCAATTATTTAACCTCTAAATATTACCAGTCTATCATTTTTCTCATCTTTCTTACGCCTTTCCAGTTCTTTTTTAAGATTTATACTCTTAATTCTTTCTTCTTTTGTTTGGTCCGGGGTTATGAAAACCTTGCTCCATTCATGCGCATAATCATCCCCAATTTTTGTTCTCAAATGTTTTGTTCCACCAAGCACCTTGTGCTTATCCGAAACTGACCCTAGTTGTACCTTCAAGAGCCTATCTTTCCCTGCAGTTGGCCTCCCCAACCTAGTGAACTCAACAACTTTTACCTCATCACATTTAGTGACATCAAAAATATGCCTTACTGAGATTTCATCATCTCTCTTCTTATTCATGCTTTCGGGTGTGGGCTCTGGCACATTGTGAATAATCACATTACATTTACGGTCTTCCCTTTCTTTATACTCATTTATAGTTTTTTCAACTTGTTTTTCAACAGTGCTCTGTAGGGATTCCTGTAGATTATCAACCTTCTTTTCACAAGATTCAATTCTCTGTTGTTGGGAATTTAATGTTGTTGCAATCTCAGTTAATTTGGGCAGTACCCTTGAGCAACCATCACAATTGAAAGGCAAGTTTTTCACATTTGGTTCGCTCTTTAAAACATCATATATTTTTAGCTCACCTGAGCCGAAGGCTCAGAGGTGAGCTTATAGGATGGGAGTCGAGCCGTCGTCCGTCCGTCCGTGGGTGGGTGCGTGCGTCAACACTTTCAAACATAAATATCTCAGAGACCAGTGGGCCGATCGCAATCAAATTTTATCTGAAGCATCATTTGGGTGGGGGAAAGGCTGCATTAGGTTTTGGTGCTGATCAGCTCAGAACTCTGGTTTCCATGGCAACAGATAGCCCCCATAGGGTTACAATGGGGAAAACGGCGTCATCACGTTTTCTTGACTGTTTTTGATTAGATCCTTATCATACTTGCAGGTAATGATGACATACACAAGAGCTTGGATGAGTTTGAAATTTGGTCGGATTCGAGCACAGACTACGGAGTTAGCTGCCCTTGAGCGTTTGAAAAAAATCCCATAGGGTTATAATGGGGAAAATGGCGTCATCACCTTTTCTCAACTGTTTTTGCTTAGATCCTTATCATACTTGCAGGTAATGATGACATACATAAGAGCTTGAATGAGTTCGAAATTTGGCCGGATTCGAGCACAGACTACGGAGTTAGCTGCCCTTGAGCGTTTGAAAAAAATCCCATAGTGTTATAATGGAGAAAACAACGTCATCACATATTTTTAGAAAAACTTTGTCATCGCTCTATTGCCTACATTTCTCAACGGATTTTAAAATAACTTCACACAAAATGTAGGGCGTGACAATATCTCGAGCAAGTTCGACTTTCAGGATGCTGCGCCCAAGGTCAAGGTCACTGTGGCTATTTTTAGAAAAACTTTGTCAGCGCTCTAGCACCTACATTTCTCAGCAGATTTTAAAATAATTTCACACAAATGTAGGGCATGACAATATCTCGAGCAAGTTTGACTTTCAGGGTGCTGTACCCAAGGTCAAGGTCACTGTGGCTATTTTTTAGAAAAACTCGGTCATCGCTCTAGCGCCTACATTTCTCAACGGATTTTGAAATAACTTCACACAAATGTAGGGCATGACAATATCTCGAACAAGTTTGACTTCCAGGGTGCTGCGCCCAAGGTCAAGGTCACTGTGGCTATTTTTAGAAAAACTTTGTCAGCGCTCTAGCACCTACATTTTTCAATTGATTTTAAAATAAATTCACACAAATGTAGGGCATGACAATATCTCGAGCAAGTTCGACTTTCAGGGTGCTGTGCCCAAGGTCAAGGTCACTGTGGCTATTTTTAGAAAAACTTTGTCATCGCCCTTGCACCTTCATTTCTTAATGGATTTTGAAATAACTTGACACATGAAATAACTTGACACAAATGTAGGGTATGACAATATCTCGAGCAAGTTCGACTTTCAGGATGCTGTGCCCAAGGTCAAGGTCACTGTGGCTATTTTTAGAAAAACTTTGTCATTGCTCTAGCACCTACATTTCTCAACGAATTTTGAAATAAATTCACACAAATGTAGGGCATGACAATATCTCGAGCAAGTTTGACTTTCAGGGTGCTGCAATCAAGGTTTTTGATTAGATTCTTATCATACTTGCAGGTAATGATTACATACATAAGAGCTTGGATGAGTTCGAAATTTGGCCGGATTCGAGCACAGACTACGGAGTTAGCTGCCCTTGAGCGTTTGAAAAAAATCCCATAGTCTTATAATGGAGAAAACAATGTCATCACATTTTCATTTTTCATCGGATCCTTTTCATACTTGCAGGTAATGAGGATATGCATAAAAGCTTGGATTAGTTAGCACTTCGGCTAGATCCCACCACTGACTATGGGCATCCAAAAAATCAATGTTGCCACTTTTTCTTGGTTTCTACTTATCCGATCCTTTTCAAACTTGCAGGTAATTAGGAAATGCATAATATCTTAAACAAGTTCAAATTTTCGCCAGATCAGGCCAACCGCTACGAAGTTAGCTGCCCTTGACAGCTCTGTCTATTGTGCTCTTGATCGGATACTTTTTAAACTTGTATATATTAAATGAGGGCATACATAATGTTTTGGATGAGTTTAATTTTCAGCCTGATTGGACCGCTGACTGTGGAGTTAGCTGCCCTTGAGCATCTTAAATATCCCTATAGGTTTACAATGTCTCTCAGGTGAGCAATTGTTGCCCTTTGGGCTACTTGTGTTAGAGACATGACTACATCCTAAGCAAAACCAGTGATTACATATGCTACAATTCATGCTCCTTGCATATTTTCCTTTGAAAGCAGTCTCGCACTGAGCACATGCTTTGCTGTTCACAGATTGTGATGCCATCTTGATTTTGGGACTTTTTACACAGGTCTTAGGATGGATGGGCCCTTTATCAGTCACCAACACCTATTCAGGTAAAAAATCTGACTCAATAAACCACGGATTTGGGGGGATTCAAAAAATATTTTCTAGCGCCTCATTTTTAGCTCACCTGAGCCAGCGGCTCCGGGGGAGCTTATAGGATGGTAAGGCTCCGTCGTCCGTCGTCCGTCGTCCGTCCGTCCGTCCACAATTTCAAACAACTTCTCCTCTGAAACCGCTGGGCCAATTGTAACCAAATTTCATATGTAGCCTCTAGGGGACTTAGGAACGAAAAATTGTTCAAGCGGTCCTGGTCACATGACCAACATGGCCGCCACGCCCATATATGGTAAAAACCTAAAAAAATCTTCTTCTCCAGAACCAATTGGCCGATGGCCTTGAAACTTGGTATGTAGCATCGGGTACGCGAGTACTACCAAGATTGTTCAAATTATGACCTTGGGTTGACCTTGACCTTTTTTACGGTAAGGTCAAATTTGCGTTCTGTAGCTTTTATATGGGAAAATGCTAGAACATAAGATTTCTTGGAAACCGTCGAAGATTTAGACCTGAAAATTGGTATATACAGTCATCTGAATGAGTACATGAAAATTTATGTGTACAAGAGGTCAAGGTCATTGTTTGACCTTTGACCCTGGTCTCTCATATTTTGACAATTTCACACATCTACTCAAAAGCCACTCGGCCAATTGTAACCAAATTTCATACAGAGCCTCTAGGGGGCAGGAGAACAAAAATTTGTTCAAACGGACTGGGTCACATGACCAACATGGCCGCCATGCCCATATATGGTAAAAACCATTAAAAATCTTCTTCTCCAGAACCAATAGGCCAATGGCCTTGAAACTTGGTATGTAGCATCAGGAACATGAGTACTACCAAGATTGTTCAAATTATGACCTTGGGTTGACCTTGACCTTTTTTACGGTAAGGTCAAATTTGCGTTCTGTAGCTTTTATATGGGAAAATGCTAGAACATAAGATTTCTTGGAAACTGTTGAAGATTTTGACCTGAAAATTGGTATATACAGTCACCTTAATGAATACATGAAAAATAATGCATACAAGAGGTCAAGGTCATTGTTTGACCTTTGACCCTGGTCTCTCATATTTTGACAATTTCACACATCTGCGCAAAAGCCACTGGGCCAATTATAACCAAATTTCATACAGAGCCTCAAGGGGCTGAGGGAATGAAAATTTGTTCAAAGGGTCCTAGTCACATGATCAACATGGCCGCCACGCCCATATATGGTAAAAACCTAGAAAAATCTTCTTCTCCAGAACCAATAGGCCGATGGCCTTGAAACTTGGTATGTAGCATCAGGTACCCCGAGTTCTACCAAGATTGTACAAATTATGACCTTGGGTTGACCTTGACCTTTTTTTTACGGTAAGGTCAAATTTGCATTTTGTAGCTTTTATTTGGGAAAATGCTAGAACATAAGATTTCTTGGAAACTGTCGAAGATTTAGACCTGAAAATTGGCATATACAGTCATCTTAATGAGTACACAAAAATTTATGTGTACAAGAGGTCAAGGTCATTCTTTGACCTTAGACCCTGGTCTCTCATATTGTGACAATTTCACACATCTGCTCAAAAGCCACTGGGCCAATTGTAGCCTCTAGGGGCTGAGGGAACAAAAATTTGTTCAAACAGTCTTGGTCACATGACCAACATGGCCGCCATGCCCATATATGGCAAAAACCTTTACAAATCTCCTTCTCAAGAACCAAGTGATCGATGGCCTTGAAACTTGGTATATAGCATTAGGTACTTGAGTACTATCAAGATTGTTCAAATGATGACCTTGGGCTGACTTTGAGCTTTTTTATGGCAAGGTCAAGTATTTGAAAATGGTAGAACATAAGAGTTCATGGCAAGTTTAGAAGATTTTGGCCTAAAAATTTGTATAAACAGTCGTCTTAGGTAGTACATGGAAGATTTTCGGGTACAAGAGGTCAAGGTCATCCTTTGACCTCTGACCCATGTCTCTCATATTTTGACAATTTAAGACACCTCCTCAAAAGCCACAGGGCATAATTGTAACCAAATATCATACACAGCCTCCAGGGGCTGATGGAACAAAAATTTATCAAGCAGTCTAGGTCACGTGACCTACATGGCCACCATACTCAGGTGAGCGGTTCAGGGCCTCATGGCCCTCTTGTTTCCTTCTTGCCGCCAACCGGAACCGGAAGTATTCCAACTACACTTGGTAATAGTGATCATCTCAGCATTGAATTGGCTCTTGATGACTTATCTGATTTTTATAATCCTAAGCATATGATAAAAAGAAACTTCTATAGAGGCAACTATGAGAAAGCTAAGGAATTGTTAAGTGTGATTCAATGGAATGAGAGGTTACCGGATGTTTCGCGCCCTTACACTTTGCTACCTATATTGTTCGTTACCTACACGTCTTCGCTACCTATACGGTTTCGCTACCTTGTATTTTCGCTGCCCAACAAATTATAGCCACCCGGGCTTGGGGAATTGGGGAAATAAAAAAAGGATTAATAAGCCAAACAGATACAGTTTTAACAATGTTTCATTAAAATTTTTCTTTCCTTATTTAATTTTATGATGAAGATGAAAAAAAAAGTCAATAAAACATTCAATGATCCCAGTTAAAGAATAAAATAGTAGAAAAATTAAGACGTCAGAAAAGGGAGTTAAAAGTCTGAATTTATTCTGTACATGCGCAATTAAAAAGAGTATCAAAATTGTTTCAAATGATACTGATGAAGTTAAAACAAATTTTGTCATTTAAAATTCAATTTTGTCATTTAAACTTCTTGTAATTATCAATTTTATAATGAAGATAAAATAGTAATCAATTATTCATTAGTTTTAATTAAAAATTAAAAATGTAAAAAAAATAAGACGCTAGAAAAGGGAATTAAAAAACTTGGACATATTTTCAAGGAACTCAGCACATATTCGAGTTAATTGAGGCTCTTGTATATTTGGGAAGACACCAAGGAACAAAACGCTTAGAAAATTGACAACCCATACTTTCCCACATGAGAATTATCTGGCAATAGTCGATAGGAGTCAGTTGAAAGGCACTTTATTTCTGCATCCGCGCAGGAATAAATTTTATATTGCGCATTATTCACAAATCAACTTTAAAGTCTCCATAGTCCTATCAAAGGTAAAAACCGTCAAATTACAAATCATTATGAAACCTGTACAGCCTTCTAAATTGATGAAAATATGGCGGTTGATGTGCTTTTTTGTAGCATATAACTGGCAAAAAAGAAGGAACGAGGTATTTTGAAAAAATGATGTCTCTCCATAAAAATACGGGTTTCGTCTCTGGTTCCCCGTTTAGCAGTGCAATAATGCAACAGCGGCACAATCAATGGGATCCTTGCCTAATTCTTTTTGTACATTGTATTTTTATCACCTGTTAAACGCCTGTACCTTATATTTTTACCGCCTGTACGTTGTATTTTTATCATGAAATAAAGATGTGAAATCGAAAGTAGGTCATTTTGGTTGGCAACTAAAATGACCTAGTTATTTTTTCACATCTATTTTATGGTAAACTAAAGGACGTTTTGATTTTTCAAAGCTGGCCAATCACGATAATAAGTTTGCAGCGATACCTCATGATAAAATATTTCATGCTGATAGAGCAATGGTGCCTTTAAAGACTTTGAACTTGAGCCATTTGAATGATGTTACTCTGTGAAAATTAAAAATTACCACTTGCATATTCAAACGACCCTTGAAGCAAGTATGGTCTTAGGAAACCGAAACAAATACCGGTAAGTTTGTTCAATAGGCAAATAAATACTCTTTTGAAATTACTAAAAACTAATTGTTCATGATTTCCACAATTGCCATAGCAACAGGAATTTCATGTATAGGAACTTTTTTGAATTATCACTTGCATATTCAAACGACCCTTGCAGCAAGTATATAGTCTTAAGAAACCAAAACGAATAAGTTCATGCAATAGGCAAATAAATACTCTTTTGAAATTACTAAAGACTAAATGTTCATGATTTCCACAATTGCTATAGCAACAGGAATTTCATGTATAGAAACTTTTTTGACCTAGTATTTATATGCGGAAATGAATGGAGTTATTGTTCTTGAATAATGCATTATTAACTACGGGTAAATTGACGAACAGCCGCGAACAACAACGAGGTAGCGAAACTTCTTGTGCCGAAAAGGTGCGAAAAATACCGAGTAGCGAACTCTCCAATGAAAAGGTGCGAAGTCTCCTGGTGCGAAACCGCAAAGTAGCGAAACATCCGTAAATCGAATGAGATGTCAGACATGAACATACATGACAGCTGTGACTTTTTCTATAAAAATATTAATACTGTAATTGACCAGACAATTCCAGAATCTTCAACTATTAAAAAGAGTTCAAAACCAATATGGATGGACTATTATTGTCAGAAACTGGCTGAACAAAAATATAGGGCATGGAAAAGATATAGCTATTCCAGGAGAAGAGAAGATTACTTGAAATATTGTCAGATTAGGAAGAAGATTCCAAGGTGTGTTAGATATGCAAAACGTAAATTTGAACGAGGTATTGCCATGGACGCTAAGGTGAACCCTAAATCCTTCTGGAAATATGTGAAATCCAAGTCTCATACTCGAAATGGTATTGGTAACCTAAAAGATGAGAATGACAATATTATAACAGATGGCAAGGACAAAGCTGAAATCTTAAACTCTTTCTTTTCTTCAGTTTTCACAGTTGAAAATAATGAACTACCCAGTTTTGATTGCCAAAATGACAATCAGATATGTGAAATTGTAGTAACTGTTGAAAAAGTAAGATAGTTGCTAAGAAGTGTTAACTCATGGAAGATTAGCTTTGCTAAATGTTGTCACCCTCGTTAAATAAAGACTTTACTTACTTACTTACTTACTTACTCATCAAAATCAGTTGGACCTGATAACTTACACCCAAGATTTCTCAAAGAATTAGCCAATGAGTTAGCATTGCCTGTTTGTATACCAATAATTTTTAATAAGTCGCTGTGCGAGGGAGAACTTCCACATATATGGAAATCTGCAAATGTTTCGTTTATTTTCAAAAGTGGAGATAAGACATTGGCATGTAATTATAGACCTATCAGTATCACCTCAGTGTTATGTAGAGTACTGGAAAAAAAAATCATAAGATCTTCAATTATGTCATTCTGCACAGAAAACAGGTTATTAGCAGATTGTCAGTTTGGGTTTAGGGACAGAAGAGGATGTGTATATTACAGCTTCTTGAAGTATTAGATGATTGAACGCTAGCTATTGACAAAGGATTTTCTGTGGACTCAATATATTTAGATATACAAAAAGCGTTTGATACTGTCCCCTATAATCGTTTGTTATTGAAGCTAGAGAAAATGGGAATTTCTGGCAACATCTTAAAATGGATAAAGTACTTCCTATCTGATAGACAACAGAGGGTTTCGTTTAATGGTTTAGCTTCAGAATGGAGTAATGTTACCAGCGGTGTACCCCAAGGCTCTGTATTGGGACCACTGTTATTGATACTTTATATAAATGATTTGCCAGAACTTGTAAAGACTCACTAAACTTTTTGCACATGACGCAAAGATCTATAAGGAGATCAATAATATTAAGGATTTTGAAGACATTCAAGATGATTTACTTAAACTGTGTAAATGGACTGCAAAATGGTTACTCTTTTTCAATTTGAAAAAATGTAAAGTCATGCATCTGGGAATGAATAATCCATGTTGGAAATTTAAAATGACTGATAAAAGTGGAAAAGAAGTTACTATTGAAGAAGTTGAACAGGAAAAGGATCTTGGGATTATCTTCCAAAACAACCTTAAGTTTACTGAACACATCAATATGGCAGCAAATAAAGCCAATAGAATAACAGGTCTTATTAAGCGATCTTTTTTGTTCTTGGATAAACCTACTTTCCTGACATTGTATAAAGCGTTAGTTCGTTCTCATGTGGATTATGGTAACTCAGTTTGGTTTCCTGTTCTGAAAACGGATATGAGAATAATGGAGAATTCTCTGACACAACAACACGTGGACATTCTAAGAAACTATATAAGCAACGTAGTAGAAAATCAATCAGGCAGAACTTTTTTGCTGTCAGAGTGATAGATGATTGGAATTCTCTCCCAGAAGAGATTATTTCTGCTAAAACTGTAATTCAATTTAAAACTGGACTTGACATATACTGGAGGAATAGAAGATTTGACACTAGTGAAATTTACTGATACAGCAATTATCCATCTAACAAACTGTAATATAACTACAATAACTAGTGAATATGCAGCCTTAATATTTGAAATAATTTGACTTGTGATAAAATTGATATATAATCCACCGGAAGTATTGCAAACAAATAAGAAGACAGAATATAGAGAGAGATGAAGAGCTATGGAGCTCAGTATTCTCTGAGTCCAAAATGGTATCCAAAATGGTCAGAACCAGAAAATTGTTTACTGCTGACATGTCCAAGGACAATCATTCACCAGGACTTGTGAAGTAAGGAAGCTAGTCCCTAGCCCTAACAAGAGAAATAAACTTAGTAACTGAATCCTCTGCACACTCAGCAGCAGAAATATAGTTGGAGGTTGTAAAATCATGGAAGTTGTAAATTCGGTAAATTCGTGGTATTAGATTATGGTGATTCAGTGTGGAATCCCAGTTTAAAAAAGCATATTCAGATGATAGAGAACAGTCATCAGTTTCAAGACTTTATTAGATAAACACCTTATACAACAACGTTTTGACACAAGTGAGATATACTAATGTGTAAACTGTTATTTGCATCCAAACTAACTTATACAAGAATCTATAAATATCACACCGGAAGTCATACAGTATAGAGAAGCTACAGAGGGGGAAATATGAGCCATAAAGGCTCCACAGTTCCCTATGGAAACAGTAAACAGTGCGTGTTAGTAATTGAATAATGGAAGTGTCTCCGGTTACGGTAACATATCCCTAGACCCTGGGTCTCCAGGTATGGAACCGTACCCCGAGACTCCTGGACTCCAGGTACGGAGTCCGGAACCGTACCTGGAGACAGTCCTATGAGGATTGGCTCCGGGTACAGCAGTAAGTTTTCAATACTATGTATTAAGCAAGTAACAAATTTGCTACCTGAAAATTGAATTTGCTACCCGGCCACAAAGGCAGTGGTAGGTAATTCTGCCTGCTTGAAGTGTTTTGCCAATTTAAATGAAACAAGTTTAGCTTTTGAAAAAGCTTGAGAGGTTATCCCTTAGCAAATGAATCTATAGGGTGCAAGTGGTAAAGCAGAAAAATGGCAGCAATACAAGTCAGTTTTATTGTATTCTTGGATTTGTTGAAGCTGTAGGTAAGTGGCGAGTTTGACAGCTTTTTAGCTCACCTGAGCCAGAGGCTCCGGGGGAGCTTATAGGATGGTAAGGCTCCGTCGTCCGTCGTCCGTCCGTCGTCCGTCGTCCGTCGTCCGTCCACAATTTCAAACGACTTCTCCTCTGAAACCGCTGGGCCAATTGTAACCAAATTTCATATAGAGCCTCATGGGACCTTAGGAACGAAAAGTTGTTCAAACGGTCCTGGTCACATGACCAACATGGCCGCCATGCCCATATATGGTAAAAACCTGAAAAAATCTTCTTCTCCAGAACCAATAGGTCGATGGTCTTGAAACTTGGTATGTGGCATCGGGTACACGAGTACTACCAAGATTGTTCAAATTATGACCTTGGGTAGACCTTGACCTTTTTTACGGTAAGGTCAAATTTGCTTACTCATGCTTTTATATGGCAAAATGCTGCAACATAAGATATCTTGGAAACTGTTGAAGATTTTGGTCTAAAAATTGGTACCTACAGTCATCTTAATGACTACATGAAGATTTATGAGTACAAGAGGTCAAGGTCATTCTTTGACCTTTGACCCAGAACTCTCATATTTTGACAATATCAAACAATCTCTTCAAAAACCACTAGGCCAATTGTAACCAAATTTCATATAGATCCTCCAGGGGTTGAGGGAATGAAAATTTGTGCATACAGTCGAGGTCACATGACCAACATGGCCACCACGCCCATATATGGTAAAAACCTTTAAAAATCTTCTTCTCCAGAACCAGTGGACCGATGGCCTTGAAACTCGGTATGTAGCATTGGGTACTCAAGTACTATCAAGATTGTTCAAATTATGACCCTGGGTTGACCTTGACCTTTTTTACGGCAAGGTCAAATATGGGAAAATGCTAGAACATGAGATTTCATGGTAAGTTTTGAAGATTTTGGCCTAAAAATTGGTACATAGAATCATCTTAATGAGTACATGAAGGTTTTTGAGTACAAGAGGTCAAGGTCATTCTTTGACCTTTGACCCAGAAATCTCAAATTTTGACAATTTCAAACAATCTGCTCTAAAACCACTGGGCCAATTGAAACCAAATTTAATATAGAGCCTCGAGGGGTTGATGGAAATAAAATATTATCTAACGGTCCTGGACACATGACCAACATGGCCGCCACGCCCATATATGGTAAAAACCTTTAAAAATCTTCTTCTCCAGAACCAATTGACCGATGGCCTTGAGAGTTTGTAAGTAGCATTGGGTACTTGAGTACTATCAAGATTGTTCAAATTATGACCTTGTGTTGACCTTGACCTTTTGCAGCAAGGTCAAATATGGGAAAATGGTAGAACATAAGATTTCATGGAAAGTTATGAAGATTTTGACCTAAAAAATTGGTAAAAACAGTTGTCTTAATGAGTTCATGAAGAATTATGAGTACAAGAGGTCAAGGTCATTTTTTTACCTTTGATCCAGATTGCTCATATTTTGACATTTTCAACCATTTCCTCAAAAGCCAAAGGGCCAATTGTGAACACATTTCATATAGAGCCTCCAGGGGTTGATTGAATGAAAATTTGTTCAAACGGTCCAGGTCACATGACCAACTTGGCCGCCATTACCACTTACGGGATAAATCTTTAATATTTTTCTTCCCCAGAACCAATACACCTATGGCCCTGAAACTTGGTAAATAGCATGGAGTACTAGAGTACCACCAAGACTGTTCAAATGGTGACCTTGGGTTTACCTTGACCTTTTTTGCGGCATGGTCAAATATGGGAAAATGCTAGAACATAAGAAATTATGGAAAGTTTTGGAGATTTTGGCCTAAAAATGGTATATATGGTTGTTTAATGAGTACATGAAGATTTATGGGTACAAGTGGTCATGGTCATTCTTTGACTTTTGACCCAAAACTCATATTTTGACAATTTTGGACATGATAAGTATAAGCCACCTTGCCAATTGTTCAGGTGAGCGATTCAGGGCCTCATGGCCCTCTTGTTCTTTTTGTCTAGTGATTGCTTGCAACAGGTGAGCTTCAGTGCTATTAACTTTTGTTAGATGACCTGTACTGTTTAGCAATGGCTCTTCGTAACTGGACTGCATTCTCTGGTAAGTGCTTGTATTAGGTGAGATTCTTGTATTAGGCGAGATGAAGTCTTCAGGATAAGTTTTACAGCTCTTGTCATAGCAATGCTGGAAGGGACCCTGCAACTGGGTGCGCCAAACTATGGGAGCAAGTACCGGTAAATAGTGGAACCTGCATTTAGCGTTAATCAAGTAGAACTTGTTATTGATCTGAACTGTAAAGTGCTAACTGAACTTTAAGGTAACTGTTTGTATAAGGTGACATAAAGGGTTTAAAGATATAAGCTATAAAGATCATGCATTAGCGATGCAGGCGAGAACCCTGTAGCAGGGTGTGCCAAATGTAGAAGTACCGGGAGATAGTGGGACCTGTAGGAACGGCAGGAGCAAAGCAAAAGGAAACGGCGTATAATCGAGTACGAATTCCTATCTTAATATGGTTATCCCCGAGGGGATAACCAATAAGACTTCCACTTCAACTTGGTATTTTTTTAGCTCACCTGAGCCTTTAGGCTCATAGGTGAGCTTATAGTATAGCCAGGCATCCGTCGTCCGTGCGTCCGTCGTCAACATTTTCAAACATCTTCTCCTCTGAAACCACTGGGCCGATTGAAGCCATATTTCATGTGGAGCCTACCTAGGTCGGGGGATCGAAAGTTTGTTCCTGGTATCTGGGTCACATGACCAAGCTGGCCACCACGCCCATAATTGGTAAAAACCCTTCAAAAATCTTCTTCTCCAGAACCAAAAGGCCTATGACCTTGAAACTTGCTATGTAGCATCGGGCATGCCGGCCCATCATAGTTTGTACAAATCATGACATTGCGTGGGGACTATGACCTAATTTACGGCATGGTCAACTTTGGTAGGTTAGGCTTTTATATGGTAAAACGTTTAAACAGTGGATTTCTCAGAAACTATTTAAGTTTTAGGAACAATACTTGGTATACATGGTGGACTAAATGACCAGATGAAGATATTTGTCACTGAAGGTCAAGGTCATTCCGTCGGACCATCCGTCAAGATTTTCAAACATCTTCTCCTCTGAAACCACTGGGCTGATTGAAGCCAAATTTCATATGGAGTCTCAGTGGGATGGGGGAACGAAAGTTTATACCCGGGGTCTGGGTCACATGACCAAGATGGCCGCCATGGCCATATATGGTAAAAACCCTTCAAAAATCTTCTTCTCCAGAACCAAAAGGCCTATGACCTTGAAACTTGGTATGTAGCATCGGGCATGACGACCCATCATAGTTTGTACAAATCATGACCTTGCGTTGACCTTGACCTAATTTACGGCATGGTCAACTTTGGTATGTTAGGCTTTTATATTGGAAAACGCTTAAACAGTGGATTTCTCAGAAACTATTTAAGTCTAAGGTACAATACTTGGTATACATGGTCGACTAAATGACCAGATGAAGATATAATGTCACTAAACGTCAAGGTCATTCCTTCGGACCATCCGTCGTCAAGATTTTCAAACATCTTCTCCTCTGAAACCACTGGGCCGATTGAAGCCAAATTTCATATGGAGTCTCAGTGGGATGGGGGAACGAAAGTTTTTACCCGGGGTCTGGGTCACATGACCAAGATGGCCGCCATGCTCATATATGGTAAAACCCCTTCAAAAATCTTCTTCTCCAGAACCAAAAAGCCTATGACCTTGAAACTTGGTATGTAGCATCGGGCATGCCGGCCCATCAAAGTTTGTACAAATAATGACCTTGCGTTGACCTTGACCTAATTTACGGCATGGTCAACTTTGGTATGTTAGGCTTTTATATTGGAAAACGCTTAAACAGTGGATTTCTCAGAAACTATTTAAGTCTAAGGTACAATACTTGGTATACATGGTCGACTAAATGACCAGATGAAGATATTATGTCACTGAAGGTCAAGGTCATTCCGTCGGACCATTAGTCGTCACAATTTTCAAACATCTTCTCCTCTGACACCACTGGGCCGACTGAAGCCAAATTTCATATGGAGTCTCAGTGGGATGGGGGAACGAAAGTTTATACCCGGGGTCTGGGTCACATGACCAGGATGGCCACCATGCCCATATATGGTAAAAAACTTACAAAAATCTTCTTCTCCAGAACTAAAAGGCCTATGACCTTGAAACTTGGTATGTAGCTTTGGGCATGCGGGCCCATCATAGTTTATACAAATGATGACCTTGCATTGACCTTGACCTAATTTACGACATGGTCAACTTTGGTATGTTAGGCTTTTATATGGGAAAACGCTTATATAGTGGATTTCTCAGAAACTATTTAAGTTTTAGGAACAATACTTGGTATACATGGTGGACTAAATGACCAGAGGAAGATATTATGTCACTGAAGGTCAAAGTCATTTTGTCGGTCTGTCCGTCATCAAGATTTTCAAACATCTTCTCCTCTGAAACCACTGGGGAGATTGAAGCCAAATTTCATATGGTGTCTCAGTGGGATAGGGGAACTAAAGTTTATACCGGGGGGCTGGGCTACATGACCAAGATGGCCACCATGCCCATATATGGTAAAAACCCTTCAAAAATCTTCTTCTCTAGAACCAAAAGGCCTATGACCTTGAAACTTGGTATGTAGCATCGGGCATGCTGGCCCATCATAGTTTGTACAAATCATGACCATGCGTTGACCTTGAATTAATTTACGACATGGTCAACTTTGGTATGTTAGGCTTTTATATGGGAAAATGCTTATACAGTGGATTTCTCAGAAACTATTTAAGTCTAAGGTACAAGACATGGTATATATGGTCAACTAAATGACCAGATGAAGATATTATGTCACTGAAGGTCAAGGTCATTTTGTCGGCCTGTCCGTCATCAAGATTTTCAAAACATCTACTCCTCTGAAACCACTGGTCTGATTGAAGCAAAATTTCATATGGAGTCTAAGTGTGATCAGGGAATAAAAGTTTGTTCTCAGGGTCTTGACCAAGATGGCCGCCATGCCCGTATATTGTAAAAACCCTTCAAAATCTTCTTCTCCAGAACCAAAAGGTGTATGACCTTGAAACTTGGTATGTAGCTTTGGGCACTCAAGCCCATCATAGTTTATACAAATGATCATGCATTGACCTTGACCTAATTTATGACACTGTCAACTTTAGTACATTATGTAGTCTTTTATATGGGAAAATGCTTAAACAGTGGATTTTTCAGAAACTATTTAAGTCTAAGGTGCAAAATTTGGTATATATGGTTGACTAAATGTCCAGATGAAGATATTTTGTCATTAAAGGTCAAGGTCATTCTTTGACATTTGTACAAGGTCATTGAGATTCTGTCACCCGTCAACATTTTCAAACATCTTCTCAGAGGCCACTAGGGTCAATTGAAGCCATATTTCATATGGAGCTTCACTGGCTTAAAGGAACCATAGTTTGTTCAGATGGTCTTGGTCACTTGACCAAGATGGCCACCATGCCCATATATGGTAAAAACTCTTCAAACGTCTTTTTCTCGAGAACCGAAAGGCCTATAACCTTGAAACTTGGTACCGGTATGTAGCATTGGGCACTCAGGCCCATCATAGTTTATACAAATGATTACTATATTTCATATGGAGCTTTAATACTGGGTCAAAGGAATCAAAGTTTGTTCAGATGGTCATGGTCGTATGAACATGGTGGCCGCCACACCCATTTATGATAAAAACCCTTCAGAAATCTTTGTCCAGAAACAAAGGCCCAGTAACCTTGTGGCTTGGTATATAGAATTGGGACTCAACATTAATCCCCAAGGGAGGGGGCCCCTGCCCTGTAGCTATATACATGTATAAAAGCATGAAAATATATACCAGGACCAAGTGTCAGGTGAGCTACAGGACCATTGGTCCTCTGGTTTTAGAAAGCTGTGCTTTTCATCAAATCACACCTTATCTATTTTTATAATGATCGTCGTAAATCTCCGGTCACCTTTAATATTACACTGGTACGGAAACATGCAAGCATTAATGAGACACACGATCGAACATATCTGACCTTGATGATGATCTATAACTACCCTCGTGAATCTTCGCTAATGAGACACGTGATCGAACACTTTACACTGTTTACACTGTTTACACTGTTGCGAGGCCAAATGTGGATGTCCACCACAGAAACTAATAGTTTCTTAGGCCCTTTATTATATGCTTTATCAGACCGGTAGTTTTCAAAATGATAGCTTCCAGATGCTACTAGTTGTAGCAGGATGCACTGAACTTATGGGGATGGGATGACCAAAATTTATTAAGACGTGCTTTAAAAGAATTAAGAGTGGGTGCTGTAACCACTTCCTCTGTAAGAGAGTTCCAGGGCCCAACCACCCGGGACCTAAACACACAACTCCTGACCTCCGTTCTTGCCCTATCCTTGAATAATTTTAGACTGTGTCCTCTGGTACGTTGGTATGTGTTCCTACGGAAAACTTTTTCTTCTTTCACTTTGTCGACACAGTGCATGATCTTATATAACTCAATCATATCAGCACGTTCCCGTCTGTATTCCAGGGTGGGAAGCCCTAATTCCCTGAGCCTTTCCTGATACGGAAGGTGGTTTAAGTTACCAACCATTCTAGTTGCCCTACGCTGTACATTCTCTATCTCAGCTATGTCCCTTAAATAGTACGGGGACCATATGACTGTAGCGTATTCCAAGTGAGGCCTCACAATGGCCTTATACAGGGTTAAAAACATTTCTTTGTCCATGTATGTAAATGTTTTACAGATCAGGCCTAAATTTCTGTTCGCTTTGTTGACTTTCTCGCTAATATGGGTCCTAAACTTAAAATCAGAATCAAAATGGATACCCAGATCCTTCTCTGTGACAACTTGCTGTATTGATTTAATTCGCCCGTTCTTTTCCTTCATGAAATATTCAACTTGGGATTCCCCTGGGTCAGAATGACCCAACTGTAAGTATTTACACTTATTAACATTGAATTGCATTTCCCAAGTGTCTGACCAGTCACATGCTGAAAAAATGTTATCCTGCATTCTAATCTTGTCATCAGGACTCCTTACTCTTGAATACATTTTGGTGTCATCAGCGAATAAACGCAAAATACAATTCCTTATATCTGGCAAGTCGTTTATGAAGATTAGGAAAAGGATTGGACCCAACACACTACCCTGCGGTACCCCACTTAGAACATCAGTCCAATCAGACTCAGCCCCACTGACGACTACCCTCTGTCTCCTATTTGCCAAAAAGTCCTTAATCCATTCAAACAACCTACCCCGTACTCCATATGCATATAACTTGACAAGCAATGGCCTGTGAGGGACCTTGTCAAAGGCAGCTTTGAAGTCAAGATAAATCACATCAACCTGCTCACCATTATCAATGGCTTCAGTCCAGTCATCAATACATTCTAGGAGCTGTGTGACGCAGGAGTAGCCTTTCCTGAAACCATGCTGAAATTCTGATAGTAGGTTATTTGCTGTTAAATGTTCGATTAGTTCGGTCCTTATAATTCGTTCTAAAACCCTACAGGAAATTGACGTAACACTAATTGGTCTATAGTTTTCCGGTTTAGACTTACTGCCGGCCTTAAACACCCCGGTTACATTGGCATTTTTCCACTGTGTAGGTAATTTCCCCTCCGCCAAAGATTTCTTAAAAATATATGTTAGGGGTTTGACAAGGGCATCACATTCCTTAACCATTTTTGGATGTATTCTATCAGGTCCTTGCGATTTTGAGGGCTTAATTGATCCTATGGTCTTCCTGACTACACTTTCATTAATAGTTATGTCCTCGAGCGGGTGCTGGAAATTCCTATCAGCAAATTGGGGCATCCTAGTTTGGTCCTCAATTGTAAAGACAGTAGCGAAGTACTTATTTAGAGCTTCAGCTTTTTCTTGGTCTGTACTTGTGAGTTCCCCTTTTACTGTTATTTAGAGCTTCAGCTTTTTCTTGGTCTGTACTTGTGAGTTCCCCTTTTACTGTCATCAACTGCCCAACATTAACCTTAGTTTTGGATTTGTCACTTACATATCTCCAGAAGAGCTTCGGTTCAGACTTGATTTTCTCCGATAAATTCTTCTCATACTGGTATTTCGAGCGCCTAATTTCATAGGTGACATTGTTCCTGGCTATTTTATACTCCTTATATGTTCCCACGTTCTTACAGTGAACGTATTTGGCCCACTTCTTACGCTTGGCCCTAACAGCAGCTATCGCATCTCTATCAGCATAAGGGCATGAACGCTTGTCATGAACTCTACTCACTGGTACATGTTTTTATATAAATTTAATAATGGTTTCAGCAAAGTCACTCCAAGCGCCACACACGTCCTTATCCATGAACTTTTCTTCCCAATTGCACTCAGAAATATCTTTATTCATTTCATTGTAATTAGCTCTAAAATAATTATATCGAGGCCCAGACCTTGGCTGAGCCTCAGTATAACATATAAAGCTAAAAGATAACACAAGGTGGGCACTTTTACCGAAACTGGGTAGATATTCCAGATCTTCAATCATTTTTTCTTCATTAGTTATTGCTAGATCCAATAGTGATGGTGTTTGATTACACCTGTACCTAGTACACTCCTTTACATGTTGGGTAAGGTAAAGGTCCCTTAAAATCTCCACAAACTTCGTGGACGAATCTTCTACATTAGCAGTTGAACGTTGACGAACCCAATCTATTTCTCTAAAATTAAAATCACCTACTATAAGAAGATGAGAGTATTTTTTCCCTACAGCAGTATAAAGCAACCTTTTCACCTTAGAGATATCCTCACGTGGACTATTTGGGGATCGATAAATACATCCCACAAGCAACCTATCCCCACCCCTAAGCTGTATTGCACACCAAACTGACTCGTTATAGTCAAAAACATCCAAAACAATTGCATTTAATCTATCTGAGCAGTACAACACCACTCCCCGACCCTTTTCCAAGTCCGAGAAGAAACTATTGTACCTCTCTAGCTGATAAAAACTTGGAACAAAACCCATGGAAGAGTGTTTAGGGTATATTTCTACCAATCCAATGATATCTGGCTTACGATTTTGAATATAAATTTCAATTTCAGTTTTCTTTAGTCAAACAATCTACATTGGTGTACATCACTGTCAAATTCTTGTCGCAATTTTCCTTTCGTTTGTTTCTATTTCTAAGGGGGTGGGAACTGGTACTTGTATGGCCCTCTGAGCTAAAAGTAAAACTAAACCCCTAGTCTCTTGCAACATCCGGAGATGTAGGTTCGGTTAATAAACTGTTGGTATTGACATTGCTTTGCCCATTACCTACTAGTGCTGCATCACCTCTTTGTGCAGTAGTGTCACCATATGTCTGTGAGGCATCAAACCCTCCTAGTATGGTCTCATCTCCTATTACTGTGTCTGACAGATAAGGATCCTGACTAGTCGGAATTTCCTCTCCCAGTAGATTCATATGCAGTGAAGTATCAAGATGCCCCAATCCTTCTGTTGACAAGTTGCCTATCAAGTGTGACACTGCTGGGCCTTCTGCCCCATGAGGAACAGCTGGACTTTCTGTTTCCGTCCTCTCTTCTTCCTGCATTAGTGGGGTACCTTCTTCCGCATTTCTTGCTAGTCTTCTTTCATTTTGAGGGTCATTTCCTGCCTCAGGCTTTTGTCCTTTTTTATTCCTAAATTTATCTTTCCTCTCATTCCTTTGCTCTATTGTCAAATCTCTGGTAATTACCACCCTTTTGTATTTGTCCTGAGCATTCTCCTTAATGTTCTTAGCGTTATCCAAAATGTACTTTCTTTGTTGCCTGTTTGCAAGTATGACCTTCAACACTCTTGCTTTGTCAACTCCTGGGACCCTCCTACCCAACCTGTTGAGGGTGACCATTTCCAAATTTTCTATACCCAAACAGCCAACAACTTCTTTAAAAGAATTCTCATCAAATTTTTTATTTTCCAGCCCTGACTGAAAGCTGCCCTCTGGCAAGTTGTATACCACTATGTTGAGTTCTCTCCTTCTCCTATCCTCATATTCCTTATTTCTTTGGTCCACTAAAGTGATAACGTCTTCCTTGATTTCTCTGGTCATTTCCTGCTTAGCATCTTGGACTTGCTTTGAGATTTCCTCTTTGTTTGTCGTCTGCATAAGCTGAATTTTCTCTTCTACTCGAGCAATTCTCTCCTCTTGTCTAATCTTCATTTCTCCCAGTACTTCCTGTATATTCTGGAGTGTTGGCTCTGTTGCCTTGCATGCCATACAAGACCACTGGTAATCTCCAAATTCCCCATTGATTATACATCTAAAAGCATTTTTTGTCAATCCAGTACACCTCATTCAATACACTAGCCTACATCCCTGACACGGAAGGGAAGTAAAAAGTATGCAAAGACCAGGAACTGAAACAATCATAATCCAAATCCAGCCCTCAAACCATAGTTGGAAACAACTAAGATTACAAATAATCAAGATACAGAGAACATATGGCCAACCGAGTGAGCAGCTTGTTCCCAAAAGGTGGCCACTCAGCAACCCAAACCGAACCAAAAATAATAAGAACATACATAAGGTAAAACATAACAGAAACTCTGACACCAAAAACAGGCAACAGAGAACCACAACAGAACTACCGCCTTGGAATGGTCAGTAATGAATTACTGGGGGGCTTAAATCGATTTTACAGGCCCAACCTCACCCTCAGTTTCTGAAGTAGTACAAAACATTTAGTTGGTTGTTCGGTTCGCATGATAACCCTCTAACTCGCCAATGAATCATCACGGTAAACACATAAATCAAATTTCAACACCATGAAGAAGCAAAGACGAGGACTCAACAGATACAACGGGCCGTCTGACAGGTGGAGATCCCTGTCCTGCCAAACAACCCCACTGGAAATCTGAAGCAAAAGAAGGTCACCAGTTGAGCCCCGGTGGACCCAGCAACAGACAAAAAGGCTCCGGTCCCAACCAACTAAAATATATAGCTTTAGGTCGGGGCCATCATAGAGTCTGACGACCGATCCGCCGGTGTGCAATTAAAGAGTGCAGCAAAGTTATCAACCGTGATTGGGTTAATCACTAAGCATGCAGACTGTCGCATAACATTTAAATTATAGCCAATACGTTTGTGACGTATTATTATTTTTCGGAATTGATCAGAAAAATCAGTCCTACCCTTAATCTTTTTGAATTTGTATACTAAGTCACCATAAAATTCTGGTTCCGATAGGCCTTGGTGTAAAAGAAATTTTAATCCGACATCAAATTTTGAAACCAATTCATGGTGTCTGCGATAGAATTTAGAAAAAGCCTTTCTAAGCTTATGATACCGATAGCCCTGTTGAAGAAGTTTAGCAGTTAAACATTTATTACGAGCATTAAAGTCATCTACATGACTACACACTCTAGCAAATCTTATAAGTTGAGAAATATACACTCCATAAGAGGGACGACGTGGAACGTCACCGTCCAAAAATGGAAAATTAACTATATCAAAGTCAAAGTCATCACGTTTATCATAAATTTTAGAAGATACAAAACCGTTAGAAATAGATAGATGTAAATCCAAAAAGGGGGCCTCGGTATCTGAAGTATAAGCTTTATTCAATTTAAGTTCAGGTGGGTAAATTTGGTTAACCATGCTTTCAAAATAAGGATTATCAATATTCAGAAGATCGTCTAAATATCTAGAGGTTGAGTTAAATGCCTCAATGATATCAGCTTGATTATCAACAGAAAGAGAAGTCATGAAATCTCTTTCATAACAAAATAAAAACAAATCGGCCACAAGAGGAGCACAATTTGTACCCATCGGAATACCAACAATTTGTCTGTATAACTTATTACCAAATCTGATGTAAATATTATCTAAGAGATATGATAAGGCGTCACATACATTCTGACATGACCATAGACTATATCCTCTATATATTTTACGGTCAGTAGAAGTGAAAAACGCTTTCTTATCGTTACAGGCAATATAAAGGGTATCTTCATTTTTGGAGAACTTTTTGAAGGCCCTCTCAATCAAATCAACAAGTTTTTCCTTTATTAAATTATGGGGTAATGTGGTAAAAAGAGTAGAAAAATCATAAGTGGACAAACTAGTCGCACGGAACCCTCTTGACTTCAATTTACTAAGTACCTCACCAGAATTTTTTATAGACCAAAACATATTTTTCCCTGACCTCTCATACACTGTCTCATAGTATCAAATGACACGAGATTTCACAGCAGTGAGGCAAGAAGTTAATAATTTAGATAATTCTGTAGTAGTACAAGAGCTAGAGTTGGCAATGAATCTAGCTTTATACGGTTTTTTGTGAAGCTTAGGTAACCAATACATCGTAGGAAGTTTGTCTTGGCGTTCCTTAACGTTTACAGCAAACTTTAAAGGCAAATTATTTGAGTGGCTATTAACGACAGTCTTCTCATCTGTAAAAGTCTCTTCGTAAGCCGTGGTGCCATTAAGTTCCTGCTTCAAAGTGTTAATATAGTGCAACCGACAAACAACAACAATGTTGTTTGCGGCCTTGTCAGCAGGAACCAAAACATACTTCCTATGAAAATCCTGGATACCCTGCTTCAAATATCTAAAGGAAGATTTAGGCTTAGGAGGTAAAAGATTAGTATTGTGTGAATAAAACTTTATACGTTTATCCACAATATTAAAGATACTTAGTTTCCATTTCTTTAAAGCGTTACTTTCGACACCCTCTCGTTTACACCAACGATTACCAAAATCATTTAATGCAGATGCAATTTCTTCCCTACATGTGTTGAAATCGATATGGGAAGGGAATCTATACTTAGGACCCTTAGAAACAATGTTACGAATTCTAGAATCCGGGATGATCTTCAAATTTCCAGTCACAACATGACCTGCTGATGGGTAAATAAATTTGGAATCTTTACAATCTCATGAATCAGGAGTATTAGCATCGATGTCAAGATCAGACACAAGTTTATTGAAATTAAATATGATACTTCTAATCGGTTTGTTATACTTATAACAAATAATAGGTGGTTCAGAATTTTGGAAATAATCAGGTATGGAAGATGTAACAGATTTATCCTGAAATATACTAGGTAAATCTATAAAGTCAATACCTTTGTTAATGAAAGGGATTTTAATGAAATTTCTTTTATGATTGATTTCAGAATCAATTAGTGGACGGAGAGCGTATTGTCACATCTTACACAAGTAGTTAACAAACCATGAGGGCTTTGTCTGGTCCTTTTGCTAGCTTTAGATCTATCTTCGTCTGTTGATTTTGCCCTACAGGCACTTGCCTTTGGTGTACTATATCTGAAAGCCATAATTCTTACACCAGCCTCCCAGTTCTATTAATACAAAGCAAATCCTGACTTGGTAGTCAATCCGTTATTACCCGTATAATCCACTACTATCAATATCTACTCGATACAATTTGTTCAGAGCTTCATTTTCCTCTGTCTGATTACACTTAACCCATTCAATTTCTATCCACAACCCTTGCTTACCTTGATTTCTCTATTACAGAGTTAATATATGCTATTCTCACAACATTATCACATCTGACCTTGATGATGATCTATATTTATATTTACCTTCGTGAATCTTCGCTAATGTCCCTTTAAAAAAACGGTCTGCATTATCACCAATGGTCGAAAATGAGTCACATGAAACAGCAATTGCCGAACAGCATAGTAACTGTGCACATGTCTTAAAAGACATGTGCGGTTTACTTCCGCCCAGCAACAATGGACATATGCAATTTCTTATCAAAGTGTAAAGTTGACATGTCTGAGTCATCATGTGACATGAAATAAACATCCTTGTATGATTGATGGAAGATGATTTCAGGTTTTCTGCCGCTTTTTGCTACCAGGTAGTACTTGCTACCTGCAAAATATGTTAATTTCTAACACTGCCCTGTCCTTAGGCTGAAAATGGAACAAGTGACTTCCTGTTAGACTGAATTGAACTGTGGTATGCTTTTATTTCAGCAGTTAATTCATATGAAATAAAAATGCATAATCAACAGAAAAAACAACAACAACTAAGGGACCGACCATTTGATATTGGGGGGGGTGGGGGGGGGGGGGTGCCTGGTATATTTATAAAAAAAAATCCCTGTTTTTGGATATGCAAGAAAAAATTAACCTGGCTCATAAGGGGGTTCAAAAAAATAATCTGGCCTCAAAAGTAAGAGAAAAAAATAACCTGTCTCCACCCAAAATTTAAAAAAAAAAAAATTGTCTGCAGATAATTCCATTGGAATTGAGTTTTTATAATGTCTCTGGCTTCTGGGGGGCTGCGCCCCCCAGACCCCCATATGTATAGTAATTAGGGCCCAGCCAGACGAAGTCTGCGGAGGCCCTATAGTAATCACCTTGTCCGTCCGTCTGTCTGTCTGTCCGTCCGTCCGTCTGTCTGTCCGTCCGTTCGTCATCATTTCGTGTCCGCTCAATAACTCTAAAACCGTTAGAGATATTTTTACGAGACTTGACACAAATGTAAAGCATCATCAGACGATGTGCAAAGAACAAGAACCATAACTCTGCCTACAATTTTTACTGAATTATGCCCCTTTGAAATTTTGAGTACTGAAATCGTGTCCGCTCCATAACTCTGAAACCGTTAAAGATATTTTCACGAGACTTGGTACAAATGTAAAGCATCATCAGACGATGTGCAGAGAACAAGAACCATAACTCTGCCTACACTATTTACTGAATTATGCCCCTTTGCAATTTTGAGTACAGAAATCGTGTCCGGCTCATAACTCTGAAACCGTTAGAGATATTTTCACGAGACTTGGTACAAATGTAAAGCATCATCAGGTAATGAGCAGAGAACAAGAACCATAACTCTGCATACATTATTTACTTGTAATTTTGAGTACAGAAATGGTGTCTGCTCCATAACTCTGAAACGGTCAGAGATATTTTCCCAAGACTTGGTACAAATGTAAAGCATCATCAGGTAATGAGCAGAGAACAAGAATCCTAATCTGTCTACATTTTTTACTGAATTATGCCCCTTTGTAATTTTAAATATAGAAATCAGGTCGGCTCTATAGCTTTAAAACCACCAATGATATTTTCATAGAAATTGTACATAATATAAAGCATCATCAGACAATGTGCAGAGAACAAGAACTGTAACTCCATCTACATTTTTTACAGAAGTTTTCCCCTTGCTAGTTTACAGTCTAGAAAACTTGTTTGCTCTCTAATTTTAAAACTGTTTAAGATATTTTCACAAAACTTGGTACAAATATAAACATCATCAGACAATGTGCAGAGAAAAAGAACCATAACTACACCTTCCCTTTGTTATTTTAGGTATGGAAATCTTGTCTGCTGTATAACTTTAAAGCCTTTGAAGAAATTTTTATAAAACTTGGTACAAATATAAAGCATCATTAGGTGATCTGAAGGTGTGCAGAATGCAAGAATGGTAACATCAGTTTCCTGCCTCACAGAGTTGTTGCCCATGCTTTAATCAATCATAATTGTGTATTTTGCCCATATCTTAATGACACTGCCAGAGGCTTAATTTCAAACAACATATTTAATATGAAGGAACAACATGATAATAGAACGCCGGTATTGTTATTTTTGATTGGGCACATACGACTTAAATGTCATCAATAGTTTCATAAAGGCGGGGCCCTTTTAGTTACCATGTTTCTAGTATTTTAATATTATCTACAATTGGTTTACACCAGCGGGCCCGCATGTGCATACATTTACAAAAACATCCTATACAACATTCACATACATGTATTATTGATCTGCCACATTACTAAGTAATTGTTTTCACTAAAACTGAATTGCAAAAGAGTCACTAGCTTATGGGAGACAAAACCATTATGGCAAAATAAACACTCTAAAAGGCAAAAGTCCTAATATAAAAACCCTTATTTTTATCATCATTTCTAGCTTTTCTCTATTGTTTCCAGTCTTAAAATTGCCATTGAAATTGGGAAATTGCCTTAGCTTCTGGGGGGCGTTGCCCCCAGACCCCCCTTTGTAAACTTCTTAGCACATAACTTTCAGCCATTTTATTAATTGCTATTCATGTATAATGTGACTGTATCAATAGGTATTTATCAAACTTTCTAAAGTACGAATAAAGCATGTTTTGGCATATATTGGGATAGAAAAAAAACCTTAAATTCCCAATGTTAGCCCTAAAACTTTGCCAAAATAGCCCTAACTTTTGGCCAAAATATCCCTAACTTAAGGCCTAATTTTTTGCCAAACTCATACGGGGATGTTTGTTTCTGTACCTTAGATGAAAAGAGTAACATGCTCCAGGCACTGGTTTGCTAAAGCAAGCTAAGCCATGCCCTTGGCCTGGTTAAAGACAGCACCATGTTCTTTTTGTGAGAAAAAAGGGTGTAAAAAATACTGATGTGGGTAAAATAAAAGGATATTAAGGTCAAGTAAACAAGGATCTCATAGTTCAGCTATAAAATTAAAAAAAAAATAACCTCTTTGAGTTAGTTTGTAAAAAAAAATAAATTAGCTCCCACAAGGTGAAAAAAAAAAAAAGAATACCAGCCCCCCCCCCCCCCCCCCCCCCAGAATATCAAATGGTCGGTCCCTAAAAATGTATGTAATTGTAACATGCTAGATGGAAGTAACCATTCTTTTTCAGGTTAAACCCTTACCTGCAGGCCCCTCTCACATAAATATTGACTAAGACAATGACTTACTCTATACTGATGAATCAGAGATTGATGACACTGAAAAATGTTGTGTCTGCTCTAAAAACAGCCCTGATGAAGTCAGAAATTCTATGGACATAAAATTCACTAAGTGGGCACAGTGTGCAAACTATAAGAATGCAAACTCTGGGTCCATCTAATATACTTTAATCCACTGAGAGCTGTGAGGAGAGACCCTTTCTTTTACTGTACTCAATGCCCTGAAGACCCCCTGAAGAGTACCTATCCCCATTCAAGTTTGTAAATAAAATGTTAACTTTTTTGTTTGCAAACTTGCATTAAATTCTATTTATTAGTTAGAACTTTTACAGTTGAACTACTCCAGATGGAATAAAAAAAAAAGTACAGTCAATCATGGATGGCCCCTGGCATTTTATGGTGAGGAAAGAAAGCAAATTTAATCTCATATCTGTTTCGTTAGTTTTCATCATAAAAATAATTTGGAACTTCTTAAGACAAAAAATTAGTAACCTTGGCCTAAATTTTACATGGATAATTAGCATAAGCAGAGCACACGCTCCCCAATGAAGTTTTGTGCTCTTGTATTTAGTTACAAGATGGCAGACGCACATTGTTCAAAGCGTTGAAAACGATAGGAATTGGAATAATCGTAGAGCAATAATTCTAGTCATTAATTATGTAAGAAAGATGTAATTATCAAGGAATGGTGGACTGAATCGCAGCCACCATATTGTCTACCGCCGTAAGCAGCTCATGCCCTTAGGGTACCGAAATCTGGTACATCAAGGATAAAGACCAAATACCGTCCAGGCATCAGAATTCACGCTTATCATTCCTCCTGAAACAAAATGTCTTTTTTTTTTCTTTCAGGTCTTCTAGACCATTTTGGTTTTTCTTAAATAATGAGGAAGAAAGAACCGACGTCAAGTTACTTGAGAACGTATTTGAAATGGACATTTATAGGAGAAACGGCTCTCTTTTTGGGGGCTGTCTATTACTACTATAAATTGAATTCGAGTAGAGGTACGTATGGTAGTCACAATCACAGAATACCGTATACAGGATAATTTTCCCCGTGTTCCATTTTTCGCGGTATTTCACAGTCACTTAGAAACCACAAATATTAAAATTGCGAAATATTATCCTGTTTCTTACAAAGTATCATCAGTAGACACAGCATCCATATAATTTGTTTCTGTTTGCTTCGGTAAAGTCTGGTACTTTTCATTTGAGCCAGTTCTTTCATTAACCTGCGACTGCAGGTTAATGAAGGAACTAGCTCAAATGAAATTGAAGCAGTATTGCTTTTTGCACATGTTGCTAACCACCAAAATTAAAAATCGCGAAAACTAATATTAATGCTTTTGCCCCTAAATGGCGAAAATTTGAACTTCGTAAATTACCGTGTATATGGTATCATGAGCAGTCAAATCAAATTTGCAATCACAAGATGGGTCGGATAATGCTAGAAGTGATAATCACTACTGTAAAACGCTTATATTTGGCGGTCACTTTATTTTGGCAATATTGGCGGAAAAGAAGAAAACCGCAAAATTAAAATGCCGCTAATTTAAACTATACCATAAAAGAAATTACTATTTTGAGATAATTTATGGTGTATTGATACTATTTTTACAAAGTGGGATGACTTTCATGACTTCCTGTTGGCTTCCCAGGAGGATGAAACACTTTCAAAATGGGGTGTACTCTTGGAAGAATTTCCGTTTAAGAACTGACTCTTGTTGAAAAGGGAAGCAGAATCGAAAATGGCAGAGCTGCTGTCCCTGAAAGTGTATCCATTTAACTTATGTTAATCGTCTGGCCCTCAGAAGTGCCTTAGCAAGGTATTTCACATGAGGGACTTACCATCAATTTTGACCTTTGTGCTTAACCCATTCATGACCAGAGGTCCATAAAAGGGACATTGGCAAACAGTATGGACCCAGATCAGATGCCACAAATGTTGTGTCTGATCAGGGTCTACACTACTGTAATGTTCTTAAGTATTGGGACACATTAAAATGATTAATTTTCCATTTGTCCCAAATGGAAAATTAAATATTTTTAGATGTCCCAAAATTTAGGCACATTACAGTATCTGCTTTAAATATTGGGAATTTTTTACAACAGATTCAGAAAGAGTAAAATAAACCTGAGACCCCTTAAATTGGACATGGACCTGTCCAAAGAGCCAGGTAGAAGAATCCACTTGCCATATTTGAGCCACGACACGAGAAAACCAACAAAGTCGTTGTGCGCCCAGCGCAGACTCAGATCAGCCTGAGCATCTGTCTAGACTGATCAGAGTCTTCGCTTGCATTTAAAGGATAGCTAAGGGTCTAAGCTACCTCTATGCGGACAGCTAAGACTCTGATCAGACTGGGCGGATGCCCAGGCCAATCTGAGTCTGCACTGGATGCACAAACACTTTGTTGGTTTTCTTGTTTCATGGCTCAAATGGGTTAAAACTGGAAAAGTATCAAAGAGGCATAATATTTTTCTAGGGGCAAAATGTTTCACTTGCTTCTTGCTTGGCTGCTTTTGTCTTTATATGGGACTCATGTGTAACATGAAGGCAGTTGCTGTATTGCTAGCTTATAAGTCATGTAACGTGTGACTCAATGACTTTAGTTCATAAATGTGAAACTTACTTTTCTTATTGCTGTATTTTTAGTTCAAAAATATAAATCTTACCATTCTCATTGCTGTATTTTAATTTTATAAATGTGAATCATACATTGCTGTATTTTAGTCTATAAATGCTAATCTTTATGTTCTCATGGCAGTAGTTTTAGTCTCTTGTTGACAAACTGTGTTTGTCGGTGTCAGTATGCTGATTCAAAAGAAACACAAATTTACCACCATGGGCAGAGGATTAGGGGAGATATTTGATGACAATACTAAGATATCAGATTATTTTATCTTCAAGGCTTCGTGTATTGATATTGTCTTAAAATTTCTCAATATTTGTTATATTTGCCAATGTTCATTTTCATGTTTTCTTTTTTTTTTTTTTTTTTTTTTTTTTTGTGTCTGTTTTTGTAAATTGTGCATCACTATTGTTGACCTTGTACGTTTTTCTTACAGAATATAGGCTCAATATGCTGCGTAAAAAGAGTAGGCTGTTGGAGGGTAAGTTACGTAAAAATTCTAAATGCTGGGACAAAAAGGTTTTATTTACAATCCACAAGTTCAGCCGTAACTAAGTAACCAGTGAACAAAATTTTATGTAACTTAATATTTCCCATAAACAGGGGAGGGGGTGGGGGTGGGGGGGGGGGGGGGGGGGGGGGGGTTACAATCCACAAGTTCAGCCGTAACTAAGTAACCAGTGAACAAAATTTTATGTAACTTAATATTTCCCATAAACAGGGGAGGGGGGGGGGGGGGGGGGGGGTGGGGGTGGATATAAATTCACCGAATTTGCTTGTTCTTTGACCTTTTACCCAGAACTCTCATATTTTGACAATTTCAAACAAACTCCTCAAAAACCACTGGCAGATGGTTATGGCGAGCAGAGCAGACCCAGATCAGACTACTCAAAGGAGCAGTCTGATTAGGGTCTACACTGTTTGCCATTCCATCTGCATTTTTAGAGCATTGCTGCATTGAAAAACCAAACTGCTAATGTTTTAGGCCGGTTACAGTAATAATTTTAGTTGTCCCAATTTTTATACCCCGCCACACTTCAGTGGTGGGGTATTATGTTATACCTTTCAGTGTCTGTCCGTCTGTCCGTGCTCACCATATCCGATCGATAACTTGAGTATTTATTCATGGATTTTTTTCAAATTTTGCATACATATTGTCATCGGCAATGAGTGGTATGGGATTGTTAATGGGCAAAATCCATTTTTAACAGAGTTACTGCCCTTTTTCATATTGGAAAAATGGTTTCTGGCCTGTTATTCCCTTACTGTTTATAATATCTGAATGAAACTTCACAAATATGTTTCACATCAAAGGTTACATATTGTGACTATATAAGGACAGTCACTCTGACCTTCCCAGTTTGTGAGTTATCTGCCCTTGATAGGTCTGAAAAAAGGTTTTTGACTTGTTGTTCCTTTACTATATGGAATATCTGAATGAAACTTCACAGATATGTTTCACATCAAAGGCTACATACTGTGACAAAGAACAGTCACTCTTACCTTTCCCGTTTGTGAGTTATCCGCCCTTGATTGAACTGAAAAATGGTCTTTTGCCCGTAGTTCCTTTACTTTATGGAATATCTGAATGCAACTTCACAAATATGTTTCACATCAAAGTTTAAGTATGTTGACAAGGAACCATCACTCTTACCTTTCCAGTTCATGAGTCATCTGCCCTTGATAGATCTGAAAAATGTTTTTTTTACCTGTAGTTCCATTTCTATATGGAATATCTGAATAAAACTTCACAGATATGTTTCACATCAAAGGCTACATATAGTGACTAAGAACTGTCACTCTGATCTTTCCAGTTCGTGAGTTATCTGCCCTTGATTGATCTGAGAAAACGTCATTTTTGTCGAGCCCGCTTGTGGTGAGCGAGACATAGTTGTTACAATGTCAGTTCGGTGTATGTCCGTGCGTTAGTGCGTGTGCATGCGTCTGTCCAGATTTGTCCGGGCCATAACTTCTACATTTATGGATGGACTTCAAAATAATTTGGCACTGTTGTTCTCCTTGATGAGTAGAAGTGCCATTTGGAACATTTGTTCATGTAGGCCCAAGGTCAAGGTCACACTTGAAGGTCAAATGATAAAATGGCCATAAATTGAGATTGTCCGAGCCATAACTTCTACATTTACGGATGGATTTCAAAATAATTTGGCACAATTATTCTCCTTGATGAGTAGAAGTGCCATTTGAAACATTTGTTCAGGTAGGTCTAAGGTCAAGGTCACACTTGAAGGTCAAATGATAAAATGGCCATAAATTGAGCTTGTCCGAGCCATTACTTCTACATTTATAGATGGATTTGAAAATAATTTGGCACAATTGTTCTCCTTGATGTTTAAAAGTGCCATTTGGAAAATTTATTCAGGTACGTCCAAGGTCAAGGTCACACTTGAAGGTCAAATGATAAAATGGCCATGATTTGAGCTTGTCTGAGCCATAACTTCAACATTTACGAATGGATTTCAAAATCATTTGGCACAATTGTTCTCTTTGATGAGTAGAAGTGCCACTTGGAACATTTGTTCAAGTAGGTCCAAAGTCAAGGTCACACTTGAAGGTCAAATGATAAAATGGTCATAAATTGAGCTTGTCCGAGCCATTACTTCTACATTTACGGATGGATTTCAAAAGAATTTGGCACAATTGTTCTTCTTGATGAGTGGAAGTGTCAAGTGACAAACGTGTTTGGGTAGGTCCAAGGTCAAGGTCACACTTGAAGGTCAGATATTGTAATTGTCATAAATTGAGCTTGTCTGGGTCATCACTTCTACTTTTTTTCCTTTGTGAAAATTTGAAAAAAAAGAGAAGAAAATGCTGGCTAAGCATGATGTTGTTTGGCTTCTTTCTAGAGTGAAGCAGTTACTTAGTCTTGACATACTTATAGGCCACTATAGCAAACAGCGGGCTCGACCAGTTGTCCCTGGACAACCTTCTAGTTATCTATAGTTCCTTTACTATATGGAATTCTGAATGAAACTTCATAGATATGTTTCACATCAAAGGCTACATATTGTGACAAAGGACTGTCACTCTTACCTTTCCAGTTAACGAGTTATCCCCCTTGATGGATCTGAAAAATGGTTTTTTGACCTCTAGTTCCTATACTATATGGAATATCTGAATAAAACTTCACTGATATGTTTAACACCATAGAATAAGAAACAGAGTCTCTCAGCTCAAAGAAATGGTTTACAGCCAAATCTACACTGGTCAGAATGCTCCACATTGTTGGGTGGTTTATATTAATACTTCTTTACAGGAAGGACACCATATCTCTGTCTATCCCAGTTCTGTGGCTATTTAGCTATTATATATCTCAAAAAATAAGTTACGATGCCCAGCAGTGGCGGGGTATCATGCAGTGCCTGTGGTGCTTTTATTATAATCTTTATGGTACATGTAAATCTGGCTAACTTAGCTATATCCCTAAATATGTGGACAGAAGTTTCTGACAAACAGTGTGGACCCAGATCATACTGCTGTTCTTAGATCCCTCATTTGATATTGGAGTTACTTAAATATTAAAATTCAGCATTGCTTAACTTCTCTTGAACCACTGACAGGATCCACTGGTGTGTGGCATAGGTCGTTGAATTATATGATGATATGAGCCGCAACACGGGAAAACCAACAAAGTGGTTGTGCGCCCAGCACAGACTCAGATCAGCCTGGGCATCTGCCCAGTCTAATAAGATTCTTCCCTAAGTGCTTAAAGGCTAGATAAGGGTCTAAGCTACCTCTATGCGGACAGCAAAGCATCTTTTCAGACTTGGCGGATGCCTAGGCTGATCTGAGTCTGCACTGGGGGCACAGCCACCTTGTTGGTTTTCTCGTGTTGCAGCTCATATGTTTTTGATTGTTGCATGGTTCAAAATACAGAGTTCTTTCATATATAACTGCATGCAGTATTTCCTCTTACAAAGTCCTATTTTCTAGTAAATGCTGCCACTGACTCATTTTATTGCTTCAAAACAATGGCTAAACTCCACCAAGCTCGGCTTTAGACCATCACATTTGTTGTTTATTTCCCAGATTTGGTCATACAAATGCTATTCATTTGTGAATTGCAACAACCTGTGGGTGTTTATAAGAAGAAATGCAGTATTTATAAAGAAAAGTGGCAGCTTCTAACACCCACATAATTTTGAAAGCAAACAGTTGTATAAGTGTCATTTTAAAAGAGTTTGCTTTTGCTTTCTAAGCATCCAGGCACTCAGATCATTTCATAGACCTAGATATATAAAGTAGATGTCAAGGATATGATAGTCACTAGACATAAACAGGTCCTAACAGGTTAAAATTTTGGCCCCTTGCCAGATGATGATGTGCCCTAGCAGGTGACCAAATACTTGAGCATTGTATTCAGATCAGACTGCAAGAAAGTGACAGTCTACTCATGGTTTGCAAGTATTTGTTTGCTATTTTGTCCGAAATTCTTTGACTTGGTGACAGATAGTAAAATCTAGCTTTTTTAAAATTTACACTGTTTGCAGTTATTTGTGTTTTCAGAGCTCTAGATAAGAAGGGGTATTCGGTGATAATTAGGGATAATTTTTAGCTCACCTGAGCCGAAGGCTCACAGGTGAGCTTATAGTATAGGCAGGCATCCGTCGTCCGTCCGTCCGTCGTCCGTCCGTCAATATTTTCAAACGACATCTCCTCTGAAACTACAAGGCCCATTGTTACCAAATTTCATATATAGCATCTGTAGGCAGGGGGAACCAATAATACTGTTTTTTATTAGGTCACCTGAGCCGAAGGCTCACAGGTGAGCTTGTAGTATAGGCAGGCATCCGTCGTCCGTCGTACGTCGTCCGTCGGTCAACATTTTCAAATGACATCTCCTCTGAAACTACAAGGCCCATTGTAACTAAATTTCATATATAGCATCTATAGGCAGGGGGAACCAATAATACTGTTTTTTATCCAAATTGCTTCAGAACTTTGGTTGCAATGGCAACTTAAAGTTTCCATTGACTTGTATGGGAAAAATCGAAAATTTGCATTTATTGCTATGTCATTGCAGATATTTTGACAAAAATTTTACAGAAATGTTCCTTGAGTAGTCCTCCATCAACCACATGAATTTTTGTCAATTGCACTATTTGGCTGGTTGCCATGGCAACCGAATGGTTAAAAATAGAAAAAATATTCAAAAATCATCTCCTCAGAAACTATGCAACCAATAAAGCTCAAACTTCACAGAAAGGATCTTGGCACTGCCCTCTATAAAAGTACTGTTTTTCTTGGCAATTGCTCTAGCAGTTTGGTTGCTATGGGAACTTAAAGTTGCCATTGACTTATAATGGCAAAATAGAAAATTTGCATTTATTGCTATGCCACTGCAGATATTTTGACAAAACTTTTATAGAAATGTACTTGGAGTAGTCTTTAACCAGCCTTGTTAAATTTATACAAATTGGGCTATTTTTCTGGTTGCCATTGCAACCGAATAGTTAAAAATAAAAAAATATCAAAAAATCATCTCCACAGAAACTATGTGGCCAATAAAGCTCAAACTTTACAGAAAGAACCTTAGTACTAGCCTCTATAGAATTACTGTTTTTCATGGCAATTGCTCCAGCAGTTCGGTTGCGATGGCAACTAAGAGTTTCCATTGACTTATAATGGGGAAAATGGAAATTGGCAATTTTTGCTGTCTCGCTGCAGTTATTTAGATTTTGTTTCTACAGAAATGTTTGATTAGTCCTCTATGATTCATATGAATTTTCTCCAAATAGTTGAATTTAATTGGTTGCCATGGCAAAATATAGGGTAAATTTTTGAGAAAAAAAAAAAATCAAAAAAAAAAAAAAAAAAGAAAAAAAAAAAAATCTTCTGCTCAGAAGCCATATGGGGGATGAAGCTGATATTGTGCAAACATGTTGATGACATTAGCCTCTACATAAATTTAGTTTTTTCTTCCAATCCCATAAGAACTTTGGTTGCCATGGCAACTTATAATTTCCATTGACTTATAATGGGAAAAGTGAAGCCATGAGGGGGATGAAGCTGATGCTTTGCATACATGTTAATAACATTAGCCTCTACCTAAAGTATGTTTTATATTATCATTGCACGTGTGAATTCGTTGCTATGGCAACTTGAAGTTTCCATAGACTTATAATCGGGAAAGTGGACATTTGGTATGTATTTCTGTGTTACTGCAGATATTTTGACAAAAGCTTTACAGAAATGTTCCTGGAGTAGTCCTCTTCCAGCCATATGGTTTTTCCCAAATACCTGATTTTGGTTGGTTGCCACTGCAACTGAAAGGCCAAATTGTAAAAAAAAAAAATTTTTTTGCCAAAGATCTTTTTCTCAGAAGCCATTAAGGGGGTATAAAGCTTATTTTTAGCATAAATGTTTGTGATATTATCCTCTACATATTGGTGCATTGCATTTCTGTTGTGTTGTTTTGTTTTGTTGCTGTGGCAACTTAAAGTTTTTCCCAAATAACCTCAGTGCTCAGGTGAGCGATATAGGGCCATTGGCCCTCTGGTTTATAATTCTGCATAAAAACATATGTTGTGACCCCTCATCTGAACCATCTCATTGAGACAGTTCAGATGAGGGGCCACAACATATGGTTTCAATGAGAAATAAGAAACATTATCCATCAATTATCAATTATCATCAAATACCCCCTCTTATCTAGAGCTCTGATTTAACAGAATTCTGAAATTTGAGTCTAAATTTGCTTAAATTTTCAGCGTACTATTGGTTTGAAAACAAAGCAGGCTACAACACAAGAGAACAAGATAATGAAGCGTGGGGTTTTAAAGAACTTAAAATTAGATCCTCCTGATGATGTGATGACTTTGGGATTTTGGTTTGGAATTGAATAAATTGTAGAAATTTGAAATATTTTTCAAAGTTCCAAGCTTTATGGTGAATGGGCACACCACCAAATTTTTATGCCATTTTTACACAGGCAAACAACTTTTGTGACTCCAGTTGGCTTCACTGGACAATGAGAAGTTTCCAGAAAAGGGGTCTACTGATAAAGGGAAGAACTTGCTCCTTCAGGAGGAAATTCTTCCCTCAAAGAGTTGATCCCTATTGAGAAGGGAGGCAAAAATAAAAATGTCAGAGTTGCTTCCCCTGAAAGTGTACCCATACATTTTATATGAGATTGGGCATTAGGAAAAGATGTTATCAGGCTACCTTGAAAAAATTGTTGTTCCCCCTTATACCTGACCAAGCAAAAGGCTCAGGATAGATAGAGACGACTTTTTGACCTTTCAACAGTGTCATTCTATGGTGTATCACAGTTTTGGAATTAAAATGTTGCGGTTGAAAGAAAAAAATGAATAATAGTTAAAAGTAATATTTATAAATGTTTATATGTATTAAGACATTATACATGTATATACATGAGAAAAAAATACATGTTTACATAGTTTTTGCAAGCTTTAAATCATGTAATACTTGTAAAGGATAATGAAAATTCTATTTTGAAAATCATTGAAAATAATTTGAATATTAGAGTTAGACCCTTTTTAAAATGGTTACGTTTCCCATAGTCTTGTGGTTGTAGGGGCAGTGGGTGTTAGAGGCCTACCATATCATAGGCACAACATATTAAAGAGAGAGTCCATCCCAGTCTCCTTTCACTGCCTAAAAGTTAGGGGAAACATTTAGTATTTCAGTTTTGGCCTTAATATTACACTGATCAGAATCTTCCCTGTTCTGTTTGCATACTTTAAGCAAACAGCCAATCAAGGAGTCTTCGCTTTTGCATATGCCATAAGATGCATCTCACATGATACCAATAAGGTCCAAATAGACCATGTCTTAAGGTGAATGGGTACACCTCCGTGATTTTCCACCACTTTTACAAAGGAAAACAATTTTTTTGACTTCCTGTTTGCTTTGCTGGTTGACAAAACCTTTCAACAGGTCTATTCTTTAAGAAAAGAATTTGCTCCTAGGGGAGCAAATTCTTTCCTTTAAGAGTTGACTCACATTGAGAAGGTACCGTTAGTTGCTATAGATACCGCGCACATTTCCCCATCAGAATCTTTATCCGAAATACCGGTGCGCGTTGTACATGAGAACAAAATTTCCAAGATTTTTTTCCCAAAGCCAAACATCGTTTTTACGGCCATATTCGATGCGTGGCACAGCCGGTGCTTTTCGCGCATCGATAACAACTTGATCTTGACCGTATTCATTCAATTTTATCTCCAAAATGCGTCAACTAGATCAGAATACGCCCCAAAACTTGCGAAACATGCGTTTGTTTACATTTTTTTAGCCGGAAACTGATCGAAGTAAAAATAGGTAGACTGGTATGCGGTATTTTTCCCGACATAGAACAGAACAGAACAAATACCTACAAATATCGGACTCACAGTGTGTTTAAGCTAAATACTGCAATGAAAAGAAATATACTAACAAAATAAGATATCTGAATTAATACTACGATGAAATAAATCTTTAAATGATTATGACTGTATCTAGCTTTGCAAGTATTTATTATAATAATATATAAAAAATAACATAAACAGAAATGAAATAATAAAATAATAAAAAAAAAGATAACAAAATGTAAAAATATGTATGATTTTCACTTTGATATGTTTTATTTATTTTTTCTTTTCCATCTAAGTTTGTTTGCAACAAAGATGTAATTACATTAACTTTCGGTAATTGGTGTGAAAACTTTGATGTTAGTACCGATCAAAGAGAACCAGTCATTGGAATTAAAGATGTCAATTAACGTCAATTATCGAGGTGATAGCAACACAAAAGGATCCAATTAACTTAAGTGACAGTGAGAAGACTCAAACTTTAAGTGAGAAGTGTCAAAGTTCTCAACGAGTGTTTATAAACCAACGAAAATTGCAGTTACGGCACAAGATCCCCTATATCAGATGCAATACCTGCCAGGCCCACGGCCATACCCAAAATAACTGCCCTTCAAACATCCAGACGTGCCCCCACTGTGCAGGGTCACACACCTACCAGGACTGCCTAAGGAAAGGCAACCCCCAACTAAGGAACTGTGCAAATTGCAAGTCCAAAACCCATGGGGCAGCCTATAAAGGTTGCCCCACCTTCACCCATTACAAAAGAAGAATCGATCTTGAAAATGAGAAGATCCAAGCCCAATGGGAACAAAGGAGAAACAGACCTACCCCTCCCATACAGAACTCAGCACCCCCTTCTCTCAGGAACACAGAAGAGTTTCCCCCCCTGAACCGACTCCCACAAACTCCAATAGCTCCCACTCAGACCAGGATTCCACCACTCATTCCCATACTTGATCAAGAACGCCCCCAGGTACCCCCCCAACCTCCAATAATTGATCCCGCACAGGATCAAATTCCCCCACTAATCCCCCTGCACATGCTAAAAGGACAATCCAAACAGACCCCCCCAATAGTACAACCCGCCCCAATAACCCAGACTCAGTTAGAAAACATCCTGACAGAGTTCGCAACGACGGACTTTACCCACATGACAACAATTAATAAAATAACGGAAATTAAAAATATGGTTCACAAACACACGACACAACAACAACAAACAAACAGACAGACTAACAGACAGACAATAAACGTCAATCCAACAACCCACACAAGACGAAAGCAACCAACGCACAGACAGACAGACAGGACCCAACATATGACTCAAAATGACTACAAACGACACAGAGCTCCACAACAGAAACAAAGACCTCCACATACGTCACACACCCGACAAACGCACCCACCCCACAGGCAGACGGACAGGACTCCACATACGGCACATAACGACAACAAACGTTACAGAGCACCACAACAGACACACAGACAGACAAACAAACAGCCAACAAATGACATACGAACATCTCACACAAGACGGGCACAACCCCCCCACAGACAGACGGACAGGACTCCACATACGGCACACAACAACAACGGACGCAATAAACAACGCACGAACAACAGACAACATGGACAGCACTACGCAACCAACACTCGACGGAACAATCACTACGGCCAAGAAACACGCAAACACACCCAAAACACCCAACAATGGCATAGTGGAGAAATGCCACACTACGCACCCACAAACAACACACAATACAGGCACTACGGCAGACCTGCCCAAAATGAAAACAGAATAGCATACAGGGGAAGGCGCTCCAGCCTCCCCAAACACATATACAACACAAGCAACATATACAACACACTAAGGAATCGCACAATATATAACGTGGACTAAACAACGTACGCGACGGGACCAGCGACGGACCATACCGGCACAGGCGCCGGGAAAACAATAGATAACCTCCTGGTCCTACAATGGAACTCCAATAGTGTGTACCACCTACCCACCCTAAGAGCCTATCTAAGCACCCATAATATATCCCCCCATATAATATGCATACAAGAAACATGGGTCAAGTCAGCCGACCGCATCCCCAAAATCCCCAACTATGATATAGCGTCATATCATATTAGACAATCAAATAATAAAGGAGGGGGGATAACAATATATGTACAAAATGGTATCCCCTATGAGCCCCTAAACCTAAACCATACGGACCCCCATCTTGAAATTTGTGCAATTACCCTACACCCCCAGAATGAAAAAATCACCCTGATAAACTGCTACGACCCACCGCCCTCCGAAGACCCCGCCTCAAGATCGCAGGACAAATACCCCAAATTACTTGACCTTATCCCCACCCGAAATTTTATAATACTGGGTGACCTAAATGCCCACACCACACTTTGGAGTAACAGAAAGGACGCCAGGGGGACACAACTACAGACCTTACTCACGGACAATGACCTCACGGTACTAAACACAGGAGTAACGACGAAGGCGGACCATGACTCAGCACCTGACATAACCATAGCAACCCCCCAAATAGGAGCGAAATGTACATGGACGACGATAGACGACCCCTGCGACAGTGACCACCTTCCCATACTTACCACTATACATATTAAATATGAAAAAACGGGGACATCCACAAGGGTAAAATGGAAACTTGATAAGGCGGACTGGGAGAAATATAAGGAACTATGCCAATTTATAAGCATAGACCCCCTTGATAACACTGATAAGATTGCTGAGGAATTCACCAAAAATATACAGGAAGTATGCAACTTAACAATCCCTAAAACTAGCAATAAACCTAGGAAAATACGCCCCCCCCTGGTGGAATGAAACGTGCACACAAATACTAAGAGACAGAAATAAGGCTAGGAAAAAATACCTCAAAAATAAAACCCAAACTCTAAAAGATACATATAATGCGCTGAAAATCAAATCTAAAGACACCTTAAGGGATGTTAGAACGGAAGCCTGGCATACATTTATTTCACAATTAGAATATAAAGCTAGCAGTAAGAAAATCTGGAACATCTTCAACCGTTTCAGAGGATCATCCTTTCAAAACATTACCTGCCTTAAAGTAAATAATACCCCCATTTTTGCAGATAAGGATAAGGCCAATGCCCTCGCCCAGCATTATCAGAGCACAGCCAGGACCTGCAACCAAGATGAAATATTTCAAATAATCAAAACCCTTAAGGACGCAGAATTCAACTCAGACCCATTACGATTTTCAGCCAAACCAACAGACCCGTCTCTTAGTAACCCCAACCTAAATAGTAACTTTACAATGTTTGAACTACGACAGGCTCTGCAATCAAAACGTAACTCTGCACCAGGGGCTGACACGATCTCATATGAAATGCTAAAACAACTGCCAGACTCCTCAAAAGCCTCTCTTCTCAGTGTTATCAATATCTCCTGGAGAAGAGGAGAAGTCCCCCAAAATTGGAAATTAGCTGAAATTATCCCCATACTTAAGCCCCGTAAGGATAAGCTGGATCCGCAATCATACAGACCCATATCTCTAACCCCCTGCATATGCAAGGTCATGGAAACTATGATAGCAAAAAGACTCACCCATCATTTAGAAAAACATGAATGCCTCTCCAAAAATCAGTCAGGTTTTAGACCCAGTAGATCCACAACAGACCAATTAGTAAGATTAGAATCTTCAATTAAAATGGCATTCATGGAAAATAAACTAGTAGTCGCAACATTCCTGGACCTTGAAAAAGCCTTCGATCTCATGTGGACAACAGGAACAATACTTAACCTACGCAAATTTGGCATCTCTGATAATATGCTGAAATGGATCCATAGCTTCTTAAAAGATAGGAAAATACAAGTCAGGGTGGGGGATGAAACCTCTGACCCCCTAAATCTAGAAAATGGATGTCCCCAAGGTAGTGTACTGAGCCCCATTCTTTTCAATGTTATAATTAACACCCTACAAGACTCTCTAGACAAAATAATCATTTGTCTATCCCAATATGCAGACGACTCGGCGGTGTGGCGGGCAAATACAAATTTGAACTTGGCAATAAAACAGGTACAAAAGGCACTTAGAGAAATAGAAGCATGGGCTACTGCATGGGGTTTCAGAGTTTCAAACGCTAAAACCAAAGCAATCGTTTTTACCAATAGGAGGAACATTGATGATTCGAACCTTAAACTTGAACTCTTCGGAAAACAAATAGAATTCGTACACCAAATCACCTTCCTGGGAATGACCTTTGATAGACATCTAACATGGGGGCCCCATATTGCCACACTCAAAGAGAGATGTAATAGGGACCTAAACTTGTTGAAACTTGTGTCAGGCACATCCTTTGGAGCAGATAAGAAAACCCTTCTCAATCTCTACAAAGCCCTCATATTGAGCAAATTAGATTATGGAGCCCAAGCGTACAACTCAGCCAGCGAGTCCCTACTCAAAACTTTAGATCCCATCCAAAACTCGGCACTCAGAATAGCGACTGGCGCTTTAAAATCAACCCCAACCAGTAGTCTGGAAATCGAGTGTGGTATAAAACCCCTTAATCTCAGAAGAGAAGAACTCACCCTTAAATACTATGTTAGATCCGCCCCCCTAAAAGGTCAACTCCCAATCAATGACTTATTAGATGACCAATCAGCTTACACCACAACCAGGGCCCCCAAGTTTCGATGCTACAGCTCAACAATCAGGAAACTTAAAACTGAGCTGGAACTGGACAAAAAACTCGGTAATTTATCTACCCCTGTTTACAGATCAAAATGGAACCTAAAACTCGATCCCCCCTCTCATGAATTAACAACCTTAATCGGTCCGAAACAGGGAATTAAAACTGAGGAGGCTAGGAAAACAAGCTTGGCATTCATAAGGGAACGGCACTCAGGTAAAACCCACCTATACACGGACGGCAGCAAAAACCCAACCACACAGGATACTGGAGCTGCATTTGTCATTATGTCAGAAAATAAGTCCTTCACAATCAAACTTAAGCCCATGCTGTCAGTTTTCACAGCTGAACTAACAGCAATCAGAGCAGCTCTAACTTGGATAAAGTCACGCCCCCACAAAGTCCCCAAGGCAGTCATTTTTACTGACAGCCTCAGCTCAGTGCAAGCCCTTAAATCAGGACAATCAAAATCACGTCCTGACCTAGTAAATAACATCCTCAGACTCCTAGATGAATCTAACTCACAAGGCCAATCCATAAGTATAGAATGGATCCCGGCACACGTAGGAATACCTGGCAATGAATTAGCAGACACAAAAGCCAGAATAGGCAGTGAAAGCGGGTTCCAACTCAGCACCCGCACATCAAAATCAGAGGCCTACTCAGTAATAAACAACATCATACGCAAAAAATGGCAAGATGATTGGACCCAAAACCAGACAAACAGGGGGGCGACATACAAAAGCCTCCAACCACACATACGGAATCAAACCGTCATGTATAGCAATAACCGTCGAGAAGATGTAGCTTACTCTCGACTCAGACTACAACATTTAAACCTACCCACAGAACGAATTTGGGATAAAAACCATGACCCGACCTGCAAACTATGTAACCAAAATCAGGAAACTTTTGAGCACATCTTTTTTGAATGTTCAGCTAGCGTACAGGCTAGACGAAATTTAGAGGCCTCGCTCCACCAATTAGGATATCAGGCAGCAAATCGAAAAGAGCTGCTAGCCCCACCCCCAAAACATCTTACTGCAATAACCAGTGCAGTAATCGCCTTTCTTAGGGAAACAGTATATCTAGGAAAAATATAAATCTGCTGCCGCCCGCAGGGGTGGAAAATCTGTAGTGTACAGCCTGCCACACCAGTTCTTACTACCAGGAAGATATGGCCCAGTACTAGGAACCAAACGCAATGGTCTAAAGACACCCCAAGCTCTGGGCGCTCTCACCGACCGCGGGAGGACTCCGAAGTGCTGGACATATCCCCCCACCCCCACCCCTATTCCCATATACGGACCAAGACAGACCTGCATGGTCTAAAGACACCTCAATCAAGAGGCGCTCTCACCGACCGCAGGTATACCAACGGACAAACCGTACATGGACGGACAAAACTGACGCAGAACAACCACGAACGACCACTAGTTACCAGGCAACCATTATTATCATTACTATTACCTTTTTTTGAGTATGATGGAAAATATTATAAGTCAACACCCCCCTTCAACAGACGCATGCCCCATATTTCGCCGTTTCCCGCTTCCTCCAACAAAAAACACCAAAAGCTATATAGACCGAAACATGCACGAAAATGGCAAAAACAGGCCGCGGCCGGAGAAAACCGGCCCAATACAGCCACAATATATCCCAAAACCAGAAAAAAACAATATGAAACATCATTTAGGCATGCAACCTCCCCATTTCAAGCCAAAAAAACGGAAAATGAAACAAAAATTTTTTCACCATATTTTCATTACCCCGGCAATAGCCCGGGACAACACTATGGCCAATTCTTATAAGGAAAATCACAAAAAATTGAATCAAAACGGAAAAAGCGGGAAAAGGCGACACAATGGGGCATACCAACGCAACTGCTACTGACACAGAGCCATTTACCCTTCTGACCCCCGGACCCCCATTTTTTGGGACCCCCATATTTTTTTTTTTTTTTTTTTTTTTTTTTTTTTTTTCGCAGGAACCAAGTAACCGGCTGCAATGGTCTAAAGACACCCCACGCTCTGGGCGCTCTCACCGACCGCAGCATGGGGACGAGGCAACTGCATCCCCAACCCCACAATAAGTAATCCACGACGGTACGTTCGGACTAATTATGAAAACGGCAGCGCACTAATGATACCCTTTTCCTTCTCTTACAGGTGCGCCGCCGCCAAATATGACGTTTTATTTTGTTTTGTCCTGTTTTTGTTTGTTGTCCAGTCTGGCCTGTGCCCTCCTAAAGGAAAGATGTGATCAGTTAGCAACAATCATAAGGCACCCCACCATGTAATTGAATGGCCCTGAAAAGGGCCTAGGTCTTCTCAAACCTAACACTTATGGAGGAAGGCCCTCCTAAGTGTTTTCCTGTACCTCACCATCCCCTTATCGGAAAAGTGAACCCTATCAGATGCATAATCGGAATGCAACACTCCATCCTTCCCAGCGGCCCGGAAATGTAATGGTACATAGCAGTGACCCAACGCACGGTGCAGGATCTGATTCAGCGACTTCCGCTGCCGCTCAAAACAATCAAGGGTCAGCCCAGGTGACCTAGATACGCAACCCCGGGGCACCACCTCACAGACAAACACCCGCATCGCACCAGCTGACCGCAACTCCTCCACCATGGCCAGAATCCCATCTGCAACAGTCCTGGGAACGGACTGAACACCCAAATCGTTCCCACCAATATGCAGCATAACATAATCTGGGACAAAATCCAGCAGCCTCCTCCACTCTGCATTAGGCACCTGTGAAACCCTCATTCCACCCCGACCGAAAAACTGCACCTCACCAGGCAGGCCCAAACTAAGCTTGGAACGCTCAAATCGAGCGACATAAGAGTCCCCAAACACAGCATACTTCATCTTCGATCTGAAGTAAATGACCAAATATAGGTCAACGTTTGAAATATAACTGATCGCATCGGACGTGAAGGAGAGCATCTTATACAAAAAACAATTTCACCAATTGACCTACTGACCTAATTTAGGTCCCTAACCTTTAGACACATAACAGAGCCAACAAACAAGACTCTTCCTGATTGGATCAATTAGCAAAACCTCTGCTGATTGGCTCAATCAGGAAACTTTATCTATACGATGCAAAGTGAAGGAACCACACACAAGGAATCCGGAGCAGCGCAAAGTATACAAACTGGGTCAAATAAAAACAAAACCTTTCACGAGCTGGGCAATGGTGAAATAACCAATTTTATGAGGAACTTTGGGATAAGACCCTTAAAATGCTCTTTGGAACGACCCAATAAATTAAAAGCGAATTGCAACAACAGGCTGATTAGCCACGCATCTCAAAAATTGCCTTTCCCTTAGCAAGGCGCAGTAGGCAAAATTCTAGAGCAAGTGCAGGCTTTCTATCAAGAGTATCGCCGGAATTGGCAAACAACTGCACTATTTGGGCTCACTTTGAGGCGCCGGTCAAAATTCAAAAAATGGCACTACCACCCTTTAACCGCACAGCGTCTCAAGGCGAAACTCCTCGTAGGGGTGGGGGCAGGAGTTTAATGTATGCCTATCGGTAGTGTCAGCAGCTTACACTTCCTCAGCCAGACATGATGAAAGAGCAGAGGTCGCAGAACAAAATTATGAGTCAAATTGACAACACACTGCGACCTAGATTGGATGCTCGAACACATTAGGCACTAGCTTTGAAGCTTCAAAATGCAAAACTCTTAACATAAGCTGTTCCTCTTTTACGCACGGCGTCTGGGCAGGGATACGCACTTGAATTAAGAAGCGTATCCCACGCATGGCCAACATAGGAAACAGTATCACAACTAGCCTGAGATTTTTCGGGGGTGGCCTCCATGCGCCTCGGGTGCCTGGTCACTTTAAAAATCGGAAAACTAAGTTACGGCACACTTCTGTTATCAGAAACGATTGTTGCTTTGATTGTTGCTAAATAGAATAACCTAAACCCCCTCCATCAGAATGGGTCACAAGAGAAATTCCTACACTGCTAAAGAGAAATTAGCTGTAATCAAGTATGCAGAAGCCCATGGAAATCGAGCCGCTGGAAGAGAATTCGGCGTTGGTGAATCGTCTGTCCGAGATTGGAGACGCATGAAAGACCGCCTAGCCAAGCTACCCAAGACCAAGCAAGCTGAGCGAGGTTCGAAGGCGCACTTCCCGCAAGTAGAGGAGCAGCTGCTTGAGTGGATTACTGACCGACGCAGACAGGGCATTGCCGTATCAACGCTCGAGATTCGGCTACAGGCGAAGATGACAGCCTCCAGACTCAACCAGGCAGCGTTCAAGGGCTCTGTCAGCTGGGTGTATGCCTTCCTGAAGAGACACGGCCTTTCTATACGGCGCCGAACTCACATAGCTCAGAAGATGCCGGAAGACTTTGAAGACAAGCTGGTAGAGTTCCAGAGGTTCATCATTCACGAGAGGCAAAGGTTCGACTACGACCTGAGTCAGATCGGTAACGCTGACCAGACGCCACTGACTTTTGATCTGCCATATACAACCACCGTTGACGTCAAGGGAGCTAAGTCTGTCAACATTAACACCACCGGGAATGAAAAGAATCGATTTACAGTGATGCTTGCCTGTACGGCTGATGGTGGAAAGCTCCCCCCTTATGTGATCTTCAAGAGAAAGACTTTGCCAAAAGTTACCTGGCCAAAGGGGGTCGTTGTGCGATGCCAAGACAAAGGCTGGATGGATGATGCACTAATGAAAGATTGGATAAAGGTTGTGTGGGGGAGGCGTCCAGGCGGCTACAGCAAGAAGAGTCTGCTCGTCCTTGACAGCTTTAGATGCCATAAGTCTCAAGAAAACAAGGACCTTCTCAAAGACGAGTTCCGGACAAGACTGGCCATCATCCCCGGTGGTATGACGTCAATGCTTCAACCACTGGATGTGAGCATCAACAAACCGATGAAAGTTCTGCTCCAGCGACGATGGAATATGTGGTATGCCAGCGGGACCCACAGCTTCACCAAAGGCGGGCGCATGAGGAAGCCAGAGCTGGAGGAGATTTGTCAGTGGATTGTCGACGCCTGGCAGGAGTTGGACCCCCAGATCATCATACACGCCTTCAAGAAGTGCTGTATATCCAACGCCCTGGATGGTTCAGAGGACGATATTCTATGGCAGGACCCACCCACAGCTGACACCACCACCGCCGACGACGTAGATGCGGAAAACGACTACTACTCAGAGACGCCGGGTATGATGACAGACGAGGAGTTCAATAGATTTTTTGAGGAGGCAGACAAAGAGTACGAACAGGATGACGAATTTGAGGGTTTCAGCGAGGATGAGATAAGAGGAGGGGTTTAGGCAGACTGTAGAACTTGATCTTCTATCAGTCACAACGGCTCTTTTCAGAGCCACCCAAATATTCACGAAAGAAAACCGTATTTGTTGCTTACAATAACCTTGACCATTGTTGCTAATAGAGGTCCAGCCGAATTCAACCTTGACCATTGTTGCTAATAGAGGTCCAGCCGAATTCGCCCGAGTAAAAAAATATAAAACCCGTCTAAAGATGCGGACCAATCAGCGAATTGGTACTGTCACATGTAGACAACATGGCGTCGGACGAGTTTTAGAAATGTCAGTCTGTAATTCAGAAGGCTGTATGCGCGTTGTACAGCAGAACTAGCTTTTTTCCAGCTTCAGAACGGCCGAAAAAGGGGTGCGCGTTGTACATGCTTGCGCGTTATCCACAAACAAATACGGTAGGCAAAAATAAAAGTGGAGTTGCCTCCCCTGGAAGTGTACCCAGTCACCTGAATTAGTTGGTAAAATGTTAAAAGTGGCATTTTCATTATTGCTCATACATGTTTTGTAGGCCAAGTATTTATTGGCATGGCATGGCAGTGTTGTACTTTCTTCTAATGAAAGCTACAGCACCAGTGCAATGACTTGCCTATTCATGTGGATACTTTTAGATGCCCTTAATTTTTTTATACCAATTAGTTATTGGCACAACTGGCACAGCATGGCACTGGTGTTGTGCTTTTCATGAAATGAAAAGTACAAAACCAATGCCATGTCTTGCCTATTAGTTCTTGTGAATACTTTTAAATGATTGTATAGTTGCTACACATTTATAAATAAAAGAAAAACAGTCAAACAAAGACTGAAAGACATTTGAGCCATGACACACGAAAACCGTGCAGTGGCAATTGCACCATGTGAAGCCTCAGATTAGGCCTGGGCATCCACTCAGTCTGATCAGAGTCTTCGCTGTCGGCATGGAGGTAGCTTAGACCTTTAGTTACATTTTAACCCTTAAAGCGCCAAAAATTAAAATTGTTGAATTAACAAACAGTGTAGATCCAGATGAGGTGGCTCATAATGAGCCACATCATCTGATTCTACACTATTTGCCCTCTAGTGTTTGAATTCTCAATATGATATCGCTTGGACGAGACATTTTTTGAAATCTGCAGATGTAAATTTTGTCGTCTGCTTTTTGGCGCATTAAGGGTTAAGTGCACAGCGAAGACTCTTATCAGACTGTGTGGATGGGCAGGCTGATCTGGATTTTCTGGTGGCGCACATGTCACTATGTTGGTTTTGTTGTTTTGCAGCTCATTTTACAGTTGATTTGTGCTGATGTAATAGGATATAATAGGATATTATTTTGATATATGCATTAAAATGTGCTAGTGCTGATATGTTTTGTTTTCTTGTTTTCATTCATTTCGCAGATGATATCAAATGAGCAAATTCACAAGAAATTTAGTCTAATAACTTATATTAACAATTGAGACTGATCAGTGTCTTCCCTGCTTGCAATCTATGAATTAGAGAAATCTGTATACCTGGGGCCATATTTATAAAATGACTTAAGTGGTTGCTATGCTGTTGCTAAGGCTAAATTTCTATAAAGGAGATTCCCTACAACTATAAAATTGCTCTGGAGGCACAGTCTTTTTCAGACTATTCCTCCAGAGCAAATTTCATAGTTGTAGGGAATCTCCTTTACAGAAATTTTACCTTAGCAACAGCATAGCAACGACTTAAGTTGTTTTATAAATATGGCCCCTGGTAGCTTAAGTCAATACTTATCATTCAGAAGTACAGTCTGATTCATGGTGAATGAAGCCAATTTTCATGTGCATTTAGTAAGATTAGTCATATTATGTTGTGATATTTTCTGTTCGTTAACTTTTCCTGTCCTCTCCATATTACCATAACCCCTTGAAAGATTTTCTTGAAACTCGAGTCAAATGTTTGTCTTATCGAAACGATGTGCAGACCTTATATTTCAACAATGTTCGGCAAAGGTCAAGCGCACATATATCTTGATGAAACTTCATTGCAATGTGTCGTGTATAAAAATGGTTAATCTCCCTTTCTTCGTTTTGGAGTTGCATCCCTTTGATTAGATTTTTTAGGCTATTTTTTGTCTCGCCTGCGAAGCAGAGGCGAGACATATGTATTGCTTTTCCTTTGTCGTCAGCGGTGGCGTAAACTTTGTCGAGTTTTTGCGTTTAGGTCATTTTCTCAGAAACTATAAGGGCTAGAGCCATGAAACTTGGGTCATGCATACATCTGGAAGAGTACAGCTGAAAGTCATCATCAATGTTGAGTGTTGACCTACATTTTACGGTTGACTGACTTCGCAATTTTTGTCGAGTTTTCGGGTTTATGTCATTTTCTCAGAAACTTTAAGGGCTAGAGCCATGAAACTTGAGTCATGCATGCTTCTGGAAGAGGTATAGCTGAAAACAATCATCATTGTTGAGTCTTGACCTACATGTTACGGTTGACTGACTTTGCAGTTTTTGTAGAGTTTTCGGGTTTAGGTCATTATGCCCCCAACTTTGAAAAAGTTGGTGGGGCATATTGCTTTTGGCTTGTCCGTCCGTCTGTCCATGCGTGCGTCACACTTTTTCATGCTTGCTATAACTTTGGAACCCTGCTACCTAGGGTCTTGAAATTTCATGTATGGATTCCTCATTGAAAAATAGCTGACACATATTTTTTTTCTTTTCCAAGTTATGCCCCATTTTGGAGTTATGCCCCTTTTAGAAAAATGAGATGACTATCTTGTTAGCAAGATATCTCAAAAAGTATTTGAGCTATGGCCTTGATATTTGGTACACTGACTGAGTATGAGGAGTAGATTACCTGATTAACTTTTGGGAGAATTCCGTAAAATTTTGATGGAGTTATGGCCCTTGTTTGAATTTGGCATTTTCCAACTTTTGAACCGCTTAAGCTAGGAAGTTGATTTTTGGTATAGTAGTAGTTCTTGATAAGTTAAACACTTTAGTACAGGTTAGGTAACTCTGCATCCATCAAAAATGGAGTTACTTCCCCTGATGTTCAATACTTATGCAGCCGCTGAGTTCCAGAACCGCTGGGCATAGGGTCTAGAAATTTTATATATAAATACCTCATTGAAAAATAGCTGACACATATTTTTTTTCTTTTCCGAATTATGCCCCATTTTGGAGTTATGCCCCTTTTAAAAAAATGAGATGACACTTCTTAGCAAGATATCTCAAAAAGTGTTTGAGCTATGGCCTTGATATTTGGTACACTGATTGGGTATGAGGAGTAGATTGCCTGATTAACTTTTGGGAGACTTTCATAAAAGTTTTGATGGAGTTATGGCCCTTGTTCAAATTTGGCATTTTTCCAACTTTTGAACCACTTAAGCTAGGAAGCTGATTTTTGGTATAGTAGTAGTCCTTGATGAGTTTAATACTTTAGTACCGGGTAGGTAATGCTGCATTCATCAATAATGGAGTTACTTCCCCTGATGTTCAATACTTATGCAGCTACTGTGTTCCAGAACCATTGGGTATAGGGTTTAGAAATTTTATATGGATTCCTCATGGAAAAATAACTGACATTTATTGTCTTTTTTTCCAAGTTATGCCTCATTTTGGAGTTATGCCGCTTCAAAAACATGAGATGGATGTCTTGTTAGCAAGATACCTCAAAAAGTGTTTCAGTTATGGCCTTGATATTTGGTACACTGATCAGATATGAAACGCACATTACCTGATTAACTTTTGGGAGAATTCCGTAAAAATTTTGATGGAGTTACAGCCCTTGTTTGAATTTGGCATTTTTCCAACTTCTGAATTGCTTAATCTAGGAAGCTGATATTTGGTATAATAGTTTTTGATGAGTTTAATATTTGAGTGAAGATTAGGTGACTCCTTTTCAGACTTAGACACTCTGAAGTTTGACACCTATAGTGGCAAGCATATGGTTTGGGGCATAGTGTTTCACAAACACAATTTCTAGTTTTCTCAGAAACTAAAGGGGCTAAGGCCATGAAACTTGGATCATGAGTACATCTGGAAGAGTAAATCTCAAAACCATCATCAATATTTAGTCTTGACCTACATTTTAAGGTTGACTGACTTTGCAATTTTTTGTCGAGTTTTCGGGTTTAGGTCATTTTCTCAGAAACTAAAGGGGCTAGAGCCATGAAACTTGGTTCATGCGTACATCTGGAAGAGAAGAACTCAAGTCTTCATCAATATTGAGTGTTCACCAACATTTTGTGGTTGACTGACTTTGCAATTTTTGTCAAGTTTTCGAGTTTAGGTCTGTTTCTCGGAAACTGTAAGGGCTAGAGCCAAGAAACTTGGTTCATGCATACATCTTTGCTGATTTAGCTCTGTTTTGTGACAAAGCGCCAGCAGGCGAGACACCGCATTCCGTGGAATTCTTGTGTGTATACTAATTTTGTGCATGCCATAACTCGGTAACCATTTGGAATATCCTGATGAAACTGTATAGCAATGTGCATGATCACAAGACAATATGTCACATATAAGAATGGTTGCACTCCCTTACTTAATTTTGGAGTAACTTCCCTTTGATTAGTTCTTTTAGGCTAGCTCCACTCACTCCATAACTGTTTAACCCTTTGTAGTGTTTTAATGAAACATTGTATAAATGTGTATAATAATGGGGCAATGTATCATGAGCATGAACGACAGCTCTTGCTTACTTACTTCCTGAATTATCTGCCCTTGCATCAAATTCCGTTTTACTCTGTACTTTCTTAAGCGTTTGAAATATTTTAACAAAACTTTATGGTGATGTATATATTGTCAAGGGAATGTATTCAGACCAAGAATGGTAACTGTAGTTTACTTAGTATATGAATTATCTCCCTTGTTTGACTTTGGTATCTCTCAACTTCTGAACTCCTTCACCTTGGAAGCTGATTTTTGGTATATTTACAATACTGAATGAGTTAGATGTTTTAATAACATTGCAGTCATTAATTACAAAGTTGTTTCCCTTGTTTGTCTGCATGTCTATCCTTCTATAAACGATCTTGTTCATTATGTAACTCCTATATGACACTGAAACGGGTGTACCATGCGCTGCTTGCGAAGCTCTTGTTCACATGATGCCAATCATTTATATTTGAGACATTATCGAATCGCTACCCTAAAACGAAGTGCCTTCTTCCCTGTGCAAGGACTATATAGATTACAAAAAACTAGAAATGTTTTTTGACAAAAACAGATGTCCCCCACCTGCGCTTTCCAAGCAGTATCATTTTCCCTAAATGCTGCCAAGTTAAGACCTCCTGTGACCTTGAAATAGGGTCAAGGTCACCTTCTGCGACCTTGAAAAAGAGATCAAGGTCACCAAAACTTAATCACTTCTTTTCCTTCTCCCAGTTATGTATCTGTGACACTTTGGTTCAAATCCATCCATCCATTCAGGAGATATGGTACAGGCAAGCCACTTATAAATAAAATTTCTAGCCTGTCGTGTCAAAAGGTCGCCGATTCCATTCGAACCTCGTAAATGGGTAACCACGACTATATCTGTAGCTAAACAACCGTCCGCCTTTCTCCGTAATATACCCGAATGCACTCGTCATTATCCGTCAGTAAAGTGCATGGTATAACTTGAGTAATAATGCCAAAAAATACATTGTCCGCTGTGGCGAAGTTGGTAAAGCAATAAGCACTACGAGTATAAAATAAGTTTTGCATGGGCATACCGTTGGGTCAGTTTTTTTTTTTTTTTTTTTTTTTTTTTTTTTTGCGCAGCAGGGGCGGTGGATGGGTATTTTTTCCCCGATATAGCATATCGTGGGAAGATTTTTTTAACTGTTTATGGGTCTCATTGGCATTGAGCAATTTATTCTATCGAGCTGCTGTGTCGTTGCCCAGGTCGTATACTCAAATGATACATGAAGGTGTACACATATTTGTTTTCATTTTTTTCCCGTTCCTCCTACATTTCGGACAAAGTTGGTATAACGCGTGGCGAATCTTCTACGAGAAACTCGGAACCAAAAACTGTTGAACTCATATCATGGCTGGACGATTTCCTGTCATGTAGATTTAGGTACTCTTTCGTGCTGTTTTGTCTGGCAAAGTTACGCACAATCAATCTGTTTAAAAAGTCTCTTTTTGAAGACTCATGAACTTACCTGTCCAACAGAGAAACTCGGAGCGAAACATAACCTCAACGCAGCATGCAGACTGGCCAGGATATTGCTGATTAGACAAAGCAGAAAATTCAGCTCAAAATGTTAGTTGGTTGGTTTTGTGGGGTTTTACGACTAGTTTGGACAGTATTTCAGTCTATATTGAGCCATCTGCCAGAGAGAGGGAGAAAGAAAAGAGATGTGATAGGCAAGAGAAAAATATCCAAACAACCCCACCCGCACCTACTGCAAGTACAGTAGGTCCTTGCCCTACTATTATCCAAATTAGTTGGACGCTCCGGCAGGACCGCAACCAATCCCGCTGCTCAAAATGACAAAATTTATGCTTTCCCAAGGTCAGACAGAAATTCGGTTTTGTCACAGTCGAGCGTTATTTTTTGGAGTTGCACTTGATGCTGAAGCGTTTTTAGCGCTCGCGACTTTGGATCATTGGGTCGAGTCCAGATGGCAGACACGGCTCTGTTTAAACCTAATCGGTGCTTTATTGCACATAGTCTTAACAATCACCCTTGAGTCGTCCTGGTATGACTAAAATATTGTTGAATAGACGATGAAATTGACAAAAAATAAATAAATAAAATAAATAAGTAAAAAAAGGCAAAAAGGGGGCTAGGAAGAGGGTGGGGGGTGGGGGGTGGGGTGGGGGGGGGGGGGGGGGGAGGGGGGGGAAGCAAAAAGAAAAAGGAAATACGGGATTCGAACCACTGACTTAAGATATTTAGTCTAATAGTCTACAAGCTGAACCGCTGGACCACATTGACATGTATCGTTGTAAATGGTTATATTTAAAAGTGTTCTGACTGATACGGAAAGAGCCGACTTTTTCCGTGAGAAGCTGCTCAACCTATTTCAAGGTTTGGTCCAAAATTAAAAGTGCATTGACACGACAGTAAACAAAATTTGATCTGTACCTCCTGTGACCTTGAAAGTAGGGTCAAGGTCACCAAAATATAATCAGTTCTTTTGCATTTCCCAATTGTATATTTCTGCAAGTTTGGTTCAAATCCATCCATCAGGAGATATGGTGCAGACAAGCCATTTTTCAACATTCTTTGATCTCCTGTGACCTTGAAAATGGGGACAAGGCTACCAAAACCTATTCAGTTCTTTGCCATCTCCCAGTGATATATCTGTGCAAGTTTGTTTCAAATCCATCCATCCATTCAGGAGATATGGTGCAGACAAAGCATTTTTCAAAACTCTTTGACCTCCTGTGACCTTGAAATGGGGTCAAGGTCACTAAAATCTGATTAGGTCTTTGTCATCTCCCAATGATATATCTGTGCAAGTTCGGTAAAAGTCCATCAATTCCTTCAGGAGACATGATGCAGGCAAGCTATTTTTCATCATTCTTTGACCTTGAAAATAAGGTCAAGGTCACCAAAATCTAATCAGTATCCCCTAGGGGTGACTATTGCAGGCCAAAATGACTATTGCAATACTATTACTATTGCAGAAATCCCTATTGCAATACTATTACTATTGCAGGTTACTATTGCAATGCATTGCAATAACTATTGGAGACTGCTTTCTTTTCCAGAAATTTTGGTTTTATGTATAAAATCTGGTTTGTTCGCATAAGTTGGTAGCTAAAAAGCATTATTTAATGACTGTCATTTCACAAAGTGCATAACATGACAACAAAATACAAGAAAATGTTATATTTTCCAATCTTTGGAATCCAATATAAGCTAAAATACATTAGTTCCTATTATTCTTTTAGTTAAAAACACTTCCTTCAAGAAAAAGATGCATGTCTAGAAACTATTGAAACTATTGCGATATTGGAAACACTATTGTCGATAGTATTGACATTGCAGCTTTCCCTATAGATAGTGACTATTGCCAGTGTCACTATTGCGATATATCGATAGTCCGATGTATTGTTACACCCCTAGTATCCCCCCCCCATCCAGTGATGTATCCGTGCAAGTTTGGTAAAATCCATGCATCTCAGGAGATAGAGTGCAGACAAGAAGCTATGCTGATGCTGACGCCGACGGGATCCACACCAAAAACAAAACAAACAAAAAATAGTCTGCAGATAATTCCATTTGAATTGAGATTTTATAATGTCTCTGGCTTCAAGGGGGTGGGGGGGGGGGGGTGTTAAAAAAAGAAATTAGAAATGATCTAGCTCCCTCAAGGTGAAAAAAAAGAAAAGATTTTTTTTTCTAGGGCCAGTGAAATAAAGTGTCCTGTCTCCATCAAGAATACCCCCATCAAATGGTCGGTCCCTAACTAGAGTTTTCTGGTCAGATACAGCCACCACAGCCACCATTCCACACCTTCTGTCTGTCCTATAGTAAATCAAGATAATACGACGACACGCCAATATGAAAGTGAATGGACACATTTCATGTCTCCCGCCATTTTACGATGGGAAGCATTTTTACTTCCTGTTTGTTTCCCCGGACGACAGTTCCTGCAAAATGGAGCTACTCTTAGAAGAAAGAATTTGCTCCTCAAGGGAGTTAATTTTTTCCTTAAAGAGAATCTCGCAATAAATGGGAGACAATATCTTCTTGGTAAGAATATTACTTCCTTGGAAGTGTACCCAGTCAGCTTAACATCTATGGTCCGTACCGTTGAAACATAAAAGCCTGTAACTCTCTTGCATGCTCTTGGCTGTCACTGAACAGCGCTGATTTCATGCCAAACGACAACGAACGCAGCCAAAAGGACTGGGATGACAGGATGCTGGAGCAACACAGAAAAGTAGTTTTAGTGGGAAACTGCCCATCGCTAAAATTCACATTTATTAACGAAAACGTATTGAACTGAATATGTCCGCATTGAGAGACCGCAATATTCACAGAACGCATTTTTCACACGTGTGTGATGAATACGGTCGTATTCTTCACATTTTGCCAGTGTGACAATTGAGTTCGGATTTTGTTCTGTTCTGTTCTGTTCAATTCTCGTATCGACGTTACCCAAGTGGCTCAACGGTACGTAACCATAGTTGCACACACCTGGCGCCGGGTGTCCGTCCAATAGAGTTCGGATTTTGTAGCGATTTTTAATACAAAGGCATTTTTCACACATACGGCAAGGAAAGCTTGAGAAGGAATTAGGGACATAACGGACCACGGACAAAACGGACCACGCTTAGGACAAAACGGACCACGTTTAGGACGAAACGGACCACGTTCAGGGACAAAACGGACCATGTTTCAGGACATAACTGACCATGTTTTAGACATACCTGACCATCTTATACATGAATACATTTGAATTAAATTTACATTAAGGATCTTCTGTTAATCTTGGGAAAGCATGTTTCATCTTAGTTGCAACACTAACTAAGATAATTTTTAACCCCTTTATCACCGTATTAAATCTAGAATAAATTCGTATTTTCGTACTATCTTCTACTGTTTGAATATGTTTTTAATTATTATCAAGATGCATTAACTTGTTAATTAAAGTCATTGAGTTGTGGTTAGATGGTTGCGACAATCAAGTCTAGTTGACAGTAGTCAAGTTAATGTGACCATCTACACCACAGTCTTTGGAATTTATATACTATTTTCATCTTTTAATAAGCATAAGTTAATGGTCTGGTTTGTCTTCTAGCATGGTCCGTCTGGTCCTGAAACGTGGTCCGTTGTGTCCTGTATGGTGGTCCATTCTCTCCTGAAACGTGGTCCGTTTTGTCCTAACCGTGGTCCGTTTTGTCTGGTCCGATCTGGTCCGATCTGTCCATGGTCCGTTTTGTCCAAGTACCTTAAGGATGAATGCTATTCCTTTCCAACTACGAGTTTGAGCCCCAACCACGCTGAGCCGTTCTGTTCTGTTCAATTCTCCTAACGCCGTTCCCCAAGTGGCTCAGCGGTACGTAACCATAGTTGCACACATCCGGCGCCAAGTGTCCATCCAACCACGCTGAGCCTTCGGCTCTTGGGGAGTTTATACATGTTTTAAAGGCAGTCTCCGCTGTCCGTCGCCTGATGCCGTCTGTCATCACCTTGGAGCTACTATATCTCTTGAGCGTCTGGGTCAGTCTCAACTAAATTTCATAATGAACCGAGCGTGCTAAGATTGTGAAATTTCAGATATGTTATATAATTCCTTGGCTTTTCCGGCGGACATGTAAATGTGAAATTGCACTCGTTTTTCCAAAGAATATAATGCAACTTTGTCAACAAATTTCGGGAAAAGTATCTATACTGGTGTTTTGATAATTGAGAGTATTACTTTAAGCTGGTTTGTAGATCATCTGATAAAATTTTGGGCGTTTTTCGTAAATATATGACTGAACTATGCCTTATTGTCGACTTTGGCACTTTCCAACTTGTTCTGTATGCTGTCTGACGATGGTTTGTACTGAGTTTCTTGAAACAATTTGTGACGGACAAACAGGTAGACAGCTATAGGAAAACTATGAGTCTCCTCTCCCATTTCGCCCAAGATATAGATTTCCCGCAAAGAACTATATACCAACATGCAACTGAATATGACTATATCTTTAGTAATAAAATTAACCTTGATTCAGCAGCCGGGGCTGTTAGAAGAAGCTACCTTCCAAAATTTTGAATTGGAAATGCCTAATATTGCAATAGTAATATCGCAAGTTGTCCTCCCGCCGGAATATGGCACCGTCCAACAGTTAATACTGGAACCTAAGCCCTACAGCCTACGTCATCAGCATACAATGGCATGTGAATTAAAACAAACAAGGTGAAGTTTTCCATATTGTTTTGGCCGTAGCTAGGGACAATGGTTCTTGGAACCTATATAGTTTAGCCAAAGGCTATGAAATAGGGAGCCTATCCCTCTACATTCGTAGCCTTTAACCTTCCCTGATTCGAAACAGGTACCCATTTACTGCTGGGACGACAGAGTCAGTTCTTTTTAGGTCATTGACCCGGCTGGCGACTCAAACCTGCGACCTTCTGCTCTTCTGCGCAGAGCAGATTTCTAGTCTTTTTTGTTTACTTTACCGCTTTTTCGTGCACTATTACTTTCATAATCATGGTTAAAAAAATGTCAAGAAGTGAAAAATGCGTTTTTGTTAGCTCACCTGAGCCAGAGGCTCCGGGGGAGCTTATAGTATGGTCAGGCTCCGTCGTCGTCCGTCGTCCGTCCGTCCGTCCGTCCGTCCGTCCGTCCGTCGTCCGTCCGTCAACATTTTCAAACGACTTCTCCTCTGAAACCACTGGGCCAATTGTAACCAAATTTTATATGTAGCCTCCTGGGACCTTAGGAACGAAAAGTTGTTCAAACGGTCCTGGTCACATGACCAACATGGCCGCCATGCCCATATATGGTAAAAACCTAAAAAAATCTTCTTCTCCAGAACCGGTAGGCCGATGGCCTTGAAACTTGGTATGTAGCATCAGATACGCGAGTACTACCAAGATTGTTCAAATTATGACCTTAGGTTGACCTTGACCTTTTTTACGGAAAGGTCAAATTTTCTTCCTTGTACTTATCTATGGTAAAATGCTAGAACGTAAGATATCTTGGAAACTGTTGAAAATTTTGGGCTTAAAATTGGTATCTACAGTCATCTTAATTAGTACATGAAGATTTATGAGTACAAGAGGTCAAGGTCATTCTTTGACCTTTGACCCAGAACTCTCATATTTTGACAATTCCAAACAACCTCCTCAAAAGCCCCTGGGCCAATTGAAATCAAATTTCATATAGAGCCTCCAGGAGTTGAGGGAACAAAAACTTATACATACGGTCCAGGTCACATGACCAATATGGCTGCCACGCCCATATATGGTAAAAACCTTTGAAAATCTTCTTCTCCAGAACCAATTGACCGATGGCCTTGAAACTTGGTATGTAGCTTTGGGTACTCGAGTACTATCAAGATTGTTCAAAATGATGACCTTGGGTTGACCTTGACTATTTTACGGCAAGGTCAAATGTGGGAAAATGCTAGAACATAAGATTTCATGGAAAGTTCTGAAGATTTATGCCTAAAAATTGGTATATACAGTTATCTTAATGAGTACATGAAGATTTGTGAGTACAAGAAGTCAAGGTCATTCTTTGACCTTTGACCCAGAAATCTCATATTTTGACAATATCAAACAATCTCCTCAAAAACAACTGGGCCAATTGTAACCAAATTTCATATAGAGCCTTCAGGGGTTTGAGGGAATGAAAATTAGTTCAAACGGTCCAGGTCACATGACCAACATGGCCGCCAGGCCCATATATGTTAAAAACCTTTAAAAATCTTTTTCTCCAGAACCAATTGACCAATGGCCTTGAAGCTTGGTATGTAGCATTGGGATCTCCAGTACTATCAACATTGTTCAAAATGATGACCTTGGGTTGACCTTGACTATTTTACAGCAAGGTCAAATGTGGGAAAATGCTAGAACGTAAGATTTCTTGGAAAGTTTGAAGATTTATGCCTAAAAATTGATATCTACAGTCATCTTAATGAGTACATGAAGATTCGTGAGTACAAGAGATCAAGGTCATTCTTTGACTTTTGACCCAGAACTCTGTCATTTCGACAATATCAAACCATCTCCTCAAAAGCCCCTGGGCCAGTTTTGAAACCAAGCTTCATATAGAGCCTCCAGGGGGTTGAGGGAAAGAAAAAATTTTCAAATGTCCAGGTCACATGACCAACATGTCCTCCATGCCCATATATGGTAAAAACCTTTAAAAATCTTTTTCACCAGAACCAGTTAACCGATGGCCTTAGAGTAACTTACCCTAGAGTACTGAGGCTGAATGGACTCGGGTGAGCTACAGGACCAATGGTCCTCTTGTTGTATTTTGTCATATTTTAGGGGTGTTGCATGCGATTGGAAAATTACGTTTTCATGGTACATATCAAGCGCAAATTTCACAGACGTGTGAAAAATGAGTGCGAATTCTGTGAAACATGCGACCGGATTTGTCACACGTGTGAAAATTCCGAACGCATTTTTCACACATGTGAAAAATGCGTTCTGTGAATATTGCGGTCTCACACCGCATCATGATGCTAGCCTTGTCACATTATCGAAAAGTAAATAACCAAGTCATTAAGGCATGACTTGGTTATATACTGTTCGATAATGTGTCAAGGCTATTGATTTTAATAATCATTTGCAAACTCGCTGCAAGTTTTCCTAAAGTCTGTCCCCTCCAGTTACCTCTTAAAGATATGCTTGCAAATGCAAGTTTTAGGTGAAACTACTAATAAGTATAAGCTTCAGTCACGGTAAAACTGGTACAGCATATTTCACAAAAGAAGCTCTAAACATGCAATTTCCAGATTTCAAATATTCAAAAATATAGATTTTTTAGCTCACTTAAGCCAGCGGCTCCGGGGTAGCTTATAGGATGGTAAGGCTCTGTCGTCCATCCATCGTACGTCGCCCGTCGTCCGTGGGTCAACATTTTCAAACATCTCCTTTCAAACCGCTGGCGACCAACTTTCATAAAGAAACTCTAGGGGGGGCGGGGGAACGAAAAGTTGTTCAAACGGTCCTGGTCACATGACCAACATGGCCGCCATGCCCCTATGTGTTAAAAACATTTAAAAATCTTCTTCTCCAGAACCAATAGGTCGATGGCCTTGAAACTTGGTATGTAGCATCGGGTATGCGGGTACTACCAAGATTGTTCAAATTATGACCTTGGTATGACCTTGACCTTTTTACGGTAAGGTCAAATTTGCTTTCTGTAGCTTTTATATAAGAAAATGCTAGAACATAAGATTTCTTGGAAACTGTTGAAGATTTTGACCTGAAAATTGGTACATACAGTCATCTTAATGAGTACAATGAAAATTTATGCGTACAAGAGGTCAAGGTCATTCTTTGACCCTGGTCTCTCATATTTTGACAGTTTCACACATCTCCTCAAAAGCCACAGGAACCATTGTAACCAAATTTCATGTAGAGCTTCTAGGGGGTGGGGGAACAAAAATATGTTCAAATGGTTCTAGTCACATGACCAACATGGCCGCCATGCCCATATATGGTAAAACATTTACAAATCTTCTCTCCTGAGCCAATAGGCCGATGGCCTTGAAACTTAGTATGTAGAATCGGGTACATGAGTGCTACCAAGATTGTTCAAATTATGACCTTGGGTAGACCTTGACCTTTTTTACGGTAAGGTAAAATTTCCTTTCTGTAGCAAAATGCTAGAACATAAGATTTCTTTGAAGCTGTTGAAGATTTTAATCTGAAAATTAGTGTATATATATTCATCTTAATGAGTACATGAAAACTTCTGCATACAAGAGGTTAAGGTCATTCTTTGACCTTTGACCCTGGTCTCTCATATTTTGATAATTTCTCACATCTCCTAAAAATCCAATGGGCCAATTGTAACCAAATTTCATATAGAGCCTCTAGGGGCTGAGGGAACGAAAATTGTTCAAATGGTCTGGGTCACATGACCAACATGGCCTCCAAGCCCATATGTGGCAAAAACCTTTACAAATCTTCTTCTCCAAAACCAAATGATCGATGGCCTTGAAACTTGGTATATAGCATCAGGTACTTGAGTGCTATCAAGATTGTTCAGGTGATGACCTTGGGCTGACCTTGACCTTTTTTAAGGTGACACACGTGGTCAAAATCGATACTCTTACAGGCCATGAGGAAATGGGTAATTTGCATGTTAATTTGAAGATTATTTTTCATTCCACATTTATCGAAAAAAAAACATGCCTTTTTCAAAACATGTACGGTTAAGTATGACTATTACATATTGCCTAACGAAATTTTGTCAAAATATTTGTTTCTGAAAATATGAAATAAACGAGGGAGATAATCTTTAAGTTTCGTGCTGTTTCTTCTTGAATTCAGAATACCAACCAGTTTAGTGTGTCTTTTGCATCCTTCTTTATCCGCAAAGAAACTAGAAAACTAATATTTTTCCACCAATTAACCGAAAAACATAATGCATAACGCAATATATCGTATATTCTTTTCGTCCAGTTATATCGCCAGTGCGAGTGTTTGAATGAGCGTTCAGGTTGTAAGGGAAAGAAAGAATGTCAAGAAAGAATGATAAAAATCATTTGTTAATTGATATTTTCTAATATTAGACAAATTTGTGTGTTTGATGTGACTTTGTACCGTCGTAAATTTGCTTTTATGTATGACTGCCCGGAATTACAAATATAAAAATTTTAAGAGTAACTACACTTCAGGAACTGACTGAATCAGATCCCAAACCCTATCCCCAACATCAAAAATAACTATGTTTGTTATGTCTATAAGTGGGCAATTTCTTATGCCATTCTCCAAAGGTCAATTTTCCCTTGCCGTGAGCTCTCCTAGAGGTCCCGGCATGGCGGATGGGTTAAAACTATCCAAAAATGCAATGATACCGATACCCCTGCTGTAAAAGCTTTGCAGTCAAACTTTTATTACGAGCATTGAAATCAGCCAAATGACTAGACACCCTAGCGAAGCGAATAAGCTGAGAAATGTAAACACCATAAGAAGTGGTGCGGGGAACATCATCCAAAAACGGAAAATTTACAATGTCGAAATCAAATTCATCGCGTTTGTCATAAATTTTAGACGAAACAAATCCATCTAAAACTGATAAATGTAAATCCAAAAATGGGGCCTCGGTATCAGAAGTATTTGCTTTTTTTAATAAAGTTGTCCAAGAAAAAGTCTATCAAAAATAGTGAAACAACAACAACAAACAATTCTTTCTGTCTTTCTTCCATTTACGCCTTAACCCCCGAAGGGGACACAGACGGTGTACTTTTATACACTCCGGTTTGCAGGATGAAAGCGTAGCTATAGTAGGGATCTTAAACCTGCACAGGGGATGGCTCTCCCTGCACAGGGGGCCTCCAGTTAACGTCCCGATCCGAAGGACGGCACACTTGTTGACATCATCCCTGCAGTCCTTATTCAGTAGGAGATTTAATTACTCAATTTTATGAGTGTTACTTAAATTACTACTTCATCTATTATGCATGTATTACTAAACAATCAGTTACGATAATCATTAATTATACATTAATATTTACAAAAACGCCTTAAAGTTTATGTCAGACCACTCTTGACTGAAAGTCAATTCATTCAATGCCATATAAAACTTATACCTTTCATAAAGCAAAGATTAAGACATAATCTGTAAGGAATGGTTTCAGACACCAACTCAGTGTATATAAACGTTAAATAGTGGTGGGTGGGAGGGCGTTTCTGAAGTAAAAAAGACTTCTCCCCCACTGTCAAATTTAAAAAAAATTGTGAAAAACAGCGCCAATTTTTAGCCTTTTATACCAAATAATTTTAACCAATCGGAATTTAGCTTTTGCGATAATAGAAAAAAACACACGCAAAAAACAACAACAAAAATCAGGTAATACTATTAGCCGGGAGTACAAACGGTAGGTAACACTAATAACCAAAGTAACTACCGATAAAATGTTTAGCAAACGTCATATAATTAAATATTATAAATTATTATAATATAATCCACTTGTACAAGTAGCTGTAGTGTTGTTAGTAGTATGACCAGTGTGTTATTTTGTAACGGTCATTATTTATTCACTACCTAACAATGGTATGCTAATGCAATGATTCGATGCATTTGCCATTAGGTCACTGAAGTGACAATATTGTCATTGATTATCACGATATTTGTACTTTGTACCATCTTTTAAATACATTTCATAATGTATTTCAGGTATTTAAAATGTATGGTACTTTTCATAATATTAGGACCTTTGTTCATACTTAGTGATATTGTGTTTTAGCTTAGTTTTATGAGTTCATAGACAGCTGTATTTCGTAACCAAGCAATCTACCGCAAGGTGGAATAATAAGCAAGTCGAATTCAAAGAGTTTGCCATGACTATCATTCTGTTGTTTTAGCATGTTTTCAGGCATTTGCCATTAGGTCAATGAAGTGACAACATTGTCATTGTTTATCACGATATTTGTACTTTGTACCATCTTTTAAATACATTTCATAATGTATTTCAGGCTCCATCTTTATATATAGAACCCACGGGCGAGGGTGGACGGTTTGTTGTAAAGCCAATCAAAAAAACCCAGCTGTGAACACGGGGATCGAACCCACGACCTCTGGCTTCAGAGTCAAGTGCACTGACCACTGAGCCACCGCGCTTCGTCATTTTTAATGTAATATTTTATAGTATTAATAGACGTCTCTGTAGTATCTTTATGAGACCTTAGCGGTGTTTAGTATGACCTTTCTTAGCTTTCTGGTAGTTTTAGGTCGTTACGGCTCAGTACCAATTTGCTTCCCTTGGGAGCTCTTCAAATGTCGCTGTCATTGACACGATTTTCTTCAAAGACATCCAGTTTTCTAGGTGATACTAATTCACTGAAAGGACTTGGTAGGTATCAATGGCGAATATTGAAGCAGTTAATTTGTTTGAGTATGGTCATATAGGAATAAATTATGATTTGCTTTCGATTGATTCTGTGCAAATGCAAAAAGAATGGAAATACGAAAATCAAGTAGTAGCTTTGTAAAAAAAAAAGGAGTACTGTCCTCCGGGGAGGCAAACAGGATCTCATGGTGGTCATCTTTGTGGGGCTGGTGGAAAGCCCAGATGTTGATTCATCAGTTGCTTGCCCTTCTTGGGGTAGTCAGCCATTGTTGGGGAATTTGCTCCTCTGGGATATTAGATTTTTGTATAAGTTAGGTTTGGATGCAAATAATAGTTCGGTTACTAGAAATACCGGAATACACTGAATTACCGGAATATACCAAAATACACCGGAATATACCGGAATCTACCGGAATATACCAAAATACACATTTTTATTTACCGAAATACACTATTATATTACCAGAATGAATGTAGTATTATCCAAAATATGTCTTTTTGTAACAGCTGCATGTAAAAAACGGCAAGTGAATGACCCATACAAAGACCCTAACCAGCTTGCAATCTCCACAGTGATACCTATCCAAGGTCCATACCCTGGTCCATTTATTCTCACCACAGATGCAAAAATAGCAATATCTGAGCTGGAAATAGTTCTTATTTATCTATTTTACCAATATTTAAGTTAATTTTGATAATAAAAATGTTTAGTTTGGTGTATTCCGGTATATTCCGGTAATAAGGTGTATTCCGGTAACTCTAGTAACCCATAATAGTTTACGCATTAGTATATATCTTACTTGTGTCAAAACGTTGTTGTATAATGTATCAGTCATTTGTAACCACAGCCCCCATGGGGCTGGGGATAGTGGGGGCATAGTGCCGATGATAGTGGGTGCCGATGATAGCATGGAATGCCTGCCAATGAGGACTTCTTGTAAGTAGTTTTAATCTGCTGGTGGCTTTGTCACAAATTCATTTATTTACTTATTTATTTATTACTTTTTTTTTTTGTGACAACTTATGCGCCACACCAGAAACCTGTCATCATGGTCAAAGTTGACCGAGGACAGTAACGGTAGAAAGAAAGAAAGAAAGGGGCGTAAGTAACGTGTTTTTACCTAAGAGGTGTCCCTACAGTGCCGTGGATATGCCGGGCTTTTGATTCCCGCCAAAACAACGGGGAAAATAGTGGAGTGTTTTTGACGAAATTTACCGCGACACATTGTCGCAATATGGATTTCTAGAAATGGCTACTTCAAGATTTCAAGTTTGTATAATCAACTCCTTCCACAGTTTTTGAGCAATCAATCTGAAACTTGGCAGATAATGCAGGCATACTATAGATGTGCACCTGCCTTTTTGGAAAGAAAAAAAAAAATTTTGACAAAATTACAGCCTTTTTGAACTTGGGAAATTTTTCGAGAAATAGCTACTACAGGATTTCAAGTTTGTATAATCAACTCCTTCACAGTTTTTGAGCAATCAATCTGAAACTTGGCACAGATAATGCAGGCATACTGTAGATGTGCACCTCTCTTTATGGAAAGAAAAAAATTATTTTTGACAAAATCACAGCGTTTTCAAACATAGAAAATTTTCGAGAAATGGCTGCTGCAGGATGTCTAGTTTGTATAATCAACTCCTTCCACAGTTTTTGACCAATCAAACTGAAACAATTAATCCAGAACTTGACACAGATAATGCAGGCATTCTGTAGATGTGTACCTCCCTTTTTGGAAAGAAAAAATTATTTTTGATAAAATCACAGCCTTTTCGAACTTGGAAATTTTTTGAGAAATGGCTACTACAGGATTTCAAGTTTGTATAATCAACTCCTTCACAGTTTTTGAGCAATCAATCTGAAACTTGGCACAGATATTGCAGGCATACTGTAGATGTGCATCTGCCTTTATGGAACGAAAAAAAATAATTTTTTGACCAAATTGCTGTGTTTTCAAACTTAGAAAATTTTCATAAAATGGCTACTACAGGATGTCAAGTTAGTATAATCAACTCCTTCCACAGTTTTTGACCAATCAGACTGAAACTAGTCACAGATGTCATAGACATCCTGTAGATGTGCACCTGCCATTTTGGTAATGAAAAAATGAGCCGCGACACAAGAAAACCAACAATGTGGTTGTGCGCCCAGTGCAGACTTAGATCAGCCTGGGCATCCGCCCATTCGGCTCAGACTTTTAGCTAAGCACTTAAAGGGTAGCTTAGGGTCTAAGCTACCTCCATGCGGACAGCGAAGACTCTGATCAGACTTGGCGGAGGCCCAGGCTGATCTGAGTCTGCGCTGGGCGCACAACCACATTGTTGGTTTTCTCGTGTCGCGGCTCAAATAATATTTGACAACATGACAGCCTTGTCAAACTTTGAAATTGTTTTGAGAAACCTCTACTACAGGATGTCAAGTTTGTATAATCAACTTCTTCCTCAACATTTTAGCAATCAGTTTGAAACTTGGCACAGATATTACAGACATACTGTAGATGGGCACCTGTTGTTTTGGAAAGGAAAACCTTTTTTTGACAAAATAATGGCCTTTTCAAACTTAGAAATATTTTGAGAAATGGCTACAACAGGATGACAAGTTTGTTTAATCGATTTCTTCCACAGGTATTTAGCAATCAATTTGAAACTTTTTATACATATTAAAGACATACTGTAGATGTGCACCTGCCGTTTTGGGAAGGATTAAATCTTTTTTGACTAAATTATTCCTTTCTAAACTTAGAAATGTTTTGGGAAAATACTAATAGGATACATGATGACAAGCTTGTATAATTAACTTCCTCAAAAGTTTTTGAGCAATCAGTTGAGACTTTTTATCAGTGCTGTAGACATACTGTAGATATGCATGTGTTTTTTAGAAAAGGAAAAAGCATTTTGACAAAATTTAGGCATTTGTAAACATAGAATTTTTTCGGGGTCTGGCTATGCATTTGATGTATCAATTTCTTTTTGAAGAAAAGACCATTGGTTGGGGTAAAGGGGAGAATGCAGTTTGTCAGGGTTGGGGCCGAGGGGAACAGGCATTACACAGGGGCATCATCTGTGTCTTACAGAAACAATTTTCTAGTTTTTTAAATTTTGGGTGGAGCCAGATTTTTTTTTCACTTATTTTTGAGGCAAGATTATCTTTTTAAATCCCCTTATGAGCCAATTTTTTCTTTCTTGCACATCCAAAGACAGGGAATTTTTTTGAAAAATATACCAGCCCCCCCCCCTCCCCCTCCCAGAATATCAAATGGTCGGTCCCTAACCCTTTTTCATTAATCATATCTCTGCAATAATATCATATTTGGTATATAATATCTCCATAACATTGCCTTTGCTATCTAAGCATTGGGGTCATGCCTCCGGATGGAGCCAGGGTTCAATTATAAGAATTTAGTTTGACGTAGGCACTAGTCGGGGGTATAGGTGATCAGAGCCTCTGCTCCCTTTCTCTAGTTTAATTTCTTTTGCTTTACAGGACCAGAAATCATTCTGAAGCCTAACAAACATGCGAAAGAAAGAACCAAAAGCCTATTCATTCAGTTTATTTAGCAGACCAATTCTGAAGCTAGTGTTTATTGGTGAAGCAGTTCTTTTTTTCGGGACCTACTATTACTGGCGTAAAATGAACACAAGTAGAGGTAATATCAGAGCTGCAGATAAAAAAGATTTAATAATATTTAAAAGGGATAACTTTTGTAAAAGCTTCATAATAACATATGTTCTGTGATATTTTGGCAGTTCTAATGAGAGGTAACTTATTGAATATTGTCATATGAGCCGCAACATGACATAACCAACAAAGTGGGATGTGTGCCCAGTGCAGAATTGGATCAGCCTGGGTATCTGCCCAGTCTGATCAGACTTAGCTAAGCACTTAAAGGGTAGCTAAGTGTCTAAGTTACCTTCATGCGGACAGCAAAGACTCTGATCAGACTGGGCGGATGCCCTGACTGATCTCAGTCTGCACTGGTCGCACATGCCACTTTGTTGGTTTTGTCATGTCGGGGCTCATGTTTTCATGGAAAATTAAGAAAACTACCACATATTATCATGCAACAGTGACAGTGTTCTCCCCAGAAATTATTGTTATATGCTGAAACAATTTGAGGAGCTTTTGCACTGTAAAAGCTAACAGTTTGTAAGATGGATAGATGACTTGCGATTTTACGTCGTTTTCAACAGTATTGAAGTTATATCAGGACAATGGGAAGGTGAAAATGAAAGGCTGCCTGCAATGGAACCCTCAGTGGTAGGAAAGATTCTCGCCTCAAGCGGGGCTTGAACCCGGTCTGCTAGATCAGTAGGCCAGGGCTTAACCCACTGAGCTACCGGGGCTCCTGTCACATTTTTTGTTATTAGCAAACAAAAATAACACACTTGATTTTATGCATCTAATAAGACCCAATGCATCCTTGACTAACAACTTTGTTATGCTAATGATGCTTTGAACAATGGGCCCACAGTTTCAGGCAAAGCAAAAGTTGGAGAGAAGAACTTGGAAAATAAAGTTTTTTAGCTTGCTTGTATGAAAGTAGTTTTAATAACATTTTGGTCCCTCAATAGAACTGCTTCATTGAGGCATTTCTAATTAGGGGTCAGAGTATATGTTGTATATTTAGACATCTAAAGCATCCCAAATGTATTGCTGAGCATTCCTAAAATCTCTTGGTTTCTAAGTACTAGTATGTAAATGAACAATGTACTCGAGTACTATTATAGCAAATATTGTTAGTATTTTTTTTCTCAGATTACAGATATTACATGTTCATGAACCACAGATGGGCATTAAAAGGTGAGTATACATTAAATTAGAGCTGAAAGCTGCATATTCATGGGGAAATGAAAAAAACGTCCCAGACCCTAATGCTCTTACGAGTGTAACATGACATCTGATTGGATAACGTCAAAACTTAGCGAGAGTATATACTGTTGGAAACCCAGGGTGATTACTAAATGCTGAGTATCATTGGTTGACATCTGGTTTTAATGTTGCTGAAAGTGCTTACTTTGAGTACCAATTAGTACTCTTTGAAAGGTGAAAGTGCATCAGAATGAGAATAATTATATTGAAAATTGTCATGTGCCTCCCCAAATGGCAATTTCAATTACAGTTAACCCCTAAATTATTGTCAAGTACACCTTAACTGGGATCCAGCATTCAATCATTTCATCCTTGAATATCTGAAACTGAAACACATTTTGAATGTAGGTAGTTCCATTATTTTGAATTGGGGCATTTGACTAAAAGTCGCAAACAGATATGCAACAGTTAATCTCAGCTACAGTTGCACTGCTTTAAAAGGTTTGGCACTTGGTCAGTATTCCAAAATGGAGTCTGCTCTTAAGGAAAGAATTTGCTCTCAGAAGAGCAAAATTCTTTCCTAGTTGACCCCATTGAGAGTGGAGACAAAATAAAAGCAGCAAAAATGCTTCCCCTGCCAGTGTACCTATTCACCTTAACATTATTCCTAAATTGTAATATTTGTCTAACCCTGACCTGGTTTTGTTTTCATTTTCAGCATATTACAAAACAGGAGAATTGGGAGGTTTCCATACCAGAGAGAAGGATTATGAACATTGGGGAATCAAAGATAATAAAGCTTTGTCTTCTTGACGAAAGGATCTTATGTGAACTGAAGAACTAGTGCCAAGGTCAAGGTCATAATTGCAGCTCTGCACAGGAGACTCCAAAAGTCACTATCTGAAGATGATGCTTGTACAGTGCTCAGATTGTTTTTACTACTGTGTTTAATCATTCGTACAAAGATCTCCAGGTTTTTGATTCTTCATAAATACTTTATTGTTACATGTACTTTGCCTGATTTTAAAGAAAACTAACTGAACAATGTGAAATATATTGAAATGGTATATTTCAATGTGAGTTATATGTGAAAAAGAAATATACTCGGTCAAAAAAGTAACGATACCAACTATCGGCCATATTTTCAAGGAACTAAGTGCATATTGGAATTAATTGAGGCTCATGTATGTTTGGGGAGACGCCAAAGAACAAAATGCCCAGAAAATTGTCAACCCATACTTTTTCACATTAGAGTTATCTGGCAATATTCGATAGGAGTCTATTGGAATGCATCTCATTTCTGCGCATGCGCAGGAATAAATTTTGTATTGCGCAGAAAAGTCCTTAATGCAGGAAGTTCGAAAAACACTTAAAATGTTTTATGTCTTGCAATCAGGCTTTACAGGTGAGGTTTAAATTCTTCGAATTCTCAGATAATCTCCCTTTTAATTAAAAATATAGCGATTTTCAAGGCGTCATTATTACTGTACCTGTCGGTCTTTTTTCAAAGTTCCTTCATAAACATTTTTGTTATGTCATTGTTTTCATGGCATAATCACAAAATTGAAAAGATTGTTACACGCCCGCTAGCCATTACGATTTCGATTTCCTATGGAAATCCCACTGAAAGTGGCATTTAAACATTTTTTAAAGGAATCACAGTATCCTGACTTGTGGTTCAAATTCTCGTATCAGAAGCGGTCAAATTTTGATTTCTTTTGGCAAGTAGCCTTACCTAAGGCCTTGCTCTAGCGTATGGAACGCAGATTCTGGGAAATCATTATTCGCAAACAAATTTTAAAAACTGTGAACTTGAGCAATTTTAATGATGTTACTCTGTGAAAATGAAAAATTACCCCCTGCATATTCAAACGACCCTTGTAATATATGTAATCTTAGGAAACCAAAACAAATAAGTTTGTTCAATAGGCAAATGGATACTCTTTTGAAATTAGTAATCTATATGTGTTCTTATTTCTGCAATTGCCATAGCAACAGAAGAAATTTTATGTATAGGAACTTTTTTGACCTAGTATATATTAAAAAAACAAAACATAAATAGTCTGTGTAAGGGGGTTTTATTGAATTTTTATACGCCCGTTTTGAAAAAACGGACGTATTATGTTGTGGCGCTGTCCGTCCGTCCGTTCGTCCGTCGGTAAACATTCTTGTGCGCGCCATAACTCAGTAACCATTTGGAATATCTTCATGAAATTTTGTAGGCATATGGATTAGGTAGGGGGAACGTGTCGCGTACAAGAATGGTTGCTCCCCCTTCCTTGGTTTCAAAGTTATGCTCCTTTGATTGTTTTTTACCCTACAGGTCTTGTGCGCGCCAGAACTAGATAACTATTTGGGATATCTTCATGAAACTTCATAGCAATGTGTATGAGGTACCAACGATGTGTCGCGTACAACAATGGTTGCTCTCCCTTTCTTCATTTCTGAGTTACATCCCTTTTATTAGTTCTTTTCAGCTATTTTTGTGTATACTTATGTTGTGCATACATTAATTCGGTAACTATTTGGAATATCATGATGAAACTTTATACGTGTAGCAATGTGCATGATCACAAGATGATATGTCCCATATAAGAATGGTTGCTTCCCCTTTCGTAATTTTGGAGTAAACTCCCTTTCTTCCGTCGGTAAACTTTCTTGTGTGCACCATAACTCGGTGACCATTTCGGATATCTTCATGAAAATTTGTAGGCATATGTAGTAGGTAGGGGGAATGTATCGCATACAAGAATGGTTGCTCCCCCTTCCTTAGTTTCCAAGTTATGCCCCTTTGATTGTTATTTTTTTCCCTGCAGGTCTTGTGCGCGCCATAACTAGATAACTGTTTGGGATATCTTCATGAAACTTCATAGCAATGTGTATGAAGTCCCAACGATGTGTCGCGTACAACAATGGTTGCTCTCCCTTTCTTCATTTCTGAGTTACATCCCTTTTATTAGTTCCTTTAGGCTTTTTCTGTGTATACTTATGTTGTGCATACATTAACTCGGTAACTGTTCGGATTATCATGATGAAACTTTATAGCAATGTGCATGATCACAAGATGATGTGTCACATATAAGAATGGTTGCTTCCCCTTTCGTAATTTTGGAGTTACCTCCCTTTGATCATTATTTTTAGGCATTTCCATTCACTCCATATCTCCTTAACCCTTTGAAATATTAGAATGAAACTTTGTAGGAATGTGTGTAATAATGGGGCAATGTATCCTGAGCAAGAACCATGCTTACTGGATTATCTGTCCATGCATAAATTTCTTGTTTACTCTGTAACTCCTTAACCGTTTAGAACATTTTAACACAACTTTATGGAGATGTGTATATTGTCAAGGGAATGTATTAGAACCAAGAATGGTATATCTAGTATATTTTGTTTATAAATTAACTCCTTTGTTTGACTTTAGCATTACTCAACTTAGGAGCCACTTCACCTTGGAAGCTGATTTTTGGTGAACTAATAGTATTTGATGTGTTAATATTCAAATACTGTTGCCGTCATTTATTAAAGTGTGGTTTCCCCTGTTTGTCTGCCTGTCTGTCCTTTTGTAAACAATCTTGTTTATTCTATAATTCCTTTATGACATTAAAAAAACGGGCGTATTATGCGCCGCTTGCGAAGCCCTTGTTTTAACTTCAATTTGTAACTTACTGACAAAACTCTTAAATGGGCAAACTGGTCCTTTCTTCTGCATGAAATAGGTATGGAAATTGTTCTCAATAGATGTTCCTGTAAAGGACTAAAAATACTTAAGTTTGGACTGCAGAAATTTTGCACCTGTAACATATTGTTTTGATTATAAGAGGGTGGATTTTCCATTCCAGTCTAGATCCGATGGGTCCAGATATTTGAGATTGTTTTCATAGAGCAAACCCCATCTTATAGCTAAATTACCTGCCAAGACTGATATATACATACTTGGAGTAAGTTTGAAAGGGGAAACCCCTATCTTATAACAGAATAAATAGGGTAATGGTTTATGTAATAGTTATACCATTGTTTGTCTACCTGTATGAGGAGATAATCCACTAGCTTTAGCTAGTGGATTATCTCCCCAAACAGGTGGACAAACCATGGTACAACTATCTTATTCCACTCTTACCAGTGTGGACCTTGCTCACTGCGAAATATTTCGTACTAAAGTTGGGGTTTCCTGGTAAGGATGGTATGTCCTTGATAAAGCAAACAGAAAAAAACCCACAGAAAAGAGGGATCCTGAGAACAGAGCTCCGGATAGATAAGATGGTGGTCTGAGCTTAATTCTGTGATAATTTTCCTTAGTTCTCAAAAGCATGTAACACCCTGGATTTATACCAGTGAGGTGGTTGTAATGAGGGGTCACAAAATATGTCTTTATTTAGAATGGAATTTATTTGTTGTTCATTGGGTGATGAGGCTTGTGTGACAGTGCTCATGATAAGAAGGGGTAACACAGGTAATTTACCGGTAGGGATGTCCATATTTCTCCACAAAAACATATTTTGTGACCCATCATTAGAACCGTCTCGTTGAGACGGTTCTAATGAGGGGTCACAACACATGAGCCCGTCCAGATAGAAATCGACCTTATGACATAAAAAAATCGATTTTTAGGTTTTCTGTTATCTGAATGCGCATGCCATTGTAGAACAAAAAGGTAAAAACCGTTTGAAGTTATCTTGATTTTTAAGGATGTTATGGCAGTTTTAAACACACTGGTATCTCATGAAATTTGCCAGAATTAATAACGTAACGTGACGTCACGTTACACTGGTATGGATAACGCCATTACCAATGTTTTCCCTTGAAATGCGTATCATTATTATTAACGTTAACACAGCAAACGCATGTAATCAGCATGAGTAAATTTTCCTGTAACACAGCTCTTGACTTCGGTCCCATGCTGAGACATGCCTCTTGAGATAGGTAGAAAAGATGGAAAGATTTTGATCCAGGTAAATGTCATACCAAGTATTACCCCTTTACCTCGAATGGTAATCAAGAAATATATTTTCCGAAAAGCAGCTCTAACAAAAATATACTTGATATTCGGACTGACCGACATGCTTAAGTATTGTCGCACGTACGGACAATCCGGAAACTTCATACCTCCGGTCCTCCTATGGCTTCGAGTTCACAAAGCAAAAAAAAAAAATCTTTTGATGTTTTGAAATACTTGAACAGTTTCTAAAGATGAATAAGCAATTAACTTAAAGTTTGGAATTTTCCTTTTTCATAAAGCAAAGAATTTGTTGTTCCTGTGCCAGAGTCCTTCAGCAGCATTTTAACTTGAAGAATAGCCCGCATTTCGGAAGAGCTACGTTGTTCGAGGAAGCAAAAAAAAAAAAGAAAAAAGAAAGTCACAAAAGTTGTTTCCCTTTGTAAAAATGGTGGGAAATAATAGACATGTACCATACGCCACGTCACAAGAATTATCACTTTTACTCACCATACAATTTACCAGACCAAAAGGCCGATATTATATATGCAACTAGTGGACACAAAGACACTGATGTGAAAACTGAGTTTATTTGAATACAAATGATTGCATGCATGTTCTATTTAGTCTCCATATTCCTATTAGTTGTAAAATTGCCTAGACACAAATTGTTTTGAAAATCAGTTCAACCTTCATGATTGGTGATAAAATGTGGGTTGATGAGCATATACTGTGCCAGATAACTGGCAAAAAAAAAAAAAAAAAAAAAATGAAAACTGTCTAACTGCTCAGCAAAACACAATTTCTTGTTCTAGTTTCCCGTCCAGCAGTGCAATATAAACAAGGGTAAGGCAATAAATTGGGTTCCAGACTTGTATGTTGTATATTTACCACTTTGTTCAAGCTAAAAAAAACTCGAAAGGAGGTCACTTTACTTGCCAGCTTAAAAGTCTCAAATAGTTTTTCAACCTTTTTATGTGAAACTCAGTCCCTCCCCTCCCGCTTTTCAACCTCCACACCTATGCCAGCTTTTGGTTAAAACGGATTTCATGATCATATAGGCCTCTTTTTAGAAAGAGGATGTGATCTTATATTTTCTGTGTCCGTAACAAAAGTAAAATCGTCACTATGGTATCAGGTATGGACTTTGAGTTACCAAACTGCGGAAAAGCAAACAAATCACAATTTTAAACGAAAGTAAACTATCATTTTATTTTTAATTTCTTAAAAGCCCCATTGCTCTATCAGCATGAAATATGTTATCGTGAGGTATCGCTGCAAGCTTCTCACTACAGTTTCGCCCCCGAGTTTCGCCATAGATTATTATCGTGACAGGCCGGCTTTGAAAAATCGAACCGTCCTTGAGTTTCCCATAAAAAAGATTAAAAAAAATAACTAGATATCATTTTAGTTGGCAACTTTCGATTTCACAAGCTTTATTACATGGTTAAACGCTAGGTACAGGAGGTAAAAATACAAGGTACAGGTGTTTAACAGGTGATAAAAATACAATGTACAAAAATGTAAGGCAAGGATCCCATTGATTGTATTTCATTGCTTAACGGGGAACCAGAGACAAAGACCGTATTTTAACGGAGAGACTTATATTTTTTTCCAAAATACCTTGTTCCTTCTTTTTTGCCAGTTATATGATACAAAAAAAGCATATCAACTGACATATTAGCACACATTCTGAAGGCTGCACAGTTTTATAATGACTGTATTTCGACGGTTTTTACCACTGGTAGGACTATGGAGACTTTTATTTATCTTACAAACTATAATCCACCAACCGCCAGCAATATAAACAGGGAAAAGATAACAATAAAAGGCCATCGGCCAAGTGTCACCCGACGTTTGAAATGTCACAAACTGCAGCCCTCTATTCAGTTTCAGAGTAACTATATGGCCAAAAACAGAAAATATGTGTATTACAGAACCTGGTCAGCAAATAATAACTGAAGCACAATTACTGGGCCTCTATGAAGTTATAAAATACTTAAGTTTAGAAAGGGGCATTTATGTGTAAAACCAGAAAATATGTGTATAACAGAACCTGGTAAGCAAATAATGATTGAAGCATAAGCAGAGACATATACCCCAAATACTGGGCCTGTATGAGGTTATAAAATACTTGAGTTCAGAACTGGGCGTATATGTGTAAAATCAGGCTACTGAAACTTTACGCCGCCCTTACAGAATGCCCAAAACATAAGACTGTATACCCAATAACAAAATAACAAGGGCCATAATCCTCCTAATATGAATCTGATGAAAAAGAACAATGCATTTATGAAAATTCAGCCCATTAATATGAATAGTTCTTGAGTTATCCCTTTACCTTTAAGTGAATGTCTATTATCTATGAAAGGGGAATAACTCTGTCATTAATAAATTTAGCATATCCTAACAATAATCAGAATACTCAATTTACCAAATGCTAATAGCATACCAAATTTCAGCTCTCTCGGTCAAACGGTTCAAAAGTTGGAAAAATACCAAAAACGACAAAGGGCCATAACTTTGTAAAATATAGGACAATTGAAATTCCAAAATCACATGCACATCTTCAGATCATGATGAAACATTCTGCACAATTTCAAGTCAATCTGATAAGAAATGTGACAGGAGTTGCGGGGACAAAATCTGAGTCAGCAAGGGCCGTAACTCCATCAAAAATGGCCGAAACAAAAATAAAAAACCACATGCACATCTTCATATCATAAGAATACAATCTGTAAAATTTCAAATCAATCCGATGAAAATACTTGAGTTCAGAACTGGGCGTATATGTGTAAAATCAGGCTACTGAAACTTTACGCCGCCCTTACAGAATGCCCAAAACATAAGACTGTATACCCAATAACAAAATAACAAGGGCCATAATCCTCCTAATATGAATCTGATGAAAAAGAACAATGCATTTATGAAAATTCAGCCCATTAATATGAATAGTTCTTGAGTTATCCCTTTACCTTTAAGTGAATGTCTATTATCTATGAAAGGGGAATAACTCTGTCATTAATAAATTTAGCATATCCTAACAATAATCAGAATACTCAATTTACCAAATGCTAATAGCATACCAAATTTCAGCTCTCTCGGTCAAACGGTTCAAAAGTTGGAAAAATACCAAAAACGACAAAGGGCCATAACTTTGTAAAATATAGGACAATTGAAATTCCAAAATCACATGCACATCTTCAGATCATGATGAAACATTCTGCACAATTTCAAGTCAATCTGATAAGAAATGTGACAGGAGTTGCGGGGACAAAATCTGAGTCAGCAAGGGCCGTAACTCCATCAAAAATGGCCGAAACAAAAATAAAAAACCACATGCACATCTTCATATCATAAGAATACAATCTGTAAAATTTCAAATCAATCCGATGAAAGACGTAGGAGGAGTTGCGGGGACAAGATTTCGGACGGACGGACGGACGGACGGACGGACGGACTGACACACGGACGGACGAGGGTCATTTCTATAGTCCCCCTCCGCCTACGTCGGGTGACAATAAAAAAATGTACAAGCTTAAGGAAAAAACAAAACAACCAGACGAACTTTTGACTTAAACTCGCAATTTTCATCTCACTGTCCAAGGAATTGTAAGTAGATCAAAATGATTCAGGATCTCCGAAAACTGTTAAAATTGGAAAGCGTTTTGCCTTCCTCCATTTAGACACATTAAGATTCAGACGACATTTCTTTATGCCTCCCCTTGCCGTTTGTCACCCGTCATTCGTCAGCGCTGACAGGCAAGAGAGGATTATTTGATTGATTTTTATTTTTTTATTTTTTTTATTTTTTTGTGGGGGGGAGGGAGAGGTTAACGGCCCTTTGAGACAGTATTTCAGTCTATATTATCGGGCCGTCTCCCAGAGAGAGGGAGAAAGAAGAGAAATAATAGACGAGGGAAAAAATGCCCAAACAGCCCCCACCTGCTCCTAATGCAAGCACAGCAGACCCTTGCCCTATAATGTTCCCAATCAGTAGGACGCCCCGGCACTGGAGGAGTGGGAAAATTTACCTTCGACCTGGCAGTCTGTGGTATAGAAAACAAGCAGTGCATGAGAACTTGAAATTGCTTTTTCACAAGATTTTATTTACACTTTGATTGTTGTCTTGCATTTTAGACTGAAAAAATTGTAAACAATGTCAGTGAATGCATGAATACACTGACGATGTTTGTATACCTAAACAAAGCTACAGGCTTGGGATGGGTTTTTTTTTCGGTTCGGGATTCTACTTTTGATATTGATAATATAATTATTATTATTATTATCTGAGATTGAAAATTATTTTCTCTAAATCAAAACTGAAAATTTATGAACATGAATTAAAACGGGACCAGAACTGTCGCCAGTCTAAACATTTCTTTACGCATCTGCGAATAAAAGACTTTTTTTTCAATTTATTAAATTCGGTTTTAATCGCAAACTGCACTTTTGGTGATGCATAATGCTCCAAAGAATAATATTTCCGGATTCTTGGCTACAAATATGCGCCTAAGGTGGTTTCCCACACTATTAACATTTATATTAAAGTTCAATCACATGCCGTGTGAAACAGCGGGAAAATTGTCTGACGTAAAGTCAAACTTTGGCGTCATTTATCTCAGTTTAACGTCGCGTGTCATAAGGTCGATTTCTATCTGGACGGGCTCATATGTTCGTTGAGAAATAAGAAAACTGATCTTTTATTTATCCTCATTACCCCCTCTTATCTGGAGCTCTGGTGTGAAGAGCTAAACTTCTATGGAGCTCTTTATAAAGAATTTTAACAACAACCACTAGCGTCACATCTTCGCAAACCGAGGGTACTTAATACACTTTGTTCCTTTAGTACCCTTGGCTGACAGCCTATTCGCAAGTCGGATTTCCCGCAGCGCCACCTCCTGGCTGGAGCAAGTTGTACCCTTTGGCGTGTTATTTTTAGCCCAGGCAGAAGATCTGTTGCAAAACATAGTAGTCCCACAACTTCGCATAATTATTCGAAAATATTGATGAATTGGTGAATCTTTACCGTTTATTTTTATTGGTAATTGTTCACGGTAAACATGATATTTTTCTATTATCAAGAGTGCCTTTTATGTGGAAAATGTTTTGTTACAGATAATTTGATTGTATCCAATGAAATGGTGCAGTGGGAAATTCGATTAACATATAGCCTGCTGCCATCAGCCAAGGGTATGTGAGGAACAACAACGACTTAGTACCCTTGGCTTGCGAAGATGCTAGCATCATTGCCCAATGAATGCCAAAAAATTTAAATTTAAATTTTAATATTTATACTGTATTTTATGCAATATATGCTTCCAATCGTAAAGTATGCAAAAAATTTTAAGTACAGAAAATTTTAAAAGCTATGTTTTGTCTTTACCTACAACAGCCATAAGCACAACTAGTGATCATTTGAAGGTAGTGACGTCCAATCAGATTACTCATTTCTTACATCAGTTGATGTCATGACACTCAGAAAACTATCCTTCATCAGCAGATATTGAGTTGCTCCAAATAGGTCCATTTCAGGAGTCAGCAGCAATATTTAACTTTGAAATTCTTGATAGTTACCCTGATCTGAACCGTTATAGTTGCATAGACTAAAGTTGCACAGACTGGTTTCTATGTTTCATATACAGTATTAATCCCAATAAACACCCCTGCTCTAATAAATGCCCCCTGGCACTTTTCCGAAAAATATTGTAATATTAAATTGCATGAATTCCTATTTGCTTCTCTGGCTGAGGTAGCTCTTTGAAATGGCATCAACTCTGAAAGGAAAGAAATTGCTCCTAGAAAAAGGAGGTAAAAATAGTTTCTTCCTCTGCAAGTATACCCACTCACCTTAATACTGTTACAAGAGGTGTTTGGCAGTGGCTAATTTACTACATTTAGGCTCTGAATAACACCCCTACCTTTCGTAAAATGCAACGCCCTTTGTGCATTTAATAGGATTAATACCCTAAGCCACAATATTTACACGAGATATCCCATGAAAAGGGACTTTAAATCATGTGCAACAAATAATCAAATCAGTCTGCATGTCTTTGTCTTTGCACAGTAATCAGGGTCTTCAGTATTCATTTTTAGCTGGTCAGTGTGTCAGTTGGCTTGTTCAGACTTTTGGTTAAGTCTCTCAACACCTGACATAACTCATGCAAAAGTCAAAAAAAAAATTGTGACTTCCTGTTCGCTTGCCTGGACAACAAATCCCTTCCAAATGGGATGTACTCTTAAAGGGAAAAATTTGCTCTTGGGGGAATGAATTTCCTTAAAGAGTTGATCCCAGTGACAAAGAAAGCAAAACTGAAAATTGCAGAGTTACTTGTCCTGAAAGTGCAATCATTCCCCTTAAAGAACAAATGAAAGCCACTGGGTTGGATAAATTAAGTCCTCAAAAATAGATGAATATTTTATTAGATTTTAAATGAGCAAAAATTAACAGACATGAAAACAATGACATTAATATCACCTTTTAAAGATCGCTGTGACAAACAATAGCAGAACATACAAGCAAACATAGCTTAAAATTTCATTACAAAGAGACTAACTTGTTGAAGGTAAACATGTAATAATTCATTTACTTTTCTTCATAGCAAAACTCAAAGACAAACACGATTTCTGTCAGCAAACTATTTTGAAAGACTGTGTACAAAAATGCAATTCAATCCACTTTTCTTCATAGCAATATCAAAGACAAAGCACACTTTTAAAGGTTGAAGAAGACCAAACTTTAGGACAAGTTGCAGAAAAAAGTTTTATGACCGTTTGGAGTCGGACAGACAGACCAAACCCATTACAACAGATCTTGTTGGTTACATTGTGGACTACATGTACATAATGCAGTTTCTAAAATAGGTGTGTGGGTATCTAGGCATAAAACGAGCCATCCTGTATGATACAGTGCCTTACGGATATGCAAGAATAGCCAAGACATAGCTCAGCCTGTACATCACAGCCGTTGTTTGATCAGGGTCTCATGAATCTAGAGATTCTGAAGAATATACAGTAGAGTATCATTATAGCAGTACTCATTATGTCCCCCCACCAAAGGTGAGGGGGGACATATTGTTTTCAGTGCGGATCCCGGGCGTTGGCGTCGGCGTGACAGATTTCTTGCGTGCGCGATATCTCTTGAACCAATGGATGGAATTTCACCAAACTTGCATGGATACATCATTGGGACAAGTTTAAGAGCTGATTAGATTTTGGTGACCTTGACCTCATTTTCAAGGTCACTGGAGGACTTAAATGCTAATTTCTTGTAACCAGTATATCTCCTGAACCAATTGATGGAATTTCACCAAACTGACATGGATACATCATTGGGACAAGTTTAAGAGGTGATTAGGTTTTTGTGACCTTGACCTCATTTTCAAGGTCACTGGAGGACTTAGAGGACAATTTCTTGTACCCACTATATCTCCTGAACCAATAAATGGAATTTCACCAAACTGGCATGGATACATCATTGAGACAAGTTTAAGGGGTGGTTAGGTTTTGGTGACCTTGACCTCATTTTCAAGGTCACTGGAGGACTTAGATGACAATTTCTTGTACCCACTATATCTCCTGAACCAATAAATGGAATTTCTCTGAACTTGCATGGATACATTATTGGGACAAGTTTAAGAGGTAATTAGGTTTTGGTGACCTTGACCTCATTTTCAAGGTCACTGGAGGACTTACATGACAATTTCTTGTACCCACTATATCTCCTGAACCAATGAATCGAATTTCTCCAAACTTGCATGGATACATCACTGGGGCAAGTTTAAGAGCTCATTAGATTTTGGTGACCTTGACCTCATTTTCAAGGTCACTAGAGGACTTAGATGACAGTTTCTTGTACCCACTATATCTCCTGAACCAATGGATGCAATTTCACTTAACTTGCAGGGCTACATCATTGGGACAAGTTTAAGAGGTGATTAGATTTTGGTGACCTTGACCTCATTTTTCAAGGTCACTGGAGGACTTTCATGACATTTTCTTGTACCCACTATATCTCCTGAACCAATAAATGGAATTTCTCTGAACTTGCATGGATACATTATTGGGACAAGTTTAAGAGGTAATTAGGTTTTGGTGACCTTGACCTCATTTTCAAGGTTACTGGAGGACTTACATGACAGTTTCTTGTACCCACTATATCTCTTAAACCAATGAATGGAATTTCTCCAAACTTGCATGGATACATCACTGGGGCAAGTTTAAGAGCTCATTAGATTTTGGTGACCTTGACCTCATTTTCAAGGTCACTTGAGGACTTAGATAACAGTTTCTTGTACCCACTATATCTCATGAACCAATGGATGCAATTTCACCAAACTTGCAGGGCTACATCATTGGGACAAGTTTAAGAGGTGATTAGATTTTGGTGACCTTGACCTCATTTTTTAAGGTCACTGGAGGACTTTCATGACATTTTCTTGTACCCACTATATCTCCTGAACCAACTGATGGAATTTCACCAAACTTGCATGGATACATCATTGGGACAAGTTTAAGCGGTGATTAGATTTTGGTGACCTTGACCTCATTTTCAAGGTCATAGTCATTTATGTAGGATATCTTTAGAACCAGTGGATGGATTTTCTCCAAACTTGAGTAGATATTTTACTTCTTCAGGCTTTTAATTCATTAGAGGGGATGGGAAATGGGCTGATGGGGGGACATCAGTTTTTCTCTGAAAAACATTTCTAGTTATAATGCTATATTGGATATAAGGCTATTGTGTCATGGCTTGCATTGAGACAAAACTACAAAGGAATATAAGGCAATGAGCATTTAATGCTCATTGCCTCATATTCCTTTTTAGCTCGTAACAATATGCATGTAATGCTATTTACGTATAATACAGTGTACCCTCTTTACAACGACGTCATTTGTTCACGAACATTTTGATGTTAAACTGAATTTGCTGTTATAAAGAATACATCTTTTGAGCAATAAAGCATTTCGCGCATATCAAAATGACGTAAATAATTTTGCTGTTGAAATGAGTGTCGTTATAAAGAGGGTTGACTACAATGCTTTTCCATGGACCCCCAAACATAGTGTTATAAAGCATCTGTTCCATATGGAAACAGTGACAACAGATCAGAATGGGGTGGATGTATAGGCTGACAGGTGCGCTGTTCAAAAATGCCATAAGGTATCATTTCTCGAGATGTGGCTCAGTCTTTCTAAAGTGCAAAATCCTGAGGTTTACAATATCTCTGTTGGAGGTTACAAAAATAATTCTATGATATGTGCAAAGTATATAATAGAGGTTTACATTTTTAGTGATATTTGCCTTTATTCTCACTCTACACATACATGACCACATTTTTTGAAGATACATGTATAGCTGAATCAGTATGTCATGGCTGTAATATGTTTGTAGAATCAGAAAATTTTGACTTAGTAAATTCCATCCAAAAATTATTTTATCTGAAAGATACCACTAGCTTGACAAGGTATTCTGCAATATTTTATGAAACATCTTGTTAGATTTTATTGGACAAATGATTATCTTAATACACATATCAAAATGCATTCTTATGTCTTTGGTTTCAACAACTTAGGTGTATGGGTACATTTCAGTGTTGCTCTACCAATTTTACAAGGGGAACCACTTTTGTGACTTCTTGTTTGCTTTCCTGGGTGACTACCTCTTCGCAAAAGAGCTCTCTTATAGGAAAGAATTTGCTCAGGAGCAAATTCTTTCCTTTAAGAGTTGCCCCCATTGAGGAGGGTGCCAAAAATGAAAATGGCAAAGTTGCTTCCCCTGAAATTACCCTTTTACCATAAGTCAACTTGTATAAATTTACAAACACACAATAAATGCAGTAAAAATATATAGATACTATTTTTCTCCAAAAATATTTCTGACAAACACACAGCAGGCTGAGCTGATTCATTAAACAGTTTTGCTTTGACTCGAACTAGATTTCATAGTGCATAAATGCATTCTATAAATATTGTCATAGTTATACCATAGTTTGTCAGCCTGTATCCGTATGGAGAGACAGTCTTCAAGCTTATCTGTATGGAGAGATAGTCCACAAGCTGAGTGAGTATTATGGACGATACAGACAGAAAAACATGGTATAACTAGAATGAGAACGGGGAAGACATAAATGAGCCGCGACATGACAAAACCAGCAATGTGGCATGTGTGCCCAGCGTGGACTCTGATCAGCATGGGCATCTGCCCAGCCTGATCAGAATCTTTGCTCTCCACATAGACTTAGCTTAGACCATCAGCTGCCCTTTAAGTGCACAGGGAAGACTGATCAGAATAGGCTGATGCCCAGGCTGATCTGAGTCTCCGCATGGCAGACATATCATTTTGTTGGTTTTGTCGTGTCACGGCGTAAATACCTTATTATACCACCGTCATCAGCATAGACCTTGCACTTTAGCTACAGATTGCATTTTCTAGGAACTGTGGTATAAGGTTTCACATACCGCTCCAGTATCAAACTGTAACCTTCATACATTTACGACTCAACATACACACAAAAATATAAATTAATAAGAATATAAGTGAATAAAAGAAAGCAGCTAAACTTTTAAATGCAGCCAAAATAATATACCACATTAGTAAAGCATGGTGTAAAAGAAAGATACTCAGACTGCCAAAAATATTTTAGTCATTATCAATAAAAAGAAATGAAAAGCATTACTGATGGGAAGTGATGGGATTAGGTAAATCCAGTTTGTGAGCACTGTTAGTCAGGTTATCTAAGAAATCAAAATAAATAACTGGCGTTGCATGAAAAGGTACTTTATGGAAATGCAAAAAGCTTATGCAGGCATACCCTTGGGAATATATTATATAATGAATGAAGACTGATCACTTTGTACAGATGCACACGTATCTGTTTTGAGTGCTCAATGTATGTGCAAGACTACAGTAACTTTTCATGCAACACCAATCAAATGTTATTCACCACTAAAACACTGTCACTTTCTTGAAACCATCTGCATTATCAGACAAAGGTTCCTTGTGCTAAATGTTAAGAGAGAAAATTACAATCAGCCTGTTTATCTGATCATCATCTTCCCTGTCTTTATGAATTATCTCTAGATCCTGAGGATCAATACTGAGCCGCGACTTGTGAACACCAACAAAGTGGTTGTGCGCCAAGTGCAGACTCAGATCAACCTGGGCATCCGCCCAGTCTAATCAGACTCTTAGCTAAGTGCTTAAAGGGTAGCTAAGGGTCTAAGCTACCTCCGTGCAGACAGCGAAGACTAATCAGACTGAGCGGATGATCTGTGCTGGGCGCACAACCACTTTGTTGGTTTTCTCGTGTCGCGGCACATATAGTGAAACCTTGATGAATAGAACTCTGATCATTCATCAACCAATATGACCTGCTTCTTGAGTTTGTAAGGTACAAAGTGTAACAGTATTAAATGATTTAGGGGATATCTGTACTCATAATTGTCATTTATGAAAGTAAATCATAGGTTTTATGGTCACAAATATTGTTTGTATTACAGAGACACATCAGTGGAATCATAAAAAGACCTGTCTGTTTACATGACAGCTCACCCGATCACCTTGATCATCACATTTAACCAAAACATTTCAGTGCAGGTGCCAACACAGATGCCAGGTTGACACCAATAGCTTGTCCTGTACTTTCTTTAAGGCATACTCAAAACATAATTTGCAACCATAGTCCCACATGACAATTTTCAATACAGTTGCAGAATGGCTTTATTGTTAGATGACTAATCAGTGGTCCTAATAAGAGAGTTACAACATGTATCCTTCAATGATCATAATTATCATATACTCCCCTTAGCTTAACAAGAATTCCACAGATGACTGTGTCTTGCCTGTCAGTGCCTTATTACAAAGAAGTCCCTGTGACTTATAGAGATAAACCAGAAAACTCCACAAATTTATTCCCCTTTCTCCCTACCACCCCTGTCCCTGCTGCCAGTCTGCCCAAACTACCTATGTCTCGCATTCATTCAGTCACAGGGGAAAGCTAAACTTTAAATGATCTGTGACTCGACAAAACCAGCATGTGCGCCCAGCAAAGCCTCAGATCAGCGTTGGCATCTGCCCAGTCTGATCAGATTACGCTTAAAGGGTAGCTAAGGGTCTAAGCTAGCTCCATGCGGACAGCTAAGACTCAGATCAAACTGGGTGGATGCCCAGGCTGATCTGAGTCTTCCCTGGGCGCACATGCCACTTTGTTGGTTTTGTCATGTTGCTACTCAAATGCACTCCTTCATGTTGGCCTTTGACCAGCAAATAAGCTCTGTGCAATCTGATCAGTGCCTTCCTTGCAGTGATGAGCATGATTAGACTGACAACATGGCCTGAACTGGAAAGGTACCTTTTGCAGGTCACAGGCCCATGTACATGACAGCATTTACAGAACTATTCCATATTAAAGAGATTTAAAATATTTCATATAAAGTCACATTAAATATTCTAAAAATCACAGTGTGTAGATGAGGGATTGTGTCTTGAAAGATTGGAGAAAAAAAAAAGACTTTTAAAACCTTTCTTCTCCTTAACCTTAAACTTGATGGGGCATTAAAAGGTATTATGAGTCACGATCAAAAAGTTCTTGGCACCTCCATGTTCTGGAACTTTTACAGTGGATTATAGTTATTGATTTTAAACAGCGATTCAGAGCAACAATCACCAAATTTCGAGAATTTACCTTCAACTTCAAATTGTTGACACCACTTTTTACAGCTATGCCCATGAGTGCACTGTTTAACTCTTTGACCGACCATAACTTATAGAGTAAAAATTTTGCAATTGCTGTCCCAAACGTATGTCCTACTGCATCCCTGTAGGTAATGATGTATGCAAACATAAATTTCTTCCATCTCAAAATTGAAAGCAAATACATAATTGTTAGGAAAAGTCTATTTTGAGAGTTTCTGCAAGCAGTGTACAATTGGGAGTGGCATGCTGTGTGTGCCCAGGATTGAATATCTTTTAACTAAAAAATTATGCTAGGTGTCAACATTTATTTGTGTGTAAACATTGTTTGATTTTGCCGACAATGTTCCCAGCAAACATGAAAATAAGACGTAGGTCTCTGAATTTCTGGGTTGCAAACTTTAAGAGAGCCACCATATGTCAACATATTTTACATTTCCATCAAACCACTGGCAACTCATCATACTTGCATGTACTACAACAAGACCCATTTAAATCTTGTAGCATATGAGGAATGATATTTTAAAGTAATGCAAAAACATAGATTTTAAATGTAACTTTAAAAATATGCCACCCCTCTTGTGTTAGAGGCACTGTATATATGAAAACTTTTGCCAGAAATGTTTGAAACATCCACAGAAAGCTAGTGAATGACTAATAATTACATTCACATTACGCATGCTGCCCAGATTCACTAAAGATATCTTGGGCCAAGAATTTTTTTTATCATCCCTTGTACACATCTGTGGATCCAGATCAGACTGCTGTCAAGGAGCAAGACCTCCAAGACATAAAAATGTGTCTGACTTTCTATAATAATAAAATTTTCTTTAATTCTTCAAATTTGAATTAGCTAAATTTTCTGTACAAAGATAAACCAATAAATGTATCTACAGGCAAAATGTAGACTGGGAAACTGGTCAGAAGAAATCTGGTTTTCATTTTCTCGTTTTACCTCAATGTTTTTAACCCCAAATAGCCCCTAACTCAGTTTATGGTTAAATATCACAAGATTCACAGAGAATCTGGAATGTATGGCAAAGATAAGCTAACGAATAAATAGCACATGTCCCGAGATTCTGTCCGTGGAGAGCTATGGTCACCGCAACATCTTCCGGAATTCTTCAATGGCATGTATACTTGAGGATAATCTGAAAAGGAATTACAATTACAATAAACATAGAGATACCCTAATGTGCTTAAGTATTGGGACACCTAAAATAATGAATTTTCCATTTGTCCCAAATGGAAAATTCATTATTTTTAGGTGTCCCAAATTATACATACATTAAGGTATTCGTTGATAATTCTGATGCTTTTCTGTAATTCCTCCATAATATCACATGATGTGGCCGTCATTCAAACTGCTTTAGTGAGGTATTATAATGCGAGTTTATCTAGAATCTTTCAAGGGAGTGACTGTGGGGGAAAAAATCCATCCCGATGGTCAAAACTCTGCATCTTGAGGCTTGTCATGTGATGCTAATAAGTGATTACAAGATATGGAACACCGGATGGAACTTGAATTTACCGAAACGCTCTTCAAATCTTACTTTTCCTTTCCCTCTAGGGCAGACTGTGCAGGCAGTGCATAGCTGCAATAGCTAATTTTACATTAGAATCGTCCCACATTGTGGCAATTCTAATTCTATATGATGTCACAACGTTGTTTTTCAAGGAAACAAGAGCTTCGCAAGCAGTGCATAATATGCCTATTTCAGTGTCATAAAGGAGTTACAGAATGAATATTTTTATCCATACCACACACCCATGACAGATTTTTCTACTTGCATACCTACTGGTTTAGAATGTTCGATTATATATGTACAACTCATTTACGTTTACAGTTTTAGAGGTTTGTTTTGTAATATTGAAAGAAACAAACACCATCAACTGACAGTTCTTTATGTTGACGTGACTTAATATAAACTGACATCGTTCTAAGGAATTACTCAATGCTGCAGATACATGACCTCCTATATGACCAAAAACACCATTGCATTGACCACACCTGATATCTTTTTTTTATCCCATGCTAGCGTAATGGAAGTTTGGCTAACCCATCGAAAAATGGTGAATATCCTTATCACATTCCTGTAAGCACTCAGCTTTGCAAAGGAATGCTGAAAATTCAACTTACCTGGCAAATGCATTTATAAGTGAGACAATCTCTGTTCTTCTAAGCTGGAACTTTCTTTTAGCGCCTGCATTGACAGTGGATAATGGTCCCATGCCATCACCAGAAAACAGGATTTTTAATGCTGTTCCCATACCCTGGGTCTGAAATGTAAGCCAATGTAATCAATCAAAGTTGACGAAACGAAACATATCTGATGATAATACCTATCTATTTTTTCATCATGAAACTATATTAAAATTGTCCCACACTGCAGCTATTCTAATGTGATGCCACAAAGCTGTTTTTCAAGGAAAAAAAGCAAATTCATTTAAAAAGCAGTTTAACGTAACAGGAATGATTCCGGGAAACATACCTCTATAAAACATGCTGATGCATAATGACATGGCAATTCTAATGACAGGCAATAACATATGACAGAAATGGCATCAAAATTATTATCAAGAATACTTTTTACCTGTAATTTTCCCCAGACTTTACACTTATCACAGCCCACACAATCCATTATGCGAGTTATATTTCGAAAATGATCTCGGAATTCTTTCTGAAAACATAAAACACAATCCATTATTATACTGTTAATGGCACAGCTGTTTCCCTGGAAAGTGCACCCGTTAACCATAAACATGCTAGGATTGTATTGTGAACATACATATTCTGGTCATGGCAATATGTAATTTGCCCAGAAAATAATTGAATCTTGAGGACTACAAAAAAGAAAGTGTACAGTCCCTGACCAGATTGCATGTGAATGCAGACAGTTTCGTATCCCTTAGACAAGTTTCTTTATGCAACTCAATTATTCATTTAGAATACATGTCATGTACTGTGATTTCCTAACCACCCCAAATGTCTAGATCTGTCTTTAAGATGTCTAGAGTTTGGGGATTGTTTTGGATAGTTAAACCCAATCTTATAATAAAATCAATACAACTGCTCTATATGAGCCGCGACACAACAAAACCAACAATGTGGTTGTGCGCCCAGTGCAGACTCAGATCAGCCTGGGCATCCACCCAGTCTGAGCAGACTCTTTACTAACCGCTTAAAAGGAAGCTATGGGTCTTAGCTACCTCCATGCGGACAGCGAAGACTCTGGTCAGACTGGGCGGATGCCCAGGCTGATCTGAGTCTGGCTGGCCGCACAACCACATTGTTGGTTTTCTCTTGTCATGGCTCATATATTTGAGGTCATTTTGAAGGGGAAAATGTCTCCACCTTATAGCTGAATAAACTGGGTAATAAAGATGAGTCTCATCTTATGAAACAGGACCTTAAGTCATGTGTATACTAAATACTCCAAATCAGCCAGCACATCTGTTCAGATTGGTCAGAGTATTCACTCCTCACATTTTAGATTTCTTACTATTCATGGATGGTGAAAGGGAAGACTTAGATCAGACTGTGCTGAGTAATCTGTGATTTTTCTGCACACACATGCCTTTAACTCTTTTTTAGACTGGAACCCCATTTTAGGAACATAATTATGCAAAATGTGCAGACTCAGATCAGACACTGCAGAATGCAGCTTCTTATCAGGGTCTACAAGTTTCCTTGAAAATTGAAACATCCACCAGAAACCCCTAAAACCAGAAATGGACACATCCAAATGATAAGGATGAACAAGTCTACTATTTCATATGCAAGAAACTTGGATAATTTTACAAAATTAATATATTTTCTGACATAAACTTACCTTTAATTTTTTAGATTCTTTTGGATTTCCTTGAAAAAGTTTACTTTCATCAAAATGATCTGGAAACTGTCTGTAATTGAGGTAAAAGGATGGACGTCAGACAAAAACAATATGACTGGTGACTGTTTCTTTTTTCATATAAATAGTATCATGACAGATTTCATTTTGATGAATACTAACATTGTGTATGTACATTTCACAAAGGACCTCTGACGGTTGTAATATTAATTTGCCTATAAAATCAGTCAAAATTAAATTTTTGATATACCTAAGAATTTCTCTTGAAATTTGTTGTTCTCAACTTCCCCTAACTGGCTATGAATTTAATTTCTGATTTTTTAGCACATAGACTTCAATTTTTGGTGGAAAAAGCCAAATTCTACCATTAAACGTAATGGAAACAGGAAAAGTATTTTTAAGATACTTTTCCCCCCGTGCCTCAGCTAGCCACTTCGCATGTATGTGTGTACTATCATAATACACATTATATGTGAGTGGCTTGCTGAGGCACGGGGGGAAAAGATAGTCTACAGCTGAAAAACTGAAAAAGTGGGTGGGGTACTTACACCTTTTATATCTATAAATAGGCTAAGGACCTTATTATTGAAAAGATATTGCTTAATACCAGTAATAGTAGTGTGTATGTCAGTTTAAGCATAATTATCAATTAAAATTTCGATATATTGGAAAACCAAAGAAATGGACTTATTTTCAGAGACTGAAAAAATCACTTACCCCTCTTGATAAAATCAGTTTAAGTTAGTCATGAGGCATGCTAATTTTTCAAAATCACTCTTAAAATGTCTTTACAGTACACAAGTCTACATATTAATGCCAAATATTTCAACTTTTGCTGCCTGAGGAAGGTGCAATAATTTGTCGAAAAATAGGCAAATTTGCATTGATACTGTCAGAGGTCCTTAAAATTGGATGCATTTTGAATTTCGAGAATTCCCCAAAATGATATTTCACATCTGTCTGCATGCTTTAACTGAAACAGAGTTAAACCGCCAAACTTGAAGGAAGTTAATTCTGCCAACAAAGTAGATGCCTGAAAGGTAATAAAACCGAGTCTGCAATTTTCATTTCTTTGGTGTATTCCTTGTTCCATATGTCCTGCTTTATTTCAGAACTTACTGTATTAATCCTAATAAATGCCCCTGCTCTAATAAACACCCCCTGCCTCTTTTCCGAAAATAATGTTATATTTATTCGACAACCAGGTAATTTGGGTCTACTCTTCAAAGAAAGAATTTGCTCCTCTAGAGGAGAAAAAAGGGAAAATAGTAGAATTACTTCCTTTGAAAGTATATCCATTCACCTTAAGACTGTTTATTAGAAGTTTTTAGGCAGTGGCTGATTTACTACTCTTTAGGCTGTAATAAATGTCCCCTTTCGTAAAATGCGTTGCCTCTGGGACATTTAATAGGATTAATAAGGTATTTAACTTCACTGCAGCTAGTGTTAATGCTGCCGTTAAACTTCGCCCTGTATTTCATCACGGTGTGGCTTATATAATTTCTGATCCTTTGGAATAACTGAGTTTATTCAGAGTCATTTTGAAAACAAAGTTCTGCTTCAGGTGTGGCCATTGTTGCACATTTTAATACTGCTCATGAACAGACGCAATTAAACCTAGTAAATTCGGTGAATTTATATAACCACATTATGCTGATACATATTTAGTTTAGCCGGGCCGCATAGCGCAATCGGTAGGGCACCTGACTCATAAGTCAGAGGTCCTGGGTTCGAAACCCGGTCTGGCCACATACTTTCGTTTCTCCTTCCGCTGAATCAAGAAGGGCAGTTGTCAGTTACCGGCGAAAGTATGTGCAATTAGTACTGGTTAACCGCTTAGGAGGTCTAAGCCTGCCCAGGAATAGTGTGGTTAGGTTAACTGACCGTCCCGACATGACCTTCGCTGTTTGCCGTGGACGTTAAGCAACAAACCAATCAAAAACTAGAAACATGGTAACTAATAGGGCCCCGCCTTTATGAAACTGTTGACAACATTTAAGTCATATGTGCCCAACCAGAAATAACAATACCAGCTTTCTGTTATCATGTTGTTCCTTCATATTCAATATGTTGTTTGAAATTAAGCCTCTGGTAGTGTCATCAAGATATGGGCAAAATACCAAATCACGATTAAAACATGGGCAACAACTCTATGAAGTACTTAAAATGACAAAGGGTTATAACTCTGTTAAAAATGAAGTTGTAGTTATGGTTCTTTTTCTCTACACATTGTCCGATGATGTTTATATTTGTACAAAGTTTTGTGAAAATATCTTCAACAATTTTAAAGTTAGAGGTTGAACATGTTTTCCAGACTGTCAACTAGAACGGGGAATAATTCCATAAAAAATGTAGACGAAGTTTCAGTTCTTATTCTCTGCTCATTGTCTGATGATGTTTTATATTATGTACAAGTTCTATGAAAATATCTTTGATGCTTTGACTGTCAACTAGAACGGGGAATAATTCCATAAAAAATGTAGACGAAGTTTCAGTTCTTATTCTCTGCTCATTGTCTGATGATGTTTTATATTATGTACAAGTTCTATGAAAATATCTTTGATGCTTTAAAAGCTATACAGCAGACACGATTTCTATATTCAAAAAAATTACAAAGGGACATAATTCAGTAACAAGTGTAGGCAGAGTTAGGATTCTTGTTCTCTGCACATCGTCTGATGATGATTTACAGTAAAAATTACAAAGGGGCATAATTCAGTAACAAGTGTAGGCAGAGTTAGGATTCTTGTTCTCTGCACATCGTCTGATGATGATTTACAGTTGTACCAGGTCATTATTATCTCAAACGGTTTCAGAGTTAAAAAGCGGACATGATTTCTGCCCTCAAAATTTCAAAGGGACATAATTCAGTAAAAAATGTAGGCAGAGTTAAGGTTCTTGTTCTCTGCACATCGTCTGATGATGCCTTACATTTGTACCAAGTCTCGTGAAAATATCTCTAACGGTTTCAGAGTTATGAAGTGGACATGATTTCTGTACTCAAAATTACAAAGGGGCATAATTCAGTAAAAAATGTAGGCAGAGTTATGGTTCTTGTTCTCTGCACATCGTCTGATGATGCTTTAAATTTGTACCAAGTCTCGTGAAAATATCTCTAACGGTTTCAGAGTTATGAAGCGGACACGATTTCTGTACTCAAAATTACAAAGGGGCATAATTCAGTAAAAAATGTAGGCAGAGTTAAGGTTCTTGTTCTCTGCATATCGTCTGATGATGCTTTACATTTGTACCAAGTCTCGTGAAAATATCTCTAATGGTTTCAGAGTTATTGAGCGGACACGAAATGATGACGGACTGATGGACAGACGGACAGACAGACAGACGGACGGACAAGGTGATTACTATAGGGCCTCCACAGACTTCATCTGGCAGGGTGCTAAAAAATATTTAGTTTAAGTTTCATCAAGTTTCGATCATTAGTTACTTAGTTACAGCTCATTTTACTGATTTTAAGTCCATTTAAGGGCAATAACTCATGCACTACTGAATCCAATCTGATGAAACTTCACGTGCATCAGTGCGTTATAGTAATATATATTTAAGTTTCATCTACTGGTTACTTAGTTAAGGCTCCTGACAGCTGGACAGATGATTGGATGGATGGATGGTGGGACAGATGTGGAGAAAACTACCCAGCCTTCGGTGGGGGAAAACAAATCTGCTGTTTTCAGTTCTTTGGCATATTCCTTGCTTCCAAAGGACATAACTTTAAGGAACTTATCTGGGCTACTATTATGACATGCTGACAGGCAAGTCCAATTTTTACAACATGCCATAAAAGTACCCTTCTGCCGATTCTATAAAAAGAACTGGCAGAGAGTTACTATTATGGTATGCTATAAAACTGTACTACCCCTATTGTTTATGCACTGTTCTTGTGACATGACTCCAATACAAAATCAATGCAAAATATTAAAACTTACTTTATGACTTTTAGGAGATCAGCAACTCCTTGTTTCACATCTTTATCTTCTTCTGGATTTCCAGTAAAATATTCTTCCTGTTAACATAGGAAAAATACTTGAGCATTTTGTAAATCAACTTTTTAAATATGCAGCAGTATGTTATAAACTCTAATATGATTTTATAGTTTTTTTTTTTTTTTTTTTTTTTTTAACAAAGCTCGTTATGAGAAAAGTCGCAGTTTGTAGCCTCTGGGATGACGATACTGACTGTAATATATAGCAAGCAACACAAAATTCTGGAAATATGGTATATTAATCATGTAAATTTTCATGTCCTTCCTACAGTATGTTGTGTAAATGGTAATACATGTACTGTATTGTAATATTCAAGAACAAAATCTGATTATATCAAACTTTTGATTTCAATTGCCAAATGCCTATTTTGATTCAATTTTTTGAATGTTTATATATCAAAAAATTACTGTAGTATAAGACTGTTTTTTTTGCCTCCAAAACAATCCTGAAAATCTAGATCCATCTTATAAGATGGATCCAGATTTTTGTGATTGTTTTCCTCCAAAATAATCCCAAAAATCCAGATTCATCTTTCTAGATCTGCCTTATAAGATGGATCTAGATTTTTGGGATTGTTTGGAAGGGAAAACCCATCTTACAGCAGAATTACACAGATATTTGGGGTCATTCTAGGAGGCAAATACCCATCTTACAACCAAATGAATATGGTCTGCCTATTTTGTGATATAACAAGAAATGAATAGCAAAATGGCACTTCTAACTAGTCTACTTACCATATTAATCCTAATAAATGACCTTGCTCAAATAAACACCCCTGCCTCTTTTCCGAAAATAATGTTATATTATTATACTATTGCATGAATTCTCATTTGCTTCCCTGGATGAGGTAGCTCTGAAATTCGGTCTACTCTTAAAGGAAAGAATTTTCTCCTAGAGGAGCAAATTCTTTCCATTAAAAGTTGATCCCTACTGAGAAGGGAGGCAAAATAGTAGAGCTGCTTCTGCAAGTATACCCACTCACCTCAATACTCTTAAATAGAGCTATTTGGCAATGGCTGATTTACTACACTTTAGGCTCTAAATTTACACCACCATTTCATAAATAGAAACACCCCGGGGCATTTAATAGGATTAATATGGTATTTATTTCTCATACATGTTCTAGGTAAGGTGCTGCTTTAGCAAGAGCTCTAAGCTCCACGAGGTAGGTGAAGTATAAATTTTTCAATCTCTGTGGTCCATCTTCATGACCTACTTTTGGATCAAATCTACTCTGGAATTCTTCTAAGTTTGGTCCCCATTTTTCTTGTCCATAACAAGTTGTTGCTGGAATGATCAACATAACAGAATCACTAAAAATATGATAATCCCCAAATATGGTTTGTAATATAAATCACTAAATTAAAATCCTCATTTGTATGAAAAGATTTTTGTACACAAATTTAATTTCTTGCATCCAAAACAGAACTGCAGCATGCAGAGGCATTTTTCTTCACACTCAGAAAAGAAATGAGGGGAGGATTTCTGTTCATTCTGCATAAATACAATGCATTTAGTAATGGTGAAATCATTGAGTTTTGATTCAAAGCACTGCAGGGTAAATGTGAATTTTGTATCATAATGTGGTAAATAGAGTCTTGCATTCAAGACTTGCTCATGTATTACTTGCATCTAATCTTTTCCCAAGCTTGTTTATTTCAATAAAACAAATTATTACACAAGGAGGGCATAAGACCTTCAATGCAACAAACCTGGAAATAGGTATTTGGCACTAAGATGGATGTTGATACTAGTGTGTAGCCCAGAAACCATTCTATAGAATGCTCGCTTCTCCAAACATAAGCCTGAAACAAAACAAGCTTTCTTGTAAAAAAGGAATCTTTCCCTTTTATTTTCATCGCTAATTATACAATTTCAATTTGCAAAACTTTGTTGTGAAATTTAAACTCTTGTGAGAATAGCCAATGATTTGCAATATGTCTCAAAATTTTGTTACTTTGCAAATAATACCAATACTCTGAGTAGTGCCAATTTGCAAAAAAAACAGTGTAAATTTATTTTCAGGCATTGTAGAGTGTTTGTTTCAAAGTCAAATGACTTTACCAAACCTGAAAGTATTAAGTCAATAAATTTTGTGTCAGTCACAGATCTGTGACCACTAGTCTTGCCTAGCTATTTTTGCTGGTTCCATAGTCAATCCTACAAAGTACATGTATCTGTTTGCTATTGGGGGAAATCATCAAAAATTTCTTATAATGCTTATAATCCTAATGAAAACAACTCCCTATCCAAACTAGTAATTCAATCTCTCTGAATGATAAGCTTTTCCCCTTTCTTAAGAGCAGTCACCTATGCAAAGATAGACAACCATCAGACCAGACCAGAGTGGTCTCCCTTTTAGATGTATTAATACACTTCAATGGAAATTAGTACTTCATAGTTACCCCAATTATTCCAACAAGTAAGACTGTACTTCTAGTACAGACCAAGATTAAACAGCAGTCTGATCATGGTCCACATAATTTGCCAACAGTTATATAAAACATTTGAGCCATGACACAACGAAACCAACAAAGTGACATGTGCCCCCAGCGAAGACTGGTTCAGCCTGGAGACCCGCCCAGTTTGATCAGAGTCTTTGCTTTCCGCATGGAGCTAGCACAGACCCTTAGCTACCCTTTAAGTGCACAGCCAGGACTCTTGTCAGACTGGTTGGGTGCCCAGGCTGATCTGAGTCTTCCCTCGGCTCACATGCCACTTTGCTGGTTTTGTCGTGTCGCAGCTCATTTAATTTGAAAAATGGATGTCAGAAGTCAAAAATTATCAGTTCACTCATACAGCCTATTGTTTTTTATCTGTTTCTTACAGACAACAACTTCTGACATTTAGAACTATTAACTAGGTAAAATAATTTTGATCATGTCCAGTTTAACAGCTGAACTGACAGTTATTAAGCTTCAAAAGCCCAGCCCAAGATCAATGGATAAATATCAAAGAAGAAGAGAAGGCATGCAATTTATAATACAGAATCTCCCACTAAATTTTCAGCCTTCTGGTTGCAAAATTACATCCTTGTCCAAAAATAAAACACAGTGTTTTAATTATTAAATTATTTGTATAGGGATCATAAATGCTTTTTTCATGCACTAACATTTGCCAGGTCAAAGTTGTTTGGGAATGAAGTGTCAACTGAGTGTTCAAACTTCTTTCATGAAGGACCCGACAAACGTTATTGCAATGTAATGAAACTGTATGATCACTATTCTTGCATTTTATAGTGTGAGTTCATTGATTAACTTGACAATGTCTGGAAAATCATAAAAATTGTAGTGCCATGTATATTGTCACATGTTTCTGCGAAAAATAGAATGGCTCTGATGCTAATGAAAGTGAAACAAAATGCTCATCCCCGGTGCCAATGTAGGTAATGTCAGGTAACATAATGTAAACAAGTTATGATGTTCAAAAAGCATAAGAATTCCATGCTTAAAACAGAGACTTTGTTCCATTTAAGCATGGACCCAAACAATTATAAGTAAAGTTGCAATGCAAGAATATATTTCCATTGGCAACACAATGTTGACACAATGTTGTATCAATGTCACAGTATCCGAACGTACTGTACCATATCTTCCGGGCTTCATAGCGTTGAATCGAGAGTACAAGCATTCGCTTATAACCAGAAGTCGGAAATCGTTACTCTTTGCGGTTTTGTCTCGCATATGCTGCTTCAGTTATAGTTATCCAGCTTCGTAAATGTAAAGAGGTAAGTTTAATATACTTTGTTCTTCGGTGTTCTTCTTTATTGCTCTGTAGAATGAAAAACTCCTTACCGTCACAGAAATTTTATTCCGAACAGTTTAAAATAAGACGAACTTGTGTCGTGCTAACCCCAGCTATCACCCCATTATCGTAACTAACAAACTGTAGATTAATTACGCCTTCCGTTAATTTTAAAGATTTTTCATAAAACATGTAAGAAAAGGCTGAAAATGGTTTTAGAATCATGCCAAGGGCGATTTGAATACTGTACGCCTTACTACCTGCCTAGTGTACGCCTTGCTTGGAGTACATGATGAAGTTACTAACTTCAGATGAGATTTGTCTTCATTGTATAGACTGTACATTAACATATCACTGAAGGCCCTTATTATGTTCCTGGTTACCTTGTACTTTATTGGAAAAGTCTTCAGACCTTTCCACTGTGTTCACTTTACAGGCAGGGCATTTTAATCTGGTTCTGCATGTATTACTCCTAACTCTGTGTCATCGCCGGCATAGAAAAAATCGATAAAGCGAGGTCCATTCAAAAATCACAGAGCTTATTAAGGTACGGTAGGTAACAATATTTATTGCAAATTTTCACTGTCTTGAACAGCGTACGGCGTATTATTTTTTGTTGAGCATTGCACATTTTATCAACCAAACGAACTCATATTTTTGTAAATATGAATTGCCCTACTACATCGTATTAGCAGCTTAAAACTAGACACAACGTTTCATTCCCCGATAGGTATTAACAATCAATAACGATAAAGCTGATGCGCCGTACCTTAGTAAACACTAAGATTTTGAAGCTGGGTTTATCTTTCTCTCTTGTTTTTCAAGTTTAATGCATTATTCATGTTTGCAAATAAGAATTGTTTCACCTAATCTTATAAGTAAGCTTAACGGAAAGCAATTCTCTTTAGCCAATGAAAATGCCACAGCCATATAAGAATAAGCAAAATTTTGTGCCTCAGCGCACACATGTGCTTGCTTTTATAGGTTCTTTCCTTTGGAAGGGACAAGTAACACAACACATGTTGTGCTATTACCACTCCTTATTATCTCATCGGGCTGGGAGACTCATGGAGGCCCGGTCATGGAGGTAGTAGCGTCTTATTTCCTTCCAGCAAGTCAATTACTTGCCCACTGCCTAAGATATAAACGGCAAGACTCAAAGAGGCAATATAATTTGGCCTATCCCTAACCTACAAGGGCGCCTTAATCTAGCTGTTATACCAAGCTGAGCAGGGCTCGCTCGGGTATTACCGGTAGCACTTGACTCAGATTCGAGTTCTATCCTTGCCATCGACTTCTTCTATGAAGACTTCCGCCATATGATTCTGTGTTCACTGGTTTTGTTTAATCTTTAACCGATCCTTCGTTAGGAAGTTGAGATTGCAGTAGCATCACTGAAATAAGGGAAGTCTGCCGGAGTTGATAATATACCAGCTGAACTTGTTCCAGCTGGCGAGGAGACCATGACTGATGTTTTAACGAGATTTGTAACTAGATCTAGAGATTGGCCTACCCCATGAACTCAGTCAATGATTATTAAACCCCTGACTAGGACAACCTACAGCTCTGCAAGAACTAAAGAACGACCAGCTTCATCAGTCATTCAAGCAAAGTCATGCTGATAGTCATCTTGAACAGGCTTAACCCCCAAGAAGAACAGGCTGGGTTCAGAGCCGAAAGGAGCACCACAGAATAGATCTTTGCATACTTTTTACTTCAACTTCGGAATTCCACAGGTGCTTTGCATTAATTTTATACCTATGCAATTTTTTCATAAGTCTTAGCATACCCCAAAGTGCATTCTAGATTCGGCTGAAAGTCTTAGTTGTCAAAAAATCTTACACTTAGCGTGGGAATAAATAAAGGGACACTGCTAAGGATTGCTGAGAAGCGATTTTGCAACCTATCAAAGTTATCTTACCATATTGACAAGTGCTGTAATGCTTCCACGTAGTTAAAGTCGATTTTGCGGTGCACATGAATATGATAATGAAAATTTGAGATCGACATTTCAATAACAAATATTTAAACATGTTATATTAAATGAGACCCAGGAAAAAATCCTTCCTGTCTAAAAATATTTACTCTTAAAAAGAGCCAGAGGAGACCTTCTTCGGAGCCAAATAGTAAAGATCCTGATGTTAAAACCGCTAGGCTTGCTTTAGACATTTAATAAATAGAATGCCTGTTTTATCCAATTTGTGAGCTATTGAAAGAATGCTTTTTACGGTATTTTTACACTGACAACTGGAAGGCAGGACAGAAGAGAGGGGTGGACATAGTATACCTATGCCAGTGTTTCATACGTCTTACTAAATCCCTATTTGTTGAATTACATGCTTTGAAACTAAGGTGCTGGCTTTTATTCTTTCTTAAATTTATCATTTTCCTCCTGTTAATATTCTAGCAAAGCACAAAAATGAGTTTTTAGAAATGTAGAACCTTGCATAGAAATATATAGAACGTCTAGTTTTTCCTATCTTTTATCCAAGCAGTGTACCTACCAGAAAGCATTTGTTCACACCTTTTCGCAGTAACAAAAATGGATGAATGAAATCACATGTTAAATCTTGTTAAATGATTAAGACGGGAGATGAAAAAAACAAACAAATCGAAATTTAAACTTTTTTTAAAGCAAAACTTTAGTAAATTACCCCACCCCTCTCTTCCGTCACGTTAAATTTCCAATTATCAGTGACTAATCGCAAGCGAAATGATATGAAAATTATATTTGTGAAAATAGGTTGCAGATGGGAAAATAGAGATATTCTGTTTACTAAATTTCTAAAGCAAGCTGAGCTGTTTCTAGCACTGGACCTATGCTAATTTTCTGAAAGATGGTCCTGCCTTGCTCTTTTAAAAGTTAAATATTTGCTTACAGAAAAGAAATGTATGCGAATTTTCATTATATGTAACATGTTTAAATATCTGTTATTGAAATGTCGATCTCGGTTTTTCATTACCATATTCCTCTACACCACGGAAATGACAAAAACTACAAGGAAGCAATTTATTACTTGTCAACATAAATAAGATAACTTTAATAGGTTGCAAAATATCTTCTCCGCAATATTCAATATAGCGAACTTTTCTGGAATCCTAAGCAGTGTCCCTTTATTTATTCCCATGGTAAGTGTAAGATTTTTTGACAACATACACTTTCAGCCAAATCTAGAATGCACTTTGGGGTATGCTAAGACTTATGAAAAAATTGCATAGGTATGAAATTAATGCAAAGCACCTGTATATGAAAGGTACATACAGCATCAGCAAAACCTATACCATGTCTTCATTGATTTAAAAAAAGACATTCTTCGGCATGCGGTATGGGCCACCATGCGGAAGTACAATATCAGTGCAAATCTTGTTCAAACCATTGAGCAGCTCTACAGCAAGGCTACAAGTGCAGTCCAGATGAATGGCAGCACGGGAGAAAGGTTCATAAGAATAGTTTGAGTTAGGCAAGGATGTCTCCTGTCACCCACCATCTTCAGCATAAAGTATAAGATAGAGATAGTGCTGAGAAGACAAAACTAATGACAAACAGCGAAAATGGCATCCAGAGGGAGATCACGGTAAAAAGAAAGAAGCTGCGTACCGTAACAAGCTTCAAATACCTTGAGGAACTTGTCTCAGATGATGGCTCAAAACCGAAGGTTCTCTCTAGGACTGAACAAGCCACCGCAGCTTTAACAAAGCTTAAGCCAAGTTGGAGAGATAGCAACGTATCTCTTTGATCAAAGGTGGAAATGATGCGTTTCCTTGTCATTTCCGTTTTTCTGTATGCCTGTGAATCATGGACCTCGACAGCAGAGTTAGAGAAAAGAATGCTGACCTTTGAGATGAGATGCTACCGAAGGTTACTGAAAAGTTTGTACACGGACCACATAACCAATGAGGCGGTTCGCAGAAAGATCCAAGCAGCTATTAGAGAATATGATGAACTCCTGACCATAGTCAAGAAACAGAAACTAAGGTGGTTTGGCCACATCTCAAGGTCTTCTGGTTTAGCAAAGACGATTCTACAGGACAACTAGAAAGGGAAAGAAGAAGAGGTAGACAGAAGAAGAGGTTGGAAGACAACATTAAACAGGGGACAGGGTTTGATTTTGCCAGTTCAACTAGAGCAACTGAAAACAGGACACGGCAAAAAGAGATTGTTGCGAGGTCATCTGTGGTGCTCCAACGACTTTGCAAGGTTAATGGATAAAAAGAATAGAATAGATGTAATCCACGTTTGTGGATACGTATGCAAGTTTTTAAAACCTAAACGCTGGGTAAACTAGTATAAGCATCACTAAATTGCGAATAAGACCCATGACCATTGTGACTATTATCTCCATTGACTACTTAAAATCGCACACATTGTAATGAGGCCGTTCAGATCCTTACCGTTTCTAGGAGCCCCGGTAGCTTTGTAGCTTGAGGGCTACTGATCTAGCCGTCCCGGGTTTGAGCCCTTCTGCTGGGCCGCTAGAGGCGAGAATCTTTCTAACTGTGAACGGGGTTCCATTGCACACAGCATTTTATTATCACCCTCCCATCGTCCTGATATACTGTTAAAAAGGGCGTAAAATCACAAGTCATCCAACCATCCATACCGTTTCTGCTTTAGAAAGTGATTGGCAGCTGTATATACAGTACTGAGGTATTCGTTTATGACCATTAAGTTAAATCTAAAATGCAGTTACATTATATGCAGCAGGTCCTGATTGAAATCTGTCTACTAAACTATATAAGACACTGCAGCAGACCTTTCTATGGGGTTCTTTTTAAAGAAGCCAACTTTATTTTAGACTAAAATATGTTCTACCTTTTAACGTTGAAATCACATTTTGTTTTGTCTTTTTGATTAAGTTAATTCCAAAATATTAATAGATAAAAAAATAAAATGATATATAAATTAAAAATAAAACCTTAGGTAGACATCCATCTGTTTCAAACCTCCCGTCTGAATATGCAGGGCCGATGGAAGGCAAACTGCATATGAGCGTCTGAGTCCAGAGAGCGAAATTTTAACGTGGGATCTAGAATCACTCGATGTACAAACTTAGGCGCAACGCCGATATATGTTAAAATCGTAGAACGGAAAGACCTATGTCACTGAACCTTGGTAAATGGCATTTGACACTTAGGCTTGTCATAGTTCATTTAAATGAGGATCCTGGATTATCTGAAGGTCAATTCTGCATTCTTATGATTGCTTTAACTTTAGATTTTTGTAAGTTTCTGCTCTTGCCTAAATGGGTTTTGCAAAATTTGTAAATATTCAAGCAAGGCGTCTTTTCGCGGCGAAAAGACGAAATGGCACAAACCAGCCACAGACGAAATGGCACAAACCAGCCACCATATCATTAGGTATTCGAGTCCTATCAAGCTTGTATAAATAATGACCCTGGGTTGTCATTGACCATTGACCTATTTTAGAGCAAGGTCAATATTTTTTCCTTCGGAAGAAATCACCTCAATATTTGACTGCGTGCAAGTGCGGGTTTAATTTTGTAAATAAATAATACAGTTGTACTGTTATCTGTACAACAAATTACTATGCTAAGCTTAAGAAATGTTGCATGTACAGCCTCCTATGAGGAATTGTATACATAAGGTACCCACTATCTAGCAATTTGATAGTATTTGAGCCCGAAAAAATATTATTAAATTCCTTACGCTAAAAGAGAATCTATAACAAGTACCCGGTCTTCATCCGAAAGCAACGTGCATTTTTGTTCTATTCTGTAATCTAGCAATGTCGTTGGTGCACTACAGATGGCTTTGCAACAAGCACCACTGATGGCTTTGCAACAATCTCTTTACACCTTGTCCTAGTAGTGCTGGCAAAGTCCATCCCTGCCCAATTAAACGCTGTCCCAACATCCCCATTTCTGTATACCTCTTCTTTTTTACCCCTTCACTGTCGGGCCTCTGCCCATCGGGTCCCGCGAAAAAGATGGGCTGCCTAGTGCCTCTGCGGCAGAGCTCCTCGTAGCAGCAGGACCTGAGTGTCAATTATCTCAAATCGGATAAAAGTCCTATGAATTCGGAGGCAAGGTCTTAACATGAGTTAAATATTGTTTATTCGTTGAACTGCAAGTTCTTCACTCACTCCTTTCACTGTGCTCTATAGGATTGTCTTTGCTAAACCAGAAGACCCCGAGAAGTGGCCAAATCACCCCAGCCTCCACTTTCTGAACATGTTCAGGAGTTCATCATATTTTCCAATGACTGCTTGGATATTTCGGCACACCTCCTCACTGGCCATATGGTCCTTGTACGTAATATTTAATAACTTTCGGTAGCAGCTCATCCCGAAGGCCTGTGTTTGTTCTCTAACTCTGCTGTCAAGGTTCACGATTCAGACATAAGAAACATGGAAATGACAAGGGAGCGCATGAATTCAACTTTTGATCCGAGACATATTTTATTACCTCTCCGAGTTGGTTCAGCCTTCTAAGAGCTGCAATGGAATGCGCAATTTTCAAGCGACCCCCACCCCAACCCCGGTGTAGAGGTACCAACCAAGACAAATGCTCCAAGATATCTAAGGCTTTAATTTTGCAATGGTATCCAGCTTCCACCATCCGCCTGCACCCCCTCCGCCTCCCCCCTCGGCGCCACCAGCCCGGTAATCTCGCTGATCTCCATTCCATTCCGTGTGCAGATCCTGTCGAGATTCTCAACCAGAGACTCCAGTTCCTGCTTTTCCCAAGCAAGAGCACCTCTTTCATGGCTTTCATGGGAAAACCGCAGATTGGTAAAAAAACTGCCGCCTAGGTTTACCTTTGTTCCTGAGCATCAGACATGATCCATTCGAGAAGAATGCCAAAGAGTGTGGGCGACAAAGAATATCCCTGCCTGGCTCCAACTGTTACTCCGAACCGTTCTCCCGTGATGTCATTCATATGTACTACACTTGTAGCTTTGTAGAGCTGCTCAATGGTGCGAACTAGACCCACGCCGACACTGCATCAATACCCTGTCAAAGGTTGTTTTTTTTAATCAATGAAGACATGACACAGATTTTTCTTATGTTGGAGGTACTTTTCACACAGGACTTTGAGGTTGAAGATCTGTTCGCTCCCTCCGGCTCCGACCGCAGCCTGTTGCCCTGCGATTATCGCCCCGTCTTGGGGTCCAAGAATATTCAAGACGATCCTCAGCACGACCCTACCCGAATCACCGACGAAGTTGATCGTTCTGTAGTTCCGGCAGAGCTGTAGGTTGCCATTTTAGTAAGTGTAACAATCAGTTACTGAGTCCATGGTGTGGGCCACTACCCCGTTCTCCAGCTCTTGTTACAGATCTCTATTAAAAGATCAATCATGGTCTGCACGCCAGTTTGAACAAACCCTGCTGGCACTTCATCAACTCCGGCAGTCCTCCTCTCCTCTACTGCCTTCACCGCAATCCCTCTCTCGAAGTACCGACTGTAGATCCTCTTCTTGGGGGGGGGGGGGGGGGGGGGGGGCTGATTGCAGTCCAGAACTGCACTATCACCACAACTCCCATGGCTGCATAGTTCTGAGCAACACTGCGTTCATCCGCTGAGATTCTTTTGTTCTTCTGCAAGACATTTCCCAGACTTGTCCTGGACAGTTGCGGATCAACCCTATTTCTCCAAAGCTAGACCCTTCATCAGCTTGTATGCTCCTTTTCTGTTGTTTTGTCCAGGCCAGCCTCGTACCGAATACCCATCCAGTCCTCCTCTGCTTTCTTCACCGCCTTCTGAATCCTCTTGTTAGCTCTCCTGTATTCGTTAGCTCCTTCTGTTTCAAAACGCTTCTTCTTCAAATCTCTCCTCTCATCACAGAGGTCCAGAACATCTCTGGAGACTCAGGTTTTTTATTTTCTTCTCAAGTGTCTCACCGGCTTCGTCAGTCACTATATTTGTGTAGACCACACAAAAGAATTTTTATAGTCAAGTTCTTAATGAGCTTCAGAAAACCATAGGAGAAGTTGCTCACGCAAGGTACCTTCTCAATTGGCCTTATGGATAAGCAAAATTAATAAATGAATAAATAGTTATCCAAAAAAAAAAATAATAATAATAAAAAAAAAAAAAAAAAAATGAATGAAAATGAAAAAATAATACTTCATAAATAAACAGAATGTAAAAGACTAAGTTCATAACCCGAAAAATAACCGATGCATTGCTATAAACAGGCCTCATATTAAAGGTAGAAGTGCTTTTAAGGATTGGAAGTTGATGGCATGAAAAAGTAAGGGAAGTCAACGCAAAAAAGACCTCATTGTGCTTACATGAAAACTTCGCGAAATAAAAATGGTTTTCTTCGATAACTGTAATATTTGGATATTTGGCCGGCTACGTATATTTTTATTTGCTTATTTGTACGAGGCAAACCAATTCTATTAAATATCAAAAGTATATAAAGAAAAGTCAATTGAGGATCCTTACTATATTAACTTGAAAGGAAATGACACTTTTTTCCAATAGAGGTTAATTGCGGGAAATGAAGAACTGAAAATAGGGTAATATAATAAGGCTTAAGGCGATTGCAATTTTAATATTCAGTCACAGAGAAAATTAAAAGGGGTTTGTTAATCTTTATTTGAAAACAATCGGTCATCTTGTTTCTAGAGTAAAGTTATAATAACAGACATAGCCATGATTCACACAGGCACATATATGGCGCTACATATCCTCAAAAAGATAGTATGGTGACCCCAATTTTTATTTCATTTTTTTCACTCAGTATATAACAGTCTACCGCTGTATGAAGTGTCAACAAAAATCAAAACCGGTCTACAAATTTCATCTTTGGTAATGAACATACTCAGTGAAACTGAGTCTGCTATTTTCATTTCTGTAGTGCATACCTTGGTCCCAAAGGATCTGCCTATTCAGAACTTATCTATAGGGGATTTTCCCTACAGCTTATCTATGATGCGGAAATGCTTAAAAGCTATACTTAGAAATCATCAAGTTTATGATTTTGAATTAATGACTTATGTGTCCAAATGTGCGAAGAGTCAATGTCAAGGACATCATTTAACCTTTGGACAAGGTCGCTATGAGTCAGTCCAATTGCAATGATCAGGTACAATCGAATTTCACATCATTCGTAGAAACCAAAGTACTCAGCCTACCTATTGAAATAAAATTACATATGAGTAGATGCCCAGGGCTAATTGAATACGCCCTAGGGCGCACATATGACTTAAAAGTTCGTCATGCGGCGGTACATGTTCAATCGAAACCACATTATAATAAATGGTATTCATATTTTTGATATCACAACAAAGATTTTGGCCTAAAAAAAGAAATAGAAAAAAAAAAACACCCTTATTTTCTATTACCATCAAATAGGCCTCCTGATGTCAGAAAACAGTTTTTTGTGATGTCACAAAACGGACGTTCTGTTTTTTCGCAAAATAGATTGTCTAGCGTCATAAAATAGTTTTTTTTTAAGTTTTATGTTTAAATCACAAAATAGATTTTCTGACATCACAAATTTGATTTTTGATAGAACAACGTTCTCGTGAAGAAACATTCGCATGATTGTTGAATGGTATTACGATCTGAACGAATTTGCCATCACAGTAAAGCGTAGAGTAACTCAGTAGTAAGGAATACACAAAAACGATAGTAAGGCGTACAGCTGCCACTTCAACCCCTCATCATATTAACTTGAAACTTTCCACAAAGTTCGCAAACTATAACAATAAAAAGAAAATGTTGATGTCAAAAGATGACCTATAATTACATTAGAACCACAAAGATGCGTTAGCACATATTTTCAGACATATACAGGCTGATAATTTTCCCGACTTTGTAATTTACACACTGTGTTAGTAAGGAGTTAATCAATAAAATAATGGAATTATTTACAGGACTTCAATAAAATTTCATTACTTACCTCTGGAAAGTTTACTAAAACTAAATTATTATAAATGAAGCAGCATATGCGAGACAAAACCGCAAAAAGTAATGATTTCCGACTACTGGTTATAAGCGAATGCTTGTACTCTCGATTCAACGCTATGAAGCCCGGAAGATATGGTACAGTACGTTCGGACACTGTGAATGTTGATGCCATGCCATGACATTACATGACTGTTGATAAGACACTGTTTGATGTGGCATGGATGTCAGCCAAGAATAATCTGAGTAATTTTAGAGTTAACTAAAATGTGACATTTCTGTTTTTGATCAGTATACACTGTATGCTACTGCAAACAGTATGGTAAACCTAAATTAGGCTGCTCTGAGCAAGGCCTAAAGTTTGCAATTCATTTTATTGTGTAACATCCCTTAAAAGATTAACGAAATATTCAAAATTCAAAGGTTCAGCTATGAAATGTCAGCAGGTTAAAGGTTAACTAGATTTTCCATGTTACATGTGCCAGTGAGAAAGAATCACAACATTTACCACTGAAGAAACTATAGAAAAGCTCAAGAAAAGGCTGTGCTGAAATAATGCACCAGTCATTTGCAACCACAGCCCCCATGGAGCCGTGGATAGCCGGGGCATAGAGGGGCTTAAGTACAGTGTTTTTACCTAAGAGGTGTCCCAGCAGTGCCGTGATACAGGTTTTTAATTCCTGCCAAAACAGGGGGAAAAATAGTGGAGTGTTTTTAACGAAATTAACCGTGACACATTGTCAGAATATTGATTTTTATATTTATATGATCCCCTGGGAGGTGGGGACAGTGCAGGGCATATACCAAGGTTTTGCAGAGTGAAAAGTCAATATCCCCGCTATTCCTCCAGCCCCAGGGGGGCCGTAGTTGCAAATGACTGGTGCATAACCTGTCATTTTCCATAAAAATTATACCTTGTGGCCCCTCAGTAGAACTGAGCCACGACACGAGAAAACAAACAAAGTGGCATCAGCACCCACCAAAGACTAAGATCAGACTGGGCATTTGCCCAGTCTGACTGAAGTATTTGCTGTTAGCATGGAGGTAGCTTAGACCCTTAGTGATCCTTAAAGTGCACAGTGAAGACTCTTATCAGACTGGGTGGCTGCAACTTTGTTGGTTTTGTCGTGTAGCTGGTCATCTAGTGCCCAGAAAGAAAAGAAAAGAGATGTTTTCAAGTTCCTATCTGACATAAAATATCAAATAGACTATTATTAAGATAGTGCTCAGATAGGGGCAAGTTTCCATCAACTTTTTACGGAAAAAGAAATGCTACTAATTAGGACCCATAAAACCATAAAAATGTTGTGTTTTTTTTCCCCTTTTTTTAAGGACCTCTCCTTATCTGGTTCTAAGAGGCATAACTTTGCCAGGCAATCTACCTCTTTAGAAAATTCTTGGAATTTTGCTGAGGATTTATGATACTCCAGTAAGTAATCATACGCATTTCCTAAATTATTTTAGTGATACATGTGCTTATATACTTGTGTTAAATTTCAGAAAGATGCTAGTATAAAAAGTCACTCTGCTAAATCTACTACCAGTGTATCAAGAAAATTGTTTATTGTAACAAAAGAACAGAAAACCATCAGTTAAGCAGCCGTTCCAACCAAACCCAAGATCGGTGAACCATGACACATGTAGATCACCACACCAGTGAGTGCAATACTTGTGCAGGGAAACTTAAGTCAATTTTGTGAAATAAGACCTAAGTCATTTTAATTCACTTGAGTCATCATACTAGTGCTTCTAACTAAAATCAGGTAGATGTCTTATCAATATGTACAATGAAAATTAAACCAGTATACATTTTATAAGAGTACATGTACATGTACTGTCAAAAGATTCTTATCTGTCAGAGAGAGCAGATAACAGAGATTGAATTAAAAGCTATCACACAGTTTAAGACAAGAGTCAGAGTTGTAGATAAAGTGAGCATATTATGACTATAATTCTGAGAAAATTTCTATAAAAAAATCTCCACAAAAACAATCTTGTGACTCCACATTAGAATGGCATAATTAAACAAGAGCTGTCACCTGAACTGGAGCTTGCCCATCACTCAGGCATTGGTAAAATTCTACCTTGTCTTGAAGGCAGCTATCAGGGTGTGGCTTGCACTACATAAAACTTCATGCAAAAATGGGGGTGGTATTTTGTAAAACTTTGGACCATATCTTACTACAGTGCCTGTATCAAAAGAATCCGTCAATGGGCTAAGAAGAAATGGGTCTTTAAAAAACTTAACCAAATCATCCAATCTGAACACCAATGCTAAGGGGGGCACAGATGCCAGGGTGGCAATAGCTCTTTCGTTCAGGCAGCTAAAACATGGAATGGAATAGAGTGGAACGGACTGGCAGAGTTATTTCCATTTCTATAGGAAAACACTCTTACAGGAACAATTTGTTCCCTCTGAGGGAGAAAATTTTCCTGTCAGAATACCATCCCAGGCTCTGGGAGCAATGGCAGCTGATGGAATGTAGATTAATTCTTATCCATTTCATTCCATTTAGCCCCATCCAATTCCAGGTTTCAAGCTACGCTCATTAGAACTGTCTTATAGAGAGAGTTCAAAGAAGCAATCACAACACACATTTAAATGCAGAAATAACAAGTATTTTCTCAGAACTACCATGAAATCATCACCTCATCTACAACTCTAGAGAGCCAAAGGTTTGACGAGCTATAGCCACACAAGATGACATAGGGTTAGAGTTATAGGGTTTGTGTAAGACATTACCTTCCAAAGGATGCTCTGCAAGCCAGAATGGATAAAAATAATGAAAATGAAACATGAAGCATAATGATTATACGATAAGCAAACAAATAAAATTATAGTCTTCAAACAAAAGATGACAGGTGAGGCAGATGAGAACAGGCCTGAGGTTATAAAACTTTTTTCGTGCTCAACTCAGCTGAGCATGAACTTTTCTCTGCTGATAAATATGAAAATGCCAACTAATGTTGGCATTTTCCTATTCATAAGCAGTTAAAATTTCATACTCAGCTAAACTGAGCAAGAAAACAATTGTACTTATAAGTGATTTGCTATTTATTAGCATGTAAAATTTGATGCTCATCTGAGTTGAGCATGAAAAAAGTTTATAACTTTATAGGGCCTGGTTATCAGAAACCTGGTAGGTTGTCACCAGCCATCATCAAGATGAACACCAGCAACCAGACAATACTGAGCCGCGACACGACAAAACAACAAAGTGACATGTGCACCCAGCAAAGACTCTGATCAGCCTGGGTATCTGCCAAGTCTGATCAGAGTCTCTGCTCTGCATTTAAAAGGTAGCTATGGGACTAAGCTAGCTCCATGCACACAGCAAAGACTCTGATCAGACTGGGCAGATGTCCAGGCTTATCTGAGTCTATGGTGGGCACATATGCCACTTTATTGGTTTTGTTTTGTTGCGGCTCATGTATAGTATGCACTGTATTCTTAAGATATCTGAATCATGTATGGAGCATGAAAACATGTGTTCAAGGATATGTAAACCAGCCTCTGCCCATGTGTATCGATTTGCTCACGACATGTGCAGATCTCTTATTAAAATCTACGAGGTCAAATTTATAAGCGGGCAAGCTGTGCATAGTCTGCATGCGGTTCTTAGTATATATATTTGGCAATTGCCAAAGGAATATTTTCTTATGGTATGACCCATGTTATACAGTTACACTGCAACAATCAGCTTTTAGTTAAAATAAACCTGTTTCACATTATCCATTCTGAAACAGAAACTATCCAGTTAGCTTTCTTTAAAACGCATGCTTTAGAATATAGGTAAAATCCAAATTTTTAAAGGCAGTTTTTTGAAGGAAAAAAGTCTCCATAACAAAACATTCATAGCTTTTCATGGGGTCAGTATTTGAAGATAATGAAAATATAATTTCTCTCAATTTCCAAAAAAATGTGTTGCAGCCCCCATCATAGAACAGCCATGAATAAAAAAAATTATCATAGACTTGTCACCAAGTACTCTCCTCATGTAAAGCACTGCAAAACACCATAATCAAAGCAAAAACAATATTTCACATGCAAAGCAGTACAACTTTCCTACAAAATGATATAATCCAAGGTCAATGAAGCTGATAATTAGTTCTGTAACAAAACTGAGTTTATAGAATATAGTTCAATTTATGACCATTTTATCATTTGACCTTCAAGTGTGACCTTGACCTTGGACTTACCTGAACAAATGCTTCAAATGGCATTATGCCAAATAATTTTGAAATCCATCCATATGTAGAAGTTATTGCCTCGACAAATCTGGATGGACCGATACACACTTTTGCACACACTTAAGCATGCATATACACCAAACTGAAGTTGTCACAACTATGTCTCGTGCTCCTCAAGCACTCTCGAAAAAACGAAATGGACATAAAAGCTCTGCCCTTTCTAGCAAAGCAGCAGAACAGAATTCTGCATACACAAGCCCAATTTACTGCGACTCATTTTTTTAGTTGCCACAATTTAATTAGCATATTCAAGTCAGCTTTCTATACTATTTCTACACTCCCTCCAAGTTCACTCCTTTTTAAGCAACCAACTGCATTTATTATTGTAGGTCACAATAAATTTGCATACTGAAATTTTCCCAGATTCACTCCTGATGACTTTTCAATGTAACAGCCTAAATTGTTATTACAAAGCTATGTAATTGAAAATCTTTCATAGAATGGACAATATCAATAGACATGTAAAATTCATACATACTGGTAAAGATAAATTGGTTCAGGAATACTTTAGTTAATTTATTGTGACTTACAGAGTGCTTTCATAAAAGTCAGCTAAAGCAAAATATATACCAATGTATAAATCTGTAAGTTATTAAATACAAAGTAAAGGGAACAATGTAAACCTGCTTATGAAATACTTTTAGATAAAAATGTTGAAAATCCCAACTTTGTTCAGTGCATCATACAAACCATCTTGTGCATAAGAAATAAATTTATATTCATTTACAAAACTGTAAGAAAAAAAAAAGCAATTTTCATCCCAGCATAAATGTTTGTTACATAATAACTGCATATTTATTATTGTATAGTCACTTAAAATCGTGTGTTTTCTTGATTCACATTTTGGCCTTTGGGGTACCTTGAAATACACAGTGTCTGGGATAATTTTACTCTTTTTCTTCCCTTAAACATGTTGTGTTCCATCCCTCCTTAGAACAACCTCAGTGAGGAAGTTCTAAGTGGGGTAACAACAAATGTGTTTTAAGGTGAACAGAAATTTCATCTGAACTATCATCAAAATCTCAACTTATCTTGAGCTCTGCCGACCAAAAAGAAATTTTCAATATGCAGTTATTAGTCCAAACAAAATACAAATGTAGGTAAACAAGAATTAGACAATATGACTGTATTTCAGTCTGTACCTCGACCAACGTTGTAGTGACGTTCAAATGCTATGGAGAAAACAACAGTACATGATCTATATCAACAGAAATTCAAGATAACTCTTTTAACTAGCAATCACAACACAGAATAGATTTTTTTAATAGCAGTCATTAGAAGCTATAAGAGACTTTTAAACATTTCACTATAAAATAGTTTTGATTTTGACTACTGACTGAAATGTTCAATGGCATATTAAAAAGATAAGAATTCTGTGAAATGCTGTGCCTTGCTTGTTCCACTTTGTCACCCCTAAACGACTTACAGAGCTAAACCACAAAACCTTATGCCCCCACTGCAGACAATGCCACCATCACTGCCAGGAAAGCAATACCTATGTCTCACTTCTGATAGCTGCAGGTGAGACAAAAAGTCTGAAAAAAAACCCCATTTCTTGACACTGTTAAAATCTGGGTAAAGTAATACAGAAGGGATTAATAAGGAACAAAGAAGTGTAAGTAAAAGAAGGGAAGTGGAGAGGGTATAACTAACTTTCAATAAATATAGAGATGAATAACTCTGTCAAGAAATGCTGGATAGTCCATAAAATTATATGTTGGGAGGAAAATAAATACTGGTAACTCATTAGAACATAACAACTTCCTTAGCCAAACAGTAAAACTTTATGACAAACTTAATTTAGAATATATACAGACCTCCAAATAAAGTGGGGTTTTGATGATGAGATTCTCGTATTTCCTCCAAAACAGAAGTATGCTTGAAACATTCTCCCTCAGACAGTTTAGAGTGGCTACAACATATACAGTTAACTCTTTTAAATATCTCAAACTCTGATATCTTAAAATGCCCTCTCATATCAAAGAATACAGTTTGGAGCATTTCTTTTTTTTCTTTTGTACATTTCAACTTCCATTATCTCAAACTACAGGTATCTCAAAGTTTTTTTTAAAAATTTTCAGGGACCAGAAAATTTACTTTGAGGTATCAGAAGTTTGAGATGAACTTCCACTCAGAGATATCGAGAGTTTTTAATATAGAAAGAATGGAAATTTTCTAAGAATTAATTTCAAAACCCTGTATTATTTGGAGCTCTAGAAGACTTTTATTTAGACAGAGGGAGAAAATGCTTGAATACACTTTGGTACAGAGTATTACCTGAAGACAAGGCTAGGCCAACAGAAAGAACAGGAACAATATAAATATTAACATTCAACATAGTCACACAAAGCTTCAGCTATATATTTATGTGCCGTGCATTTTTGGGGCATTTTTATTATTCCCTCCACAAGGTGTATTTTGTGGAATGTCACTAAAGTAAGCTCTAGTATTATTTAAATGAAACCCAACAACATATGTAATGGACAAATAGGAAAATTAACATATTTATTCGGCTGTGAGAGGGCATTTTTCCCCCTACAAAAGGATGGATCTAGATTTTTGGGTTTTGGAAGGGAAAACCACATCTCATAGAAGAATTACACCAGACTGATTTGAGCCGCGACACGAGAAAACCAACTATGTGGTTGTGCGCCCAGCGCAGACTCAGATCAGCCTGGGCATCCGCCCAGTCTGATCAGAGTCTTCGCCGTCCGCATGAAGGTAGCTAAGACCCTTTGCTACCCTTTAAGCGCTTAGGTAAGACTGCTCAGACTAAGTGGATGCCGAGGCTGATTTGAGTCTGCGCTGGACGCACAACCATTTTGTTGGTTTTCTCGTGTCACGGCTCATTTAGATATTTAGCATGATTCTAGAGAGGGAAGGCCCATCTTATAGCCAAATAAATATAGTATACCAAAATAAGCTGGAACACGACAAAACACACAACATGGCAAGTGCATCCACAGAAGACTAAGATCAACCTGGGCATCTACCCAGTCTGATCAGTCTTCTCTGTGCGCTTAAAGGTAGGCTAAGGTTCTAAGTTACTTCTATGCCTACAGTGAAGACTCTGATCAGACTGGGTGGATGCCCAGGCTGATCTGAGTCTTCTCTGGCGAACATGCCACTTTGTTGGTTTTGTTGTGTTTGCTCATTTGCAACTCTGGTGTAATACCAAAGCTCTATGTTTGATGCATGCGTGTATAGTTACCAAAAGACAACATTACACAAGATTTAACAACTTTTTGAGTACTTTTAATTTTTCTATGTTAGAATACAGCTATAGGGCAATTAAATTTAACTATAAGAAATGATTTATTTGCCTATACTTTAAGTTAGTATTTCTAACTTTTTTAAGAATAAACTTCCTAAACACCTACATCCTCTGCCAGAGTCAATCATTACAGGAAGAGATGATTTATTGTAATTTCAGGACTGAAAATGACTCTAAGAAATGTTCCGTGCATAATTTCTATCTTCAAGTGCAAGGATTTTCAACTACCAAACAGAATAGCATTCACAAGAATACAACTCAGAGCTGAAGACAGGCCAAAATTTTGGGGACAGAATCTTTTTTTTTTTTATATAATTTCTCAAATAAACGTATGTTGTATGATCTCATTAGAGTTGCATCCATCTGAAAGACAATTCCAATGAGGTCCATAAAATATGTTAGGAGAAAAATAGAAGCATATGGACAATTTTCATCCCCAAATTCTGCCTATCAGGGCTCTGACAGCAGACATAGTAATACACAAACAAACAAAAAAATATCATAAAGGACACATTCAAGATTTTAACAACTGCTGCTACACATGGATGCAATGTTTTCAAAGCAGACTCTACATACCTTTTAAAGAATCTTTGCCATATGGTGTCTTCTCTGGACTGTAAATAAAAGTCAGAAGTTGTTCACCGTCAGGTGTGCATGCATGTCAATAAGAGCCACAACACCAGAAAACCAACATAGCTGCATGTGCACCATGCGAAGACTCAGATCAGCCTGGGCATCCATCCAGTCTGATCAGATTCTTTGCTGTCCGCATGGAGGTACCTTAGACCCTTAGCTACTGAGCATCTGCCCAGTCTGCTATCCGCATGGAGGTACCATAGACCCTTATATACCCTTTATGTGCACAGCAAAAACTCTGATCAGACTGGGCAGATGCCTAGGCTGATCTGAGTATTTGCTGGGCCAACATGCCACTTTGTTGGTTTTGTTGTATTGTAGCTCATATATCTTTCATTTTCTGATGTTCCTGGAGATATCAATGCAGTGGTATGCATGCAAAGAAAATGAACCCCTTTGGACCCCAGAGTGGCTCATGTAAACTTGACTAGAGTCCCATTATCATTTATGTTTACTTAAACAGTCTATTCCATGACAAAAACCAATCTAGCATTAGAAGCTTAATAAATCAAAAATATATCTTGTATAGCAACTTGCCAAAAAGTGGGAGAATTCCAGACCCCACTGCTTCTTGCTAGCATTATTAGCAAGAATAAAACAGTATTAAGCATATTTGTGAGTTTCTCTACTATAAATATACCTTAAAACTAGGTGTGATGTTTCATCAGAACATACAGGAACAAAATCTGGTGAGACTGGACACAGAAAGATTGGTCAGAGGTCTGTTTATAACATGCTTTCTACCTTTGTAAACTGTCAACAAGTGTTGGTTGTGTATTGTCCAGTCAGTTGACACACATAAGTATGTGTTGCGGTGGAACCTTTTCAAGATGAAAAATGTGCAACTGAATCTGACTGAAATCAGAATCTGCAGTTAAATTTTCAACTGTCACAAATAAAACAGGATTTTTGGTCTTCTTTACTGACGGGTTTCTCAATAATTATTAAGCATCAAGTCAGCCTTCAAATAAATCAGGCATAAGAGTGTTGGCATCTTGTAAATCCCAGACCATTTTCAGACATGGAACAGATTGCTAAATATTGTACAAGAAATGAACATTAGACTATCACTAGCACCACAGGCTTTTTTAATGGGTATGAGTCACACAACATTTTCTTGTCCCACATCTCATGACCAGTTTGTTTTGGTAAATCATAATCCCCCGACATAAACACACCACAAGATTGATTATCAGCTTCAGCATAAGTTTTTCTGATGTCACTATGACTACTGATACCAAAAATAACCTCATTCCTGGGAAATATTCTGTTCCTTGTCCCACACCTAAACATATGGAAGGTACTCACACTTACACTAGAGCCAATAGTAGCAATAAAAGTATGAATAGCAGGACAGATGACTGGATGGTGCAACAAAACCATTCTTAGTTTGTGGAAATACCATAAAATTAGGTACTTGTAGGGACCTGCAGCATTCAGGCAATGTAATACTTACTGAAAGCAGTTTTCTTTATAAATGGAGTTCCATATTCTCCAAGCAGATGGTCCTTTATAACCAGTGTATCTCTCTGGGTTCAGCAGTAAATCCACATAGTGGCAGTCGGAAGACATGTCATCTAAAATAAGGAAAATTTACAGTTATTTGAAAGCAGTAACATCATGGCTCCATTTTGCTCAAATTTTGAGTTTGTCTCCCAGCTCAAATGTAATGAGAATCTAATTGTGTTGGTTGGAAAGCAATTATAATGTCATTTTTTAAAATAGCCTATGAAGTCAAACAGACATGATAGGGAAACAGACATTAAACTGCTCCTATGGAGCAATCTGATTAATTGTCACTCTCTGCTAACATTTCCATATAATTTGTTGAGATGTTCAAATGAAATCAAATTTTCTAATTCTATCAGCTATTGGTGGCTGAACATTTGAAATCGTCTGCAATTAAACAAACATGATCTTCATCTGACAGTCAGACAAAACGAGTAAGTGCTGATCATGGGCTTCCGAATGTTTTTGTCGGTAAGAAGACCTGATATGTCATTATGCATTCTGAGTTATTAACTTCAGCCCCAAGAATCACAATCCTAGAAGACTACCATAATGTGTGTAAGTTTTGGGACACCTAAAATAATTAATTTTCCATTTGTCCCAAATGGAAAATTAAATATTTTAGGTGTCCCAAAATTTAGGCACATTACAGTATTAGTGCCATATTCTGCCTTTTATGTATCTGATACCCAATAATAGACCTAAGGATTAAAAAAATAATTCAAATATTTGATTTTCTGAAAATTGGAAAAGGTTAGCATAATCCGTTACTTGATTTATTAGTAGTATTTCAAATGATATACAGTAAGAAAAACAATTAACCACACTCATGAACAAAACACAACAGTAAACAGTTGGCTACTGACAGATGAACAAGAATTTAGAGATTTTCAGAGATGACATATTCAATCTTATGAGAGTACCAAAGTTACAGGCACTGCTCTAGATAAGGAGAATATATGGAGAAACTATGGCAACAGCAAGGCAGCTCTAATGAGGCCACAACATGTGATGATGAATAAATAAAGAAATCCTCAGCTCTGTGTATGTCTTGTGTCAAGAGAAAACCTGTCTTAAGGTGGGTACACTTTATGGGAAGCAACTCTGTCATATTTATTTTTGCCTCCCTCTATTAGGCTCAACTCTTAAAGGAAAGAAATTGCTCCCATTGCAGCAAATTCTTTCCTTTAAGAGTTGACCGATTTTGGAAGGACAACATCTTTCCAGGAAGCAAACAGTCAGTCATGAAAGTTCTTCCCCTTTGAAAACATGGCAGGAAAACTTGGAGATGTACCCATACATCTAAAGGCATATTCAAGCTCTGCATGCTCCATGCTCAGTCCAGTGTGCACATATGTGCAATCTGGTCAGGACATTGCACAGTTTGCATCAACAAAAATTGCTGTCCTGGACATTGAGAATTTTACAGAAAGAAGTTAAACAGCACAGTTCACATATGCTTTGACACACTTTCTTTTACAACGCAATTCTTATCTGCCCTTAATATAAAATTAAAATAGGTAACATTTAAGGATCGAAAGATGGCAGAGGTCCAAGAAAACTGATTTTTCTGCATAAAGAGAACATGTAAAAACAGGACAGCAGAAAACAAATATTTTACGAGCCACAACAAAATGTAAACTTATTACTCCACAAGCAAGCTGCTGAATGACACAGATGTTCTGTTTACCTTCTAGTAAATGTAAAAATATAAACATCTACTGAAAATCTTTTCCCAAAATATATTTCCTGCTCTGGTTTTATGAATTTTAATATATGCAAGTCTATATAAATGCATTTAATATCCACTGATATGCAAGATAGAAAATTTGACAACTATAAAAGCGAGTCCATCTTTTCTTTCCTGTTTTTTTGTTGTTGTTTTTTTCTATAAGAATACATATCAAAGCGGATACGGCTTATATTTGATGGAAGAATATCTACATAGCATCACATCCTGACATGAAAAGGAATCTATGTCATGTGTGTACAGCAAATATTCAAACCAGCCTGCATGTTTATGCAAACTGATCAGAGTATTAACTTTTTAGATTAACAAGAATGCACAGATCATGTAGCCCAACCCCAATGTATATTATAAAGGCAAACATATGTTTAATCCAACAAAGCATAGACTGTATGTGCAAAAGTGGAAGGCTCTGATCAGCAATGCTTAGATGCACAGGCTGATCTGAGTCTTTCCTGAGTCAATCTCATAATTTTTAAGAGTGTTTAAAATAACTTCATATTTTTAGAAGGTGTTTAAAGTAGCAAACAAACTAATTAAGAGGTACATGTACTCATTTGATCATATTTGACACGAGTTTTAACAATTATTGACAATTTCAGTTTGCCATTCACGATTCAATATCATTTGTAACATCAGTTTTATACCATGAAAAAATTCAAAGTCAAAGGTCTCAATAATAAATCAAATGTAGAATCAAATGTAGAATGCTTCTTAAAACCATCCTAACCATTTCTTGCCTGAATTTACATTTAGGCAAGTGCATTGTATGTGCATAATTTAATATATTTTAGAAAACTGTGCAGATCCTGATAACACTGCTCCTTCAGGGCAGAGTAATTTGGAAAATATTGCAACGAAAAAAATGAAAACTTTACCATCAATTTCACAGAAGTTCTCTTGAGCATCATCATGTTCAGTCCAATTCTTGAAGGCTTCTCGACTCTCCTCACTATGCAATGGAAATACATGTACAATTTCTACAATTCAACTTTCTGATTCTTTTGCTTGTCAGGACTAATATCCAATTTATTCCATTATACTTTGTTCTTTAGTGACAGTGCAAAAACTACTGACTTATGCGACAATTTACAATTAATGAACAGCACTGAAAAACTGAAAATGTTACTTTAATATTCAAGTAGGTTCTTCTTGGGAATAAGGTCACTAAAGTCTTGATATACTGTTATAAACAAATACCAAACAAAGGACACCAGACTCCTCAAGCTCATATTTTGTCAGAAATTCTGCTCACCACAGAACCACTCACTAGTTCTCAGATGTATGCCTTCATTTTCTATATAGATATGATTAGCATCATGTGATAAGCCTTCAAACTAGCTTGCACATGTGTGAAAATGAATTGGAGTCTTCACTTTCTAGATTTCGCAAGAGTCACAGATTGTTCATGCAAAAAGGGATGACTCTGTTTAGACTGTGCAGATGCACAGACTAATCTGAGGCTTCCCTGTTTTCCACATGCCATGAGATCCCCCTTTTTCACCCAATGCAATACTTTGTTTTCTCACCTAATAGTAGTGTTTAGGGAACCAAGTCTGTCTTCTTCACAACCAGATTCCTGGCTCTCAGCTGAATACTGAAAAACAAAGGTCCATATAGCTTAGTAGAAAAAAAAATGCCAACAAAATACAGTCAACTCTTGATATCTCTAAGTCAAAGTTTCAGAAGGTCCCAAAAATTTACCTCGAGATACCAGCAGTTTGAGATACGTGAGGAGTGCTAGGGATAAGACATGTGTTCATGAGCTCTGAAATATTTAAGGAATATCTAGTGAATTACTGGAATAAATAAATATTGTTTAATATCAAAATGAAGGATTTAATATAAAGTTTCTAAAACTGGGATTTTTAAGAGTAAAAACTGATGATAAAAGAAGTTATTAATAAAAAACCTGTGTTTAATTGTTGATAACATTTGGAATATTCAAACAAAGGCATCTGTTTCTTAATTCCTTTACAAAAGGGTGATTCTGCTGCTAATGGCAGTGCCATGAAGTTTTAATTTTTCAGGATAGTCTTTACTTCTTTGATTGATTGATTGATTTATTGCTTAACGTCCACGGTAAACTATGGTCATGTAGGGACGGTCAGTTAACCTAACCACACTATTCCTGGGCAGGCTTAGACCTCCTAAGCGGTTAACCAGTACTAAGTGCACATACTTTCGCCAATAACTGGCAACTGCCCTTCTTGAATCAGCGGAAGGAGAAACGAAAGTATGTGGCCAGACCGGGTTTCGAACCCAGGACCTCTGACTTATGAGTCAGGTGCCCTATCGATTGCGCTACGCGGCCCGGCCTTTACTTCTTTGATGTATTCAATAAATCAGTGTTTGGAGTTCATGAATATAAATTCTAATGGAGTGTGACTAATAGACTTCCCTGTAGAAAGTGCTTTGTGGACATAATGATCAATCTTCTGGGTGGTCTATAGACAATGATGACCATTCATTACAAGGATCAAAGTTCCATCTGCAGGATATTAAAGCAATTTTGAAGACATATCTATTCTTGTCCAGAAACAATGAAAAATTGATAATTTGAAATACAGATTAATTTCAAAATGTTGAAAATAGATGATGAAATATCTATGAGGGTAAATTCCCCAACAAACACTGATTTACAAAATGACAGTCAGAATCAGGAATCCACTATATCTGAGAAAAATGAAAGTATCAAAAGTGTTTCATTACTTCAGACACAATCACAATCTTTGTTTGCTGGGCTGTCAACACCAACAACAAGGGCATCTGAGGACTTGGTAAAGTCTCAGATAGAAAATGACAATCAGAAACATAACTCCACCTTGTCTGAAGAAAAGGAAAGTACCAGAAGTGTTTCACCAATTCAAACACAGTCACAGTCTTTGTTTTCGGGACTTTCAACACCAATAAGACCATTTAGAGGTATACCTGAAGACAGATTTAATGGTATACTGTACCATGTGATCCCAAGTGATGGACAAATTACCATAATATTTTCATCAAAGGACTTGTATGTCAAATTTATTAACTCAATAGACAAGGAGCTGCATGCTCAGCCCATCAATGAAGTTAAGTCAAATTACACTACACACATTAGAGGAAAATGGTGTACACTAACCAGTGACAATAATGCTGCATCGATATCAGCTACTGGGCCTGGACATAAACTATGGAGAGAAATGATCTTTTCGAGATTAGCCATTCATTTGTATCAACAGTATACTAGAGAAATTGATGATGACATTAATCAAACTCTGTCACAGACATCAACGCCTGCTCTGGAAAAGGACTTACCAGTGGCACCTCTGCCACCAGCAGTATCTCCAGTAAAATCTACAGAGCCAACAGACAGTGTGCAACAAATGCCCTTAATATCATCAATCAGCAGTCAGGTAGAAGAACTAACTAAAATCAGTAGATTTTTACAAGAACAGCTGACTTCAATAAATTCAAAGATTGATATGCTTCTGAATTCTAGACCAGAACCAACATCTGATAAGGCTGAATTTCAAGCAGTTTCAGTTATGTCAGTATGTGACGATTCGACTTTTGTGACACTTGACGAAACCAGAGAAGACACGAAACTGACTCCTGGAGGAGATACATATAGTCACGTTCTATCAAAAAATTTAGATAAGTCAGAAGTCATTGAGAATTCAGTAAATAGAAATGGAAATCACAACTCCAAAAATGACAAAGTGAAACAAGGACACTCTTCAAATCAACGTTCAAATAAGAACACAAATCAACAGTTTAAGCAAACGGCTACGCAAAACAATGGACAATCACGAGTTAGTTCTAGAACTCTAATAATTGGAGATTCAATTATAAATGGCATTAACAGGAAAGGCCTAACAAATAATGTGGAATGTCAGTCAATACCTGGTGCTACCATTGATACTATCATTGACAAACTTCAAATATATGACCTGAAAAAATTTGCTAATATTATAGTTTATGTTGGAGGGAACAATGCATCTAGTAAAACTGATCCTGAATATTTTGAAGAAAAATATGAACAGTTGATTACATCCATCAAAAACACAAGTTCAAACAGTAAACTATTCTTATGCACTTCTTGTCCACGTGGAGATACAGATATTACAGAAGTTAATGAAGTGATTGTGAGATTGTGCCACACTAATGAATTGACATGCATTGATACAAATGCGGATTTTTATGATAAACAGAATCAGCTGAGACATCATTTCTTTAAACCAAGAGACAATGTTCATCTATCACGATCAGGGATAAAGAGACTACTGGGGACAATAAATCAACATTTGTGTGTTGTAGACAATTTTGAGATGTGTGTCTACAATTTTAACCAATTGCCGACAAACTCTACTCAAAACAGAGTAGACCATACCAGTCAACATGTCAGAGATTTCAGGCACAGGGAAATAAGCCACACTCAAACCAGACGGAGACCTGTCTCCATAGATCACAACTCTCATAATTTTGGCCAACATGAGAGTCCAGCTTTTACAGAGGCGCGATATGGAAGACGTAATCAACCACAACATCAAACAGAGAAGTCACAGTTAGAACGCTGTATGAAATGCGGACTATCTAACCATACTACTTTTGAGTGCAAACACCAAAAGCAAGTCCGTTGCTTTAAGTGTCACTGTTATGGACATAAGGATTCTTCAGGGTTATGCTGGGACATAAAATAGGACATGGGCAAATATGCCACAATTTCAAATATCATAAATTTACCAATAATACCTACCAATAATAGCTTTGAATTATTAGTAAACATTTGTGAATATTGTAATTTAAAGAAATGTGACTGTAACCTAATGGATACTGTTTCTTTAAATGATAAACTGGATATAAATCAATCCGTAAGTGTTATAAATGAAACTTGTGACGACACAATACGCTATTATAACTCTTCTAATCAGAAGGATACATCTCAAAACAGAACTGAGCTAGATTCAATCAGCCAAGACAACTGCGCATATAATGATGACACAATTAATGACAGTGAAACAGCAAGAAATCTAAATGAACAAAGTGACATTTATGACCTGTCAACACTGTTTGACAGTAATGTTTCTGATGATAATTTTAATTCTGTATATAATGATTTGACGCATGTTGAAAATATTAGCTCTTCCATGTGTGCCGAAACCTCTCTTAATCTTCAATTAACTACTAAAGGCTTTAAAATTGGACATATTAATATCCAAGGTATACAAAATAAATTTGACCAAATAGACTTGATGTTAAATAATTCAAATAATAATATTCATATTTTTGGACTCAGTGAAACAAAGCTGAAAAATTATCACCCTGACAATTACTTTTTTATAGATAATTATCAGTTTTTTAGAAAAGACAGAATAATTTCAAAAGAGCGATGTGAAGAAGGTGGTGGTATAATTGTATATGTTAAGAATGAAGTAAAGGTAGAGAGACGATGTGATATGGAGATGAAAGAAATTGACTGTTTAGTATTAGAAGTTTTTCCTACAAATTCCAAGAGCTACCTTGTAGGTATATTATACAGACATCCAAATGAAACCTTAAAATGGAATGAAAATTTTGAAATTTTTATTGATAGAATTTTGGAAACACAGAAAGAACTTTATTTATTAGGAGACTTCAACAGGGACTTGTTAAATGAAAATATAAAAAAATCATGGTTTGAATATCTAGAACCATTTGGCCTTATTCAGAAGGTAAATCAGTCAACCAGAAAAACCTCTTCTTCAGAAACACTAATAGATCATATTTACTGTAATATGCAGACTAATGTAAGTTCAATTGATGTTCCCCAAATAGGATTAAGTGACCATTTCCCTGTATTTATTACTCGTAAAACAAATTGTTCAGTTCCAAAACTGACTCATCACACTATTTCTTATCGCTCTTATATACACTTCAATGAACAAGAATTTATATCTGATTTGCAGTCTGCCCCATGGGATGATAAAAAATTTTTTGATGACACTGATGATGTTGTTGATACATGGACATCTATGTTTTTAAATATTGTAGATAAGCATTTGCCGATTAAATCACAAAGAGTTAAGGTGGTGATAATCACTGATTTGGGACAAAGACAAAAATCTGCATAAAATACTCAAAATAACACTGATCTTTCCAGAACTTAGCAGATGCATTCTTTATGTTGTTTCTCATAATTTAGAATCCCAAAATGCAGCATTTGTTAATGTTAAAAAGTGTTTTTATAAGAGAAGATCAAAGGGAAATTTTCTGCGAATAAATCTGAAAAAATAATATCATTATTGAAAATATACTTAGTGCTTAGAGTACCTTGTTGCATAATGGAGAGCGTCCTAGCAATTATTTTTTCAAACTCTTTCACACATTATCAGGCTGAGCAGATGAAAAAAGATGCAGTCTGTGTCCAAATTTTTTTGTCAAAACACACAGGTGAGACAGGTGATACTATTTTAACAAGGTTGAACAATTTCATCTACACACCACTGATCATGTCAGTAATGTATTATTTATATTGTAGGTGTAACATAGGTATGCTTGCCTACCCTATATTTAATAAATGCGTCCAGTGTACATTTACTTTGTACATGGTTGAACATTTGAGAAAAAGCTATTGTTTTCATCTGGTCTACATTACAATTTGAGAAAGAGTTGGAATAAATAATTGCTAGGAAGCTCTTCATTATGCAATAATTCACCTTCAGCACTACGTAAATTTTCAATAACGATATTATTTTTTCAGATTTATTCGCAGAAAATTACCCTTTGATCTTTCCTTATAAAAACACTTTTTTAAGCAGCATGTACGTCTATTTTGTATTCTAAACTGTAAAGAACAACAAAAATAAGAAGTCTGCTAACTTTCAGGGAGATACGTTTCTTTTTTATGGTTTTATGCAGATTTTTACATTTACCATAAATCACCACCTTAAACATAAGCAACAGCCTAAATGAATAACTCCAGAAATTATTGATGCTATAAAAACTCGAGATAGACATAAATCAACAAATAATGAACTTCAGTATAAAATATGGCGTAATAAGGTAGTAACACTAATAAAACAGTCTAAAAAAGCACAATATTCAGCTTTGATAACAGAAAATCAAAATAACCCTGGCAGTGTCTGGAAATTATTTAAGGTAATTGGACTTAATAAAAGATATCACAGTAGCATATCTGCATTGAAAATTGGGGATTGTGATATTAATGACAGTAATGAAATTGCAAATGAATTCAATAAATTTTTTGTGTCTGTAGCTTCAAAAATAAAGGAGCCTGTACTAAATTCTAACTTTGATAAGCTTGAAGCTTTCTGCAATAGCAGAATTCCAGATGGCATCCATTTTACAATTCCTGAAATCTCTAGGGAGAAAGTGTTAAAATTTTTAATGAATATTGATGTATCTAAAGCCACTGGCTGTGATCAAATAGGGCCACGCTTAATTAAAATTGCAGCTCCATACATAACTGATTGCATTACTCATATATGCAATCAAAGTATTAGAGATTCAGCATTTCCAAATAAATGGAAGGAAGGCAAAGTAGCACCACTGCATAAAAGTGGTTCAAAGGATGATTTTAATAACTACAGACCTATCTCAGTTCTTCCAGTGCTCTCCAAAATCTTAGAAAAACATGTTCATGATTCATTAATGGATTTTCTTATTACATATAATTTATTGCATAAAACTCAGTCAGGTTTCAGACCTTCACATTCATGTGAAACAGCATTAATAGGAATGATAAGTAGGTGGCTTGATGCAATTAATAATGGCTCCATGATTGGTGTTGTAATGGTAGACTTTAAAAAGGCTTTTGACCTTGTGGACCCAAGCATTTTGTTGCAAAAATTAAAACTCTATAAAATGTCTGATAATACAATGTCATGGTTTTCTTCTTATTTACTTAATCGCAGGCAAAGAGTAACTGTCAACAATGTCCTCTCAGATGATGAAATAGTTATTAATGGAGTTCCCCAAGGTTCTATATTGGGCCCACTAATGTTTTTATTGTTCATTAATGATTTGCCTCTTTATACAGCTCCAATAAATACTGATCTTTATGCTGATGATACCACCCTGTATGAAACTGGAATTTCACGCTCAGCAATTGAGAGCAACTTGCAAATTGCCCTGAACAACCTTTCTGAATGGTGTAAATTTAATGGTATGGCTATCAATACATCAAAGACCAAATTGATGTTAATTACTACCCATCAAAGGAGAGCAGTTCTAGATTCTGATAAATTATGTTTGACCTTAAATAATGAAAACTTATATATCATAAATAAAGACAAAATACTTGGAATTATTATAGATAATAATTTATCTTGGTCAAGTCATATAGACCAAATATGCAAAAAGATATCATCTAATTTATGGCTTTTATCTAGAATTAAAGAATACCTTTCTACTGAACACAGAACTCAATTTTACAAAACTTACATTCAGCCTCATACAGACTATTGTAACTTAGTATGGGGTGGGACGTCCCAACTTAATCTCAACAGACTTTTCCGTCTGCAAAAACGTGCATGCAAGATTATATTGGATTACAATGTTGAAAATGTTCTTGAAAGTATGCAAGAATTGAAAATACTGACTATATATGAAAGACTATTTTTACGAAAATCTAAATTCATGTTTAAAGTTTATAAATCAGAAACACCTCCATATATCAATGAGATGTTTAATCAAAGAATTGTTAAATGATAATCTGCCTTTGTTACGGTCAGCTGTATCTTCAAATTTCACCACACCCCGACCTAACAGAGAAATATTTAAACAAAGCATCACATATTCAGGACCAATTGTCTGGAACAGTTTACCTTCTGAACTGAAAAATTTAAATACTGTTAATTCTTTTCATAATAATTTCATAAAATGGTTGAAAAGCTGATTTGTATTATCATTATTGTATATTCTATTTTAGTTCTTCATCATAATAATATGGATTTTTTTATTTTTTTTTTGTGTGTGTGTGTGTGTGTTTGTGTGTGTATGTTTATTATGTAGTTCTAGTTTTTTGGAGGACTTGTCATAATAACTGTACATATTTGGACAAACCCTGATTGTACTTCTCCAATTTTTTGGAGCAGTCTGATCAGGCTCTGCAGTGTTTGTTCTGCCATACTTGTCTCAATACTTACATTTTTTTTTATAGTGTTATTTTCAGTATATATGTGAGTGTTACAGATCTGTAGACAATGTGAGATTGCTGTAAAAAGTGTACATTATTTGGACATTTCTGTGAGCTTACTGTAATAAGTGTACATTATTGGGACACTTCTGTTCAACTGGACTGCTGTTTTTGAATTTTGTGTAGTCCTTTTTCCAGTTGGGATAATTCTTATCCAGTTTTTACTGGGTAGCACCTGGTGCAGACCTTGATTACAAAGTTTGGTGTAGGCGGTGTAATGTGGGCCTGTGGTATTTGTGTTGGTAGTTTTGTCCTGATACTTGCAATTTTTGCAGTAGGAAACTGACAGGTTGGATGTGTGTGTTCTTAAAATATGACATGCTGCATGCTTTTTTCTGTTTCTTTTCTTTTTTTCTGTCACATTGCGACTACATTTAAGAGAGGGCCACATGGAAGATTAGTGTTTAACTAAATGTGTATTTCCCTCTGTAAATAAAGTCTATTATTATTATTTTATTATAAAAGTAGCCAAAATGTAAATGAATAAGTAATGTGTCCAAACTGCATTCTTTGATATAAGTGGATACTTTGAGATATGAGTGTTCGAGATATCGAGAGTTGACTGTAAACTCTATCAGCAATCACATAAAAGCCTGCATCATGCAATAGACAAACAACACAGATTCAGCTCATGATTTTAGTCAGGATCTTCACCGTTCACCAGCACATAAGCCCCACAGCCAATGTGCTATAACAGCAAGGACTAATTCAAAATGGGACACACAGATGTCTAAAGCGTTATTTAACATTGTTGCCACACTTCTGTTTCTGGTAATCTCATATATATGAGCTCCAACATGAAATTAGGCCAGTTTAACCATAATCATTTTTTAAAACATTGTGAAATATGGCTCAACATCAAATATGGTAGTGGCATTCAAAAGAACATGTCTTAGGAGTTAAAAAGAATGCTTACCTGATGCTTTTTCACACCCTACCCAGCCCCTGTATATCTACACTTTATACCACCTATGCCAGAAAACAAACTTTAGCACAAAATAGTTCATACTGTGTAATGTCTACACTAATGAGTGTTGTAAAAAGTAGTTGTAATACTATGGTTTGTCTGCCTATGGGTGATAACAGATAATCCACTAGCCAAAGCTTGTGGATTATCTCCTCATGCAGGTGGACAAACCCTTGTGTCTCTCTTCAGAAACAAATATAGAGTATAGAGATCCACTTGTGGAGAAACTTCAAATTTCCTCACTTTGTCTTACCTGGTGCTCTCAAGTGTTACTAAAGTGTTAATAAACTGGGGCCGTATTTATAAAAAAGACTTCAGTGGTTGCTATGCTGTTGCTAAGGCTGAATTGCTATGGAAGAGATTCCCTACAACTATGAAATTTGCTCTGGAGGAACAGTCTGAAAAGACTGTTCCTCCAGAGCAAATTTCATAGTTGTAGGGAATCTCCTTCATAGAAATTCAGCCTTAGCAGCAGCATAGCAACGACTTAAGTGGTTCTATAAATATGACCCCTGGGTTTTGTAGCCAACTTACCTTATTTTCTCCTCCTCCAGCATCTTCCTTTAAACCTTTTGGAACTTCATCCTAAAACAAGTAGCCCAAAGGGCAACAATTGCTCACCTGAGAGACATTGTAAACCTATAGGGATATTTAAGATGCTCAAGGGCAGCTAACTCCACAGTTAGTGGTCCAATCAGGCTGAAAATTAAACTCATCCAAAACATTATGTATGCCCTCATTTAATATATGCAAGTTTAAAAAGTATCCGATCAAGAGCACAATAGACAGAGCTGTCAAGGGCAGCTAACTTCGTAGTGGTTGGCCTGATCTGGCCAAAATTTGAACTTGTTTAAGATATTATGCATTTCCTCATTACCTGCAAGTTTGAAAAGGATCGGATCAGTAGAAACCAAGAAAAAGTGGCAACACTGATTTTTTGGATGCTCAGGGCAGGTACTCCATAGTCAGTGGTGGGATCTAGCCGAAATGCTAACTAATCCAAGCTTTTATGCATATCCTCATTACCTGCAAGTATGAAGAGGATCCAATGAAAAATGAAAATGTGATGACGTTGTTTTCTCCATTATAAGACTATGGGATTTTTTCAAACGCTCAAGGGCAGCTAACTCCGTAGTCTGTGCTCAAATCCACCCAAATTTCGAACTCATCCAAGCTCTTATGTATGTCGTCATTACCTGCAAGTATGATAAGGATCTAATCAAAAACCTTGATTGCAGAACCCTGAAAGTCAAACTTGCTCGAGATATTGTCATGCCCTACATTTGTGTGAATTTATTTTAAAATCCATTGAGAAATGTAAGTGCTAGAGCGATGCCAAAGTTTTTCTAAAAATAGCCACAGTGACCTTGACCTTGGGCACAGCATCCTGAAAGTCGAACTTGCTTGAGATATTGTCATACCCTACATTTGTATCAAGTTATTTCAAAATCCATGGAGAAATGAAGGTGCTAGGGCAATGACAAAGTTTTTCTAAAAATAGCCACAGTGACCTTGACCTTGGGCGCAACACCCTGAAAGTCGAACTTGCTCGAGATATTGTCATGCCCTACATTTGTGTGAATTTATTTTAAAATCCATTGAGAAATGTAGGTGCTAGAGCGCTGACAAAGTTTTTCTAAAAATAGCCACAGTGACCTTGACCTTGGGCGCAGCACCCTGGAAGTCAAACTAGTCTGAGATATTGTCATGCCCTACATTTGTGTGAAGTTGATTTAAAATCCGTTGAGAAATGTAGGTGCTAGAGTGCTGACAAAGTTTTTCTAAAAATAGCCACAGTGACCTTGACCTTGGGTGCAGCATCCTGAAAGTCGAACTTGCTCTCGATATTAACATGCCCTACATTTGTGTGAAGTTATTTTAAAATTTGCTGAGAAATGTAGGTGCTAGAGTGCTGACAAAGTTTTTCTAAAAATAGCAACAGTGACCTTGACCTTGGGCGCAGCATCCTGAAAGTCGAACTTGCTCGAGATATTGTCATGCCCTACATTTGTGTGAAGTTATTTCAAAATCCGTTGAGAAATGTAGGCAATAGAGCGATGACAAAGTGTGTGATGACGTTGTTTTCTCCATTATAACACTATGGGATTTTTTTCAAACGCTCAAGGGCAGCTAACTCCGTAGTCTGTGCTCGAATCCGGCCAAATTTCGAACTCATCCAAGCTCTTATGTATGTCATCATTACCTGCAAGTATGATAAGGATGTAAGCAAAAACAGTTGAGAAAATGTGATGACGCCATTTTCCCCATTATAACCCTATGGGATTTTTTTCAAACGCTCAAGGGCAGCTAACTCCGTAGCCTGTGCTCGAATCCGGCCAAATTTCGAACTCATCCAAGCTCTTGTGTATGTAATCATTACCTGCAAGTATGATAAGGATCTAATCAAAAACAGTCGAGAAAACGTGATGACGCCGTTTTCCCCATTATAACCCTATGGGGGCTATCTGTTGCCATGGAAACCAGAGTTCTGAGCTGATCGGCACCAAAACCTAATGCAGCCTTTCCCCCACCCCAATGATGCTTCAGATAAAATTTGATTGCGATCGGCCCACTGGTTTCTGAGATATTTATGTTTGAAAGTGTTGACGCACGCACGCACGCACCCACGCACCCACCCACCCACGCACGGACGGACGACGGCTCGACTCCCATCCTATAAGCTCACCTCTGAGCCTTCGGCTCAGGTGAGCTAATGAGGAATTTCACCAATTAATTTATTGATTTGTTGCTTAACGTCCATGGTAAACAGCTATGGTCATGTCGGGACGGTCAGTTAACCTAATCATACTATTCCTGGGCAGGCTTAGACCTCCTAAGCGGTTAACCAGTACTAAGTGCACATACTTGCGCCAGTAACTGACAACTGCCCTTCTTGAATCAGGGGAAGGAGAAACGAAAGTATGTGGCCAGACCGGGTTTCGAACCCAGGACCTCTGACTCATGAGTCAGGTGCCCCTACCGATTGTGCTACGCGGCCCGGTTTCACCAATTAAAGCAATGTTGCAGAAAGACCCATGAAGTCTAAGACTTGGCCTCGCATGTAAATCCATGTTGTCCTTTGTTCCCTACATGACATCTAGAACTTCTAGAACATATCCAGTCAATAAAAAAAAGACTCTGATAAAATGGAAGGGTAGGTAGGTCTGGTTCTCAGATTCTCCAAAATGGCTGTTATATTTGATGCCTAGTTTGTTAATTCCTTCTCCTTCTTTTTTTAAAGTCCATGGAACCAGAACATTTATTTTGAGATATTAGTAGTTTGAGATAACAGGAGTTGAAATAAATATTAAAAATGTAGGGACTGTCTATGATTTTCATTGACATAACATGAGGGTACTCTGAGATATAAAAGGGAATCAATGTATTGTTATTTTTTCCAGATACCAGTGAAACACAACACAGGACTGCTTAAAGTTTGTGATTACACCTCCAAGGGAAATCACTCTGATCTAGGAATATTTGTCTCCCTTCTTTCAGGGGACTATTATGATAGGGAGAATTTGCTCTCTGAGAGCAACATGTCTTCTTTAACAAAGTGGTCCTTATTGGAAATCAGATCAATGTACCATGGAAGTAAAAACTATTCATTGACCCTTTTTTGACCAGTGGACCAGTCAATCTTTATCATTTGGATGGGTCCATTTCTAGTTTTAGGGATTTCTAGAGGATGCTTTCATTTTGACTGCAATTCCTGTAAGCAAAAAGTGTAGACCCTGATCAGATGCCACATTTTGTGGCATCTGAAGTGGGTCTGCACTATTTGCATATGTCCCCAATACTGGTTTCCAGTCTAAAAAGAGTTAGAGTCGTCTTTCTTGTGAAAATGGAAGCCAAACTGTGGCAGAGTATCCATACACCTAAAAGTTTTACATGATAAGCATCAAGATTACTAGACTGATATACCTCACTGCAAACATCCACATGGCAGTTCTTCATAGCACATCTACTGTCATCTACCCAGAATGGACATTCTTTATTGAGGTTAACCTGAAACCACAAACAAAAAACAATCATACAAAAGCATGCATCATCAAAAATTTTATTCTTTCACATCCCACCGCGGCAACAAAGTGGCAGTCATATGGAAATGTCAACTTACAGAGGTCAAACCTGGCATCTTAACTTAGCCTTGGATGATCAGAGAACTAGCTGTAATAGGGAAGTGTCTGTTGTTTACAGTTGGAGGCGTAACTGCCTATACGCAAATACACAGGTGCGTACTAAAATTTTATCAAATTGACAAAATTTCAACACGCACCAGCGTATTTTCATTCTGAAATGTTGTAAATTGGGCAAATGTTCAATACAAACTGCCAATATGAAATGTCATAGGGACTAGACCCTTGGTTTCCTGTCAAGGGTTATAAAAATCTGAGTGTGCCTAACATGTGATTGTCTCTAGCGACACACTTGACAGCTGTACATTTGTACATTGAGAGCCAATGTTAAATAAATAATGATGTTGATAATACTGATTGTATTTTATAATCTGACCTAATTTATGGGCAGTGTTTTGAAACAAGAAAAATAACATGTTTTAGGCCTAATGTCTACTCAGAACCAAGATGCCATTTGGTACATTTTTTTTCATATACAGTTTTTCAGATTTTCAACGAATAACATCTGTGACACACATTGATGCCTTTTATGAGTATTTCAATCTACAAAATAATGACAATGTGATTATTAATTCTAATAGACATACATGTATGAATTACATGGCTGAAGTATCACATTTATCCTCAATATTTGGACATTCAAACCATTCCTGAAACTGACTTCCATCTCTGAATTTGTTCAATCTGCAGATTGTTAGCAAACAGTGTAGATCCTGATCAGATTGCTTCTAATATGGGCAGCTGATGTTTGCCTCAGATGGCTAGTGCTCCAGATAAGAAGGGATAAATGGGATAATTTAAGGAGAGTTTTCAATATTTCAACTTAAAAACATGTGTTGTGAAAGTTTAGCCCCACACCCCTCCCTAGCCCCGCATCCCTCCACCCCCACTTCTGGAGCTCCAGAGATAGCTGTCAGAATATTTAGGGAACATACAGAATAGTCTCTTATATCATTATAACTGACCCAGTGACATGACAAAAACAACAAAAAGGCATGTGCACCCACGGAAGACTCAGATCAGCCTAGGCATCTGCCCACTCCGATAAGAGTCTTTGCTGTCTGCATGGAGCTAGATAAGACCCTTAGCTACCCTTTAAGCAGACACTGAAGACTCTGATCAGACTGGACAGATGCCAAAGCTGACCTGAGTCTTCGCTGTGCGCACATACCACTTTGTTGGTTTTGTCGTTTCCCAGCTCAATTATATGTGTGGCAGGATTTAATATAAATACCTCTGGTGACAGATGGGGTGATGAAATGAAAAGCACAATCAATTAAATTGAAATCCAGCACAACCAGCAAATGGGAAACTGATCTAGCTACTGTAGCTATTATGATACGAACCACATTTACTAAAAAAATGACCAAGGTTCTTAAGCAAAAATATTTAGAAGAATGGTACTCTTTAAGAGAAAAATTTTCCATTGGGAAACTGGACACATACACTAAAATAAAATGTAATTTTGGTGTTGAGAAATATCGAAATACAGAAAACTTTGCATACAGAAGAGACATCACTAGATTACGAATTTCATCTCATAGATTAAACACTGAAATTGGTAGATACACAAAAAAAAAGACAGGGCTGATGGTTTACGCACTAAATGTTCACTTGGTATTTTAGGTGATGAAATTCACTTTTTATTAGAGTGTACGAATTTTAATTCTACCAGAGAATCCCTCATCAGACTAATCCACGATGAATGCAAAAATTTTATTACGATGGATAATTTTACCAAAAACTTCTGGTTATTACGGTAATTCTTCTAAAACTTCGCACACTCTAAAATTTCGGACACCTAAAATTATTCCCGAAAATAATTTCTGAAAGGACTCCAAAATTTCGATCAGTGGAAAGGTGAATTTCTTAAATTTCGAGCAAAAATATGGGACCTCGGTTTTTACTTATCTCGGCTATCTTTTTTTATATATATATATACTTTAAAGTCTGAGAACTGTTTCTTGCATATATTCTAGCATTATTCTGCACGTGCGTTAAAGCGAGGGCGGCGAAAGGTATGTGAGTCGGGATTTTTTTTCCTCCTGGTATTTGGGCCGTGCATCGGAAAATGTGCTTTACACTTAATGCGAACAGCGAAACCCGGATCAGCTTACACATCTGTGCAGTCACGAGGTTTCTGTCCGCATCAACAATCTATCATGGGAATCTAGAAATTAAACCGAGAACGAGGTTGCGGGGGTGCGCAGGCTAAAGTGGGTCTTTGCTTTTCGTACATGCGATAAGGCGCCATTTGTCACAGCAATTCATTTTTTTTTTGCGGGAAATGTGCACGTGCGCCAAACTACGTAAGCATTTTTTTCTTTTAACTTTTGGTAAAGATGCATGAACGTAAGATGAGAAACCAGGGTTGCAAAAGAATATAAACTGCCAGAACGAAAAATCCGTCTTTGTTGTATCTCGTCTGTGCGAACGCAGGCGCAAATGCTCTGAGAGCGCCGACCAGCTGTATGCACGGTCTCTGCATTCAAAGTTCGCACTTCCACTGGCACATTTGGCCCGAGTCCTTGATTTGACCATAAACAGTTTCAGCTTCGAGTTTCTGCGACAGCAATCGTATAAATAAACAGACAGTCCGTGTTGAAATGCGGCGTCTCAAAGACATTCAGAGAACATGTCCGATTAGCAAATGATATAAACATTTGCGAACACTGAACAATCTTACAAATCTCCGGAATTCACTGACAGTTTTCCACGCATATATACACTGTGGCTTCCCAGATCGTTTATGTCAAAAGAGAATCACTGATCAGCCTGTGCCGACATACAAGCTTTTCTTGTCATGCCGTAAGATACCTCTGATCTATTTGGGCAAATTATTTAAAATTACACTTGCGTATATATTTGTATTTATCATGATTTCCTTTTTATATTTACAACTGTGCATGCCCAGGATAGCCTGCGCACATGCGCAGCAGTGTGTATGGGACATTTTTGCACTGATCAGCATGTGCCGAAACACAGGCTTTCCATGTCATGCCGTAAAATACTCCGATCTATTAGGGCAAATTAGGTTAAGGTAAATTTCATCGAGAATTCTCTAGTATCTTTTCTTTTTCCTTATTAAATTACCTTGTGTGAATAATTTTATTTGTATTAACCATGATATCGTTTTTAAATATATTCTAACAACTGCGCATGCCCCGGATTGCTTTCGCACATGCGCATTGTGGTTGGGGCATTCACAGCCCGTCCAGCGAATGACGCCCGGTCTGCGCAAGCGTAGGTTGCATCCGTATGGGCTGATGAAGGCAAACGTACGCCTGTATACAATTTTTCTAAGAACGCAACACTCACTTGCGTACATGAGATTGTCAAATTCTAATGCCGGTATAAACGGTGTGTAGTGCAAGACTGGCACTAAACGAGGTTTCGCCGCATGTCAAATTTGTCTCGTGGAGGTCTACTGGGAACCGGTAGTCAGAGGCGCTAGATACAGAGCCTGAGAATGATGGCGAACTACATGGAGACAACAAAAAGGGGCATGATGACTGTGGTCATGTTCCCAAAGAGATATCGTTGCTGGCAAATACTTTATCAGAAGTTGAGAGGCGGCTTAGAGGTGCCATGCCATTTTATACTTTCAAGTTAAATGGAAAAGACGTAAAAGCAGACTGAAAAAAAAAAAAAAAAAAAAAACGTTTCTAAATGCGGCAGACGGTTCTGCAACATACAAAACTGCCTTTCAACCTCACACTTTTGAAAGAAAACCTTTATGTTATGTATGTTGGGCGCAAGATATTTTCCCCCAGATCTGTCGTGAGTGGCACACGACTATTGAACATGTAACGGTCTGCCGATTATTAAATAAACGGTCAGATTTAATTAGGCCACATTACACTGACATGATTTTCTTTCATTTTGGGATTACACCTGCTGTGAAGATAAGTACTTCTTAACAAGGTTCCCGCTGTGACCTGCCGGGAGATATGATTTATTCTGGCATATTGCACTGTGATATAACCTGTTCCTACCGCGGTAATGTACAAACTCTAAAATTTCGAGCACTGACAAAAATGCAAAATCGTAATTTCTAAAATTTCGGACAGCAAATAAAATAATTATTTTTTTCTGTGCGAAATTTTAGAAGAACTACCGTAAATTTTGAAAATGTAAAAATAATGCATGAGCTGGCAAATTTCATTCATTTGAATTTAGACAAGTAAACGGTATAAATCATTGCTACAGAAGTTTACAGGAGCTTCAGTAGTTAAACTTTATAGTGTAATAAGTCTCTCAGTATGATACTAAATTAGAACCATGGTCTCAAAGACAAATTACTATATGTTTGTAATAAAAGTAAAGAATATTATGTTAAAGTATATGGTTTTCAGCATTCTTGCATCATGTCTGCTAATTAACCTACAGTATATACATAATTAGTATTTGATGGGCGGGTAACCAGACACCCCTGACTTCTCTATGTCAGGGTAGTCTGGATGCCTGTCTTTCCAATGCTATTTGCTTTTGAAAGCAGACAGATAATGCAGAAATGTGGAATGGATGTATTCTTGCATAGTAATTATACATTTTAATCTCTTTTGTTAACAATCTGTCATTTGGATTTCTTCTCTTGATTATTTCTTTTTTTCTTTTTTTGCTGTTTATGATATTATATGACTCTTTGTTTGCTCCTATGTGGGCTGAAAATTCGAAATAAAAATCTTGTATTCTTGTATTCTTGTAGCTAGTTTTTAAAAATATTTCTCTAAAGTTACATATCAAATAACGCATCTGTTAAAAAGTCTGATACATTAATTAATGGCTTGAAGCTGTAATTAACAGTCTGTGTATTTAATATTTCAATGAAAACCTCCTATGAAGCCAAACTTTTTGGGGCAATTTCATTTTTTTTTTATGCTTTATTTACCAATACAACAGTATACTGTGGGACACCTCATAAGACTCATCTCACCCAGGCTATTCTAACTGGGACCACATCTTATATTATCTAAAGGAATAAGAGTTAAAAATATTTTTTCCTTATCATTTTCACTGATAAGGAGCTCTGTCATCAGTAAAGCTCTTATTTCGCAATGATGTAAAAGGATCAACAAAAACATTTTATACAGCTGCAGGCCCTCATGTTGACATTTATCAGAAATAACAGGCAAAACAAGTGGTCCAGATGAGGTGTGGCTCATTGTATGGATTTCAGTGTAAATTAGTAATTCGAAAGCACAATCATACCCCCTACCCTCCCTCCTCCCCCCCACTCCCCCACACACACCCTCCCCACCAACCATAGGATAGGGGTGGGGAATAGTGGGGTAATGGTTTGGGGGAATTAGGGACATAACGGACCACGGACAAAACGGACCACGGACATAACGGACCACGCTTGGGACAAAACGGACCACGTTCAGGACAAAACGGACCACGTTTAGGACAAACGGACCACATTCAAGGTAAAAAAGTACCATGTTCAGACCTTCCGTTAATCTTGAGAAAGCATGTTTTATTTTAGTTGCAACATCAATAAAGACATTTGCATTCTTAAAAGACAAAAATCTTACCATTAAATTGATTAGATAGTTGCGACAACCAAAGATGGTGAACAGTAGTTTAATAATTGTGACCATTTAACATTGTCTTTGGTAATTATATACTCCTTAATCTTTTAATTTGCACCAATTAATGGTCTGGTTTGTCTTCTAGCATGGTCCATCTGGTCCTGAAACCTGGTCCGTTTTGTCCTGAAACGTGGTCTGTTTTGTCCTAACCGTGGTCCGTTTTGTCTGGTCTGTTTTGTCCATGGTCCGTTTTGTCCAAGTACCGTTTGGGGCAATAACTTTTCAACTGTTCCTGCACTGCATGAGAAGTGACTGGATCTTCTCTGACTGACAAAGAGCAAATTCTTTCTTTCCACCTATCAGGGAAGCTAATATATATTTTTTAAAGTTGCTCCCCCACCCCTCCCTTGTAAAATTGGCAGCCAAATCATTATTTCATTATTCACTTCAGCCACATATATCTAATAAACTGCATTTTTTCCCTTTCTGAAATATGTGCTCACCATCACATGCATTTACACAGCATTCAGAAATTTTATTCGAAATGAAAACTTACAGTAGTACAAGTAAACAGGCAAGAATGGCCTTTAAACTAAAAATTTACATGGCAAACAGTGCAACCCTTCATCATACTTTCTGATCCGGTTATGCTATGTTTCCAAAACTTCCAGCAGATTAAAAGCAAATTATTTATTGTTGACAATGTACATACCTTGAAGTATCTGAAATAGTCTTTTGTTATAAGACTTTGTAGTCTGGGATAAATCTTGTTATTGTTTAAAGAGTCAAGGGACACAACTTTACAGGAACAATCATCCACCTCTCCTTTCAGCTGCAAAAGACATGTGAAATATAAAATACAACAATGAAGATTAACACATCTGTATATAGGGGTGGCGGTAGTGTAGTGGATAACATGCTGGACTACCAATCCAGGGGTCGCAAGATCGACCCCATCTCCGTATGACCCAGTTGTTTGTGGGATGTTAAACCCGAGTTCACTCACTCACATAACAGCGTAGACTCATACCAGCCGGAATATCTCTTCAGGCCTAGAGTTCAGTAAAAATTCAAAGTATTGGATAGATGCATCTAGGCAAACAGTCCAGACCCAGATCAGACTGCTCCTAAAAGGAGCAGACTGATCAGGGTCTACTCTGTTTGCCATCCCATCTGCATCTTTTGGGCATATTCCATTTTAAGGACAATTCAAGTATATTATTTTTTAGGTGTCCCAATTTTTGGAATTCTATGGTATGCAATCTCCTGAAGGTCCATTATACTGTATGTGTAAACAGCTAAAGAAAAGGCCCTTACAGTTGTCAGAAAGTAGGAATGAAAATTGTCATTTTCAATCACGTAGCATTGGATTGTAAGGCAAACTCAAACTTAGTAATGAAAACCGGCGTGTTTTAGTTCAATAAAGATTCGGGAAAAATGACTTAGGTAAATTTGAAGAATATCTGAAAAAAAAAAAAAAAAAAAACCCTCCCCCCCCCCCCCCCCCGCCAAAAAGTTCTAAATATTGGGACACCTGAAATAATTACTGTAATAATCCTAAAATGGAACAGTCTGGTTTTACAATGCAGTACTTAGTTTCCCAGATAAACAGGGGAAATAAGGACAATTTAGGAATAATTTCCTTATTTTTCCATATAAACATATGTTCTGACCCTTCCTTTGAACTGTTTCGCCTAGACGGTTCTAATGAGGGGTCACAACATATTTTTCATCATCGAAAAATAAGAAAAATTATTTCTGAGTTATCCTTGTTAGGGACCGACCCTTTGATATTCTGCAGGGGGGGGGGGGGGGGGGGGCTGGTATTCTTGATGGAGATCTGGGGAGGGGGGTTGGTATTTTTGATGGGGAGGGGGGGGGCTGGTATTCTTGATGGAGATCTGGGGAGGGGGGTTGGTATTTTTGATGGGGATAAGATTATTTTTTTCATCATTGCCCTCTGGAAAAAAAAATCTTTTTTTTTCACTTGAGGGAGCTAATTTCTTTTTTTTACAAACTAACTCAAACAAATTTTTTTTTATAGGCTGACTATCAGATCCTTATTTATTTGACCATAACATCCTTTTATTTTACCCACATCAGTAATTTTTACACCTTATTTTCTCACAAAAAGAACATGGTGCTGTCTGTAACCAGGCTAAGAGCATGGTTTAGATTGTTGTTGCAAACCAGTGCCTGGAGCATGTTACTCTCTTCATCTATGGTAAAGATGCAAACATCCCTGTATGAGCTGGGCAAAAAATTAGGCCTTGAATTAGGGATGTTTTGACCAAAAATTAGGGCTATTTTCCCAAAGTTTTAGGGCTAACATTAGGAATTTAAGGGGTTTTTTTTCTAGCCCAATCATATGCCCAAACATGCTTTTATTTGCACTTTTGGAAGTTCAATAAATACTTATTGATAGAGTCACATTACAAATGAATGCAAGTTAATAAATGGCTAAAAGTTCTATGCTAAGAAGTTAACAAAGGGGGTCTGGGGGGCAATGCCTCATTCAGAAGCCAAAGCAATTTCCCAATTTTAATGGCAATTTTAAGACTGGAAACAATAGAGAAGAACTAGGGATGATGACAAAAAATAAGGATTTTTTTTTAGGAATTTTGCCTTTTAGAGTGTTTATTTTGACATAATAGCTTTGTCTCCAATAAGCTAGTGACTCTTTTGAAATTCAGATTTAGAAGAAACATTTACTTAGTAATGCAGCAATCAATAATACATGTATGTGAATGTTGTATAGGATGTTTTTGTAACTGTATGCACAGGAGGGGCTGCTGGAGTAAAACAATTGTAGATGATATTAAAAAATTACTATAATATGGAGGGGTTTGGGGGGCACAGCCCCCCCCCCCCCCCCCCCCCCCCCACAGAAGCCAGCAACATTTTAAAAGCTCAATTCAAAGGGAATTATCTGCAGACTATATTTTCTTCAAATTTTGAGTGGAGCCCCCCCCCCCCCTCCCAGAAGCCAGCAACATTTTAAAAGCTCAATTCAAAGGGAATTATCTGCAGACTATTTTTTTTTTTTTTTAAATTTTGGGTGGAGCCAAATTATTTTTTCACTTATGTTTGAGGCCAGATTATTTTTTTAAATCCCCTTATGAGCCGATTTATTTTTTTCTTGCATACCCAAAGACAGAGATTTTTTAAAAAAAAATATACCAGGCCCACCCTAGAATATCAAATGGTCGGTCTCTTACCACTTCCTATGGGGAGCTCTGAGTACTGCATACAAAAGATGCGACTGGAATGGCAAACAGTGAAGACCCTGATCAGACTGCTCCTGATCTTGGTCTGCAATGTTTGCTTAGCCCTGTCTGTCCCAATACTAAGAGTTTTTACGGTAATACACACTCAGGTGCAGCTACTCTGCCATTGTCATTTTCACCCTTCCTATATTTGCAACAGTGTAGATCCATTTTGAGCCACCCTGTCTGGCTCAACAGTGTCATCAAATTGTTAACTGAGAATTACATTCTTTTCTTTTAGACTGTATTCTCCTCCACTTAGAGAGGTGCCGAGGTCAAGTGGTTAGAGTGACTTGGTTATGGTCAGAACGTCGCCGGAAAGTTGTGAGTTCGCGGATCACCGTCACCATCCGACAATTGGAAAACTCTCTCTGTCAACCCAGCTAAAATGGGTACCGTTTTCGCATCAGGGAAGGATAAGGCAGTGAAAGGAGAGAGATGGGCTCTGCCTTCCATCAGCTGTGCCCAAGATACAGTGGGTCTCTAACCCCCACTGCCAATATGGCTATTAAACTATGGGAAATCTTTACCTTTACCTCCTCCACTCAATGGGAGCACCACATACAGAGTAAAATGTTTCTATGCCCTACCATGCACTGTAAAAACGATTTACGGATGTTTCGCTACCTTGCCGTTTCGCACCAGGAGACTTCGCACCTTCTCATTGGAGAGTTAGCTACTCAGTATTTTTCGCACCTTTTTCAGTTTTTGGCCCAAGACGTTTCACTATCTCGTTGGTGTTCGCGCTTTTCGACAGTTTACCGTTAGTTAATTACTCTATTTCAAGTTCTCATTCAGACTGATTTGACAACATCACAACTGCTACCCGCATGCAGCAAAATATCTGGACTGGGTCCCTCAATAACTTCTACCGACAATTATGACTGAAATACTGCAACCTATAACTCAGTGCCAAATAACTATCGTTGAATCAAATTTGAATCAACGTTGATTCAACATTTATTCAATGTTGATTTAATGATGTGTGCCCTGTGTGTTTAAATTTAGATACTCTGAGTCTGAGTATATCTTGAACAATGTATACCCGTTTATTTGATTAGGCATTCACAGAGTAAATTTAGACTTTTAACTCCCTTTTCTTACGTCTTAATTTTCTTTAGTATTTCAATTTTAAATTAGATTCTAAGAATATTTAATTGCTTTTTTTTTTATCTTCATTGTAAAATTAGATAATTACAAGAATTTTAAATCTTTTTTCTACTATTTTGTTTTTTAATTAGGATCATTGAACATTTTATTGATTTTTTTCATCTTCATTATAAAATTGAATAATGAAAGAACATTTGTTAAAACTGTATTAATCCTTTTCTTCTTTCCCAAAGTTCCCAATTCCGGGTGGCTATAATTTTTTGGGTAGCGAATATGCAGGGTAGCGAAAACGTATAGGTAGCGAAAACTCTGGTAGCGAAGTCATATAGGTAGCGAACATGTATAGGTAGCGAAGTGTAAGGGCGTGAAACATCCAGTAACTGTAAAAACACTCAAAAAGTTCCAAAAATTCTAAAACAACAACTGGTTGGATGCGGCAGCCATCATTCCCTCTGCTGTCGTAAGCGAAGTTTCTTAACATGAATTTTATAGAAGAAGTCTCTGCATCATGGCAAAATGTAATTAGTGGTGTGCCTCAGGGCAGTGTCCTCGGACCTGTGTTGTTTATCATATACATTAATGACTTGCCTGAAGTTGTTAATAGCACAGTGAAGATCTTGGCGGATGGTACAAATACATTGCATTTTGAGGACATTGATTCAGATATTGAAGAAAAAGATCTTGGTGTGATTTTCCAAAGGGACCTGAAATTTAGCAGTCATATTGCTTCAAAAGTTAATAAGCAAATAGCATATTATCGTTGATCATCAGGGCTTTTGACTTCATCGAACCAGACTCCTTTGTTCTTTTATATAAAGCTCTTGTGCGACCACATGTTGAATATGGAAATACAATCTGGTACCCATTTTTGAGAAAGGACATAAATAGTGTTGAAAATATTCAAAAACGAGCAACTAGACTTATCCCCCAATTAAAGGACCTTACATACACTGAAAGACTGAAAAGATTAAAATTACCAAGTCTAGCTCATCGTAGGAAGAGAGGAGATATGCTGCAAACATTTAAAATTATAAATGGCTTGGAAGATATACCTTCAGAAAGATTCTTCAGTGTTGCTACAAATTCTAGTACACGTGGACACAACTTTAAGCTCGAAAAACCCCGTTGTAAAACATCATTCAGACTGCAGCATTTTTCGCAAAGAATTATCAATGATTGGAATGCTCTGCCATCATCTGTCATTAATGCCAAGGATGTGAAAGATTTTAAATCAAAGTTGGACCTCCACTGGAGCCATGAAGTGATGTATGAATACTAACCATGCCAATATATATTAAACATATTTTCATCAGTAATATGAACTTTTGGTTTGGTTTGGTTTGGTTTGTTTCAAGGCCATAATTAGCCGTGCTGTCTCACTTGTATAAACTACTATAAGTAAAGTCAAATTAATGACTCACAGTATAATCCTGTAATAGAACGCATATATATTAATTTAGTCACAGATAATAAAACATGCATAAGCATGCATATAAATCCTGTAAAGAATAGCCGCAGTTAGTAATTTTTTTTTTTTTTTTTTTAATTTTTTTTTTTTTTTTTTTTTTTTCAATATTTCAATTTTTATACACATTTATATGAAATTTGCTGTATGGGCCCATTTATTCGTCTGTAGTACTCAGTTTTCCCTTAACAACATGAAACCATCCATATCAAAATCCTAAGTGTGGCCGGTACGACCATTACTCAGCACATTGCATTAAGATTGGCAAAACATGACAAAATCAAAAATAAACATAACATGGCACACTCATACAATGTAAAAAAGATGGATTTTTCAACATGGAAACTTGTACATCATACCAATATATCAAGTGTAGCCGAAACAGCCACTTCTAATATATTTCATGAAAATCAACAAGCTTTTATTCAACATGGAGCAAACATGATACGCATTCATATTCCTCAATCAGATGAATTTGCTTTTCCTATAAGTGAGAGTAAAGTCTGTGATACCCGTGAATGATGAGAACCAAAAAGCTCTTCGCAGGCCCAACCTTACGTTGACAGCATTGAATCGCAATTGGTTTCATGCCTATAATCAATGGTTATGGCCAACCACAGACCTTACATTCTTAGAATTTAAATGTTGCAAGCAACCTTGGTTGGAATAACACAACCTCATGCTCCAGCAACAACGCTGCCGCCCTTCCCGCTGTACGGACAGTCCACACTCGCAGGGAAGAGCAACAACGTCATGGTGAACTGTTTATTTTGTTACAGTTACGCTATCATGTCCTAACTGACTGTAAAATAATCATCCTACGATTGTTGCTTCATTCCTCGGTTAGATGCGTTTGTGCCTCCCACCATCCAGAATAAAGTCAACAATACACATGTAATCTAACAAGATTAATGACATGAGTATGAAGTATTTTCTCCATTCAATACAGCCCAATTCTGCACTAAAACCTCTTTGTTTGGGAAATGTATAAGTCCAGCTGATCCCATATCAGTGGACGTATGTCTTTTAAATCTTCATCTTCTGTTACTGATAGAAGTATTTCCGTGCCAAAGTCTGCAATACCACAGCTTAGGAGCAGAGATTGTCTCAATGTCTCCCTTGGCACACTATAGTTTGGGCATTCAAGTAGAAAATGTTGCACATCTTCTATAGCTCCACATTCACATGTTGGGCTATCAGATATCCCAACTTTATTTAGGTATTCTTTCAATTTACAGTACCCACTTTGGAGCTGCAGTACAACTCTCTGATTCTTGAGCTTGTCAAACTCAATTCTGTTGAGCTTTACAGCAGGTCTGTGTGTAAACAGTTGCCTTCCTTTTTCTGACACTTCCCACCTTCGTTGCCATTTGATGCTAACTGACTCTCTTGCTGCTGATTGGACATCAGACTGACTTGCAACCCCTATGTCATCCGTCATTTCTTCTGCCTCTTTTGCAGCCTCCTTGGCAAGCCTATCTGCGATCTCATTACCTCTTATGTTTGCGTGACCAGGACTCCACTGGATTTTTACCTGTGTACCATCCTTTTCAAGTATATTAAGAGACTGTTGAATGTCCATAGCAGTTTTCTTATAACTTTTATTATCCCAACCAAGCTGTAGGATTCCAACTGCAGACTGGCTGTCACAAAATATAAGGACAGTACCAATATCACGTACCTTCTTTTCCTCAATGAGGAAATTGAGGGTTATTTGGATAGCAACAAGCTCACCAAGGAGAATAGATGCCAATTTTGAAAAGGCTGTTTCAATTCTATTTCATCATTGTTGGGAAGAAAGACGCATGCACCTGCACCACATGGGCCTGGGTTGCCTCTACAAGACCCATCTGTAAAGGCTATCACTGTTTGTACGTTCGTGTTATCTTTTATCAGGTTTTCTACAACATTCCTTGATTCTGCCTCCTGAGCACTTGTTCTGTTTTTAGAAGATCCTAGATTAGACCAATACTCTGGTCTTCTCAAGGAAGGCTGCAAGTATTCAAGGTAGCTCATTTCCGGCTCAATAGCATTTAGATTCAGGTTTGTTGATGAAGTCATGTCCGAGATTTGTTGCAACATTTTACCCATTGGAGTAAGAACTTTTTCTCTAGGCTGCTCCTCCACTGATACTTGACAAGAAAGGAGACACTGTTTAATTGGCTCTGTGTTTGCTTTGGCCATAATTTTAGTGCATTCTCTTATGGCAAGTTCCTCTCTCCTCAAGTCCAGTGGTAGAACGCCTGCCTGCACTTCTAGTGCTTCACAGCTTGCAGTGCTTGGACAGCCAAGGCATAGTGCTAGGCCCTTTCTTTGAATCTTTTCAAGCTTGTCACACACTCCTACTTGCCAGACTGAAGCAGCATACTCCAAATGGGGTACAACCAAACTTTTATATAGTTTGATCATGTTTGCCGGGCTAATTTTTTCTGTTTTTCCAACCATCATTAACGCTCCAAGAGCTTTTGATGGTCTTTTTTCTACAGCCTCAATATGAGACTGGAACATTAGTTTCTTATCCAGGATAACTCCAAGAAGCTTTACCTCATCTGCACATTTCAGAGCTTTACCTTGCAGTTCAACTATAGGAACAGTATGATTTGGGTCTCTTGTAAACAGAACATACTCAGTCTTCCCTGTATTCAACTTCATTCTCCATTTGTACATCCAGGAAGAGATATTTTGTAGGTCTTTTTTCATGCTAAGTGCTAACTCAGGTGGATTATCTCCACTTATCCAGACTGTGCCATCATCAGCAAACTTTACCTTCTCACAATCCACACCATTACACATATCATTCAAGAAAATAGAGAACAGGAGAGGGGATAGCACACTTCCTTGTGGCAGTCCTAAGTCAGTCCTGAAAGAATCTCCAGGTTTGTTCTTGAGAATACATGTAGCACTCCTATTATGGAGGAAGTCTGCAATCCAATTCCATACTATTCCAGTCACACCTTTCTCATGCAGCTTAACAAGTAGACCATCTCTCCAGACCGAGTCAAATGCTTTTTCCATATCAATAAATGTGGCTAATGTAGCCTTTTGCTCGCTGAATCCTGACAAGACATTCTGTGAGAACCTTAGCAAAGAATGAGTTGTTCCACGAAATTTTCTAAACCCATCTTGCTCTGAATCCAGTATTTTGTGATGTTCTGCAAAAGCATATAATCTGGCATGAATAATGCGTTCCATGCATTTTCCTAACACACTTGTAAGGCTTATCGGACGGTATGAGCTTCCAGTATAGTACAAGTCTTTACCTGGTTTGGTTAAAAATTTCACATTCGCACTTTTCCATATGTCTGGCAGTTTTCCATCATTCCATGATTTTTGGAATAAAACTGTCACAGCCTTGAGAAGTGCATCATTTGATTTAATAAGCATGTCTGGTCCAGGTGCTTTATCTCGTTTCAATCTTTGTATGGAAGCCTCAACTTCTTCATATGTAATGGGCCTATTTAAAAATTCATCACCATCATTGGAATTCATTTCTTTGAGGTCATGCACTTTTTGTTCCACTCCTCTCCTAAAACTTTCATCAAAGCTCTCCCCTTCGATATGGGCACCTCCAAAGAATGTTTTCCGCAGAATTTCGCACTTACCGTTGTGGTCAAACACCACATCACCATTCTCGTCGAACAATGGAAGTACATCCATGTCATCTTTCTTTCTGTATGATGTTAACTTCTTAAATTCTTGCCACTTTTCTTTAGGATCTGTACATGTTTCAATTTTTTCACAGGTTAAACTTACCCATTCTGTTTTTGCTTTTTCACAAACTATTTCAAACTCTTCTTCACTTTCCTTTAACCGTTGTAAATTCCTTGGTGTTTTATTATTTCTGAATAGTTTTTTTGCTCTATTTAACACTGACTTCTTAATTTTCACATCTTCATTATACCATGGAGCCACAGTTCTCCTATTTGCACATTTTGATTTTCCTTTGGGAACACTTTCATCCATGCACTCTTGGAATACTCCTAAAAACGATTCACAATATTCTTCAATGCCCGAATTTCTATCTCTGTTAACATCCTCCATCCACTTATTGAATTTTTCACATGTCACTTTATCCCACTTTTCCCAGTCTGTCTTATGAATGTGGTACCGCTCAACTGTATCATATTCCTCATTTTCTCCATTCTCAATTTCCATTAAAATCCCAATGTGATCTGAGCGTACCAATTCATGAGTAAGTGTAGTGCATTTCGAAACACTCCTGTTCAAGTGCGGCTTAACAATAAATAAGTCTATAACACTTTCAGAGTTTCTCCTAGTTTGAAGACCGTCATTTACACACACAAAATTGTCACTTATTATACACTTTTCTAATAATTCACCAGCACAATTTTCATTTTTATTTCCCCATAGTTTGCTTTTTGCATTGAGATCACCTGTTACAATGATATTCTTATAATGTGTGTTGCAGTTTTTGATAATTTCAATCAAGCCTTTCATTTGTTCATTTTTTTCTGGAGGGATGTAGGCTGTGACTAAGAGAATTTCTTCTTGATCCTGCGATTTTACTATTGCACAAATTGCCTCAACATCGTCTTTTTCAAATTCAGTTTTTCTCAAAACGACAAATTTGTCAGATCCTCTATTCAAAATTGCTACCCCTCCGTGCGTGTTTTGTTTTCTAGGTCTTGATAAAATTTGCCAATTTTTGAAATGAACTTTTTCTGAATCTGATTCCCAAGTTTCAGTTAAGCATAAAATATCTAAATTATAATTATCTACCAAATTTGAAATATCCTTTTTTGCAGTTTTGAATGATTGACAATTTAAGGATAAAAATTTCATTTTTTTTTTTTTTTTTTTTTTTTCCTACAATAAATTATTGACCACCACTTTTGTATATATATCCCTATACACTGGACACACTGATGAACTTTTAAGACACTGGCTTCTGATCAGCAATTAAAAATATATCCCCTTTAGTATACCATAATGTATAATGGTTTATATGAATGGGTATTGGTGATCAGTAGCCAGTGTTTTAAGACCTGTACTTGAATTTGGATGCTGTATATATGTAATGACATTAGAATCAAGCTCAAGTGACTGAAAGAGTGACGAAAGATATTGGGCTTAAAAAGGAGATTCTCCTTCCCTTAGAGCCCACCAACCATCCTAGAGGTATCCTAGAGGTAACAAACAGAATATTTACCTTGCAAAAGCAGCCATCTGACATTTGAAGATCTCTGAAGTTACTTTTGTTTTTCGCCGAATATCCGACATTTACAAGCACTGTAAATGTCAAACAAATTGTTAAACTCAATTTCTGAAAATTCATCTTCGACTAATCTCTCTCAAATCTCTTGCAATACTGGAAATTTGACAGGCCTTGAGCTTGTTTACGAATTTTCTAGTGCCTTGGAACACCTCCACAGGAAACGCCTACTACAAAAAATAGTTTTAAGATAAACCCTTTACAACTTGACAAACTACTTCGCTTGTTGAAATTTTGTTGACTTATTCACACTGTGTTTGAAATAAACTGATCAGAGACTTATTATAATTATTTTTCTCATAATATTTCTCTTCATGCGGATGGATATACATTTAATGAGACGTGGCACCTCAGGCGAAAATGAGGCGGGGATTCCCAAAGATGACGGATTCCCCAAGGTAAACACATGTCAAAAGCACCTTGGTGTCCTGTCAAAAAAAAATGTTTCCGCGGGTCATTGGAAGCTCGATGATAGCCAAACGTTTAGTTCCAAGTAGGTTAACATTAATGTGATGAAATCAACTGAAACTGAATCTTTCAGCTGGTCGAATCTTTAGAAGACGTTTGACAGACTATAAAAATTGCACAGTATTGGACTAGTGGTCGCCAGCCGCTAATAATCGTTGGTGCTGTCATGTATCTGAACTGCACTTGTTGCCTTGTCATTGGCATAAGCTAGATTGGCATTGGTATTATATATACTTCTGTATGGTGGCCCATGAGGTTGTAGGGTGCACAACATTTCTTCTAAACCCATTTCGTCTAAAGGCCATTTTAAATGACATTTCATCTAATAGGAGGTTTTTTCGTGACGCACTTCCGGTTCTATAAATAGACTCGGGATAGCCCTGGCCGTCAACCTGGCCGAGAGTTACTATAGAAAACCAATGTTTCTATGCCACTTCAATGTGGTGAAGTGATTCTTTTTATAATAAATGGTAAAAATAAATAGTTTATATTAAAATTATGCATGATAAACTACTTCATTATGATTTTGATATATATTAGCATTTTTGAAATTTATTTATTTTATTCTTTTTAGGATCTGTATTAGAATTTTCGAAACCTATTTATATGTATTTGATCTTTTTCGATAAAGGTATTCGTTAACTACTAGAGAGCGTTTCTCTTCTTTTAAATGTTATATGATAAAGAATAATAATGCTAATAATAATAATGATGAGAACAATAATAATAATAATCCAGTGGCAAACGAGAAATATCGTCAATGTTAGTCTTTAAACAATGAAGGCGACGAGCTGCCCGGAAATTTCTAGGGCGTGCGCAGGAAAATTCCTTCTTTTAACCCAGCTCGTAATTAATATACATTTTTTTAGATAATTTATTGTCATTTGTGCTTTTTACATACCTATTGGTAAAAGTTGATCGCAGGGAAAAGTAATGTGAAAAAGTTGGGTGTCATCGGATTTGGCCGCTCGGTGCTAATTTCTTCCACAATCCGGAAAAAACGTGATCACGTTTATGAAAAGAAGTTGTTTACTTGGTTTAAATTTATATCAATTAAAATGTAACAGATGTCTTTTAAACATTCAGTTTTTGACTGATTGAATAGGCGGTTTCAAAGTGTCTATTTAGATAATCTTTAATTGTTAACTTAACTGACATAATCGAATAAGCTTTTAATATACGAGTAAGTAAAATTTTAAGTATTTCACACCACGCAGATGTACATGTATGTGTCCTGTCGGTGCTTTGATGTTCATGTATGACACGGGAAAATCCATCTCAGAATGTGGCCTTACTGAACATAGATTGGAATAAATTTACTCGGCGATGAATTGCCGATTCGACTAATGATGTGCTCTACTGTTCACAAAGTAATTTATTATTCTCAGTATGTTCTTAGTGGATTACATTTAATGTAAGTTAATTTAGTTCTGTTCTCGCGTTTTCATTTTCTCAACTTAGACAGCGACAAAACCTGTAGCAAGTGAAGTCTTTCCTATCGGCAGTGCCGTGCCCATTTTACATTCCTCTCTAAACGTGATTGAATTCTTTTTATAAAGTTTCATTTTTATTTTAAACTTTTGTTTCTAACTTATTCATAAATTTGTTATGACAAGAAATAAATAAGCTATACAAAACGGCATGTTTATCTCTCTAATTTAGAAAAATTCCGGCGTTTACCGAAAGAATTTCCACCTTGGATTATCATGCGCCGTGATAGAATCCTGTATTAAATAAGGTCAAATTCTGTGATTTTCTGTCGAAATATTTTGAAAATGAGCGAAAACATATTAAAAGATAAGAGTCTCAATATTCTTATTAAAAAAAATACGGTTTACTACCACAGAAACACTGATTTTTGCATGATGAAAATCAGCATTTTACACTGTGAAACATAGTGCTGGCCGATGAATTGACGGCCAGCTCTGTGCGCATGCGCCAGATTTACGTCATAATGGGAATCCCTAAAACCTCCTATAGACATTTCGTCGAATGGACAATTTGTCTAATGGACAATTCATCTAAAAAAGGTGCGACATTTGGTCGAAAAAAAATGTCGCACCTGAAAGAAAAAATCCAAAGACAGCGTAGAAAGCAACTACCAGAGTTGCCGAAAAGTCTTCTTGACCTGGACTTGTCATTTTGTAAGACTGTTAAAGGGGAGAGCTTTGTGTTAAGCGACAAAACTATTGATGCAGATGAAAAGATTTGTGTCATTATTCTTGACAGTGATTCAGGTTTTAAGTATTTGGCCAAGAGTACACTATGGCATGGTGATGGAACCTTCTCTAGAGCACCAGTACACTTCTGTCAACTACATACAATGCATGGCGTTGTTCTTGGTTACCTGTGTGGGATTGGCTATAACTTGAGCTACTAAACTACTGGACATTTCAGACATTTCTATGTCTTTGAATTGATATGTGAATAAAACTGATGTTCCAAAAATATTTGCCTTATAAATTATGTTTTAGACGTTTTTAGACATTTTTAGATGAAATTTAGACGAACCGTTGTATTCGAAGAAATGTCTATTAGAGGAAATGTCTATTAGAGGAAATGGTCATTAGACGAAATGGCTTTTAGGCAAAATGGCGTTTAGACGAAATGGCATTTAGACGAAATGGTTTTAGACAAAATGTCATGGATCCGAGGTTGTATACAACCCTATCAAGGGCTTTCTTGAAAATATGAAGATCTGGTAAGTATTTACTGGTGTTGAAGGTCAGGTTTTTTCCCCTTTTCCAGAAATATATCAATTATATCCATGCAAGTTTGGTGAAAATCCATTTATTCATTTAAGAGATATGGAAAAAATAATTTATTTTTATTTTAACAGAAAAGTTATAATATTCTAAGTCCTCATGCAGGGGTGTCATTAAGAGGCGGGGATTTTCCCCTTCTACTCAGGCCTTATCCCCTGCCTATACATGTATTTTGGAAATCTGGAGTTGTATGGAAAACATAAGAAATCCCTTGCCTACTTTTCCTGGACCCCCTGAGTGCCAGAAAATGTTAATGAAACCCCTGCTTCTGTGACTTTGAGATTGAGGTCACTTTGGCTTATCCCAGTTATATATTCATGCAAGTTTGGTAAAAATATATCCACTTGCTCATGCGATAAAAGGAAAATTTAACATTCTTAATACTGTGATCTTGAAAATGAGATTAAGGTCACCCAAACTTAGTCAGAGCTTCAGTGTCTATTCTAAAGAGGGGCATTGGGGGTTTCATCCACATTTCTAACAATTCCCCCCTAATTCTTAGCTGAAGGGGGGAATTATTTTCTTTATTTTATTCATAAAAATAGATTTAAATGATATCTAAAAGCATTGTGTGTACTCATTGATACTAAATTATAGCTAAAATACTAGGTACAATTGTTTTTATGTAATTTAAGCCAAATTTTAGAGTTACAAGTGTGAGTGATACCTTTTCTCTGTCGAAAATCCCCTCTATTTTTTCAATCCTAGAATAGACACTGGAGCTTAGGTTTTTTTCCAATGATATATCTGTGAAAGTTTGGTAAAAATCCACCATCTTGTTCAAGAGATATCACACAGACAGGAAACTGTCATGCCAATGCCATTAGCCCTTCTGTGACCTTAAAAATGAGCAAGGTCACCAAACCTAATCAGCTTTAACTTGTCCCAATGATACATCCATACAAGTTGGGTGAAAATCTCATGCAGTATTGTGCAGACAAGCTGTCAGTAAGTCTGTCATGCCAGTGCAGATGTGAACTCCAACAGGATCCCTACCGAAAACAGTAAGTCTCCACTCACCTTTGGTGGAGAACATATTTCTTTTGAGGTCACTAATGTGCATTATTGATAAATAACAAAAAACAGCTAACACTATACAGTATTAGTTTAAGCTGTGTGACAGTTCAGAGCTCTGGATAAGACTGATAAGGAAAGTATTTGTCAAAAATTGTGAAGTAATTTCTGTGAATTCTGCATAAACATAGATGTGAGGCAGTTCTAATAAGGGGTCACAACACAGTTTCAATGTTGAATCAACATAAATTATCCTAGAATTATCATTAGATATCATAATTACAGAAACTATCGTCAGGGGCCATTTATTCAAAACTAACAACATCGTTAGTTAATGTTCCGTTAAAATTTTAAATGTTAATATCTCATAAGGCAGTATTTTTTGTTGAAAAGATGTGGGAAGCTTTTGCCTTGCAAAAGCTTCTCACATCTTTACAACAAAAAAATTCAGTATATTTGGTTATAAAGTCATAAAACACTTAACCAGTTGGTCTCTTAATGAGCTCGTTACGCTAACAATATTTTGAACAACTGGGCCCAGATATTTTCTTATATCTGGAGCCCTGTTACTGTAGCCTATTTTCTTTCTCACCTTTGTTTGCAGTTCTCCTACAGCAAAGTGAGAGACGTTCTTGTGTAACATGGAGCCTTCTGTCACATCTTCAAGCCAAGATCAAGTTCAACGGCCCTATCTCAGTAGCAGAGTACATGAAACTTGTTCTCACCAATCCTGAATCTGTAGGTTTATGCATCATATTTCACCTCATTAATTCAGTTCATTCAATTATAAGATAGTTTGGGGAAGGGCATAGGAGGAATGTTCCCCATCCAAATCTTGTAAGATGGATCTAGATTTTTTAGATTGTTTTGGAGAAAATTCCATCTTATGGCTCAATTACACAAGACTGTTTCACTTTCATAAGGTTGAGTGTAGTCTAACTGATACAAGTATGTAGCATCATTCTTTTACAGGACAAAATATTAGCACATTTGATTTTAAGTGTACTAAAAGACTAAACAAAGCCTTGACTAAAGACTTTATTAAGTTAATGATGCTTGGAACAGCTCAGCCTAGATGGGCAGTATCAAATGAATAAAGCTTAGACCAGTATGCACATTTATTTAGTCTCTACAGGATCTTTGCTGTTCTTTGTACAAGGTACACATATACAAGTATACAACTGCTACAGATCACAATTATTTAAAGAACAAAATCCCAAAGCTGACTGCAAAAGTTCACAAACTAACATGGGATATCGCTGGTTGCATGGATAAGCCACCTTCTTGGTTTGATAAAATCCAGATTTGCTTTATTTTCATATAATTGTGCATGTACTTGTTTTCCCTTTTTGTTTTTAACTGACATTTATTCCCCTTTCTCTTCCAGGGTTATTACATAAACAGAGATGTGTTTGGTACCAAAGGGGATTTTACGACATCACCAGAGATCAGCCAGATGTTTGGTGAGGTATGTCCTTATGATACAATGATATAAGACACAGTAAGTCCCTTTGTAATACTATACTTCAGTTGATACAAAAGCAAAGTGTTATATGGGTATATCATTTACATATATATCACATATTAATCCTAATAAACACCCCTGCCCTAATAACCCCCTCCCTCTTTCCCTTGCCTCTTTTCAGACAACAATATAACTGTTATGAATTCATAATGTTATGATTGCATGAATTCCTGTTTGTTTATCTGGATAAGATAGCTCTTTGATATGGCAGGAGCAAATTCTTTCCTTTAAGAGTTGACCCTTACTGAAAAGGGAAATTGCTTCCTTTGAAGTGACCCATCACATTTATATTGCTTATTAGGGATATTTTGGCAGTTGCTGATTTACTACACTTTGAGCCCCCAGGGCATTAAATAGGACTACTACGGTAGACATCTTTGTTGAGACACAAATTGACTATGTTAAAATTTTGGAATATCTGCTTATCCAAAAATGTATGTTATGATCACTTTGTCATGCACTGAATGACAGACATTGTTGGGGGTTGAAAATTCCACTCAGTTGTTCCCATGACAAATGCATCATGCTGAAGGACAATACAAATTTTGCATTTTGTTGATGCTGAATATCAGAAATTTACCATAGTAATCGATACAAATGATAATATTGTACAACTGACAGATTCAAGAATTTTCCAGCCCTGCTGTTGTTGACCTAGAGTTATTCAGAAATTAGGTTGAACTTTTTCATGTGAAATGTAGAGATAAGCAGTGACGTAATGTGAACCATGACACAACAAAACCAACAAAGTGGCATGTGTGCCCAGTGAAGACTCAGATCAGCCATGGCAGCCACCCAGTCTGATCAGAGTCTTCGCTGTGCACTTAATCTACACTAGCTCCATGTGGACAGCAAAGACTGTGATCAGACTGGGGGGATGCCCAGGCTGATCTGAGTCTTTGCTGGGCATAACTACCATTGTGTCAGTTTGTTGTGTCTCGTGTCACGGGTCATGTTGTTTTGCCTAATTAAAGGCAGTCTTTGTTAGGGACCCCTATGTGTTATAATGATGGATGGAGATTATCCCAAAATGATCAAAATAACCACCCTTATTTGGGCTCTGTATTTTTAGCTGATTGCAGTATGGTTTGTGAATGAATGGATGATGGCTGGTTCTCCTGCCAAGGTACAGCTAGTGGAGCTGGGTCCCGGAAGAGGTACCATGGCAGATGACATGATGAGGGTAGGTTTTTTTAAAAAACTTGCTTTTAAAAGTAACCATTCTGCTTATTTATTCATTATATGAGCCACAACATGGAAAACTAGCTGGTCTTTTGCAAAGAATACTGTATTAAGCCTAATAAACTCCCATGCTCTAATAACAACCCCCTGCCTCTTTTCCGAAAATAATGTTATATTAACTTGCATGAAATCCTGTTTGGTTCACTGAATAAGGTAGAGTCTTTGAAATGGGGTCTACTCTAAGGGAAAGAAATTTCTTTCTTTAAGAGTTGACCCCTACTGAGAAGGGAGGCAAAACAAGTAGATTTTCTACCTCTGAAAGTATACCCATCACCTTTATATTGCTTATCAGAGGATTTTTTGCACTGGCTGAGTTACTACACTTCAGGCTGAAAATATCCCCCACCCTCCACCCCACCACCTCCCCTTTCACAAAATGCAACACATCCAGGGCAGGGCATTTAGTAGGATTAATACAGTATTCAAACCAGTGTGTGAATGTGGAAAGTTCAGCGAGAGCCTTCATTTTGAGCCTGTAGATGCCCAAAAGTCCATACATGTTGTGTGTGAACAGCAAAGGCTCTGACCAGACTGTGCAGATTTTGTTTGCCAATGCATTTAGCACCCTTAAAAAGTGTCACATTCTGTATACAATAATATCTATATATTCAGGTAACTTAACCTTTACACTGCTAAAATTCTATGATACACTCTTGCATCCTAGAAATTGGGCATGTCTGTTCTATCACTTGGTTGACTTGGGGCTGCTTGAAAACATATTACGGCCCTCATTATGACTGTCATAGGGGACACAGTTAAGCTGAATTTTAAAGCATATTGTCCTTATCATAAATATGTTGATCTTAATTCTGTTTACTGTTCAGGTGTTTACCAAATTCCCTGAGTTAAATAAAGGGTTATCCATGCACTTGGTTGAAGTCAGTGAGAAGCTCAGTGAGATGCAGGAAACCAAACTAAGCGGGAAACCAGCAGCAGCTACTCAGTCAGGCTCCAATGCTAATGCACTGCCACATTACAAGGAATGTAGATCGAAACATGGCCCAAAGGTGTACTGGTATAGAGATCTCAGAGATGTGCCCCGAGGATACACTGCTTTTGTGGCTCATGAGTTCTTTGATGCCCTCCCTATTCACAAGTTTCAGGTTAGCTATTCTTTTAAGAATTTTAGGTATATACCATAATTCAACAAAAAATAAATTTTTTGCAACAAAACGTTATGACAAAGAGAAATATTAGTGAAAATGGTAAATTTACATTCAGTGTAAGAATGGTCGCACTGTCATGTTTATCCACCATTTGTACAAAGGAAAACAACTTTTGAGACATCTTGTTTGCTTCCATTGGTGACAAACGCCTTAAAAAAGGGGTAAACTTTTAAAGGAAAGAATTTGCTTTTGGAGGAGCAAATTCTTTCCTTTAACAGTTGACCCCCATTGAAAAGGAAGGCAAAAATGAAATTAACAGTTGCTTCCCCTGAAAGTATATCCATTCACCTTAAATCAGTTCATGAAAACATATGAACATGTATGTTGAAAATTTATCTTGACCAACAATACAGAAAATGGTTGATCTTCTAACCTTAATATTCAGATGGTTATTTTATGTGCACAATACTTACCCTAAAGTTTTAAGGTGAATGAGAACACTCTCAGGGGAAGCAGCTCTGCCATTTTAATTTTTGCCTCCCTACTTAGTGGGGTCAACCCTTAAAAGGAAGTTTTTGCTATCTTAGGAGGAAAGTCTTTCAGAGTAGACCGCATTTTAGAAAGGCTTTTTTGTCCAAGGAAACAAACAGGACATCACAAAAGCTATTTTCCATTGTATAAATGGTGACAAAAAATACAAGTCACCTTAACAAGTAGAATTGAGCCACGACACGAGAAAGCCAGAAAAGTGGCATATGCGCCCAAGGCAGACCCAGATCAGCCATGGCATTTGCCCTGTCTGATCAGAGTCGTTGCTTTGCGCATAAAGGGTAGCTAAGGATCTAAGCTAGCTCTATGTGAACAGCGAAGATTCTGATCAGACTGGGCACATATGCCACTTTGTTGGTTTTATCGTGTTGCGGCTCAATTTTTTCTGTCCCATTGCTTACACTTGTTATGGTATTTATTACCCCCAAATTTTCTTAGTTAGGATAGTGGAGTCCATCTTTTTTTTTCTTTTTTTTTCAGAAAACTGAGAAAGGATGGAGAGAAATTCTAATAGACATAGATCCACAGAAAAATGACAAGCTAAGATTTGTAATATCTCCGGCTGATACCCCAGCTTCTGTTGCATATCTACAGGTAAAATAAGTATCTACAGTAAACTAATGGTACAAAATATTGGGACAAAAGCTCTTGAGCAATCAATAATTGTGCCACGTCATGTGACTTTTAACACTGTGTCAATTTTGTCATGTGATAGTTAGATCATCTTTCTCATTTATACAGGGTAATCACAGACCTCACTTTGACTCTGTGGCTTGAGTCAATTTGAATCACTTCAATAGATGGCTGATGTGTCAGACAAAGGCTCTGATCAGACTGCACTTATGTCTTACGAGTCTATGCTTGTCACCAATGCCACATTGGTGGAAATCACATGATGTGGCTCAGTTACAGACCCAGATTTGGGTCTATAGGACAGTCTGTGTGTACTCTGTTTGCTGATGGAACTTCTGTCCTAACACTTACGTCTGTTATGATGTATGCTGTATAACAAATATATATTTTTTTTTCTTCATTTTGACAGTTTCAAACTGTACATCCATAGCTGTACTAAGTGTATGGGCACACTTTCAGTGGAAGCAACTCTGCCATTTTGATTTTTTCCTCTCTTCTAAATAGGGGTCTATTCTTAAAGGAAAGAATTTGCTCCTTGAGGAATAAATTCTTGTCTTTCAGAGTAGACCTCATTTTTAAGTGCTTTGTTATCCAGGGAAGCAAACAGGAAGTCACAAAAGTTGTTGCCCTTTGTAAAAAATGGCAAAAAATATGGAAGTGTACCTAGTCACTTTAAAGTTAGAGCAAGAGAATTTCAAAATGTAAGTCTCAAATAACTGAAGATTTGCCGGAAAAATAATGGTTGTGAATTTCTGATAGACTACATGTACATTGGAGAGTTGAATTTGAAGCTACTGAAGTGTTTCTTCATTCTTGACAAATGGAATTCATACTGTTTTCCTCTTTCATACGATGCGCGGCACGAGAAAACCAAAAAGTGGTTGTGCGCCCAGCGCAGACTCAGATCAGCCTGGGAATCTGCCAAGTCAGATCAGACTCTTCACTAGCTAAGAGTCTAAGCTACCTCCATGCAGACAGCAAAGGCTCTGATCAAACTGGGTGGATGCCCAGGCTGAGCTGAGTCTACACTGGGTGCACATGCCACTTTGTTGGTTTTCTCGTGTCGCGGCTCATATCTTTGTTCCGATCAAATGCATTTTATTACCTTCTGCCTTTGGTGAGACTTGTTAGTTTTAGTGCATCAATTTGTTTGTCAGTCTGTCCATTTGTTTCTGGACACCTAATCTATATGACAGTTCATTTTCCCTTAGTGTAAACTTCAAATATCATCAGTGAATGGATCAGACCATTCCGGGTCATTATGCATGTAACTGGGTCATGGTGACCTATTTTTGCAATACTGACTGTTGACAGGGTTATTGACAAAGTCCTGATGGGATTGATATGCTGACACAGAACTCTAGATAAGAGGGGGTATTTGATGATAACTGAAGGATAATTTCTCTTATTTCTCATTGAAACCATACATTGTGACCCCACATCTGAACCGTCGAGACGGTTCAGATGAGGGGTCACAACATATGTTTTTATGCAGAATTTACAAAAATTATCCCTAATTATCACCAAATACTCCCTCTTATCTAGAGCTCTGTGACAGTTTCCATTAGTTCTGTAGTTTTAATTCAGGTGGAGGAGTCAGAAAAACGTGACCATATTGAGATTAGTCCAGACAGTGCATTAGTGGTACAGTCGTTAGCTAAAAGAATTTCTGAGGATGGCGGCTCAGCTCTTATAGCTGACTATGGCCATAATGGGGAGAAAGGACATTCTTTTAGGGTAAGTCTTTTAACCAATGATGAAAAGAGTCCTTGGGAGTGCATATGTATTTTTTAACTCCATAGACTATTAGGATTTATTTTTGTAACTCAATAATTTTATATGAAAATTTACTATTATTCTTATTAATTTCTGCAAGGGTCAGTTCCTTCTTGCAGTGTGGAAAGTCCATTACTTCTGTCCAGGGCATGTTTTATAATAGAACTCTTGATTGAATGGCAAACTGTGTGTTTTCATAGGTATTTTATCCCAGTACATAGAGTTGGTGAACCATTGATGCGTGAGTTTGGTTATAGCTAATATTAAATTGTCATTCTTTTCAATGTAAGATTTTAAACTTATCAAAGAAATAAGGTACATGAAGCAAAACCTTGACCAACAGCACCAGTGTGTGTCAAAGCAAAATTGGACCAACAAATATCAGTATGTATCGAAGCAACACTTAACCAACAGTATATGTCAAAGCAAAACTTGATCAACAAATAAATACCATACATGTGATGTCTCCCGGATCATCCGGGAGTCTCCTGGAAATGAAGTCCATCTCCCGCGCTCCTGGAAAGCCTTCAGAATCTCCCGGATGCTGAGTTTTCCCTTCATAATTTTTTTCTGATACCCCTTTTCCAACGCCATGCCCTTTTTCCCTGCCAGTAAGGAGATACCCACATGTGTATTGACCTGTATTCACAGCATCAAATATTGTTTGCAATAAACAAACACATCATGTCTGTTGACATTAATCCCATTATTCAGATCACTAATAAACTCACTGACCCGTGAAAACACATGGAGCTATGTTTCAAGGAATTACCGACCTGTTAAGACGATATGTCACGTGAAAAGAAGCCGATAGCCCTGTTTCACAACTACACAAAATAAACATGTGCAATACAGTCGGAGACTTGTTTTCACTGCTTAGATTCCTGAGACGCATAGACAACAGATGCAAAACTCTGTTTAGACTGCACAGAGGTGCAGGCTGATCGGTGTCTTCACTTGTCGCTCATTTTGTAAGGTATTTTTTCCCCGAAGTGCAATTCTGTTCTGTTCAATTCTCGTATCGACGTTACCCAAGTGGCTCAACGGTACGTAACCATAGTTGCACACACCTGGCGCCGGGTGTCCGTCCAACCCGAAGTGCAAACTATATCTGGATTGTTATATATGGCCGACAACTTTGATCATTAATGGTGTAAAAGTTACGCATGAAAGTTTTGATATTTCTGCCTTGTGCATGGGTATAGTTTGTGTCAAAAACAGAATTTGAACATTGTTATATACATTTTTAGGGAGGCAAATCTGTATGAAATCTCAAGTATACCCTTTTGCAAAAGCTAGATTCTGTGCCAGATAGATACCAAACTAATAATACAAATAACAGTAATATAATAATAAATGAATAATTATATAATAATTAAAGAAAGGAGTTTTGTGTGTGGGGGGGTGGGAGGGGGGAGGCTGGGGGGAGTAACTCAAAAGTAAACTAAACAAACTATACTATAGTTCATGTTCTGTTTCAAAATAAAACAAAAATAAAGTAAAGTACGTGAAACAACGCATCAAAGTTGCCGTCAAAAAGTCTCCCTGATGGAGATCTCAATCTCCCTGAAATGAAATCCAAATCTCCCTCATGGTCATCGGGAGTTCATCACATGTATGAAATACCAGTATGTATCAAAACAAAACTGGACCGACTAATACCAATATGTGTCAAAGCAAAACTGGACCAACAAATATCAGTACATGTAAGCATCACCAACAAAAAGCTGTATGTTTCTGAACAGCTTTAACCAGATCTTGTGCGAAGCTTGCATCAAAACCAGCTTATTGTATTGTCAGCCACCACTATTTTGGAAATTGACTGGTTTTGAGAATTGAATCTCAAGGTTGCCATGGTAGGGAAAAACATCTGGTAATAAGACTTTTTTCCCATGTTAGGGAAGAGTCGGGAATTTCATAATTGATCAGGGAAATCTGGAAAAAGTCTGGGATTTGAAAATTAATGACTACAGCAGTCCACAGAAAGTATACAGTCAAACCTGCTTATGTGGTCACCTCTATTGATGGATCAACTGCCTTAACAGCCACCTTTTCTGGGTCCCTTGAATCAAAATACAATGTACACTGCAAATGAACCTGTATTATGGGGTCACTTGTCTTAAGCAGCCACTTTTTGTCCTTCCCTTGGGTGACCCCTTAAAGGTAGGTTCCTGGACTAGCGATGACAATTATGTCCACAAAATAATTTTGTCTTTTTCTGAGCAGTATTGAATTCTCTTATTTTTCTGAATTTGTTGCTACTGAGAAACTCGTCAGATGTTGAAGAAAATAGTTGTTTTCCCTTTTGGTTTATTTTCTTTCATTGGAATTCCATTTCTAAAAATAACTATGTTTATTATGTCTATTAGTGTGCGATTTCTGATGCCGTTCTTCAAAGGTCAATTTTCCCTTGCCGTGAGCTCTCCTAGAGGTCCTGGCATGGCGGATGGGTTAAAACTATCCCAAAATGCAATGCAGCATGACGTCAGCGGCGTTATCTATTTTTGGCGGGAACTAAAAATAGAGCTAGCTGGTGTGCGAAGCAGAGTTAGGAAATCCCTTGCAAAACAACTTTTCTAATACTTTTTTGATTTACACTTTTTAGTGAAACTTATTCATTCCCTTTTATAAGTGCTTTCCGACAACTTGGATGAAAGATCGTCAAAATTATGGTGCATTCCAAAGTACAGGAACCTACCTTTAAGACAGGTTTTACTGTACTTACTTTGCGAGAAATGTCATAGAGTACTTTGAAGCGGAGGATATGTGGCAACCTGGAATCTGCTTCCTGGCAGTGAAGACTTCGACAGCAAATATGCAAGACAGCTTTGCATCTTCATTGTTCCTGTTTGTCATATATGTATCACATTTTTTTCTGTGACACCCAGTTTACCCTGAATATTTTTAATTCTCATGCTTTACTTTCCGGAGTGCCGGGCAGTGTAGCACAGTCAGCAGGGCACTTGACTCATAAGTCAGAGGTCCTGGGTTTGATACCTGGTCTGGCCACATACTTTCGTTTCTCCTTCCGCTGATTCAAGAAGGGCAGTTGTCAGTTACTGGCGAAAGTATGTGCACTTAGTACAGGTTGACCGCTTAGGAGGTCTAAGCCTGCCCAGGAACAGTGTGGTTAGGTTAACTGACTGTCCCAACATGACCATAGTTGTTTAACGTGGACGTAAAGCAACAAATCGATCAATCAATTTACCTTCCTGAAATGCTTTTTCTATAATTAGCAGATTTTTATGAAACTTTTGGAAGACAGTGCAGATCCTGATCAGACTGCTCCTTAGGAACAGTCTGATCTGGCCCTGCACCGTTTACTCAGAAACAAAGAGTATATAGGCTGCCCCAATGTGCTTAAATATTGGGACACTTAAAAACCATTAATTTTCCAATTGGACAAATGGAAAATTAATGGTTTTAGGTGTCCCAATGCTTAAGCACTTCAGGGTAAGTATTATATATCTCATTTTCTGTCTGCAGGGGTTCAAACAACACAAGTTACATGATGTATTAACAGAGCCAGGAAGTGCTGATTTGACAGCTGATGTGGATTTCAACTACCTCAGAAAGATGGCAGGCAGTGAAGGTAATATTGCTCCTACATACTCACATATAGGGTACAGTTGCGTAGATTCGGACAGCAGATAAATTCGAACAGTGACATTGTCTCCTTTATATGTCAGTTGTTTGGAATTAAAACAAAAATTAACTGGGCAAACAGTGAAAATCCTGATAAGACGGCTCATTATGAGCCGTCACATCTGGATTTTCACTTTGCAATGATATGTCTGAATTTACACGCTGTCCGAAGTTACCCGACTCTACCCTGTTATTTCATTAGGTATTAAGGCAGCTAAAAGTACAATATGACCTGGCTTGGAGTCTGTGTATATGCATAGTTGGCCCAGACTAATAAGCGTGTTGGGCATTCTAAAAATATGTACATGCCTTGACCAGCCTGTGCAGTTGAATCAGAGCATGTGCGATTCTCATATGCTAGATAAAGTTTCTTAGCTTCTGACACAACTTTTATATATGCTACATCTGATTTTTACACCATCTGAATCATTGTAAATGCTTTGTGAAGTACCCTGTGTAAATGATTCTTGCTACGAAATAGCATCGTTTTACAGTAACAGGAATTAGTTTTATCAAAAAATTATATCAATATTTGAAACATCTTGAATGCAAGTGGTATACAACTTACATCCTCAGATGAGAAAATTATACCTGCATGCTCCCATGACAATAGATGTACAATCAGTTTTTTCTCGCCTGTGACTAGCTGAACTGAGACATAAGTATTTTCCGGCGTCGACGGCAGTGTAAACTTAGCATCAAGTCTGGTTTGGCTTTGTTTTATAACAATACCCAGTTAGATGAGACTCTGCATTTAGCGGAATTCTTCTGTTCACCCTGGATTGCAAGATTATGAAATTAAATGTATCCAGGTTAATAATGAAATTCAAATTCTAAATTGTTTAACTATGAATTTATTTCAGTAACCACCTTTGGTCCTATAACACAGTCAGAATTTCTACATAATATGGGAATAGGTGTGCGGTTACAGGTATGTATATTATTTGCTGTGGTCTTTTTTTTATGTCTCCCCCCTTCAGGGTCGGGAGACATATTGTTTTTCCATGGGCGTCTGTCCGTCTGTCTGTCCGTCTATCTGTCACAAATCGTGTCCGTTCTTTAACTTGAAAACCGCTCAAGCTATATTCGCAAAACTTCATATAAATATCAATCAACATGAGACGACGTGCAGAGTGCAAGAATGGTAACTCTGGCGTTTATACTTTTTGAGTTATTTCCCTTGGAACTTAGTCCATCACAAAATTGTGTTTCAATCGTGTCCGTTCTATAACTTGAAAACCGCTCAAGCCATATTCGCGAAACTTCATATAAATATCAATCAACATGAGACGACGTGCAGAGTGCAAGAATGGTAACTCTGGCATTTATACTTTTTGAGTTATTTCCCTTGGAACTTAGTCCATCACAAAATTGTCTTTCAATCGTGTCCGTTCTATAACTTGAAAACCGCTCAAGCCATATTCGCGAAACTTCATATAAATATCAATCAACATGAGACGACGTGCAGAGTGCAAGAATGGTAACTCTGGCATTTATACTTTTTGAGTTATTTCCCTTGGAACTTAGTCCATCACAAAATTTTGTTTCAATTGTGTCTGCTCTGTAACTTGAAAACTGCTCAAGCTTTATTCACGAAACTTCATACAAATATCAATCAACATGAGACGACGTGCAGAGTGCAAGAATGGTAACTCTAGCATTATTACTTTTTTAGTTATTTCCCTTGGAACTTTGTCCATCACAAAATTGCGTCTCAGTCGAGTCCGTAAGAAAGTGTGATTCTCATAACAGTTCATGGGATTGATAACATAATAAGCATTTAGCAATAGTTTAATTTTCCTGAAACTTCACATCTTTGAAGTTTCATGAAAATAAAACTATTGTGAATATTTCCTATTTCACAGCAGTTTTATCTTCTGTTATTTGGACATATTTTCTCAACTGCTGAGAGCTGGATAGTAATGTGAATCTGTCTAAAGATGTATGCTCACTGATAATACTCAGGCCAGCTGTCACAGACTTACCATGTTCACACCTAGGACAAAATGACTGAATGTGCAAGCAGATGGGGTGACCAATTCCCATATAAGACAAGTTTTGCAACAATTTTAGCTAGGTTAGCACAGGTTTCTCAGACTTCCCTCTGCACAGTGTCCTAAAATAGCTACTGTAGTTCTTCAGTTGTAGGAATCTCGGTAGCTCAGTAGGTTAAGTGCTGGCCTACTGACCTAGTGGTCCCGGGTTGTAGCCAAGCTGTAGGTGGGAGTCTTTACAATCGTGAACAGAGTTTCATTGCACACAGCCTTTCATTATCTCCCACCCATCGTCCTGATATGACTGAAATACTGTTAAATAGGAAGTAAAATCACAAGTCACCCATCCATCTATCTTCAGTTGTAAATGCATGTTTAGCTGAAGTGAATTGATGGATGACTTGCTGTTTTATGGCCTTTTCAACAGTACACAGCTCATTCACTCTAAGCCAATGAAAGAGTGAAAGTAGAAGGCTCTGCAAAATGGAGCTCCTTATTACATGTATACGGTTGAAATTTTTTCCATCAGCTGGAGTTGAACCCAGACCCCCAACTTAGCTACCAGGGTTTCATCTTTAGCTGATTTAGCAAATACAAGAAACTGTAACTAGTTATCCAGGAAAAGGCTTGTTTTAATTATAATCCTTAGATAATTTTCATTGATTCTCTTTAACATTGTATATTGTGGCCCCCTCTTTAGCACTGCTACATCAAGGCAATTTTAACAAGGGATCACAGCTTATGAATTTATGGAGCTGTAAGAAAAATTCTCCAAAACCCCATATTATCTGGAACATTTCTACTGCTGATACAAGCCCTGGTAGCTCAGTGGGTTAAGAGCTGATCTGCTAAGCTAGCAGAATCCAGGCAGAATTCTTTTCCATTGTAAACTTGGTTCCATTGGGTACAGCCTTATATTATCACCCTTACATCTGCTCAATATGACTGGAATACTTTTGAAAGGGGCCGTAAGACTGCCAGCCATCCATCTATCTGTTCCTGATTGTGTATACCATAATTAACATAAGTTTTCGAACAGTCTGGCAGGAGCAAATATTGTGTACCCAGATCAGACTGCTCAGTCTGATCAGGGTCCACAGTGTTTCTCATTTCAATTACGTCTTTTTACACATTAGTCTAAGGTTTAACCACTTTATTAAAATTTTAGGATAATTACAACGTTTTTCAGGTATCCAGAAATTTAGGAATTTTACGGTGATAACTGCAACAAGGCACAGAGTGTACTAAAACACTTATCTTGCGTTCACTTTCAGATTCTCCACTCCAAAGCATCAGAGCAAAATCAGAAAGACTTGATGTCGGGGTACCACATGTTAACAGACCCTGACAAGATGGGACAGAGATTCAAATTCTTTGCTCTTCTGAACAAGGACAGGAAGGATAAACCGGCTGGTTTTGTAACTCTAAAATAGTGTGTCCTGTTTCAGAATGTGCTTTGACCCCTGAAGCCATATTTTGGGAGTAAAACTAGATATCTTTTCACCTTCACAAAACTTAGGATTTGTGATATCACTGTAAGAGGAATCATTTGCATGGCCGAATGGTAAGCACTTCTGACTTCAGGTCACATGGTTGTTGGTTGGAGTCCCACTGGAGGCAAGATTCTGTCCGGCATAAACAGAACTTCATTGCACAGAGCCTTTATAATCACCTCCCATCATCCTGATATAATTGAAACACTATTGACAAGGATGTAAAATTGCAGGTCATCCAGCTGTCCATCTCACTGTGAGAGAAATTCCAAGGGATTTTAAAACAAGGGAAAAGCATGGACCTTTTGGCATGTTTGGAGCTATTCCTTGGATTGTTTTATGCTCTTCTTTACCTATGACTCTCAGACTGCCTGTTTTTAATTCATCTTATGCACATACCTTCAAGAGAAATCACTGTATTTGCCTTCTCGATGAGGTAAATGGGTACACTTTCTTTCAGGGGAAGAAACTTGTTTTTTGCATTTGTGCATTTGTACCTCCCTTTTAAGTTGAAGTCAACTCTTAAAGGAAACAATTTGCTCCTCTTGGAGCAAATTGTTTCCTTTAAGAGGAGACCTCCTTTTGAAGCAAACAGAAAGTTACAAAAGTTCTTCCCCTTTGTGAATATGTCAGAAAAAATGGAAATGTACTCATACAGCTTTAGGAAATACAGCTTTAGGAAATACATACAGCTGTATGTACAGAAGGGAAGCAAATACCAGTCTGGTAAGTTGTCATCCTCATCACTGCAATTGAATTAAACTAGAAACTCGACAAAAGTTAATGCCGCCACTGACACAGGAAAAGTAACACCTATGTCTCATACCTGCTAGTTGGAGGTAAGTCAGGAACTGCATTCCATCCAAGATGGTCACTAAGACCTGTCCATTCATGTTAAAGACAATGCCAGCCACAGGGCTCATTAAATCTGGCGATTTGTGTGTTCATTAATATGTCAGACCAGTCAGTTTGGGCTATAGTTGAGTTGTTAGTACTGGCTCTTCTGGGATAATACAAAACATTGACTTGTTAGTGCTGACCCAATAGGGATTAAACACACAAACTACTAGTCAGATATATAAATAAATATATTTATCTATGATACAGTTTGACTACTTCATCCATCTACAACCCTTGCAAGTATTAGTAAGTCATGATGTATACCAAGTTGCAGAAAACAAGAGTATTTGATGATAATTCCTGAACAGATTTTTTTTCATACAAGAAGAACCTTATGGAATATCATTATCAGATTCCATAACGTACTACATAAAAAAATCTTTCTCAGATTGTCATTAAATACTCCCCTTACATATGTCTTACACACAGCTTCTAATTAGCTAGAATTTTTAAAACATTATTTTGTCACAAATAAAATATGTCACAGTGACTCTTGAGACAGCTGGTAAACCATTGAGAAAAGTTACATATGTACTCAGTATTGCTTCTAATAATCTGTGCTAAGGTAAATGGGTACTCCACAAACTCAGTATTGTTTGCAACAATCCGAGCTAAGGTGAATGGGCACACCATTGTATTTTTGCCATTTTTACAAAGGGACACAATTTTTTAGACTTCTTGTGACAAAACCCTTCCAAAAAGTGGTTTACTCTAGCAAATTCTTTCCTTAAAAGGTTGAGAAGGGAAGCAAAAATGAAAGAGTTGCTTCCCTGAAAGTCTATCCCCATATACCTTAAGAAACTGTCAGTCAAAAATGATGACAGTATGCAGAAGAATCTCTGCCATACATATAAATACATCAAAATGCTATTCTCACACTTTTAAATTACAAACATACTTGTTGGGAAACTGAAAATGAAATTGTGTAGTTCAATGTTCTTTATACATTCTGAACATTTTTCTTTATAAGGTCACTTAACCAATGATCTGTGTATGAGCTACTTGGACGGATAACATTATAATCAATATGAAAATTGTGCATCTATAAAATAGCTTTTCTATAAACAGCATTGAATTACCATATTTATTTGCTTATAAGACAGAGTTTTTCCCCTCTAGAATGACCAAAATATCTAACCTAGTCTTGTTAATCTTCAAGAAATATCTTTGTGACCCCTCTTATCAGAATGGCCTCACCAAGGAAATTCTAATGATAAGTCACAACACATGTTTGCATTGAAAAATAAGACAAATGATTGGGATAGTGTGGAAAAGGACATTATGGCATGTGTGAACAGGAAAGACTCAGATCAGCCTGCACAGTCTGATCAGAGTCTTCATAATTTGGATATACCATCTTTCTAATGGGTAATATACCATTTGAGCTGTGACACGAGGAAACCAACAAACTGGTTGTGCACCCTGCGCCGACTCAGATCAGCCCGGGCATCCCCCAAGGCTGATCAGAGTCTTCGCTGTCCGCATGGAGGTAACTTAGTTCCTTAGCTACCCTTTAAGCGCAAAGTGAAGACTGATCAGACTGGGCAGATGCCCAGGCTGATCTGAGTCTACGCAAGGCGCACAACCACTTTGTTGGTTTTCTCGTGTTGCGGCTCATTTATGAATCCTGGCAAATCTATTGGGTGAAAAGTGAAAACTCTGATCAGTTTGAACAGCCTCACAGGCTGACATGACTATTTATTGTATGCACATGGCTTAAGGTGCTTGAGGATACCAATCAAGTTATCTCTGAAATCTCATTAAATAATCTTTTCATCTTGAGCAATATGCATGTATATCATATAACACTATAAGCTGTAAGCTAGCATCATCTTGACGAGTTCCACAAATAGATTTCTCCCTCAGAGTGTGCTTCTGGTTTGTGTTTAATGGTAAGTCCTCATAGCTGGTCAGATCTTTTTTATGGAAAATGAATGGCTCTGGTAACTAAAATGATAATCGTCCCAGTATCTAACATTCAATACCATATTTATCAAAGTTTCTAAGAATAACTCCTAGTTGCAAATGAACAGTTCCCATGGCCACCGTGTGTAGTTTATATCTGTCTGCTCCACTGTATATCAGATCGGGATTTTTCAGCTGTGGCCCACCTCCTAAGAAGCTCTGTGACACTTGTTCACGATAAGTTCCCGATGGCCGCCATGTGGAACATTCTATGTTGTGTATGCCAGGTGACGTTGGAAGATGACAGAAACCATAACCATACAGTTCATTTCTACCAAAACTATCCTGATGCCACACTTGAAAGTGAATTTTTGGCCATCCTGAGTAAGAAAACATAAATTATCTACATAATGCCAAAAACATGCATTTCTTATTTCAATTCTTCCATGTTTCTTTTAAATTTTTTCATGTTTTTTTTTTTTGTTTCTTTTTTTAGCTCACCTGAGCCGAAGGCTCAGAGGTGAGCTTATAGGATGGGAGTCGAGCCGTCGTCCGTCCGTGCGTCCGTCCGTGCGTGCGTCAACACTTTCAAACATGAATATCTCAGAAACCAGTGGGCCGATTGCGATCAAATTTTATCTGAAGCATCATTGGGGTGGGGGAAAGGCTGCATTAGGTTTTGGTGCAGATCAGCTCAGAACTTTGGTTTCCATGGCAACAGATAGCCCCCATAGGGTTATAATGGGGAAAACGGCGTCATCACGTTTTCTCGACTGTTTTTGATTAGATCCTTATCATACTTGCAGGTTATGATGACATACACAAGAGCTTGGATGAGTTCGAAATTTGGTCGGATTCGAGCACAGACTACGGAGTTAGCTGCCCTTGAGCGTTTGAAAAAAATCCCATAGGGTTATAATGGGGAAAATGGCGTCATCACGTTTTCTCAACTGTTTTTGCTTAGATCCTTATCATACTTGCAGGTAATGATGACATACATAAGAGCTTGGATGAGTTCGAAATTTGGCCGGATTCGAGCACAGACTACGGAGTTAGCTGCCCTTGAGCGTTTGAAAAAAATCCCATAGTGTTATAATGGAGAAAACAACGTCATCACATATTTTTAGAAAAACTTTGTCATCGCTCTATTGCCTACATTTCTCAACGGATTTTGAAATAACTTCACACAAATGTAGGGCTTGACAATATCTCGAGCAAGTTCCACTTTCAGGATGCTGCGCCCAAGGTCAAGGTCACTGTGGCTATTTTTAGAAAAACATTGTCAGCGCTCTAGCACCTACATTTCTCAATGGATTTTAAAATAACTTCACACAAATGTAGGGCATGACAATATCTCGAGCAAGTTCGACTTCTAGGATGCTGCGCCCAAGGTCAAGGTCACTGTGGCTATTTTTAGACAAACTTTGTCAGCGCTCTAGCACCTACATTTCTCAGCAGATTTTAAAATAACTTCACACAAATGTAGGGCATGACAATATCTCGAGCAAGTTTGACTTTCAGGGTGCTGCACCCAAGGTCAAGGTCACTGTGGCTATTTTTATAAAAACTTGGTCATCGCTCTAGCACCTACATTTCTCAACGGATTTTAAATCAACTTCACACAAATGTAGGGCATGACAATATCTCGAACAAGTTTGACTTCCAGGGTGCTGCGCCCAAGGTCAAGGTCACTGTGGCTATTTTTAGAAAAACTTTGTCAGCGCTCTAGCACCTACATTTTTCAATGGATTTTAAAATAAATTCACACAAATGTAGGGCATGACAGTATCTCGAGCAAGTTCGACTTTCAGGGTGCTGTGCCCAAGGTCAAGGTCACTGTGGCTATTTTTAGAAAAACTTTGTCATCGCCCTAGCACCTTCATTTCTCCATGGATTTTGAAATAACTTGACACAAATGTAGGGTATGACAATAGCTCGAGCAAGTTCGACTTTCAGGATGCTGTGCCCAAGGTCAAGGTCACTGTGGCTATTTTTAGAAAAACTTTGTCATTGCTCTAGCACCTACATTTCTCAACGGATTTTGAAATAAATTCACACAAATGTAGGGCATGACAATATCTCCAGCAAGTTTGCCTTTCAGGGTGCTGCAATCAAGGTTTTTGATTAGATCCTTACCATACTTGAAGGTAATGATGACATACATAAGAGCTTGGATGAGTTCGAAATTTGGCCGGATTTGAGCACAGACTACGGAGTTAGCTGCCTTTGAGCGTTTGAAAAAAATCCCATAGTCTTATAATGGAGAAAACAACGTCATCACATTTTCATTTTTCATCGGATCCTCTTCATACTTGCAGGTAATGAGGATATGCATAAAAGCTTGGATTAGTTAGCACTTCGGCTAGATCCCACCACTGACTATGGAGTACCTGCCCTGAGCATCCAAAAAATCAATGTCGCCACTTTTTCTTGGTTTCTACTTATCCGATCCTTTCAAACTTGCAGGTAATGAGGAAATGCATAATATCTTAAACAAGTTCAAATTTTCGCCAGATCAGGCCAACCGCTACGAAGTTAGCTGCCCTTGACAGCTCTGTCTATTGTGCTCTTGATCGGATACTTTTTAAACATGCATATATTAAATGAGGGCATACATAATGTTTTGGATGAGTTTAATTTTCAGCCTGATTGGACCACTGACTGTGGAGTTAGCTGCCCTTGAGCATCTTAAATATCCCTATAGGTTTACAATGTCTCTCAGGTGAGCAATTGTTGCCCTTTGGGCTACTTGTTTTACATTTGTTTTTACTTCAATTTCTGCATGAAAATTTATGGTAAATGTTAGGAAATTTTGTATTCCTCATCCCTCAGAAACAGCACAAATGAAACTTCTAAGATAATTTCTGTCTGAAAGCATAGGTTGTGATTCCCTATAAGAACTGCCCTGGCAGTTCTGATGAGGTTTTTATGAAACAAGAACAAGAATTCCACAGAATGCGGTGTCTTGCCTGTCTGTGCATTGTCACAAGAGATAAACCAGAAAACTCACTGGAAATGTAATATCCATGTCTCACTTCTGCTTGTTGCAGGCAAGACAAAAATTATCCCGGAATAAAGCTTCGGTCATATGGGTAAAGTTTCTTTGATAAAGTGGGTTTGGTAAATTAAAATATGCTTGTGTGAATGAAAATATGTCACATTTTCATTGCCAAAGTTATAAGGTTAAGTTTATTTGACAAACAAAATTTGGTCTTTTGAACAGAATGTTTGCCATAGAATATGTTACAACAAAACTGGCTATGGAGATGAATCAAAATGAAGTTTACAGAAAGCTTTGCTCATAATCAAATCAGTCTGAATTTGAAGAAAGTGTATTTAACAGAGAAACTGTGGAATGGTTGGTAGTTCACATGGGTAAAGTTTGTTTGTCTGAGTAACTTTGACGAGAAATCTTTGTTTCATGTGAACACTTCTGCAAATATTTCATTGACAAAGATTCTTTGTTACATTTTTCTGTGACAAATAATTAGTTCCTTTGAATGCAAAATGTTTTGCAAACTTTCTTTACTATAGTTTTTGTGATAAACTTTGCTCGTGAGAACAAAGTGTGAGTCTCAGAGCAATTTTTTTCTCTTATCCTACCCACCTTGTAATCCCTTTGTAGCAAAGTGTATATCTATTGGGTGTGAGAAGAAGGCCATCTCGTCATTCTGTGGGTTGTCAACCTGTGTCTGACCCTCTCGCAGACCTGCCAGGACCTTCCATGCACCTCCTATAGAACAATATTGCCAGCTTAGTACATACAAAACAGTGTTGTCAACTTTTGGGACTGTTAAGGCAAATGGATACACCTGCATCTTTTTCTGCAATTTCACACAGTTTAACAACTTTAGTGACTTCCATTTTGCTCTCTTTGATGTAAACTCTCCCAAACAGGGTTCTATTTTTAAAAAGAAGAATTTGCTCCTAGAGGAACAAATTCTTTCCTTTGAGAATTTACTTATACTAAGAAGGCAGAAAAAATGAAAATGGCAGAGTTATTGGTAATGTTTACAATGGAACTCTCGGTCAACCATTAAGTACAGTAACAGATTGGTCAACAGCACAGGCAGGCAAATTTGTACACCTTAAGTCAAAACACAAGCCGTAGCAATATATTATCCAGGCATCTTATTTTCATCAGCAGTATGATTACTGTAGCAAGTGGTCATTCAAAGACAAAACCTTGGGGATTTAAGGGCAGCGGGTTGTTAGAGGTTCACCCTGTCTTAGCAACATCATATAAAGAGCCTAACCCTCTCATTACGTGTCGGGCTGCATAGCCCAATTGGTAGGGCATCTGACATAAGCCAGAGGTCATGGGTTTGATACTTGGTCCGGCCACTTACTTGCATTTCTCCTTCCCCTGATTCAAGAAGGGAAGTTGTCAATTACTGGTGAAAGTAAGTGCACTTAGTACTGGTTAACCGTTTAGGAGGTCTAAGCCTGCCCAGGAATAGTGTGGTTAGGTTAACTGACCATCCTGACATGACCATAGCTGTTTACCATGGACGTTAAACAATAACACAACAACAACAACCCTCTCATTACAACAAAAGAAACATTAGCCGACCCACACTCTTTTTCATGAGGATAAATTAAAGTGAGACGGAATCTCTGAGTGAGACAGCTGAAACAGTTACCAGTACGTCCTATTTGTTGGTCAATTTGTAACAGGAAATATAACATTTTGCAGCATCCAAAAGCAACCATTGCACCCCCCCCCCCCCCCAAAAAAAATGAGGGGTGGGGGATGTGTTATTTAGAGACTGTACAGAGCTCTAGATAAGAGGGAGTATCTGATGATAAGTGAGGGGTATTTAATTCTTACTATTCATCGAAACCATAGTTGTGACTCCTCATCTGAACTGTCTCATTGAGACTGTCAAGATGAGGGGTCAAAACGTATATTTTTATGCAGAGTTTACAAAAACTATCCTTAAGTATCACCAAATACTCCCTCTTATCTACAGCTCTCGAGACAGAAAAGTAACAAATAAATCACTCACTAAAATGCTTTCAATACATGTGATTTAACCATGGAAGACTAATAAATATTAAAATGACAGTTGCATGATGGGTGGATGGATGACTTGCAATTTTACGTCCCTTTTGACAATATTTCAGTCATATCAGGATGATAGGAGGATAATCATGGAAGGCTAAGTGCATTGAACCCTGTTTTTGATTGGAAAGGTGTCTCTCCAGTGGGTCTTGAACCCAGGACCTCTAGATCAGCAGGCCAATGCTTAACCTCCTGAGCTACAGGGGCTCCTGACAGTTGCACAACATGAAATGAGCCACAACACAAGAAAACCAACAAAGTGGTTGTGCGCCCATCCCAGATTCAGGTCAGCTTGGGCATCCGCCCAGTCTTCTCTGTCTGCATGAAGGTAGCTTAGACCATAAGCCATGCTTTAAGCGCTTAGCAAGACTCTGATCAGACTGGGTGGATGCCTAGGCTTATATGAGTCTGTGCTGGATGCACAACCACTTTGTTGGTTTTCTCGTGTTGTGGCTCAAATAAATGATGGATAATGATGAGGTAAACAAACAGCAATACATATCCTGTGGTACCTGAGGTTCTTATGCGTGAAATTGTGTGATTTTGGCAAGTCACTATTTTTGGAAAAAGAGGGAGGGGGCGTTCATTAGGATGGAGGCATTTGGTACTTATAGTCTCCTGCATGTTATATGCAAATACTACACACCTCCTTTTCAAGAAAAACAAAGCTTAAAACACCTCTGTAGTTCTGCATGTCATATTAGTAATATATTTAAGAATGTATCATGGAGAAATAAGTATCATGTCATGATACAGTATCACTAGAGGAAATATCTCTCTTTGGATAAAAAGTATCGCCATATCCTGACTGGAGAGTTGGTAGTTTGCACTTACCATAACAATTTAGCTATAAGATGGGGCTGCCATGTGATTTCCCTCCAAACACACCCCAATCAATGTAAACCAGTTGTATTAATTTTGCTACAACATCGGTTTTCCCCCTTTTAAAACAATCCCAAAAAATCCAGATCTGTCTTGCAGGAAAGGTGGATCTAGATTTTTGGGGTTGTTTTGGAGGACAATAAGGGTAGTCTAAGGCACCCATCTGCTTTAAAAGGCAATGATAAGTGAGCCATACAATGAAAACACTACCTGTGTGGATTCCCCATTTACAGAACAAGCTTTGTTCTGGGAAACCTTTGGCTCCAACTATCTGTCCTATTATGTGAACTTCAGCCATCTATCTGCAAAAGATGAACACAATGTCAATGACTTAACAAGACTTAACGGCAAGAAGAATCAGGCATTTTGAACGGAATACCGTGTCCTATGACTTTACAATTTTAGCTCATCTGAGTGGAAAACTCAGGGGAATTTGTAGGATTTATGCAGCCCAGTTGTCAATCTTTCTATCAACTACTCCTCTGAAGCCACATGGATGAATGTAACTAAATTTCAGATGAAGGCTCCAAGGGTCAATCTGTCCTGGCCAGATATGTGACACTGTCCCGACATGACCATAGCTGTTTACCGTGGATGTAAAGCAACAAAACAACAACGATATGTGACAGGATATTGCCATGTTTTTTTTCAAGAGCATGGTGCATCAATTTGGTGTCTTTATCAACAAGAATAAAAGTATTTTGCAATCCGTCTGTAAACAGAATATAGCAAAAAAAAAAAAAATCATATTTTACAGGCCTCTAGTAAAGGGTACCTATGAAACTAGATACGAAACCGAAACGGAATGAAACAAAATGCAACGAAATAGAAATTAAATGAAGCTAAATATATCTGAAATCTAACAGCACAACATACATTTATATTTAAAATCCCTATATACCAATGCATCAACAGTACCCCGACTATCACCGATGGGATAAAAAATTTAAGTACAATTTCCAGCTTTAATAAAGTAGAACATTAGTCTCCTGTTGTGACTTTGTCAGCACAGTAAGGGCATTCTGAAGGCCAAAGACTCTGTCAGTGGCCATGGTGCCCAAACAACCTTACAAGGTTATGGAACACACTAGACCATATTAGATGTTAGTCTGTTGTCACATAAAAGCAGGATGGATACAGGATGCCGTTTTGGGGGGGGGGGGGGGGGGGGGGGTAGAACCACTGTTAAACTTCAATAAATATTGTTTTAAGAAAAAATTGTGGAAGAAATGACATCCAAAATGTTACACTCTGCCTCTTGCCTTTACCGTTAAGGTACTTTTGGTGATTTGTAAGGGGACATGTAATTTGGGTATGGGGCAGTGGGATCCCGAACATGACATGAATGAAACCAAGGGAAGGATAACTTAAGTTTCTGGGAACCAGGGAACATTCTCTGAAATCATTATAGTTGGGGAAAAGCAAAGGCAAAATCTTTTTAATCTTTTTTCTGCGCAGTATAAGTATGAGCCAAGAATACAATTAATTTCAGGAACCTGGGTCATAGGTATGGAGCTGGTAGCCCAAAAAGTGACGAAAAGATCATACGACGCTCCACTATAACACAATAAAAATAAATATTAATCATTTATTTTTAAACACAATTAAAAAATAAAATAAATAAAAGATAATAAAGAAACTGCCCAGACCAAAACACCCTTAGACCAAATCAACCCCAAAAATTGTATGTGGATATAGGTATTTCAGTTAATTGAATTATACAATTTATCCTAGTATCTGTTTAAAAGTTAATGTATTGGATCTTACAAATACCCAGTAACTTCATGTAGCATTGTATATGGATAAACATGGTGCTTTTTAGTCTCCCTTTTGCATAAATATGTAGTGATGTTTTATTGTGATACTTTCATCATACTTTTTTTCAGATTATGTTCCATTTCGTTTTATTTCTATTTCGTTGCGATTCTTTCCATTGCATTTTGTTTCTTGCATTCCGTTTCAGTTTCTAGTTTTATAGGTACTGCTGCAGTTAACTTCGAATGAGGTGTATACGTCCTTAGAAGTATCAATTTTGAATTCATGCTTCTCCCCAGGGTGGTGGTATCGTGATATCGTGTTGGGCCACCAATCCAGGGATTGTTAGATCAACCCCAGCTTCCCCGGTCTATTGGGTGAGACTTTAAACCAAGGTCCCGTCTCCGTATGACCTAGCTGTTGGTGGAACTTTAAACCCGAGTTCACTCATTCATGCTTCTTCCCAACCTGGAAAATCGCACAAACGTGTTGGAACTGGAATTCCGAAAATTGAAAGTGACTTTGGAATGTAAAGACACGACGAAATGTTTGCAGGTAGATAGAAGTTGGATGATCATGTAACAAACAACTAACCCACTGTTCGATTTCACTCAAAATATTTTATATTCTAACAGAAATCGACATTCTTTTGCAAAACTTGACAAGAGAATGTCAAAAGTCGGCCATATTTGTTTATTTTTAGACGGGTTTACCGTTTAAAGGGTAAAATCCAGTACCGTCTATCTTGATAGGAGATCCAGCCTTGATGGCCCCACCTTAGCGTTAAAGTGGGGTTATACTAAATACTGCAATGCACAAGGCAGGCAAATTACCACGGGCTAGTACAACTAGTCTATACCAAAAGGAAGAAAAGGATATAAGGCTTGTTTATAAATCTTGAAACTGGCGAATCTATAGGCTGCAAGTACACAGTAAATTAACCAAAAACCTTAGCCACTCGGCCTTGTCCAGGCGGTTCTAATGAGAACCATAACATATGTTTCGATGAGAAAAAAGCGGAGAGCTACAATAAAAAACCCACTTAATCTGGAGTTGTGCTGAAATGGAATAATGTTACTTGTGGGTGGGTAAATGGAATAGTGTTACTTGTGGGTGGGTAGGAAAGTAGATGCCTACTAGGAGGGTGGGTGGTGGGTTAGTAGGTTGGTTGGTTGGTAACCAGGCAGTGAATAGGTAGGTGGGTGGGTAGGTAGGTAGACAGACAGACAGACAGGTAGATAGCTGCAATGCAGTCAGATAAAATCTAAAAGAGCTGCTTTTGAAAAACACACAGACACACACTAACTCTCACGGGTCCGTGGAAACACCCCAAAACACCATCAAATACCCGAAACCAGCCTCCCCGGATTCAAATCACCCCCTGTCCCCTCAACACATGCACCAACACCGCTACAAATGCGCCAGCACCGCTCCCACCTCATCCCATAGCTATTTATATAGAGTCTTCTTCTTCTTCGTCTTCCATATATAGAGTCGGGATCCAAAGTGGAACGTTGTAGACTCTGCGAAACTGCAACATGTGAACTGACACAGCAGTCTCCCCAAGTGACTATGTACATTTAAAAATTCTTTAAAACTATTTACAGAAGGTCTTGGTTGATCAGGACTACTGGCGGGCGGGTCTGCCAGGCAGACTCGCGCGGAACGCTTCCAGGGATTCCGCAGCTGTCACTGTGGATGGCAACTTGTTCCAGTCGATGACTGTTCTGGGGAAGAAGGAGTTCCTGTAGGCCTCACTGGTGGTTCTCTTTTAGTAGAACTTGTGACCTCCACAGGTTCTACTATCTCCACTCTGTAGGTATTTCTCGTTCTCCACGTCCACAAGGTGATGATCGATCCTGTACATCATGCAGAGTCTATTGTCCAAGCGCCTTTTCTGTAAGGTGTCCCATCCCAGGTCGCCTTGCAGCTTAGTCACACAGCCAGGTGTCCTTGTTGAGTCAAAATAAAAGAATACTTCAATAAGAGGTTGCTCCATGATTTATATGTATGTATCTCTTTTAATAAGTTTGGGTTTAAATATTAATGAAAACTTGAAAATAATCACAGTATAATAGAGTATTTTATTTCATACTTTTGTGTATGCCACGCAGGGGAGGTAGGGGTGGGGGAGGGGCTTGTGGAGGAGTACTTCCTTCATACCACCCCAAACCAGCCTCCCTGGATACAAACAAGAACCCCACCCCTTCGCGCAGCAACACATTAATTTAAAGAATGAAGAAGGGAAAAGAAAAGGAAACTATAAGTTGAATATTATTAAGGGTATGTGTACTCACCGGATCGGGCCAAATCACCGGATCGGACCGGATCGAACCCGAATTTTACCATTTATTATCAAGCCCGCTTGCGGTCAGCGAGATATATTTCGCCCGTTTGGTGTTGGTGCGTCCGTCCGTCTGTCCGTCCGTTTACACCCATATCTTGAATTTGATAGACCCTAGGACCTTGAAACTTCTTCAAAATATGCCCCACGAAAATGCTAATAGGGTCCCACAAAACTAGGTCACTGTGACCTACTTTCACGAAAAAGTACCACATATTTAGTTTTCGCCTGCAGCACCATATCTCCCTTTTCATAGGCCCCAGAACATTGAAACTTCATCAGTGCATGCACCTTACCACTCCAGGTCACCCCCAACAAAACTAGGTTGCTGTGATCTACTTTCACGAAAAGTACCACATATTTATTTTTCGTCTGCAGCCCCATATCTCCCTTTTCATAGGCCCCAGAACATTGATACTCCATCAGTGCATGCACCTTACCTTACCACTCCAGGTCACCTCCAATAAAACAAGATTGCTGTGACCTACTTTCACGAAACAGTACCACATATTTAGTTTTCGAGGTCAGCCTCATATCTTTCTTTTCATTGGCCCCAGAACATTTAGTCTGGCCCATGTTCCTATTTCTGTATGTATTCTCTGCTCTTGAAGGAACTTTTTAAGATTTTAATTCATCGGTGCATGCATCTTACCACTCTAGGTCACCCCCAACAAAACTAGGTCGCTGTGATCTACTTTCATGAAAAAGAACCACATATTTAGTTTTCGTCTGCAGCCCCATATATCCGTTTTCATAGGCCCCAGAACATTGAAACTCCATCAGTCATGCACCTTACCACTCCAGGTCACCTCCAATAAAACTAGGTTGCTGTGACCTACTTTCATTAAAAAGTATCGCATATTTAGTTTTCGAGGTCGGCCCCATATCTTTTTTTCATTGGCCACAGAACATTGAAACTTCATCGGTGCATGCACCTTACCACTCCAGGTCACCTCCAACAAACCTAGGTCACTGTGACCTACTTTCACGAAAAAGTACCACATATTTAGTTTTCGTCTGCAGCCCCATATCTCCCTTTTCATAGGCCCCAGAACATTGAAACTTCATCAATGCATGCACCTTACCACTCCAGGTCCCCTCTCATAATGCTAAATATGTCACCGTTTTAACATTTTTGAGTGCTTATATCTCTGTTACCACATGACAGATTCTTACCTTGAATGTGTGATAAGTAGTTATGAAGACAGGGTGTAACCATATCACCCAAGGAGAGACTTCAGGTTGCAACTGCTAAAGCTGTTGCCATCTTATGCTTAGCATTTTCACTACTGTCAAAGCGCTAACGGGCTCGATATGCTGGCCGCGGCCATCTAGTAGCTGTTTTGTCATACTTAATTGACTATTAAATTTTATAGTTTGCATAAGGTATTGTATCCAACAGATATATTACTGTAATATTTGTGTTTGAAAAAAACTTTCATTACATCCATGACTTGTTTACATGATGTATTCCAGCAGGTATTATTTCTGCTCTAAGCCACCTTAATAACGTGTACCCACAATCTAAGTTTTGAACAAAAATAGAAAAAAATCACATAATTTCATCTGACAGTTTTCATGTTTATAGCCATTAAGATCATATTGTACTCAGTGATTTTTTTCACTATTTTGGAAATGGTGCCGGTGCCAACAGAACTGTGAAAAATCGCGTCGTATTCTCCTTAAATTTGGAATTTCAGGAACACCTTTATCGGCTCACGTGGTGGGATAGGGGACATAAAACCGAATATATAATACATATTTAAATTCAATTATAGCTATATACGAGGGTTGATCCAGAAGTTATGTCACTGCAGCTACAAAAATCGTGAAAAGAAAGCGACATAATTTCATATCCGAATAGCTTAATCTATTTGCTTTATGGTCTGAAAATTTCATTTAAATATTATACAGAGTTGTCGAGATATCGGGATAGACAGAAGGCATGGTGACGACACGCGCCGCACGTCGATGACGTTGTTGAGGTTCATGACGGAGTGCGATAAATTGTGTTATGTCCAAAGTCGCTTCTTCGTTGTACTGGCACAGCACTAAGGTCTGTTCACCCATCTCTGTCTCTTCCTTCAATATTATTTGAACAGCCCCGCGGCTCATGTTCAAGAATTTACACAATATTCGAATTGCAAAAAACATCGATCTTCATACATGGGGTCTAAACAAGAGTGACGTTTTTTGTCTAATATAGCACACAAATGTCTTCTGGTTTTCAGACGATCCTGTAGCGACTCATCTGCAACACTATAACGCTGATTTCACCTTTATACAAACCTCATAATCGCTGTTATATCACCGCGTGTCCAATTAAACAGCTTAAAGAGTCTTTAATGGTAATATTCCTAATTTGTGACTAAACCACATAACTACGCGCTGACGCGTTTGTCAGAAATCAACATTTTTCACTCGGCAGTAACAAGTATTAGCCCAAACTAGCGAAGTTCAAACTTCAAGTATTACTGTAATGTTGAATACACTATCTTATGCTTAATGTAAACATAAACAGTCAAAGAAAGTATGATAAAACTATGATAAAACAGCTTTTTATGGTAAAATTCGGGTCCGATCTGGTGATTTGGCCCGATCCGGTAAATTGGCGTATCGGTTGAATAATACTCGCCAACTGACATGAGATGTTGGTGTCTTGGTTGGGGATGGGCTGGTGTTGTAGTTTGTATCCAGGGAGGCTGGTTTGGGGTGGTATGAAAGTGGTTTGGGGTGTTTCCACAAACCACGGGTCCGTGGAAACACCACAAACCACCCAAAACCTCTACCCAACCACCCCAAACCAGCCTCCCCGGATTCACATCACCCCCTGTCCCCTTCACACATACACCAACACCGCTCCCACCCCATCCCAAACAATATCTATATAGAGTCAAAATAAAAATAACACTTCAATGAGTGGTTGCCCAATGATATGTGTGTATGTATCTCGTAGTAGTAATTCAATTCTCATATCGACGTTGCCCCCGCACCTCAGCGGAACGAATCCATAGCCGCAGTAACGGGGCGCCGAGCGTCCGTCCATGTGTATGTATCTCTTAATAACTTCGGGTTTAAATATTATCGAAAAATTAATAATCACAGTATAATAAAGTAAATTATTTTGTACGTTTGTGTATGTCACGCAAGGAGGTGGGACCTTTATACCATCCCAAACCAGCCACCCTGGATACAATCTAGAACCCCACCCCTCGCACAGCGGCACATTAATTCAAAGAATGAAGGGGGTGGAGGGAAGATAAGAAAATATAGGTTGAATAATACTCGCCAATTGACCTGAGATGTTGGTGTCTTGGTGGGGGTGGGGGGGGGGGTAAAGTTGTATCCAGGAACGCTGGTTTGGGGTGGTATGAAAGTGGTTTGGGATGGTTTGGGTGGTTGTGGGTGTTTCCACTCCAAACAATATCTGGTGACAGAGAAACCATACTGTAATTTCTTAATTTTAATTGGGCAGCCGATTCAAAGACTGATTCTAGAAGCCGATTCTACAGGGCACAATGAAAGGGAAATAAAAGAAGAGACAGACAGAAGAGATGGAAAGAAATTGTTTTTAAGGCATCTGTGGTGCCCCAGCGACCTTGCAAGATTATGAGATAGACAAGACCAGATGAAGTGGCGGTGGTTTGTGGTGTCTGGGTACAAGGGATCGGGTATGAAACCCACCACCCGCACCCGCATCCGTGCTCAAAACCCACCACCGGAAATTTTAGTGGCGACATTTGAGATATAAGCAATAGTGTTATTCTAGATTTTTCTGGTTATAGATATTGTGAATTATATAAACTATTTGTGGTATAAAAGTTTTTTCAAACAGATTTAGTTATGACAAAAAAGCGAATTGTTGCAATTTTGGGGGTATGAAACCCACCACTCGCCATCGGGAAATTTTTATCGGTTATTTCCATTTATAGCTTTATTAAATGAGATTAGTTTCCTTGATTGTTACTATTTCTACTTTATTATCAAAACCTCGCAAATTTTACTTGACGATAATAAGAAATTTATAATATTTAAAGAAATAAACGACTTTTTGTGAAAATAATTGAAGTTCTAAAAAAAGATATAAATTGCGGCATTTAGCTACACAAAGAAACCGAAACGTACTGAAATAAAGCGGACAAGCAGTAATTGCAGAGGGAGTCATAGGGTTTATGTTGCCTCGTTCCCAGGCGACTAAATAGACGCCTAGTGCAAACTACTGTAGTGAGCCATACGAAACGGAAGTTGTGCAAGGAACTAGTCTAAGGGTTTATGGTGGCGAAACCTTGACACCTGTTATTCATTAAGGATATCTTGTTGACTGGTGTTTACATAATTGTTTGAACAATGCTTAAAAAACTTTCATGAAGTCAAGCTATAACTTTATACAACAGCAAAGGTTACTGTCATGGTATGAACTCTGTCTCTCTGACTGTCTGTCTGTGTCAGTCTGTCTGTCAGTGTCAGTCTGCCTGTATCTGTCTGTTTGTCTCTTTCTATCTGTGTGCCTCTCTCTGTCTGTCTGTCCCTCACTCAGACATTTAGTCTGTGTGTGTGTGTGTGTGTGTGTGTGTGTGTTTGTGTGTGTGTGTGTGTGTGTGTGTGTGTTGTCTCGGATCGTGGTCACCTTATTAGAGAAGCTAAATACTTTCGCTCTACTGATTTACTTAATTTCCAAAATCTTATGTTTCAAATTTTTGCCAAAATGTACGACGTTTATATATTATGATTGTGGGCTATTGGAGAGCTCCAAGCTTAGGAAGCCGTGGAAGAAAACAAAGAAAAAGAAGAGATCTTAAGGAGTTGGAGTCCTCCTATGGCACCTTAGAAGCACAGTAAATATAAAATTACTGAACGCTGACAAATAAGTTGGCCAGCAAAACGTTCAGTTCTCTCTTCTCTCATAAGGTGATCATGATTCAAGACAACACTCACACACACTAACATACACATACACAAACTATAAATGTCTGAGAGAGAGAGAGGGAAAGAAAGAAAGAAAGAGACAGAAAGACACACACACACACACACACACAGACTGACACAGTCAGAGACACGCACGGGGGGGTCACTTCCATTATAAAGCAGGGTACATATGTGCCGCTGGAATAGCCCTCCTTTTTGATCTCTCAGATACATCAATAGGTATGGTTTGATTGGCCAATATACAGGAATAGGTCTTATTTCTCCAGGCTCTATACATAAATAGTTAGCATATCTGATTTTATTACCAGAGAGAAACAAAATCAATTACCAAATCAACAGGTGCACCAGCTGAAATACTCTCAGCATGCATGAGCTCTGAATTATCTTAATGGCTCAATAAATCACAGAATTCTGACCTAATGATCTGTCATTATAAACAAATTGCCAAGAATGTTTACACATGATGTTTTGACAGCAGGACCGGTCCACTGCAAAATCAAGAGTTCAGAAAATAAAAACAATCATTCTGATTCCTGTTACATGTTTTTATTCTGTGTCAGTCGCTGCTTTATTTGCAATTCATTTTACAGCTAAATACAGTGACTATATTATGGGAAAAAAAAAACAATAAGAATTTGCGCATAGATGATTACAAATTCCATACCACATCCCCCCTCCCCCTCCCCCACCCCGTCCCACCAAGTAATAATGAAAATACCCATTCAGAATCATCCAGTTTCCAGTATTATTTTCTCACATGTTCTATCAAAACTTAGTCCGAAGTGACTTTACAATTTAACTGTATTGTTTAGTATATTCTACAATGAAGGACATTCGAGGCATCAAGGCTTAATGGCAAATAATCAAATTCATGAGCTTAACTAAGCACTTTTTCTGCACTATACATGAATAGGGCCCAAATTTGATACAAAATACTTGAATGGGTGTATATTTTGGTATTTGGGTTATACATGAATAGGGTGGGTTTTCAGAGTTCCAGCGGCACATCTGTACCCCTTTAAAGACCGAGTGACCCCCCCGTGGAGACACGCTGAGATGCCAGAGTTTTGTACCATGGTGACAGTAACCTTTGCTGTTGTATAAAGTTAAAGTTTGTTTTCATGAAAGTGTTTATAAGTATTTAACAAATATGAAACAACAGTCAATAAGATATCCTTAATGAATAACAGGTGTCAAGGTTTCGCCACCATAACACCTCCGACTCCCTCTGCAATTACTGCATATCCCCTTTATTTCAGTACGTTTCAGTTTCTTGGTGTAGCTAAATGCCGCAATTTATATCTATTTTTAGAACATCAATTATTTTCACAAAAAGTCGTTTATTTCTTTAAATATTATAAATTTCTTATTATCGTCAAATAAAATTTGCGAGGTTTTGATTATAAAGTCGAAATAGTAATAATCAAGGAAACTAATCTCATTAAAAAAAAACTATAAATGGAAATAACCGATAAAAATTTACCAGTGACGAGTGGTGGTTTCATACCCCCGAAATTGCAACAATTCGCTTTTTTGTCTTAAAAGTAAATCTGTTGGAAAAGACTTTTGTACCAGAAATAGTTCATATAGTTCCTAATATCTTTAACCGGAAAAATCTAGAATAGCAGTTTTGCCTATATCTCAAATGTCGCCACTAAAATTTCCGGTGGTGGGTTTTGAGGGAATCAGGACAACTCGCCCCAAAGACAACTCGCCCCAAGACAACTCGTCCAACAAAAAATTCGCCCCAAGACAACTCGCCCTACTTTTAGAGGACAACTCGCCCCACTTTCAGAAGACAACTCGCCCCACATTCTCAGACACTCACCTTTAATACTAGAATATCTAAGTTTTTGTCCCAGATCCAGAACATAGCTCGCCCCCTCCCCCCCCCCCTGCCTCCCTCCCCCCCCCCCCCGCAAAAAAATAGCTTCACGGTGGCCCTGGTTTTGAGTGGGTGGACCTTGGTAAATACATTAAATACCCAAAGCACTACGACAATAAGCTGGTACACCCAGGGGCTGAGCAGCGAGGTTTTGAGGGTACTGCAGTTGAGTAATTATCAAACTGTGGCTGGGAGGCATGCTACGAACATTCAGTAATGCTTATTAGTATTTTGTTGTCCCCTTTTTCGCCTAACCGGACAGGGTTTTGACAGATGTATGAGGTAGGGCAAGCTGTCTTTTGTACTTTTTGTGAGATGCCTTCTGAAAGTGTGTGTGTGTGTGGGGGGGGGGGGGTCCTCTGGGACAGAATTTTTTAGAAGGGCGAGTGGTCTCAGAATGTGGAGGTGAGTTGTCTTTGGGGCGAGCTGTCTGAGAATATGGGGCGACTTGTCACCTGAAGGTGGGGCGACTTGTCTTAGGGCGAGATTTTTGTGGGGCGAGTTGTCTTGGGGCGAGTTGTCTTTGGGGCGAGTTGTCCGTAATTCGGTTTTGAGCACGGGTGCGGGTGGTGTTAAACAGTGAACAATTATTGAAAATGAACTTCATTTTTTAATTGAGTGCCCTAGGTATTCTCACATTCGGAATAACTTTTTTTCAAATGTTCAAAAACAGTGTAAAAACTTCCTGTTGCTTAATAGTATATTTAAAGTTCAACTGGTTATTAACAAACAGTGATGATGTGGTAATTTTAGAGCTTGCCAATTTTGTATTTGAATGTTTTGAAATTCATAGTTCATAATGTTATCATTTAACATGATTGAGATCATATAATGGGGTGTCATTTTAAGCTATGTAAATGTATACTGTATCACTACTATTCACTAGTCCTCTCACCACTTGTTCTATGCATATGTGAGTGTTTTTTTTTTTTTTTTTTTTTTTTTTTTCTTTTTTATAATTACATGTCTGTTTAATTACTTGAATCATTGTATGGAGGTTCTCCTCCTTTGATTGTCTGTCCTCTATGGGCCCTTAATTGGAATAAATCATTTGTTTGTTTGTTTGTTTGTTTGTTTGGTGGGTTTCATACCCGATCGGTACAACGTTTTACCCTGAAATAACCCGTCACATCTCAAAAATGACTTCCGGTTTCGGTAAAGGTGAGTTGAAAGACTCAAATTATATAACGTTTTTCGAAGCCTGCATCGTATATGTTGATCAGATTTGATTTGCATATGTTTAATACATAGATTGATAGCTCGAGAGTAAAGTTTGTAAGTGTCACAACATTTGATGGTTTGAGTGTAAAATTTGTCAAGTCTGCAATCTCGCTAATCCGAGCATTCTCTGACTGAAAAAGCCTATTTATAATTTTGATTGGCGGCTTATTGACGTCAGAGGAACGAAAGTGGTGAAAACTCTAATATTGTATTTCCCACAGATGCCTTTGGTTTCTGGTTGAATTTCTATTGCGTATTGTGTTGCAGTTATATGTAAACTTTGCAATCCTATCAAAAAATACCTTTTGATGACTCGGCACAGTAATTCAATGTGATACCTTAAAGCAGGTAAATAACAAATTTTTTAAAGGGATTCGAGATTTGTAACATATCTCCGCCATTATTGTTTTTGTTGACAGATAGTTTGAGGTCAATCCGGTGTTTATAAGAAAAAATACTATCGGTCACTTTATCCGGTACCTATTTATTAGGTACTTCATTTCGGTCCTAGTCGTAACGCACTGGTTTGTACCAAAGACATTTTACTCTTTTCAACTCTGAGATCGAGGGACTAATTTTTTATCCAAGCGCGACAAGCGAATTGTCCAAGCGCGAAACGTCCGGATTTTGATGTTGAAATAATGGATATTTTTACCTGTACACCGGCACGCGCAAGAACTGTCAAATCAAAACAAGGTCATCAACAAATAGCGATATTTTTCTTTACATCATTAAGTTCGATCAAAGATCATTATGGTTCAAAATGGAATAAAATGTGACAAACACTGCAGAATGGTGCAAAAATGAATAAGGAATTAGCCACTGTATATCTTTTTGCGCAGGTAATTGATAAAACCAACCAAAATTAGAATTCTGCTTTGCCAATCCACCGATGGACTGCTGAATTAGAGTTTTTAAGTGCAGTATCGCTCTGGCTGCAAGGGTTTGCAGCCAGAGAAGACTCGGGTTACAATCTCGCAAACCTACAAGAAGGTGATAAAACCTGTACACAGGGCCTTCCATAGCTTCTTACATCGCTGTGATTGTGAAGCGAAACGTAACGTTAGAGGATCGGGACTAGAAGGTACACAATACAGTCAGTGGACATAAATATTTCATCAAGCTCCGAAATCCCCATTGACTTGAATTTATTTAAAAGTAGGGACAAATCATCTAATATAGGAGGTTTTAGGGATTCCATTATGACGTAAATCTGGCGCATGCGCACAGAGCTGGCCGTCAATTCATCGGCCAGTTCTATGTTTCACAGTGCAAAATGCAGATTTTCATCATGCCAAATCAGTTTATCTGTGGTAGTAAACCGTATTTTTTAAAAGAATACACAGACTCTTTATCTTTTATTATGTTTTCGCTAATTTTCATAATATTTCGACAGTAGATGACAGAATTTGATCTTATTTAATACAGGATTCTAACACGGGGCATGATAATCCAAGGTAGAAATTCTTTCGTTAAACGCCGAATTTTTCTAAATTAGAGAGATAAACATGCTCTTTTGTATAGCTTATTTATTTCTTAAGTTATTAATAAGTTTGAAACAAAAGCGTAAAATAAATATGAAACTTTATAAAAAAGATTCAGTCACGTTGAGAGAGGAATGTAAAATGGGCACGGCTCTGCCGATAGGAAAGACTTCACTTGCTAAATTCGTTGGATTTGTCGCTGTATAAGTTGGGGAAACGAAAACCAGACTTGGGGTCGAATACTTTCAAAAGTATTCGAATACAAATACACTGCAATTTAAGAATACAGAATACAAAGAAAAATACTTTTTTATGAATGTATTCAAATAAAAATACAAATACTTTGCAAATGTATTCGAATACTTTTGCATACTTTTCAATAAAAAATGGAAATTTCATTAATCAATAGTTTATGCTGAACTTCCATATCTCTAGTAGTCCAGACTTTAGAGGTTTTACTACATAAAATAATTTTGATTACAAGATTCTTTCTTTTGACATGTCCTAGATATCTTCATATCCATTTTAAGAACCTTATATTTAGATCTATGGTACAGCTGAATATCTTTCTATGTCTGCAAATTCAAAGTAATCATGGCATTTTAATCAGAGATTGGGCATTTGTTGTGATTTTCATCTCTATTTCAAATTATGTTTGGCTGAAATTAAGATGGGATCAAAATTGTGTATTGTAATTTTTGAGAAACAAGTGTCAAAAAATTGTACAGGTATGGCATGGCTTAGTTGTCAGTTCTGCGCCTTGCCCCTCTTTAATACTGTCCTGGGGCAATCTACTGAAAGGTGACATATATGTTTTATATTTGCTAACTTGGAAGATTAACCTAATGATGCCTAGTGCCATAATAGAGATCTTGACTAACAGTGTAAACCAAGATCAGACACTGTAGAGTGCAGCATATGATCAGGGTTTTCAATTATGGCTTCAAAAACCTAATTTTTTACAGAAAGTTATGAAAATAAAATCAGCCAAAATATTCAATTAAAATGGCAAAAGTATTCATAATGTATTCATAAAAGTATTCATGAATACATGAAATTTGCAATGTATTCGAATACAAATACGAATACTTTTATTCTAAGAAATCCACGAATACAGAATACTTTATGAATACTCAGAAAATGTATTCGAATTGTTTTCGAATAAGAATACAGAATACGATTACCCCAAGTCTGATGGAAACATGATAATAGAACTAAATTAACTAACATTAAATGTTATCCACTAAGAACATACTGTTTTAAAATAAGAAGGAGAATAAATTACTTTGTGAACAGTAGAGCACATCGTAAGTCGCATCGGCAATTCATTACCGAGTTAATCTATTCCAATATATGTTCAGTAAGACCACATTCTGAGACGGATTTTCCCGTGTCATACATGCACATCAAAGCACCGACAGGACACATACATCTACGAAGTGTAAAATACTTAAAATTTTACTTACTCATATTATTAAAATCTTATACGATTATGTCATTTAAGTTAACACAATTAAGGATTATCTAATTAGACACTTTGAACCCGCCTATTCAATCAGTCACAAATGAATGTTTAAAAGACATCTGTTACATTTTAATTGATATAATTTAAATCCAGTGAAGAACTTCTACTTTATAAACGTGATCACATTTTTTTCCGGATTGTGGAGGAAATCAGCGCCGAGCGGCCAAATCCGATGACACCCAACTTTTTCACATTATTTCTCCCGGCGATCAGCTTTCACAAATAGACATGTAAAAAGCACAAATGACAATACATTATTTTTTAAAAAATATATATATTAATTACGAGCTGAGTTAAAAAAATTTTTTTGGAAGGAATTTTCCTGCGCACGCCCTAGAAATTTCCAAGCAGCTCGTCGCCTTCATTGTTCACAGACTGACATTGACAATATTTCTCGTTGGCCACTGGATTATTATTATTATTCTCATCATTATTATTATTATCATTATTATTATTTATCATATAACACTTTAAAAGAAGAAGAGGAACGCTCTCTAGTAGTTAACGAATACCTTTATCGAAAAAGATGAAGTAAATAAATTTCAAAAAAGCTAATATAGATCCTAAAAAGAATCAAATAAATAAATTTTAAAAATGCTAATAGATATCAAAATCATAATAAAGTAGTTTATCATGCATAATTTTAATTATTTTTACCAGTTATTATAAAAAAGCATCACTTTACCACATTAAATTGGCATAGAAACATTGGTTTTCAATAGTAACTCTAGGCCAGGTTGACAGCCAGGGCTATCCCTAGTCGATTTATAGAACCGGAAGTGCGTCACGAAAAAACCTGCTATAGGAAATGGCTTTGGGGCTAAATGTCACAGAACTGCTACACCTCTCTGGCAGGTTAGGGAGAAGCTCAAATCGAGCTATATAGCCTGATCAAGGTATATAGCCCGATCAAGGTATAAAAATGAGTGGAAATTACAGAATTATTGCTTCTGCATATGCAATGTATCTTGTATCTCAGGAATTCCAGCCTATATGAGGCTCACCCTCCGACATGCCACATGGCAAGAGGAGGTAATTGTAACCATGACTGGACACGAGACACCCCGAGACCGGTATACAGTAAAAAAAAAACTCCCAAAAAACTTGTGGGGTTTAATGTAAGTTTCGGACCGCACGCCGGTCACGAACTTTCGTGCCAGTGTAACGGTCAGAGTCTGTATTTAATGTGGAAGAAGAACCGGAGTACCCGGAGAAAAAACCACAGCAAGCTTGCTTGGTATACAGACAGACCCGAAACAGACGTAGTCTCGTCTGCCTAAGGCATCAGAGACCAGTGGTCTGCTGTCACAGGTCGAAACCCTTGACAAACAAGCTGCCTCAGGCCAGTGGAGGGGTACACTGCTTCACTGGAAGGCAAAATCTTCCTCGGCAGCCTGCATCATAGAGAGGGCAGTAGTCTGACCTCTCATAAAATAAATTCAAAAGAAGTCAGTCCTACTGTCCCCTCTCAACAAACCCAAAATTTCACGGTTGACAGAGGCAAATTTTTTACCCGCCACCCACATTTACGAAAATTTCTATATTACAATATTACAAGTTGCCTAGGTTGGTGCACAACAGCTAGAAAATCAGAACCACGTTTTTTTTTATACATAAATCATATTACATCAGTAATGTCAATGGCAAACAAACCTAACAATATTAATTAAATTACATAAACAGCAGCCTTGAGCTCACAATGGCGGACACGTCTAATTACACCACGCGGCCGGGCATGTGCTGAAAAACGCCTGACATTTTACAAACAAGTAACTCCTTTGAGAAGGTAAAACGCGGCTCAACAAACACACAGTCAGAAGCACCATCACCTAAGCTATTAACTTATGTAGGCAACATGAAATTATCCGAGTTAAAACATTGAAAAATGAATTAAATTTCCCAAGCAAAAAATGCGTCTGTCACTCATGAAATCTCCACGTGCCACGTTCAGCAATGAAGCTGAACTGCAAAATCTAATATGGACAACAGTATAAAGGATGACAAACCTTTTATGATTTCGTAAAAAGAAAAGAACTTCCACCGTTGCGTTATATGCAAATTGAGGAAAATTTAAATACAAGAATATCTTTGAGATGCCCCCTCAAACTGGATAGATATATCCAGTGTTAGAAATAAGCAATTGCCCACTTACCCGACACAGGTTAAAATTGCTGGGGGCAAGTTGTTAGTCTTGGAAGGTTGCCCCCAGGACAACATGAAACTCTTGGAGATAAAACTCTGGAAAATAATTTTGTTTCATGTCTGTTTTGAAGTTTTTCATGAGAAGTTTGAAACCCACCAATACAGTGTTTTGAAGGAGAAAAATAAAAAGAATCTCAGTCAAAATAGGGCTGTGAAAATGATTTATAGGCAGCTGTGATTAAAACTGTTGGTCAGTTATCTCTGAAGTTCATAAATAAATTCATGCTTAGTGTCTTAGAAAGGTAGAGCATTTTTGGACTATGTTTACTTATGACGACTGGAAAACCAATAGTAAATGGGCACCAGTCTAATTCTGTCAGGTTCTCTGCCCCTCGAGATGATTAATCATCCACATGATCTCATGAAGATCTGTTGAACTTATTTGAAAATTCCAAGTAACCTGAAACACTTACTTTTTTTCTTACAGATCTATGGACAGAGTAGCTTTCAGACGGTTCAGAAAGAAATATCTGGTCTCTATCCTAGCACCAGTCTTCACGTTTGGTTTCATTGGTTTGGACACCAACGCATCACGAAAGTACAAGAAGTACCTGGCGGAAAAAGAAGCTATAAGGGTAGCTGCCCAAAAAGAAATCATTAAAGGTAAAAAAGAACTTGATCTACTCAAAACATTTGGAAAGTTGTACAGTATTAAAACTAGATTGCAGTCAACTATTGATATCTCAAAGTCTAAATTCTTCCCAAAATACTGATATCTCTAAGTAAATTTTCTGGTCCCAGAAAATTTACTTTGAGATATCAGTTGTTTGAGATAAAAGGAGTTGAAATGTGAATAAAAGTACCGTATTTACCCTAATTATTCGGACGGATTAAAATAATTATTTATTTTACTGTCCGAACATTTAATTTGGCAAAAATTATAATTTTTTTAAGTGTCCGAATATTTACGAACGCCGAATAATAACCAATTATCAAGGGTATGCACCGGCATATATATACGGTATCTCCCAAGTTATGTCCAGGTGTTGAGACATAAACAATACATCAGGTACCGATCACATGAAATAATACATGTACCTTATGCGAACAGTGATTGCATCTGGCAAACCCATTAAACTCTTCTTTTCAATTCCACATCCGCAAACAATGTGTAACAGTATCATCCTTTTATTTTTATTTCCTGAAGTTAACATTCTCAGGTATTTTCCTGCAACCTAGATGTAAACAAATAAGGCACTTTTTCTCTTTACTTATCGGTAATCCCAACTTGTCAAACCTCTCTGGCTCAATTATGTAATTTGAGATGTGGTATTGGACTAGAGTACACAAAAAGATCAAAGCGGTCAATGACCTTGAGGTGACACAATTTGTTTGTTGAAGTACTGGTGTGTTAGACTGACCACGTGCTAGTAGTTTGGATACAGTATTTACGCTAAATATTTGGCCTGTGGAAAAAATTTGTTTAGTATGGATCCTTTCATCTTCAAATTGCAAATTGGAATATGTCACGAATACATTTTCTCCAGTTGTGTACATCGGAGTTAGGATGTGGATAACTTATGGAAATATACATACGGTACATAATGTGGTATGTAATCCAAGATATTTATGCATATTACGGTAACTGCATAACCAGTTTAAATATACGTAGACATCGGCGACTGGTGATGACCTTTGGGGAATTGGCAAAAATATAGGTCCGTCTTATAGGCGAGGCTAAGCTAAATACTTGCCCAGACAGTCCAAAAACTACCCCCCCCTAGCCGAAGAATTACGGTACCTCATCTAGCCGAAGGCAAAGGTAAACATAGCAAACAGACAAAACTGATAGCCTATACATGAAAATTTTATGAGAGAACAAGGGACGTTTTTTTGTGTCCGAACATTTACGGACAACAAAAACACCCTGGTCAGTACGTGTCCGGAAATATAGGGTACATAATATAGGTGGCGTTTTGGGAAAATATAGGGTGTCCGAATATTTACGGTGTCTGAAAATTTAGGGTAAATACGGTAGGCAACATTTCCAAACTATATTCTTTGATAGTAGTTACTTTGAGATATCACAGTTCCAGATATCAAGAGATGTATATGTTGTGGCAATTTATCCTTCACCACATACAGAATCAACAAAGAAGCACAGCATCTAACATGTATAAGGTAAAAATAAGTGTGTTATTGACAGGAGCCACATCCAAAAGGGGCTCACCATTGTAGTAGGGAAGCTTAAGTTACTTGACCTGTTATTCAGGTTTCATTTTCTGTTTATAAGTAATCTAGATTTTTGGGGTGATCTAGATTTTTGGGACTGCAGCATTTCCTAAAACTGATTTATTTCGGGTCATTTTATAATTTTAGAGATGGCCAAATAAATATGGTATTTCCAACATTGAGGATCAGTCTGCATCCGTCTTTTCACTTCTCAATGCATGTGCATGGTTGTGTACTTACAAGGTCTTTGCTATCACACATCGTTTTGTTGGCAACATCTTCTATCAGTATGGCATGGCTTATTCAAGCTGAATATGGATTCACTTTCAGAGGAAACAATGTACCATTTTTGCTTTCTCAATAGGGAACATCTCTTAAAAGAAAGAATTTTCTCCCCTTGGAGCAAAAGAGATGACCCTTTTTGGGAAAGGTTTCATTGCCCATAGAAGCTAACAGGAAGCCACAAAAGTTTTCTCGTTCTGTAATAATGGCAGGAAAAATGTGTCCGTATCCTCATACACCTTACTGTTGCAAAAGACCGTAATTACAGAATTTATTTGGTTATAAGATGGATGTTGACTGTTTCAAAATTACCACAGATATGTAAATCAGCCTTATGAAAACTGCTGTGCAATGAGTTTTTCTCTTTCAAATCAAAACAATCCCGAAAATCAAGATCCATCTTCTAGATTTCTGGGATTGTTTTGGAAAGAATAAACCTCGGTCTTATAACGAAGAAATATGGTAATGTGCTTTATAATTTATTCTTGCAGATGGCGGGTCTTGATCCGGGGTTCATGTTCAAGCCAAGATTCTGGAAATATTACGGTTGCATGGCTGTACTCTTCGGTGCCTACTATGTTGGCACACATGTGCAGAGAATGATAGATGATTCTATGTCGAGTTACAAACATAAAAGCCAGCTTTTCAAAGATGTAAAGGTCCCTCCTGGGGAAGATTTTTGGAGGAGATGATGATGTCAAGAATTCTCTATAGTGACTGTAGTTAAAATGTTTGGAATTTGAATGAAAGAACTAATAAATTGTTTATATTGATATATGTTTTCTTATTTCAAAAGTTAAAATCCTCGCATCATGCACTTACTCTATTTACCCTAATGTGTTTAAATATTGGGACACCTAAAACCATTAATTAACCATTGGGACAAATGGACAATTAATGGTTTAAGGTGTCCCAATACTTAAGCACTTTGGGGTAAATACAGTAAGTGAATGGATACAAAAATCCAGGGAAGCAACTGCTTTCTATTTTTGCCACCTGTTATCAATGGGGAAAGCTCCTAATGGAAAGAATATGCTCCTGTGAGAGCAAACTCTTTCCTTTAAGAGTACACCATTTTGAAGAGCTTCTTCGACCAGGGAACAGAAGTCATGAAAGTAGCTTCCTTCGGAAAAATGGCCAAAAAACAGTGTGTGCTCATAAACCTGAAGATGGTTCATTCATTTCTACTATTGGTTCTTCCATCTCAAATGGACAAGTGGGTTTGTCCACAGAAAGGCTGTCACATGAAATTCAGGGAACAGTGTAGACCCAATTCTGGCTGCTCCTTTGGGGCAGTCTACTTGGATCTACACTGCTTGCTTAGATGTTTGAGGCTGACTATGTAGGATAAATGCTTGAGATTTAAAGAAAGGAAGCATCAGAATTTTAGTTCTTGTCTTGGTGGACACACATTTAGAGCCAGTGATCCAAACAGGTTTTGACGATAATTTTGAGAAAATTTTGTTCATCGTCCTTGAAAATATATGACTGGCATGCCCTGACAAGGTACCTTACACCATGGCCAACAGGAAAGACTCAGATCAGCCTGTGCAAATGTGCAGTCTGATCAGAATCTTATCTCTACACATATACAATCTATGAATCCTGAGAATCTAAAAGGTCCTAAAGTGGCTGATTTAAGTGAATGGCTGAGGGAACCCTAAAGTTTCTTCTCTGAGAGCTCTGGCTATGACAGGCAAAGCTAGCAGTCAGGGTTGGAGTCCTGCTTGGAGACAGATTTCTTGTCACTGTAAACAGAGTCCCTTTGCACACAGCCTTTCCATTGGCTCAATGTGAATGGTATAGTGTTGAAAGGGCTGTAAAAACCACAAGTCATCCATCCATTCATCATACAAACTGAAAGGCAGACAAAGCCATGATTGAAAGTACAGCAAGGTAAAGGTTATGTCCATTCAGCTATCGCCATTTTGTTCTTTCCTCGAAGTGTTCGGAACTGCAGAACTTGAGTACCCACGTACTTATGCGCCAAATTTTGACCCGAGTAACACAAGTTGGCAACTTGAAAATGCCGCCAGAGAGAGGGAGATAAAAAAGATATGACAGATGAGAGTAAATAAATACAATCACCATCTCCCACCTGCTGCAAGCATAGCGGGTTCTTCCCATACTATTATCCAAATCAGTAGGATGCCCCAGCACTGAAAGATACCCAGCATCATTGACCGACCATCCCCTTCTTTTGTAGAGACATGGATTGTGATGTTATACCTACATTAAAAGTCATTGAGCAAATAATGATACCAATGTTCAATGTTTTGTGAAATGAAAGTAAATTGCCATGGGCTTAAAAAAACAACAAAAGACAAATCTTTAGTCATTAAAATCTCTTCTTACTGGTTTAACAATTTTATTACAGTGTAGCAACATTTCATCAATTCTTTATGTCCTGCACTAGACTTCATCAATATTTTCTACGAACATTTTGCTAGCATTCAATAATGTACGCTTCTGTATGAATATGTAAGAATTGAAATAAGCTTGTGCCTGTTTCACTAAACATCTTAAGTTTAAGATTTTTATATGGAACTTACGAAAATCTTAAGCTTACATGGTTTATTGAAACAGGCTTCTGCAGAAGTTTATTGTATCTCATCTTAAAACAAAGCTGTCTGTTGACATGAAAGAATAACTCTTGAGTTTTAATATGCCAAAATATCCAAAAATATTGGCTGGCAAATTTTGCTTTTTTCATTTTGACCTCAAACCTGCCTCTTGGTACTCATAAGGTTCTTCTTCTTGAATATCTGTTCATGTGGAAAAAAAGTGATTTTGAAAAATCAAGGGAAAATTTTGAGGTTAAAGCTGTAACATTTTTTAACAGGAACACCGGTATACAGTAAGAACTTCATTAGAGTTAAGTTTGAGTGACGATTCTAATGCATACACTGCATACACTTAAATTAAAAAATTCCAACTTAAAAATCTAGTTTATCTGTTGTTTAAATACTGATGACATATACCGTTAACATCCCAAACATTGGGCCCTAGAGATAAACGGGTACATATACATTTTTTCTGCCGTTTTTTCAAAGGGCAACAATTATTGTGACTTTCTATCTGCTTCCCTGAATGAAGCAGCATTTCCAAAATGGGGTCTACTCTTAAAGAAAAGAATTATGCTCCTATGAGAGCAAATTCTTTCAAGAGTTGACTTCCACTGAGAAGGAAGGGAATAAAAAAAAGGTTGAGTTGCGTCCCTCGAAAGTGTACCCATTCACCTTAAACAAATATATATTTATAGTATCTATCATCAAATCACATAGCAGAGAAGATCCTGATCAGGTTGCTTCCAAAAGCAGTCTAATCTGGTTTCATAATGTTTGTTCAGATTCTTGCCCCATTATTTAAGGTCTTAACCCCTAAAGCACAAAGGGTGACAATAGTTGAATTCGCAAACAGCGTAGATCCAGATGAGGTGGCTCATCATATCCAGATGACGCAGCTCATGATGAGCCGCCTCATCTGGGTCTACACTGTTTGCCCTCCAGTCTCTAAACTCTCAATATGATATAGCTTGGACCAATTACATGTATTTTTGAAATTTTGCAGATGTAAAATTTGTTGTCTGCTTTATTTTTGGTGCTTTAAGGGTTAAAAGTCACACATAGACAAATTTGAAGCTGCCTTTCAATATAAAAATAAATAATATATGTGATATCAAATTCTTTATTATAACAATTATCACAGTTTTATTCAGGACGGCATCATGTAGGACAAACCTAAAACTATACTGATGGATTTAAACTCGTTTGCTATTTTCATGTGTTAACTTTTTATACGCCCGTCGAAGACGGGTCGTATTTTGTCGTGACCTCTGTCCGTCCGTCCGTCCGTCTGTCTGTCCGTCCGTCTGTCCATCTGTCTTAACTTTTCGTGTCCGCTCCATATCTCCTTAGCCCCTTGAAAGATTTTTTTTAAACTTTGGTCAAATGTTCGCCTTATCGAGACGCTGTGTAGAACTCATACTTCAATGATGTCTGACTAAGGTCAAGGCCACACTTAGAGGTCAAAGGTCAAACGGTAAATATTTCTCAATAACCGTTTAAGATTTCTTCATGAAAGTTTGTATAATTATAAAGCACCATCAGAGGATGTGCAGAGAAAAAAATCCATAACCCTACTTTCACATTTAACAAAATTACGCCCCTTTGTATTCTTCGTATAGATATGCAAGCCTTGAGAAAACTTAAACCCAAATGCTTAAAATTTAGTCTCAAGCTCATCAACAGGGTAGAAATGCCCAAGAGGCATTGGAATGGTACTGTGTGCAAGCTAGAAACCCAAACCATTACAGTATGATTCCAGAATTACATGTATATCATACATCATAAAATGTACTGGAGTTATATTTTCTACAAACTAACAAGAGTCTTCAGAGCTCTAGACAAGGTGGAGTTTTGAGCATAGTTCAAAGATCATGTTCTTATTTCTCACAACATATTTTTTAAAGGAAATTTAAGGAAAATTATCCCCATTACCCCTTCTTATCTGCAGCATGGAATTAAATTAGGCTTATTGTTTAAAACCATTAAAATTTGAAAGAGCTTTCTAAGCCTTGTTTTGTATTTTTCGTTTTAAGACAAGCTGAGATTAAAATATTCCATGATAGTTTCACATAACTCAAAACTACATGTATGCTCACATTTCTTTAAATTCCCCTGCCCTGCAAAAACCTTGCTCCACTTTCCTGATTTGTGGAAACCATGCTCTTCCTCTATTTTCTTACAGACCAACTTATGTTCTGTATCTAGTTACACCATGGTTGAAAACATTATTAATATACATGAATGGAATGACAGAATAAAATAAACATCACTACAGTCAATCTTCTTTATAACAGCATTCATTACATCAACAAAATTCTTTATAACATCATTTTGATATGCTTGAATGTCTTTATTGTTTAAAATATGTAGTCTTTATTCCAGCAAATTCTGTTAAATGTCAAAATAACCGGGAACAAATGCCATCCTAAAGAAAGTCCACAGTATGTGTAACCAATGCCCTATATTTACTCTAACAGAACACCTCAAGTGTTAAAAATATCTTTAAATTAAAAACTAAACTAGAAAATTGTGTCTGTAAGACACTAATGATGCCCCCGTGCAGCACCTGTCACAGGACGTGTATATCCAAACAGCACCTACAAAGAATCCATTGAAAACATTACACGAACTCCATACCCTACCATGTAAAAAATTGTCCAAAATGACTAAGTTAAAAAGGCCGTAATTCTGACAAAATTAATTCTAGATCTATCAAAATGCCTCATGCACATCTTCAAATATGTCCACAATATGTAGACAAGGTTTGAAAAAGATCCATTGAAAACTGTGGGCCAAGTTGATAACACAAACTCCATACCCTACAATGCAAAAATTTGGCTAAAATGTCTAAGTTCAAAAGGCCGTAATTCTGTTAAAATTAATTCTAGCTCCAACAAAAACCCACATGCACATCTTCAATATGTTCACAGCATGTATGCAAGGTTTGAAAAAGATCCATTGAAAACTGGGAGAAGTTGATTACACAAACTCTATACCCCACAATGCAAAAATTTGGCTAAAAATGACTCAGTTTACAAGGCCGTCATTCTGTCAAAATTTATTCTAGCTCCATCAAAAATCCATATGCACATCTTCAATATGTCCACAACATGATGCAAAATTTGAAAAAGATCCATTGAAAACTGTGGGAGGAGCTGATTACACAAACTCTATACCATAACAGATGGATGGACAGACAGACAGGGGCAAATCTTAATGCCACCTGACTATTGTCATGGGGGCATAAAATTTTTTATCTAAGACACACACTTTGTACATGGAATCAAACCTGGTGTGACACATAACTTGTGGGATCACACTCTAATAGAAAGAATTCTCTGATTCTATCTTATGCTGGCAGAGATAAGTGCAGCAGTTGCACACAGTTCCAGTGCTCAGCAGTCTGATCAGTCTACATTGTTTACATTTATTCTTATTCCTGCAACCTTCACCTTTCCAAAGAATGAAAGGACCAGCCCAAATTCTAAGAGTCAGTTGTGGAAAATCAGGCCCAGAGGTTATAAAACTTTAGTACATTCTCAAACTCAAAATAAAGCACATTGATTGGCTGCTTCCGAGCACATGCTCGGAAGCAGCCAATCAGTGTGATTTTTTTTGAGTTTGATATTATTCTCAAGTTTTATAACCTCAGACCCAGGTTTGACTGCATGAATATATTATCTATCTGAGATTCTAAGCGAGCCCTCAAAACGCATACACTGGAATGACTGATGTAATAAAATAAATATAAATAAATGACTGATGGAATGCTTGAATATCTATCACAGCTCAAAATTAGCCAAAACGTTTCTTCTTGAAACTTGTTTTCCTCTCCATTGGTCGGGTGAAGTGTCTGGACTATCTTTAGAATTGCCTATTTGAGACTGCACAAATCAATTCATTATTCATGATATTTGGCAAATATAAATCTTTGGTTTAAGTATCCGCTATCCTTCAGATGTAATGAAGACCATGAATTGTCTGAACTGCATTTGCTCTGATGATTATTGGAATGTCATTTCCGAATATACATCAGGTAAGTGGAGTGCATTCAGATAGGTCAAGTACAGGTACCATATTTATTCTGTTATAAGATGGGAGTTTATCCTTCCAAAATTACTCCAAATATGTAAACAAGTCTATTGTTATTCAGCTATAAAATGTGCTTCTCTCTTCCAAAACAACCTCAAAGATCTAGATCCATCTTACAAGATGGATCTAGATCTTTGAGATTGTTTTGGAAGGAAAATCCCCTGCCTTATAACTTAAGAAATACAGTAATTCTGACAATCATGTCAAAACAAACATCACATCAAGTACTTTATCCAGACAATCATGTCTCATTAAACATCAGACCAAGTACACTTTACATGACAATCATGTCTCATTAAACATTTGATCAAGTACACTATCCAGACAATCATGTCTCATTAAACATCAGACCAAGTACACTTTACATGACAATCATGTCTCATTAAACATTTGATCAAGTACACTATCCAGACAATCATGTCTCATTAAACATCAGATCAAGTACACTATCCAGACAATCATGTCTCATTAAACATTAGATCAAGAGCACTTTATCCAGACAATCATGTCTCAATAAACATCAGATCAAGTACACATTATCCAGACAGTCATGTCCCAATAAACACATTCAAATTTGAATTTAACTCCATGAGATCTTTTCAAATATAATGAGTCTATTATCTGAACAGCAGCAAATTTCTTGATCTAGTGTCAGACCCTCGTATATCTGCACTTCTATGTTTCACTTGATATAATCTGTCTTTTAATTCCTGCCGTTTCAACAGTTCTTGTATATAAGAGCTATCATAATCGGAGTACTTGGACAAAGGGTCTCTGTATCTGTCCTTGTACCGCTGATTTTCTTTGCCATACATGTCGAAGGAGACTTTCTTCTTTGGTGTGTCTGGATCCTTGTTCTTACTTAGACAGGAAGCCAGGCCATCTGAAGAGTCTGAAAAAAAAAAAAAAAAACTTTCATAAATGAGAGCTATTTTGAAAATAATTAAGAAAAGCACAATAACAATTGAGGCGTTCTTGTACTTCAATCACTCATCAGTTCTGAAAATAGTGACAGTTTAAACTTTTTATCAAACATACTTACTTGTGTTTCCTCATTTAACCCATTCCATTCTGGGTATTTTTTGTCTTCTGTTGAAATAGTCGTCTGCATGAAAAGTCAGCATATTTTGACAATATTGGTCTAACTAACTCTTGTAGAAATGATGTCTAGGCAGTAAACAGTTTGGATCTCAGATCAGGCCACACATTTGTGTGGCCTGATCTGGATCCAAACTGTTTGCCAGGGGTATCCTGAATGGAATGGGTTAAACATAGCATCCACATATATCAGACATAAACATACTATGTTTACCTATCATTTTTCTCAATATACTTTATGACAGTATTGCATAAAATATTCGTGATTTTAAATGGTCTTACCTCTGTCAAAAAGAAATGCCAGATTCTAATTATTTCAAAATTTGGATGCATATTTTCAGTGGGCACATAACACTGAAACAATTTCATATCAGTGTACCTGCAGATGACTGAAAAAGGGCCAACTGATGCAGTCAGTTGATGCATCATCAGAGTAAGCAAAATTGCTTCAATGTTTATACCACATTGTTGACCTTGCAAATACTTTGTTTAAAGTGGGTAAGAAATTAATTATATGCTGCATTTCTTATTTCAATCAGTATATGTGTGCAACAGAAGTTTCCCGCTGGCAATAACAACGTTAACTGGCCATGCAATTTAGACTGAAAAAGAAAACTTAAACGATTTTACGTTCATGCAAATATTTCTCCAGCAAGAGAAAAAATGAGCCGCCACATGAGAAAACCAACAATGTGGTTGTGTGCCCTGCACAGACTCTGGTCAGACTCTTTGCTAAGTGCTGAAAGGGTAGCTAAGGGACTGAGCTACCTCCATGCGGACAGTGAAGACTCTGATCAGACTGGGCGGATGCCCAGGCTGATCTGAGTCTGCACTGGGCATACAACCACATTGTTGGTTTTCTCGTGTTGTGGCTCATATTAACTAATATCAGTACCAAACAGAAAAATGAATGGAAGTCATGTATTATGGTACAACGTATTTACAAGTGCAAGGAACCAGTGACCAAAATTTGAATACTGCTGTAAGAAAATGTGAGAATAACAAGTGAAGAAAATATTATGCCAATTAAATAACTGTTGGTAGTTTTGCTATGCCAGGCCCATCATACTAAGAACTGATAAAGCTCCAGGTAAGGTGGGCAGGATATGAGAAATTTAGGCAGCCACAATTATCATGCAGTGCAGTTACCAGAACACATAGCAATGCATAAATGAGAAAATATGCCCTACCTCATTTCATACATAATACCAACTAAACAATCTGCCACACTTATTTACAGAAACTGTAGAGAAAACTAAAGAAGAACACATGATTTCCACACTGTTTTGTTACTAGTAACTATCCCTAAAGAGGACGAACTGACTTGTTCAATTATCAGGGGCGGATCCAGGAATTTGTTATAGGGTGTTCAAATTAGCCGAGGGGGTTCGATTTACGCAGTTCGGCCAATATTTGCTGAAATTCTCCATGAAAATGAAATAATTTAGGCCGAAGAGGGGGTTCGTTTGAACCCCCCGAACCCCCTCTGGATCCGCCACTGATTATTAAGACAGAAACATTCACTACATAAGATGGTATGCTATGGATTAAGGTGAATGGGTACACCTTCAGGGGAAGCAACTCTGCCATTCTCATTTTTGCCTCCCATCAAAACTGGGGTTCATTCTTAAAGGAAAGGACTTGCTTTGCAGAATCAAATTCTTTACTTTAAGAGGAGACACCTTTTTGGAAGGGTTTATTGTCTAAGCAAGCAAACAGGAACTCATGAAAAATGAGCCACAACACAACAAAACCAACAAAGTGGTTGTGCGCCCAGCACAGACTCAGATCAGCCTAGGCATCCACCCAGTCTGATCAGACTCTTCGCTAAGGGCTTAAAGGGTAGCTAAGGGTCTAAGCTACCTCCATGCGGACAGCGAAGACTCTGATCAGACTGGGCGGATGCCCAGGCTGATCTGAGTCTGCTCTGAGGGCACTACCACTTTGTTGGTTTTGTCTTGCCGCAACTCAAATGTTCTCCTTTGTAAAAATGGCGCAAAACACGCAAGAGTACCAATTTACCTTTAAATATTTAAATATATGTGCCCTAATGTGCTTAAATATTGGGACACCTAAAAACTAATAATTTTCCATTTGGAACAAATGGAAAATTTATGGTTTTTAGGTGTCCCAATCCTTTTAAGCACATTAGGGTACCTAAGGAGAGAACAGTACTTAGATCCCTTTGGTCTATCTCAGAATTTCCCAGCTTGGGTGTACATGTACTTAAGGTCAGAAAAAAATCAGAAAGAATTCCACTGAAGATTATGTGATGTCTGAGATTTACATGCCTAAGATAATTGCATTGGTTGACATTGCAGTTACTGGTTGGATGAACTGATGGAAAACTACATCACTATGTTGCATCTAATTTGCTCAACCCTGGTCTACACCACTTGCCCTGGTCTGAACTGCTTTCCCTGGTATTTCTGTGTCAATATTTAGAAGAGTTCAGAAGTTCTAAGGTAGTAGCATAAACAAGACAATTATAGATACAACATTTCCAATTAAAGAAAGACCATAATAATTTGGAAATATTTAACTGTCCTACTGCAAAGTTTTGAAATCTACGAAACACCATAAGCACACCTGTATGCAAATGCACCAGTGCATACTGAAATTTTGTCAAGTTTGCAAAATTTCAACATGCACCTCAATATTGCTTCCCTGAAAGTGTACCCATCCACCTTAATAAACATCCTTTGACATACTATCACTGCCAAATACCCCATTTCTACAATCGACTTATTCAGTTTCAAAGACGGGTTATGCAGGGATGAAAGGGTTACATGCATGGAAAGAAACAGATAATGATTAACTATTGTCTTCATATTCTGAGAAAATGACAAACACCAAACACAAAATGAACAGGTATACAAATATACAAATATGAAGCAATGTAATAAGATGTTCTTAACAAATATTCAAATCGTGAGAAACATGATGAAAATACAACACTACTGAGAACAACACCTGTCCATATAAAGGATAGCTCGCCTGACAGTGCTTTGCCCATTACACAGAAAACGTTTAAAGTTGAACACAAAGTGGGTTGCAGACGCAGGAGTGAGTGCATTAGCTCTTCCTGTGCTTTTGTATAGGCAAGCTAAACATACTGAAATGTTTATAAAGGACAATTTTTAAATGTCTTTAGATTGATGATATGGGATTTTACAGCCCTTTTAACAGTTTTTCAGTCATTTTGGGCTGATGAGAAAATGGATGGGATGCGGATGAGAGCTCCAGAAAAAGAGTATTGGGCAATAATTCTGAAATAAACTTTCATCTCTCCATAAGATATGTTGTGTCCCCTCATTAGAACTGCCTCATCATAGGCAGTTCTAATGAGGGGACACAACATATCTTATGGAGGAAAGAAAGTTTACATCAGAATTATCATCCGATATTTCCTTCATCTGAAGCTCTGTGTGAAAGACTGCTAGGTACAATATGATGCATGATACAGTCAATGCTATTTACAATACAGTCTATATACAATCCAAACATACAGATGTATAATGCAAACAACCAGCCAAGACACAGTAGCAACACAAAGTTAATTCTAGATTGTGTCACAAGTGGATCAGTTTCTTAGAAGACAATATTGGGGAGAGCACTGCCACAGCCCTACCTGATCCAACAGTTGCCTCCCTGTCACCTCGCAACAGCCTCTCAGTCTCTAGTCTCATCTTGTGTTCATATTCTTGGAGCAAAGACTCAGCTCTGGAAAATAAAATTATACATACATAAGAATTCCATGAAAGGGTATGTCTCGCCTGTCAGGGCAATGTCACAAAATAGAGCTAAACCTGAAAACTCGACAAAGTTCACACCGCCGACACAAGAAAAGCATACCTGTGTCTCTCTTCTTTGAGAGGCGAGAAAAAAAAGTTCCTACATAAAACTTTAAATTCATTAGCTCGCCAGAACGAAAGTTCAGGAAGAGCTATTGTTGTCTTCACGGCGTCCGCATTCGGATTGGATGTTTTGGTTAAAGTTTTTTAAAGACCTATATCTCCTTAACCCATGGATGGATTCTTTTGATACTTGCACTGTAGTTAGATATTGGTCTAAAGATTAACAGGGTACCACCCCCACCCCACTCAGTGGCCTTAATGTCAAGGTCATGGACTTAGAAAATTGGGAGTTTGTTTGGACTGGATGTTTTGGTTAAAGTTTTATAAAACCCAATATCTCCTTAACCCATGGATGGATTCCTTTGATACTTGCACTGAAGTTAGATATTGGTCTAAAGTATTTGATGGTACTACCCCCATCCCCCTCAGTGACCTTGATGTCAAGGTCATGGACTTAGAAAATTGTCTTTTTATTGATTGGATGTTTTAATTAAAGTTTTTTAAAGACACATATCTCCTGAACCCATAGATGAATTCTTTTTATTTGCATTGTAGTTAGAGTACTACCCCTACCCTGCTCAGTGACCTTGACAAGTGGTCAGGTGACAGCTCTTGTTTTTATATGCCATCAGCTAAATTAAAATCCTATTAACACCCCAAAGATGGCATTCTTTGCTTTGGTATGGTTGTCTCCCTTTAAGTCCATAGGTAATTTTCAGCTGCTTATGTGATCAGGGAAATAAATTTTATTAAACCAGAGTTTATCAATATGGTAGAGTAACAAAATTATCAAAAAAATAAAATAAAAATAAAACTATGCTTTTTGAATTTGTTAATTTATCCCTCTTGTATATCCAAGAGACACAAGTTATTCGCAATAAACTCCAATCTCACCTGGCAAACTTTTCATCCGCTAGTTTTTCTCTGACAGCTGCACATTTATCCTTGTCTTCAACCAACTTTTCTCGGATGGCCAATTCTCTCTCACGATCTGGAAATATTGAAAGTAATGGTTTCTACTCTTAAAAGAGTGGTGAAGCTTGCTTCAAAAGTAGAAGAATGACATGAAATCTGAAAATCAGATCAAAAATGAAAATCTGAAAATGATCAAATGAGAATGCTTGGTTTTTGTATATTTGTCGATATTGTCATGTCTACAATATGTCTATCTTTAAACACTTATTACTACAATACTTCATCTGCAACTTAGCAGTATACAAGTATACAGGAGATGAACAAATTAAGGCCCTGGCTTCTGTTCAGGTTCTTATAGTGTAACATGCACTTGCATGGAATTGAAATCAAATGTATTTATACTTAACAAACATATAAACACCTTGGTAATATGTTTGTAAAAGTTCCTTTGTACTAAAAATTGAATGCTGTATTTAATGAAAAGCCGTAAAAACTAAGGACATCAAGGAAGGCAATTAGAATAAAATGTACAGAATCTGCTTTCTCCCTGATCAATGAAAATTTATCTGGAATTACCATCAAATACTTGTCTAAAGCAGAGTTCTGTATAAAAGACACATACTATCTAGGTCTTTCTTTCTCTGTTCTAAGTCTCTCTCCAGGGCCTTTAAGTCTGCCTCCCAGGCTTTCAGGTCGGATGTACTCTCACTGTGATGACTAGTCAATCTACGTTCCATCTTAGCCTGTTGTGAACTGACTACTGGAGTAGCTAGTAATTCTTCTATGCTCGGTCGTTTCACCACCTAAAGTTTAATATGCCTTTTAGGATTTTTATGGAATTACCTTTATATCTGTAAATGTCAGGCATGCATTTGTGCAAGTTATTTCTGTAAAACCGTTTCAGTGAGCTATTTATTTTTCTTTTAATCTTATTAAATCTTATTAGGAATAAATTTGGGAAGACATAACTAACATTTGTAGATGAGGCATGAATAATACTGAATGACTGAAACCCTATGCTGCTAATCTTTTACTTTTAACCTTGAAAGCACCAAAAAGCAGACGACAAAGTTTTGTCATCTGCTTTTTGGTGCTTTCAGGGTTTATAGTAAAAGGTTAACAGCATAGGGTATCAGACATTCAAGCAAGTTTAATTTACAAACTGAAGAGTGAAGACTCTTGAACTGTTTGTGCTGTTGCATAGGTGCTTTGAATACTTCAAATATTTAATGTATGCACATGTATTATAGTTGCATTTCACTAACAACGTTCATACTTTAGTGCCGGTGGGAAGATATATTTTTTCCTCCAGCATGGCCTTATCAATTCAACAAAAGCACCACAAGCGGGGCAATATACGTCCATTTCTGAGTGACTTTCAGCCCCACTCAGTACCTCAGTATTAATGTGTGCACAAGAATAGTCTGTAAATACTTATCAATTAAAGGGATATAACTCCGAAATTAAGAAAGTGGATGCACCATTCCCATATTAATTCAATCCACAAATGTGAAAATAAGTTTAAGTAGTTTCCAGATTAAAAGTTACAATCTCGGCCAGGTTGTTAAAAGCATTGTTGGCATAAGTTGTTAGTTAAGTATTTGATATATCTTCTAGTACACATAAAATAGTGTGAGCACTGATAGTTTTTGCTAAAAAAATATGAGTAGCTTTTGCAGTGCAAAAGCTTCTCACATATTTTTGGCCCTCAAAAAAGACATTTTTGCGTTCAATACATTGAAGAATGTAACATCTCATTAACAATGATATACAAGTATAAGCTTTCACAAAAAGCTGGCCTCACCGCTAGCAACAAATTTTACTGAGGACCATATAAAAATGTAAAGCATTTTCCTCATTTTCTGGATTGTCATGACGTTTGTACTTGTATGAGCGCTTAGACAGGACATCCTCAATCAGCTGGCAGGTGTGGTCACCAAACAGAATTGAACTCCCTCTAGGCACACAACGTTAAATCAAACATTGAATCAACATTGATCCAAGATACTGATGTTGGATCAACCTTGATTTAATGTTGATTCAATGTTGTGTGCCTGCTAGGCTGTCTTAAGAAATGTTTAGTGACTTAGTGACACTACAAGATTGTGTCTGTGTAGATCCTTTTCTGGTACTTGCGGATCTGAATAGTTGTTGACAAACTGCCAAGGTAAATCCCCATGAAGGGTCAAAGGTCAAACACGAACACTAGATACCTCACCGCTGTGGCGGTGAGGGATTAGCTTTGAACAACTGGACCCTGGGTAATTGTTTACCTCCACATGCAGCATTTTTCCAATTGTGTCGTTGAGATCATCAGAATACTTCAGGGGAATACGTGCGAAATCACCGAGCCTGATTTTCCTGTTCAGTTCTGTTTGACTAGAGGCAATGAAGGGTGGGTGGAGGGCACAAAGCTCGTACAATACACAGCCCATAGACCAAACATCACTCTTCTCATTGTATGACATGTTGTTCACCAGCTCCTATAAAACAAAGTATTATGAAACAGTAACTTGTAAAGAGAGAGCATGCTTTAAACTTCTACCAACACCCCAGATGAAAACAGTACATTTATAAATAGGTGGCTTAAATTATTGATCCAAACTAAGCATGTAAAGTGGCAAAACAGATAAAATTTCAAAGTATTGACTTCATGAAACTGACCTTTTTTCCACCAAAAGAATATACATGTTTGTTCATTTTCAAGTATCATCTTTCAATGTTTGCCATCTAAATCTAAGCCTTGAGGCATGATCTCACAATAGATATTCAAATACATACTAGCATTCAACCAGTTTTCACCCAATTCTGAAGATTCACTGCATATCTAAATATGCTATACCGTATTAATGCTATTAAAAGCCCCGGGGGCGTTGCATTTTGCGAAAGGGGGAGTTATTCAGAGTCTAAAATGTAGTAAAGTATTAAGGTCTCAGAATGGGTATACTTCCAGAAGAAGCAACTCAACACTTTTGCCTACCTTCTCAATAGGGGTCAACTCTTAAAGGAAAGAGTTTGCTCCTGTAGGAGCAAATTCTTTCTTTTAAGAGTAGACCCCATTTCAATAAGCTATCTCATCCAGACAAGCAAACAGGAATTGAAGCAAATTAACAGAACGTAATTTTTGGGAAAGAGGCATGGGGCGTTTGTTAGAGCTGGGGCATTCATCAGGATTAATACAGTATATGTTTCTGCAAGCAAGAAATAAACTTCATATGGAAAACCAGGATCAGTTGTTTGTAAGTCTCTGCAGTTCTGTGCTAATTTACCTGAAGTTTTCTTATACAAAAGCAAAGACCCCAAGATCTATTGGTTGTTTGTGAGCAGGGATAACCACCAAACTGTGCGTGTGTGAAATTACGGTGCATAGGCCATAAGGCATCATAACTCAAAACTATACCAACAATTTTCAGCTCCCAAAATTTTGCTTTAAATCCAGTATCTGTTTAGAACATAAAAATTAAATTAGACTTAAAATTCTTACAGGTGACATGTAGTATGGTGTCCCAACAAAGGTGTTAGCAAAACTCGTCTCATGATGAAGAACTCTGGCAAGACCAAAATCTCCAAGTTTCACATTCTTGTCTGTGTCTAAGAAGACGTTAGCTGGCTTCATGTCACGATGTAGCACCGCTCGGCCATTCTTCCTCTGGTGGCACTCGTGTAGAGCCAATAACAGTTGTACCAGGATTTTCCAGATAAACTCTTCATCCAAGTAGTTCCTATAAGGAAGAGCTGGATGGATGATTTGGTGATTTACAGCCTCTGTAACAGTACTTCAATTATTTTGGGCCTACAGAGGGAATGAAAGAGATTAATGATCAGAACAAAAAAATTCCAAATGTTAGAGAAAAATCACAACCCAGACTCAACATGCAGCAATTCTAAATATTCAGTCCAGAGCATTTATCTCCCAATCAGCATGATCTGACACAGGAAATGAACCACAGACTTAACATTTACACAAGAGAAAACTGGTGCCCCAAATCAGACTGCAAATTAGACTGCTCCCTTGGAAGCAGTCTGATCAGGGTCTGCACTGTTTCCATCAGTAATTTTAAACATGAAAATATAACATCATAACATTTACTGTTTGTCTACGCAATGTCTAGACTCTCCAGAAAGTATGCATTACATTGATTCTTGAGAGAGGCTGGTCTGGGTCTATACAAGGGGTGACTCTTTTTCAGGGGTGACATGTCTCAAGTAGCCACTGTTTTGGGGTCCGTTGAACCAAATACAGTGCAAATGAACCTGTATCAAGTACTCACCTGTCTTAAGCAGCCAATTTTGTGTGTTCCCATGGATGAGCCCTTAAAAAAGGTCTGTATATGCCACATTTAGGGCTCTTTCCATTAAATATAGGAGCAGCAGTAATGTTGTGGATAATGCACAAGACCACCAATCAAGGGTTCTAAGGTTTGATCGCCCGCCTTTCCCATTCTTTTGGATGAGACTTTAAAACCGAGGAGGTCCCATCTCTGTATGAACTAAGTGTTGATGGGACGTTAAACCCAAGTTCACTCACTCACTTCATTAAATATTTCAAACTACAAGACAATGTTATATACCGCAGTACTGATATGAAATTCTATATATTATGCCGTCTGTTATTTGAAAATAATGCTCCAAGCAAAATTTTGAGAATGGATATAACTGTATCTAAAACATACACTTCTTTTTTGCATCTTGATATGATAGTAGACAAATCTCCTCCTTTACAATACTCCATGATAATGTAGATGGTTGTCCTGGCCCTGTCAATGATCCTGTCATAATAGCGGACAATGTAAGGACTCTTTAGCTCTCGTAACAGGTTCACCTCAGACACTAACATCTGTTTTTCAGCTTCTGTCATGGCACCATAGTCAAGTTCTTTCCATACCAGAACCTGGTAAAAAAAAAAAACAGAACTTTAGGAAGGGGAATTGTAAGATTGTTTCTGAGGTAATTTCCATTCATCCTCCGTCAAAACATAAAACAAAATTGAGCCACATCATGTGATTTCCAACAATGTGGCATAGATGACATGCAAAGTCTCTGATCAGACTGCATCTAGAGTGCAGTCTGATCAGAGTCTTTGGTTGTCACATCAGCCATCTATGGAAGCGACCCAAACCATAAAGCCAACAGTGAGGTCTCTTATTGCCCTGTATAAATGAGAAATATGATCTGAATATCACATGACAAAACTGCCACATTGTAGGAAATCACATGAGGCGGCTTATATGTTAAGGCCCCATGGATAATTTGGATATATTATCCCCACTTATCAGAACTGCTTCAGGAAATGTGTTATGGCCCCCTATTAGAACTGTCTCAGGAAACATGTAATCCTTATAATGGCCCCTCATCAGAAATGCCTAAGGAAGCATGTTTTTTTCTTCTGTCAAATAACAAATAAAAGATCTGCCCATCCTTAGGAATTGGTAGAGTGAATAACAAAGACACTGATCAAATTGTGCATATCCCATAAGGTCCTTTCCTCATTGCCTTATTAGTATATTTCTAATATCAGGGAGGCCACACCATCATAAGAACAAAGATATACATGTATCACCAAACCCATCTGAATTAGAGCAGGTTACAATCAATGGCAGTATTTCCGGCAGACTTTTGATAAAGTCGGCATAAAAACTAGAAAGGCTAAAAATTTTGAAACAAATAGAGAACAAAATTATGATTGGTGTTAGACTACCCTGTATCAAATGTATTTTTTGCCCAAATTTCGTCCCAAGAATGCCAATTTTAGGACTTGTGAATTGCAATTCACAAGTCCTAAAATTGGCATTCTTATTCACAAGTCCTAAAATTGGCATTCTTGGGACATTTATCAGAAGATATACATATGGTAATTAGTCTACCTGGAACATAAATACTTGCCGACTTCAGAGTTTTGGTAATTTTTACTTTATGGTTTTTCTAGGTCATAGAGCAACCCTCTACAGCCACCTAGCCCCATCTTCATGGTGGTAATACCAATTTCACTACCTATGCTGTTGATCAAGATGGTACTATATACAAGAGGGCCAAGAGGCCCTGAATCGCTCACCTGAGCAAAAAGGTTAAAGGTCAAACTAGGGTCATAATTTGAACAAACATGATAGTGTGCAACCATTTCCAAATGGTTCTGAAGAAGAAGATTTTTGAATGTTTTTCTATGTATTGCTATGGTTCAAACCCTGGACCCCCTGGGGCCGGGCCATTTTGGACCCTGGGGCCATCATTTGAATAATCTTGGTAAAGGACCACTAGGCAATGCTAAAAGCTAAAATTCAAGACTCTGAGCTAAGTGGTTCTGAAGAAGAAGATGTTTGAATATTTTTCTATGTATTTCTATGGTTCAAACCCAGGACCCCCTGGGGCGGGGCCATTTTTGACCCTGGCACCATCATTTGAACAAACTTGGTAAAGGACGATTAGGCAATGCATCATACAAAATTTCAAGCATCTGCACTAAGGGGTTCTGGAGAAGTGGGTTTTTAAGTACATTTTAATTTCGAACCTAAGACTCCCCGCCCAAGGGCCATTTTGAATCCCAGGGCCACCATTTACATAAACTTTGTAGGAGTCCACCAGGCAATGCATCATACCAAATTTTAAGCATCTGAGCCAAGTGGTTCTGAAGAAGAAGATTTTTTAATAGTTTCCTATGTATTTCTATGGCTCAAACTCAGGACTGCCTGCCGCAGGACCATTTTGGACCCTGGGGGCCATCATTTGAACAAACTTGATAAAGGACACAAGGTAATGCATCATACCAATTTTCAAGCATCTGAGCCAAGTGGTTCTGAAGAAGAAGATTTTTGAATATTTTTCTATGTAGTTCTATGGTTCAAACCCAGGACCCCCTGGGGCGGGGCCATTTTTGACCCTGGCAACATCGTTTGAACAAACTTGGTAAAAGACTACTAGGCAAAGCTACATACCAAATTTCAAGCATCTGAGTCAAGTGGTTCTGAAGAAGAAGATTTTTGAATATTTTTCTATGTAGTTCTATGGTTCAAACCCAGGACCCCCTGGGGCGGGGCCATTTTAGACCCTGGGGCCATCATTTGAACAAACTTGGTAAAAGACTACTAGGCAAAGCTACATACCAAATTTCAAGCATCTGAGCCAAGTGGTTCTGAAGAAGAAGATTTTTGGATATTTTTCTATACATGTCTATGGTTCAAACCTAGGACTCCCTGTTGCGGGGCCATTTTGGACCCTGGGGCCACCATTTGAACCAACTTGGTAGAGGACTACTAGGCAATGCAACATACCAAATTTCAAGCATCTGAGCCTTGCGGTTTTGAAGGAGAAGATTTTTAAATATTTTTCTATGTATTTCTATGGTTCAAACCTAGGACTCCCTGCCCCGGGGCCATTTTAGACCCTGGGGCCACCATTTGAACAAACTTGGTAGAGGACCACTAGGCAATGTTACATACCAAATTTCAGGCATCTGAGGCAAGCAGTTCTGGTGAAGAAGATTTTTAAGTATTTTATAGTTTCGAACCCAAGACCCCCTGCCCCAGGGCTATTTTGGAACCTGGGGCCACCATTTGAACAAACTTGGTAGAGGACCACTAGGTAATGTTATATACCAAATTTCAAGCATCTGAGCCAAGTAGTTCTGGTGAAGAAGATTTTTAAGTATTTTTTTAGTTTCGAACCCAAGACCCCCTGCCCCAGGGCCATTTTGGACCCTGGGGCCACTATTTGAACAAAATTGGTAGAAGGCCACTAGGTAATGCTACATACCAAATTTCAAGCATCTGAGCCAAGCAGTTCTGGAGAAGAAGATTTTTAAGTATTTTTTAGTTTCAAACCTAAGACCCCCTGCCCCAGGGCCATTTTGGACCCTGGGGCCACCATTTGAACAAACTTGGTAGAGGACCACTAGTCAATGCTACATACCAAATTTCAAGCATCTGAGTCAAGCAGTTCTGGAGAAGAAGATTTTTAAGTATTTTTTAGTTTCGAACCCAAGACCCCCTGTCCCAGGGCCATTTTGGACCCTGGGGCCACCATTTGAACAAACTTGGTAGAGGACCACTAGACAATGCTTCATACCAAATATCAAAGCCCTAGGCCTAGCGGTTTCAGAGAAGATGTCATTTAAAGCAAATTGTTGACGACGCACGACGGACGACGCACGACGGACGACTGACGACGGACACTGGGTGATCACAATAGCTCACCCTGAGCCTTTGGCTCAGGTGAGCTAAAAATGGCTGTCAACCGAGAATTCAGTCGTAAGCATTACCAATAATGGCAAAGGATACTTTTATTAATGGCTGTTGAACAAGCTGATACTGTTGTTGATTGTCTTCGTCGGCAGCCACTTTTGCATGAGTGGTAACTGACTGGCTCGGTTGACAGAACAGGTAGGAAAATTGGAATTACCACCATGATCTTCAAACTGTTCAAACTTCTCGTTGTTATACCTTTCCATCCTTTTTCCTCCTAATCTTCTTGCAAGTTCCATATGAACCGGTGCCAATTGTTGATAAAACTTCAAAATCATCTAGAGCTGTACCACCCGGTCTTGGCCTGTAAGAGCAGAGCAGGAAATTATTGTAGCTCAAGACAACAAATGCAACTTGTTCAGTCATTTGTACAGCATGCAAACTTCCTCTTACCATAAAGTTTCTGAAGAATTACAAAAGGTCTTACACAATGCCCAAAACATCAAGACTCTGTATACCCAATAACAAATTAACAAGGGCCATAACCCGTCTTATATAAATCTGATAAAAATGAGCAGTGCATTTATGAAAATTCAGCCCACTACATGTATTAAGAACAGTTCTGGAGTTATCTTTTATCTTTAAGGGAATGTCCATTATCTATTGAAGGGGAATAACTCAGTCAGTAATCAATTTACAACATTGTAACCATAATCAGAATAATACTAATAGCATACCAAATTCAGCTCTCTCTGTCAAATGGTTTAAAAGTTGGAAAATGTCCAAAACAACAAAGGGCCATAACTTTGCCAGAAATAAGAAAAAATGAAAATCCAAAACAACATGTACATCTTTAGATCATAATAAACATTCAGCATGATTTCAAGTCAATTTGATAAAAGCTGTAGCAGGAGTTGCTGGGACAAGGCCTGAGTCAGCAAGGGCTGTAACTCCATCAAAAATGCCCAAAACAAAAATAACAAACCACATGCATATCTTCAAATCGTACGAATACAGTCTGTAAATCTGTCAATCCAAGGAAAGATGTAGGCGGAGTTGTGGGGACAAGATTTTGGATGGCCAGATTGAAAGATGGCATCTGCCCAGTCTGATCAGAGTCTTTGCTTTGCGCTTAAAGGGTAGCTAAGAGTCTACGCTAGTTCCATGGGAACAACAAAGACTCTGAGCAGACTGGGTGGATGCCCAGGCTGATCTGAGTATTCGCTGTGCCCACATGCCACTTTGTTGGTTTTCATGTGTCATAGGTCAATAATTAACTTCAACAGTTTCTCAACAACAACAATCGTTGTTTCTGTGATAAGTTCCTTGCTACCTGAAGATCTTCTGTCTGAATATTTTTTGCATCTTCCCTGCAGCTGTCATTTAGTGTGTCGTGGACGCTTAAAAAAACTTCCATCTATTTCATCATTACGCAGTTGATATATTTTCTGTTTCTTTGGTATCACTGGGCTCATTTCGGGTCTGTCTGAAAATAATCACTCTCCTGAAGCCGGTGCTGTGGGTCTTGAGCAGTGTTGCAACATTAGTCATTACATTACTGCACGCGAACAGATTCAATTAAACTGAGTTTGCTACATGTATTTTTGTTTCTCTAGTATGTTCTTTACTTCCAATATTTTCATTTAGAATTTATATGTTGTTGTAGCTTATACAGATTTCATGGAGAAGTGGTGGGCATATGGATTGACTTTGAATATCACTAGAGGCTGACAGAAGGCTCTAAAGTTATGTTAAAACAGTCAACAGAATTGTTGAAACATAGTACTGTAACTTTATTGTTTCTTTCATATCCTATCATTTGAAAAACTTACGTCTGCAATGACCTAGTAGCACTAGTACTAGATGACCTCTGACCTGAAGAGGGCCTTATTTTTTCTCCCAGCCCCATTTCTTCCTTAGCTGAATTTGCTTTACTGTCACCTTTACCAATATGGCCACTGCCAGTCCTATTGTTTGAGGATTTTTCCATTGTGCATATGAATGCCAGGAAGAAACACTATCTCCTGTCTTTAATTACATGTCTATTGTACACTGTACTAGGCTGTTGGTACATGCCTAGGCCAAGGGAGGCAATCAATACTTAACCAAATGATCATAAAATTAAAAATATTAATAAATTATTCAACACTTAAGCATAAAAAATCAGAATAAAAACATAATCTTATAATAATATATAGCAGGTCTTAATTTTACCATTAAAGTATATTTGTTTAGGAAATTTTAGACAAGTCCAGACAGATTTGACTGTCCACGAAATCCCATCACAATGAAGAATTTTGTACGAGAGGTTTTGAATTTTGGGATAAGCTGAAGCTGAAGTGCAGGTTCATCATACCGACGATCCATCTGGTTAGTTGAAAAATTATATCAAATTCTTTCGGGGTTGCTTTAGGACAGGATTTCTAGTTTGTTTTGTTTTGTTTTTTTTGTTTGGACGAAATGTATACTTGTTCGAATTTGCCGCATTGATGTAACACGGGATGTGATTGGCTTAGCGAAGAAGGGTCCTACTAAACACTTTAGTATGAATAATTGGCTTTTCCCCTAACGGGCTCACACGCCAGCCAGATAAAGTAGGTTATGCAGAGCTGCTATTAGAATGGCATAGTTTGACTAATTCAGATGTACCCGGTTTGATTTTAATTTTACCTCACTGCAGCTGGTGTTGTGCCGTGTGGCGGCCGTAAAATGTCTCCCCGTACATCATCCATAGTGCAGATTATATTTTACATTATATTTTATTTACATCCTTTGAGATCAGAGGATAGATTCTAAGAAATCTAAAATTTCAGATCGATTTTAGACCATAATTCAAGATCATCGTCTTTTATATTATTTGAATCCTTTTGAAACTAATCAGTCTTTGAATCGACTGCTCAGTTAAAATTAAGAAATTACAGTATGCTTTTTTTCTGGTTTCGTCACCAGATATTGTCAGGGTCACTGACGAGGCTTTATTAGCCAAAACTACGTAGTCTGGCCCATGTTCCTACTTCTGTATATTCTCTGCTCTTGAAGGAACTTTCTAAGATTTTGCTAACGGCATATGCAACAATTTTACGATACCTTGTTTCTGATCAATGCTTCCTATACCTTAGAAGGAATAGAACAGAACAGAACAGAAAGATTTCTTTATTGTCGAATATAGTGACTATTTAACATAAGCCCTGTAGGGCTTTTATTTCGACAAACAAAGGTGAATCAACAATTAAGAAGAGTGGTATCACAGTGCATGCATATATACAAGAGTAATAATAAAATATACAAAATCTGAAAGGTAAGGCAGGGACATCACAGATTAAGCAGCATTTTAAGGAAAATTCAAATTTATGTTAAGAGATTAAAAAAAGGAAAAGATATAATCATTTATATTGCCGACCTCCTCGGTACACCTTATACCAATAAACAGGAAAAATACAAGAAACTTGCATCAAAAGGAGATGACACAAGGTGGAGAGGAGAGACAATCAAGGTACTAAAAACCAGCAAAAAGTGCAGTACAACTCACCTTATGTCCATAACCACGAAAACACCAGGCACAAGGAACCCTGCCTGCATATTAGCTAAACAAAGTACCTTGTGCTGGAGAACGCAAACGTAAAATGACAGAAGGCAAGCAACTGGAACAGAACTTAAGATACAGTAGTTAGTCAAAGCAAACACAATAAACAATTATTAGAAAACAAAGTCTGAAAACAAAGCATAGAGAAAACTACAAATTTAAACCAAGATAAAAGAGGGATGAATAATAAAAAGACTGAAATAAAACAGAACAAAATAACTGAAATAAAACAAAAATATATTAAAACAAAACCTGAAGCTAATACAAGCATGAAGAGCACCTACAGCTGATGCCATCCCAGGCATGGAGCAGCCTCTTGAAATGTGAGTAAGATTCAGCTATTCGAATGTTGTTTGGTAGGCTGTTCCATATCCGGGCGGCCTCAAACCGAAATGACTTCAAGCCGTAGCGAGTGGTGTTTACCTGTGGCAGGTTGGCCTTGTTTTCACTCCTGAAATTATATTGAGGAATTTTTATATTTATTACGTCTCTAATGTAACAGGGTGACAGCTTATTAACAATCTTGATGACCTCGCTTGCCATAAGCTTCATTCTTTTGATATGCAGGGGGACAGTATGAGAGTTGGATAAAAGTACTTCTACGGATGACGAGAAATCATTGTTAATAAAACGTAAAGCCCTTTCTTGAATCTTTTCAATTTTACTAGTGCTGGCTGCACGCAAAAGTGCCATGCAATAGGACAGTAATTAAAATTGGAGGCAATAAAAGAATTATATATCGTCAGTTTGCCTTGTTTTGTTAAAAATCTACCCAGTCGTTTTAATACCGCTAATCGTTTCGATGCTTTCTTACCTATATTTGAGATATGGGTATCAAAATTTAACATAAAATCAATGTTAACACCAAGAAGTGAAACATTGTCCTTAATGTTGATGGTTACTGGTCCAATCTGAAATGATTTTATGTCTTCATGTTCTGCAGCTGGTGTTGTGCCGTGTGGCGGCCGTAAAACGTCTCCCCGTACATCATCCATAGTGCAGATTATATTTTATATTCGTCCTTTGAGATCAGAGGATATTTTCTGAGAAATCTAAAATCTGAGATTGATTTAGACTTTCATTCTAGATCATCGTCTTTTATATTTGGATCCTTTTTTATATTCATCAGTCTTAAATCGACTGCCCAATCAAAATTACGAAATTACAGTATGCTTTTCTCTGGTTTCGTCACCAGATATGGTCAGGGTCACTGACGAGGCTTTATTAGCCGAAACTACGTAGTCTGGCCCATGTTCCTTCTTCTGATTGTATTCTCTGCTCTCGGAAAAATTATTTGAGATTTTAATTTAACCTCACTGCAGCTGGTGTTGTGCCGTGTGGTGGCCGTAAAACGTCTCCCCGTACATCATCCATAGTGCAGATTATATTTTATTTTCGTCCTTTGAGATCAGAGGATATTTTCTGGGAAATCTAAAATCTGAGATTGATTTAGACTTTCATTCTAGATCATCGTCTTTTATATTTGGATCCTTTTTTATATTCATCAGTCTTAAATCGACTGCCCAATCAAAATTAAGAAATAACAGTATGCTTTTCTCTGGTTTCGTCACCAGATATGGTCAGGGTCACTGACGAGGCTTTATTAGCCGAAACTACGTAGTCTGGCCCATGTTCCTTCTTCTGATTGTATTCTCTGCTCTCGGAAAAATTATTTGAGATTTTAATTTCTTACCAACACAGATAGCCTGAAACTTATCTGGATTGGCTTTCACAAAAATTTTAGTAAACCAGTCTATAAGTATACTATGCACAATAAATATAGCAATTAGTTTGTATGTGTTAGATCCACCATATTAGGATTTTATTGTCAGTTTACTGCATAAAGATAGAAAGGCCGATCATTCGAGATGGACTGGCAGGTAAAAGATTCAAGATTGCTCAATTGTAGCGTTTGAACTATCGTGACGTCAGTTTTTATGACCATTGTATCTGAACGACATTTATGATCATGTACAAAAGCCACAACCATAATGAGGCGGCTGGTTGGCTGTTAAAATAAAGGAAAACGATCTAAAACATTTGAATATGTTACGAGTATGAGGTTTACAAAGTTCGAAAATTTGACGTTTTTCCTTGTTTTTACGTTATCGTCTTAAAAACTTGTTTCTGATCGATATTTCTTGAATCCCTTTTGAGTGTATGATTGTTTGGTAGCTACCAATATGATAATGTAAACCATTCAGAAAGAAAATTCTTCCCAGTTACTGAGCATAAGTCAAAAGTCTTAGACTAACGTCATCATTTTCTCACAGTTACGTTACACTTCAATGAAGAAACTTCACAGTTAAATTAATCATGGTGTGACCTTAAATTCTACCCTATTGTTTTTCTCGGGTTTTGATTCTGTATTGAACTTCAGCACCCGTGAATCATTGCACATTGGACCGAATGAATACGTTTTAACGTCAATGGCGCATGCCAAGATTCGTCAGCTGTTAAGCTTAACCATATCTTTTACACAATCAATAGCTTTGACAAGAAAACTGAGCATGAAAATGTTGCGAAATACCGTACAAAAAATAACATGCTTACCAGTTTTATGTTGCTTTTCAATGGGTGCGAATTTCGGCTAATGACCCCTTCCGTGCTTATCGCTTTTCCCCCATATCGTTTTTAAAGATGGCTTCTGTTATACCATGGTATCTTAAGCCCCAAATATGGTTCCTTTCAATTCAATTTAATTTTGCTCAATGTTTCACTTCAGTAATGAAAAAAATTGCAAAATATAAAAATTTGCTAAATATATTTTGCATAGTATATAAGACTCACATCCTCTAAAACATTTTAAGAACAGGTAAAATTGCTATGGATAAAAGACAAAGTGTTATCATCAGCATAATTATAAATATTAGCTTGCTAAAAAAAAGTAAAGTATATCATTTATAAAAATGTTAAAAAGTAGGGGTCCTAAAATTGATCCTTGGGGCACGCCTTTAATGATCTGTTCCCAAGTACATGTGTGGGGGCCCAGTCTAACCTGTTGCGTCCTGTCACTAAGATAACTTTGCAGTAATTTGACTGCATCTGAAGATACCCCATAAGCCATCAGCTTTTCAAGCAAAAGACAATGGGGTAGACAGTCAAAAGCCTTGGACAAATCCACGAGGATAGCTGAAGCACACTCATGATTGTCCAAGGCTTTCCTCCAGTCCTCAAGCAAACGCAACAGAGTAGACTGACAGCCAAAACCCTTTCTGAAAGCTGCTAGGTAGGGGTCAAAGATTTTCTCTAAGTGTTCTGACAACTGATTATGTAAGACTCTTTCATAAGCCTTAGATATAGTTGGCAGCACACTGACAGGCCTAAGTTTTCCTTATTTAAAGGGTCGCTTTTCTTTTAAAGTGTCAGAACCTAAGCAGCCTTCAGTCTATGCGGAAACTTACGCAAAGTTATAGTATTATTAATCATATCTGATATTGTGTCACTAATGGGCTTAACTGGTGGTCTTCTTTTGCTCCAGTGTTTCAGTGGTGTTGCTGACGCCCCAGGGATCTCCAGGTGTCTCAACACGTTTTGGCTGTCGAGTCCTCATCCTTGCTTCATCACGGCCTTTTCTTGATTTTAATTGTTGCCCGTGATGACTCTCTGATGAGTTAGGGGGCCGCCATACGAACCGAACTACCAACTAATTCTGTGTATCGCGGCGGAGGGTGAGGGAGAAGGTTTGGGCCCAGTAAAACCGGTTTAACCCTCACCCCCCCCCCCCCCCCCCCCGCCACCAGTAGCTATTACTGACCGTCCCAAGGCGGTACTTTCGTTGCGGTTGCATTTGTTTTATGTTCGGTGCTGTTTAATTTATTGTGTTCTCATTTTAACCCTTCTATAATAAAAATAGAAAATAGGTAAAAATAGTTGTTAGATGTTTTTCGTATAATTTGCTTAGTCTGTTGTAACCCCTCTGTTGGTCTAAATTATTTAGTTCAGAAAAGATAGCTGAGTTGCCGCCTATTTGGGAAAGAGCTGCTGACTCGGCTTATCACTTGTAATTTATTGTTTCTTGGGATGTCTTTGTCAATATTTCCCTTTGATGTTGGGGATAGGGTTTGGGATCTGATTCAGTCAGTTCCTGAAGTGAAGTTACTCTTTAAATTTAATACAGAACCCTAAAACTCTTAGAACGGTCCTCAATAACGTAGGAACTATCAAGTACCTCGGCATAACCATTACCAATGATTTGAAATGGAACACACATGTCAGCAATATTTGCACAAAGGCTAATAGGACCCTTGGCTTCCTCAGACGTAACTTGGCAGCATGTCCACAAGATGTTAAAGAGTCCGCATACAAGGGACTGGTGCGTCCAGTCTTGGAGTATGGTAGTTCAATTTGGGACCCTCAAAGTATAATTCTTCATGGACTTTAGAAGGTGCAGAAAAGGGCAGCTAGATTTGTAACGGGGAATTACACATACGACACTGGGAATATGACTGGCATTCTGGAGAATCTTAAGTGGGAATCCCTGAAAAGAGAAGGAAAGCTAGTAGACTCATAATGCTTTACAAAGGTCTCAAGGGTGCAGCCAGTATACCCATAAATGACCTTGTTCCCCCAAGTAGGCGTATCAGGAATCATCATTCCCTGGCTTTTCAAACCCCATTGGCTGGGACTGACATTTACAAGTCCAGTTTCTTCCCCCAGTCTATTAGAGATTGGAATTCCTTGGAAGATTTCATTATTTCTGCTGCTGAGTGTGCAGAGGATTCGGTTACAAAGTTTACTTCTCTTGTAAGGGCTAGGGGCTAGCTTCCCTGATTTACAGGTCCTGGTGAATGATTGTCCTTGGACGTATCACCAGTAAACAATTCCGATTCTGATTCTGACTGGTTTCCCTAACTTATGTACCATGCAAGTTACTTGAACATATTGTAACCCCTAAAGTGGAAGAAGAATGACATTTCTTCAAATCATGACTTCCACTGAAGTGTAACATGCAACAATATATGCCTTAATGGTGTTGTTTTCCGCCGTAGGGTACCAAGGAACATATGTGAATTAAAACATCATGACAATAAAATTTTGAGAGCAGAACAATCAATCCTCCTTTCAGAAGGTTGTGGCTAGAAGAAAACGTAGTCAAACCAAGGATAGCAGAGGGTCCACCTCTTTCAATTTTTAGCTGGCTTGGCTCCTAGAGTACGAGACATGCCCATCATCTCTTTTCTTTCAAACTTTTGGGGTTTAGCGACACTGAAGAAGTTAAATACAGAAACGCGCGTCTGTAGCACTACAATTGGTACGGATACGTTTATATTTGTCAAGAGCCTGTCCACATGTTTATGACATGTACACAATAGTAGAAGAAAGCCAATAAAATATAATCAGCTTGACAATTCTGCATAGCTCTATATTAGGCTACCTTTGCTAATGTCGAGATTATTTAATATGTGCAAAGACTTTACTGGGCGCAGAAGCTAAATTTTAATGAGCCTCCCGGTGTATTGATGCTTTGCATCAATGTTTTCTTGTAACACTTTCTAAAGTTGCCTTTCTACTTCACCTATACAAATGTACAGAGAAATATTTACACTCGTCGACGATTTTCTTAGATGAACCTATACTGGGCTGGAGATGTTCATTTCCATGAACAATATAGGGATCAAACATGGTTTTTCATGCATTAACGTTTGCCATGTCCCGAGGGAATCGTTGGAAACCGAGGCCGAAGGCCGAGGTTTTCAACATCTCCCGAGGGACCTGGCAAATGTTAATGCATTGAAAGCAAATGTTTGATCGCTGTTATTGCATAATTCAACGAATTATTCGTTAAAATTTGAGAAAAAACTTGGCACTCTATTTTGTCACCGTTTAACAGCCAACGCGCTGGTGCATCTGTTTACTAATATTCGTCTTCCGGGCCCGAGAGCATTCATTCTATTCAAAATGGCTGCCATCATCCTATTCAACCTCATTTCGGAAAAGTATCCAAGATGGTCGTTGTAGTTGATGCAAAATAGATGGTAAATTAATCAACAAAAAGCAGATACCTTGAGCAATAATTTCCATGCAGAACAAGCCTGATCCATTCAAATACCATCCTGCAGTTCTTGATTACTAAAAGTTTAGGATGCATGTTTTCTTTAACACTTAATTTACTCTCCATTTGGCATCGTAAGAATGAAGACAACATGGCTTTGAAATCCGTGTCGTACTTTATGACGGAATAATAGTACAAAGCATGATGTTTCATAAGAAAACATAGGTAGCACGCGACCAATTATTGTAAATTAACCGAAAAGGGAGAGGCAAGAGTGCATGGCGGTTTTTAGTGGCCCGGCACAAGCATAACGAAAGTTCTGTCATCGTGTTTCAACAGCACGAGAAAACCATTGTTGAAACACGGCTTTTCGCCTGTTGATGCACGGCTGTTAATACCTCTCGGCACTGCTTTTTATGCAATAACACTCATTCATGCAATGTTACGCGTAAGCGACGTCTTGGATAATTCAAATAGTCATGTCATAGTGACGGCTGTTGAACGTCATTACCAAACACGTTGGTTAATAGTATTCTTCGTCCTTTCCTTGGCGTTAAATTAGTCAGAACTTCACGAATAAGTAACAAAATTAATGTGAAAACATAGCATAAATATAAAAGATAAATTTCATTTTTCGGACGTTCATATGAACGCAGTGGGTTCCGTGCTTTGTTGTTCCCAAATGGCGTAAAGCAAATTATTATCTCAAACAACAGCAGCATGCATTTTCTTCTTAGAGTGTCAAAATTTTGTTCTAGTCACTACCACGGATGCTACCAAAAACAAAAATATACTTCAGTAAATATAAATCTGTTGTCTTCTTTTGATGCCAAGTTCAGATGTGCCAAGATTCCATAGACATGGGTTTGAAATAGTCTTTCCTAAAAATTTTAATTTTGATTTAAACTAAATGTTACTCAGCAGCCGTAAAGAAAAGACTAGAAATAGGTCAATATAGTAATTTTCCTTGAGGCACCCCTAACGGCCAAAACGTTGGAAAACTTGTGTGTGTGTGTGTGTGTGTGTGTGTGTGTGTGTGTGTGTGTGTGTGTGTGTGTGTGTGTGTGTGTGTGTTTAAATATTTCCTCAATTTGTGTGTGTGTGTGTGTTTAAATATTTCCTCAATTTGTTTTTCAAATAAATTCTTGTTTTTACCTCACACCTGTGGATAATGCCACCATTCAAGTAGTTAAAAAATTAAATACTTTGTTAAATAAAAGTTATCAACAGAAAGTGTACTAACAATTTGGTTCACTTGAATAACAACTCCTGAAAATTTTACTGTCTCTTAGCTGGGCAAGCCTTCCTTTTAAAAGTTTTTTTTTCAGCTTTAGCCGCATAACCTAACTATTGACCTACATTTTAAGTATTTCATTGGCCAGTATAAATACACCCGGGATTTTGATGTAAGTAGCTTACTTTCGCTTTCTCTTTCTACTTTTAGCTTCAGCTGACCCTTGGCATATAAACCGGGTCGTGATGAATCTAGAAATTTCGGTCCTTTCGACTGTTATCGCCCATATAAAAATTGAAATCAACAAAATAACTTGACACAGAAATCGAGACGAAATTAATTAATTATTGCTGGCTTAGTTGTTGATGTTGTGTTGGAACTGCGACATTTTTAAGGTTATATGTGGGGCAGCCAGCCAGCAAATCCTCATTCTCACGTGCAACACCCCAATCTAAATTCAACAGCATTTCCGAACCTGAAACCCAAACACCAACAACAAATATGCCTATCAACATGCGCATCCGTACAATATGATCAGCACATTCGATATCTTACATGTAACTGACTCATGCATATTACAATACACACTTCTATTTAATCTAAGCCGATTATCTTTTTTTAAAGATATTTCTTGTTTGACTCATTCGCGTGTTCGTGTGACTCGCGTACATACATTTCTCGCTCGGATAGCTCGAATAAATAAATCAAACTCGGCCTAAGTGTAAATTTTGTAAAACCTTTTCGGATTGGCTATTCATAATGAGTCGTCTATCACATGATCTGTCCAAAATGGCTGCTTACAGGAAATTTTGTTCCTGTTTGTTTTTAACAAATTTAAGAGAAACTCTAGCATAGTTGAACGCCTTGTTGTCAAACGATGACATTAATTGTTCAAAATAAACAAAATGAGTACTTTCCAAGAAGTTCGAAATGTTGTAGGAAAAGAAGAGTCGGTTAAATATTTATTTAAATTTTTCTGCAACAATTTGTACCTTGGGCAATGGCAGCTGGCCAAAGCTTCTTTGCAACAACTTCACAGGGAAAAAGTAGCTTCAGCTGGACCCATCTGTGAAGTTCTCAAAGATGTGGCATCATATCCATTTAATAGAAGGTGTGTACTATGGTAATACACAGAAAATGATTATGCCTGTTTCTTCTAAGGTAGTGCCCTGGTAACAAGATGTTTTGCCCCCAAACCTTTTTCTCCCTAGTTGTCTTGCCTCTGGTCAGTTTGCCTCTAAAATAGAACCTGGTCGTTTCGCCCCTACACCCTGGTAGTCCCCCCCCCCCCCCCCCCCCCCTATATATTAAAAGTATGTTTTTCTTACATTATTTTTTTTCCAATAGATAGATCTTTACAACTTGTAGTATCTGAAATTTATTTTATTTTTACAAGATGAAAATATGTTTTTATAAACCGACAAAAAGATAATTCACAATGTCGGAATTTAGACACTTTATTCAAATTAGGGAGTGACTATCGGCACGACCGTCTTGCGGATAAGAATCCTTATTGGCACGACGGTCTTGCCGATAAGAATTCTTATCCGCGAGACGGTCGTGCCGATAAGAATCCTTATCCGCACGACGGCGGTCAGATATTCTATAGAAAAAGTTGTAATCATTCTGAGAATTATTTTTATTATGGTATAATAATATTATTTCATTTCTGTTTGTAAATAATTGTTCTTAAGTATTTGAGTCACAACACACGTAATGTTAATTTAAATTATTTTCCTGTATTTCATCATGGCAGCCTTTTGACCGTCGAACATAGAGCCGGCGAATAATTGCGAAAATGCGATTTATATATTTCAACATCAGTTGCTGAATACTTTTTATCTGGTCGGATGATCAGGTTAACGTTTAAAACATGTTTATACTAAACAGGACATTAGCAAAGTTGAGATGGTCCAACGCAGGGCCATAAGGTGGACATTAAATAATTTCTCCCCATACAGCAGTGTCACTGAAATGCAGCATGAACTTGGTTGGAGGTCATTGGAACAGAGGCGTTCCGATGCGAGACTGATAATGCTGTACAAAATTATTAATGGACATGTCTCTATTCCCATACCATCATACTTCCAGCAACCCACCAGAATGACAAGACATAACCATCCCCTCGCCCTGCGTCAAATACACACATCTTTTAACTTCTATAAATATTCATTTTTTTCCGTTAGCTGTGGTACAGTGGAATGCACTGCCTGCTAATGTTGTTGTTCTGCCTACTCTAGACCACTTTAGAGAGGCAGTTGGGTCTTGTGACCATTCTATGCCATAAAGCAAAAGGAACATTGTTTTTAACCTGCTTTTATCTGCCTTTCACCTTTTTAACATTTTAACACTTTCATCTTTTATTTCAGCACTGCATTCTTTTAACTTTCTAACAGCCTTGACGCGCAGACATTCCTGCACAAAATCCTCGCGAGGGGGTGTTGCAGTATAGATAGATAGATAGATAGATAGATAGATAGATAGATAGATAGATATTACAGTTAAAACACAGTCCGATGTGGGTATGACAACAGCTGTATATTGAACATTTAACATTAAGTAATTCCGATTATCGCTCGTAAACCATCAGCGGCTGTAGCGTAGTGGGAATGTGCGCGACTTTGCAAACTTACGACCCGGGTTCAAGACTCCACAGGGCATTTTTTATTATTGTTTTTTTTTTAATAAAAAATCATTTGTCGCATAAAACATTTGCCAATTAATAGTTTATTTTGTTAACTGACATAAACTTGTTTCTAACAAATCTTTGACCTTGACAGACAAGCTGAATCAGGAAAATATTTGATTGTGACCTGCTTGTGTCAGACTTTTTTCCCAGCAAAGTTTTCGTCAATATTTTGTTTACTGCCTTATTCCGGCTCATTCCAATCATTTTAAATTTATCAATTTATAATATGTGTTACCAATATAAAATGTGTTGAAATAAACCATTGATTTGAATTAGCAATAGAAACTAATCTTTGATTTTGACTGACAAATTACTGAAAGAAATCTAGACTAATAAATCCTTTTAGGAAAATGTCGAAACCTATTAATAAATAGCATTACATAATGTAAATGTATTATCGAACAAAATTAAATTTATTGTAGCAGACTTAACTGGTATAAAATGAGTCAAAAGATCTTTGCCCTTGTCCAACAACTGAAATAAATCTTTGACCTTGACCGACAAGTTAAAGATAGTTAGTCTGATAAATCATGCCTAACTTTCTTTTAATAACTTGTCGGTCAAAGTCAGTTGTTCTACTTGTCCAATAAATATTGTCAGATATAACAATTGTTGGGTTGCACTTATTAGTTGTTGTTGTTTATTTATTAATTTTTTGAATTCTCAGGATTTGTACATAAGCAGATCAAATAAAAAAAAAAAAAATTAAAAATGGTAATTAAACCAATTTTTCAGTGCTAACTCATACTGTCACTCTGACTGAATACGTTTTTACATACATATGTATAAACGATACAACCTGTGCACATCGAACTGGAATATGCCCGAAATAAGATTGCCCCGTTAGCGGTAAAGCTGGGTGCCGGTTCTCAGACGTTTTAACAATTAAAAGATGGCCATAAGATGCTTTTATACCATTTTTAAAGTTATTTAATATCTTCCATATGAATTGCTGACACAGCGGTTACCCTAAATAGCGAAATGGACTTTTATTTGCGAAATGGACGAAATGGAGATTTTTTTACGAAATGGAGTTACAAAATTCGATTTTATTCGTTATCTGGAAAAATTGTTTATTTAAATATTAAGGTTAGTGACACATAACATGTACATGAACTATTTAAAGTATTTCAAGCATTTTTGTTTCCATTTTTAAGAAATTTGTGGCTGTTTTTCTTTACGAAATGGGGTTTCAGTTTACGAAATGTAGTCAAAATATATGCTTTCCCTAGAATCTAATTTACTGTTTTACTATATCAAAGTTAGACACAAATAAAACTTAATTAAACTGTTTTAAGAATACTTTGCAGATTTTTCCATGTTAAATAAAAATAATGGGATTATTTTCGTCACGAAATGAGGTTTCATTTTAAATCTCTTTTCTTCTGATATATAGGTTACTATTTCCTATTTGTTATAATATCAAAGTTAGACACAAATCAAACGTATATTAAGATTACTTTATATTTTATTTTTATTTATTTATTTATTTCATATTCAGATTCAGGGTAATCACGGGATTCTTTTCTTTACGAAATGGAGTTTCATTTTTACGAAATGGAGTCAAAATATCTATTTGTTTCACTTTTACTTTACTGTTTTATGTTAATATGGCAAAGTTAGACAAAACAAACTTATTCAAAGTAAAATGTATGCAAAGACCAGGAACTGAAACAATCAAAATCCAAATCCAGCCCTCAAACCATAGTTGGAAACAACTAAGATTACAAATAATCAAGATACAGAGAACATATGGCCAACCGAGTGAGCAGCTTGTTCCCAAAAGGTGGCCACTCAGCAACCCAAACCGAACCAAAAATAATAAGAACATACATAAGGTAAAACATCACAGAAACTCTGACACCAAAAACAGGCAACAGAGAACCACAACAGAACTACCGCCTTGGAACGGTCAGTAATGAATTACTGGGGGGCTTAAATCGATTTTACAGGCCCAACCTCACCCTCAGTTTCTGAAGCGGTACAAAACATTTAGTTGGTTGTTTGGCTCGCATGATAACCCTCTAACTCGTCAATGAATCATCACGGTAAACACATAAATCAATTTCAACACCATGAAGAAGCAAAGACGAGGACTCAACAGATACAACGGGCCGTCTGACAGGTGGAGATCCCTGTCCTGCCAAACAACCCCACTGGAAATCTGAAGCAAAAGAAGGTCACCAGTTGAGCCCCGGTGGACCAAGCAACAGACAAAAAGGCTCCGGTCCCAACCAACTACAATATATAGCTTTAGGTCGGGGCCATCATAGAGTCTGACGACCGATCCCCCGGTGTGCAATTAAAGAGTGCAGCAAAGTTATCAACCGTGATTGGGTTAATCACTAAGCATGCAGACTGTCGCATAACATTTAAATTATAGCCAATACGTTTGTGACGTATTATTATTTTTCGGAATTGATCAGAAAAATCAGTCCTACCCTTAATCTTTTTTAATTTGTATACTAAGTCACCATAAAATTCTGGTTCCGATAGGCCTTGGTGTAAAAGAAATTTTAATCCGACATCAAATTTTGAAACCAATTCATGGTGTCTGCGATAGAATTTAGAAAAAGCCTTTCTAAGCTTATGATACCGATAGCCCTGTTGAAGAAGTTTAGCAGTTAAACATTTATTACGAGCAATAAAGTCATCTACATGACTACACACTCTAGCAAATCTTATAAGTTGAGAAATATACACTCCATAAGAGGGACGACGTGGAACGTCACCGTCCAAAAATGGAAAATTAACTATATCAAAGTCAAAGTCATCACGTTTATCATAAATCTTAGAAGATACAAAACCGTTAGAAATAGATAGATGTAAATCCAAAAAGGGGGCCTCGGTATCTGAAGTATTAGCTTTATTCAATTTAAGTTCAGGTGGGTAAATTTGGTTAACCATGCTTTCAAAATAAGGATTATCAATATTCAGAAGATCGTCTAAATATCTAGAGGTTGAGTTAAATGCCTCAATGATATCAGCTTGATTATCAACAGAAAGAGAAGTCATGAAATCTCTTTCATAACAAAATAAAAACAAATCGGCCACAAGAGGAGCACAATTTGTACCCATCGGAATACCAACAATTTGTCTGTATAACTTATTACCAAATCTGATGTAAATATTATCTAAGAGATATGATAAGGCGTCACATACATTCTGACATGACCAAAGACTATATCCTCTATATATTTTACGGTCAGTAGAAGTGAAAAACGCTTTCTTATCGTTACAGGCAATATAAAGGGTATCTTCATTTTTGGAGAACTTTTTGAAGGCCCTCTCAATCAAATCAACAAGTTTTTCCTTTATTAAATTATGGGGTAATGTGGTATAAAGAGTAGAAAAATCATAAGTGGACAAACTAGTCGCACGGAACCCTCTTGACTTCAGTTTACTAAGTACCTCACCAGAATTTTTTATAGACCAAAACATATTTTTCCCTGACCTCTCATACACTGTCTCATAGTACCAAATGACACGAGATTTCACAGCAGTGAGGCAAGAAGTTAATAATTTAGATAATTCTGTAGTAGTACAAGAGCTAGAGTTGGCAATGAATCTAGCTTTATACGGTTTTTTGTGAAGCTTAGGTAACCAATACATCGTAGGAAGTTTGTCTTGGCGTTCCTTAACGTTTACAGCAAACTTTAAAGGCAAATTATTTGAGTGGCTATTAACGACAGTCTTCTCATCTGTAAAAGTCTCTTCGTAAGCCGTGGTGCCATTAAGTTCCTGCTTCAAAGTGTTAATATAGTGCAACCGACAAACAACAACAATGTTGTTTGCGGCCTTGTCAGCAGGAACCAAAACATACTTCCTATGAAAATCCTGGATACCCTGCTTCAAATATCTATAGGAAGATTTAGGCTTAGGAGGTAAAAGATTAGTATTGTGTGAATAAAACTTTATACGTTTATCCACATTATTAAAGATACTTAGTTTCCATTTCTTTAAAGCGTTACTTTCGACACCCTCTCGTTTACACCAACGATTACCAAAATCATTTAATGCAGATGCAATTTCTTCCCTACATGTGTTGAAATCGATATGGGAAGGGAATCTATACTTAGGACCCTTAGAAACAATGTTACGAATTCTAGAATCCGGGATGATCTTCAAATTTCCAGTCACAACATGACCTGCTGATGGGAAAATAAATTTGGAATCTTTACAATCTCATGAATCAGGAGTATTAGCATCGATGTCAAGATCAGACACAAGTTTATTGAAATTAAATATGATACTTCTAATCGGTTTGTTATACTTATAACAAATAATAGGTGGTTCAGAATTTTGGAAATAATCAGGTATGGAAGATGTAACAGATTTATCCTGAAATATACTAGGTAAATCTATAAAGTCAATACCTTTGTTAATGAAAGGGATTTTAATGAAATTTCTTTTATGATTGATTTCAGAATCAATTAGTGGACGGAGAGCGTGTTGAGTATAACATCTAGTTAGAAGTGCCGCTTCGTACATTTGGTGATTTCTATCGTAAAACCTATTAGCCTCTATATCCAATTTGCGTAAGACTGGAATGGGTAGGGAACTAAGAATTGAAAGCATAGCATGTCGGCCATGTTCCAATAATTTTGTTGATAAATCATTAAGGTCAAGAATACGTAAATGGCTCATACATAGAATTTTTTTAAATTTTGCACAGGGGTGCCTTTTCATGTGTTACATCGAATTGTGCAATAAAAAAGACAGGTCACCGACTTCGTTTTGTCGCTATTTCAGGTTGAAAAACATGAAATTTTGAGGCCGTTTCCATTGACGGCAATGTAAATGCGACGAAAAAACTCAGATTTTAGAATTTAAACGTACACAGCTTGTTTACCACTACATAGATTTTTTTCAAAAACTGATATTTTATGTCACAGGGTCTGTCGATTAAAATGAGGTAAGAAAAGTCCTTGACTACCGAGTTCGTTTTTCAAGTAGCGCTTGATAAGCAAGCATATGTATGTATAAATTTACGCCATTCGTCATTTATAAGCGACGTTGCTGTCGTTTACTGGCGACGTTATAAGACATGCTAAGACCGTTATGAGAATACGGAGAGATGAGGACTAATAGGGTTCTAATAATGAATGCCTTAAGCTTCGTTCACACAGGCAAAGTTTATGTGACAAAGTAGGTTTGGAACACAAAAATTTGCTCGTGTGAATGAAAAAATATGCCACATTCTCATTGCCAAATTTATATGGTAAACAAGCAAAATCTGTCCGTGTGAACAGAAAATTTGCCATAGAATATGTAGGCTAACAAAGAAACTAGCTATGGAGATAAGCACTGAAAACTTTGCTCATAATCAAATCAGTTTGATTTTGAACAAAGTATATTTAACAAAGAAAATGTGGCATGGTTGGCCGTTCACATGGGCAAAGTTTATTTGTCCAGGTAACCTTGACGAATGATGTTCGATCATGTGAACACAGCAGTAAATATTTCCTGCCCAAAGTTTATTTGACAAAGATTCCATGCCACATTTTTCTTTAAAAAATAATTTGCCCCGTGTTAACGCAAAATGTTTGGCAAACTTTCTTTGTTAAAGATTCTGTGACAAAGAAACATTGGTGACGTGAACAGGGCTTAAGTGATAGAATTTATTTTTCAGACTCTCGTAAACAAAAATTAGTAAAAATTGCTAGCACACTTCTAACAGTAATATGGTTACTGCAGCTGACATGACTGAGCCGCACATAAAAAACTGCGTTACCCTAAATCACAAAATGCACCGTGCCATGATAAAATTGGTTCTTTTGGGCATATACGGTTAGCGGAAGCTCATATCAGTGTTGGCACCCGCCCAACCTGACCAGAGCCTTTGTTGTCCTCTAGTACAATGATTCCGTGAGGAACAGCGAAGATTTATTAGTCTGTGCGTATGCGAAGGCTGACCTGTGTGCATGTATCATATTACTGACGACTCGTGTTCTATCGAAGTGGCTCATGGCAGTCAGATAAAATTGACTTTTGGACAGTATTTCAGTCATATCGAGATGATAGTAAGTTACAATGTCAACTTCCAAATCCACCATCGGTGGGATAGGTAAAGGTAAAGACTTCTTGTAGCGTAGTGGCCGTAGGGGCGGTGTGAGTAAGAGGCCCGCTTTATGTTTGACAACGGCATACAACAAATGGAAGAAATATTGTATCATTTTTATTTTGTAATCAAAATAAAATTTTCGATGTCCAGAAAGGATATGTGTATTAAAATCGCAAAAATCGGCATTATAATAAATATAACATTCCGATCCCATAAAGCTCTAAAATCAGCTGGCATACATTTACTTGGTTAATTTATTATTTCGGATGCGCAATCCCACCGGCGCCGCGGACGTTCGGTTATGACGCAGACGGTTGCGGGTTTGAATCCGGATTCGGCCAGCTGGCGACTGGAAAAGTCCCTTTGTCAAGCCAGCAGTAAATGGGTAGCTTTTTCAATTCAGGGATGGATAACGCAGCGAAAGGAGAAAGATGGGCTCCGCCTTTCATATGTGTGTCTGAAAAGTCCTTTGAGTCCTGAAAGCAGGGAGGGAACATGTATTCCGGCCAGCCTTAAATTGTTACGCACGTCTCTCTCTCTCTCTCTCTCTCTCTCTCATTAATTTTGTATGAATACACTTATGTTAATGAAATAACTTCAAACATACAGGGAAACATTGCAATATCAGCAAAGGGCTTGGATAAACAATGACAACAACTCCGTTTTCCCCATGTTTGACGTTATTATTGAATGTCCGATGCGGCCGCCATATTGAAAATTACATGACTAGGAAGTATTTCGTGACATAACGTCCTTCGCGACGCACGTAATTAATTGCGCCAGTCATTTACGTATTCTTGACCTTAAGAGAAGTGTTAGATTTTTTGGCAGCACATCTTTTACGTTTATCATTTCCTTTTTGTCTTATACCATGAGATCTGGATTTACGTTTTCGAATTTCTAAAAGAGAAAACACATCAAAATCTGGCATTTTAGAGATATTTCCCTCATGATAGATGTTATCGTTAAAACCAAGTGGAGAAGCTGACTGCAATAATTTTATCCATTTTAATTCAGTTTCGAATCTTTTTATGTTATTGAATCGAGCGGAAGAATTATGATCATATGATAAATTATCAGGAGAATGACCAGTACGCTTAAAATGTTGGTATAGAAAAGTATCTATCTTTTTAGCCTTTAAAATCTTACGATAGTGCTCACCAAATCTAGTCTTCAGCTTACGACAAGTTTGTCCAACATATTGCATATTACAGTTCTGTGTGTTTCAAGTTAAAACATATATCAGATTCTCTGATTTTCAATCCAAATCAGAATCGTTAATTACTGAAAAAGTCCTACCATTCACAGATGAAGTGATAGTAGAGTCGGTACATAAATGTAAATAAACTATTTCAAGATTCTTTTAAGATTAGAGATTTTTTGCATGTTCACGGGATTATTATCTTTACGAAACTGAATTACATTTTACAAAATGGAGTCATAATTATCTTTTTTTCTGACATTTAGTTTACTGTGTTACTGTTATGTTAAAGTTAGACCTAAAGTTAATTTATTCAAGCTGTTCAAGAATACTCAGTATTTTTCCCCTTGTTTAAGGTATTCTTTTCTATAGGAATTTCTAATATTTAGCGGATTGCTATATTGAAGTATGAAAGCTAGTCACGCACATGCGTTAACTTAAGCGTTCCTTTTAGGACTAAAAGTTTTATGTGATGCGGACAAGGCGCTGTTAGGCGAAGTATTCTGTACAAGGAGAGGTCTTTTTTTGTTTTTTTTCTTTCTTCAAGAAATGGAGTTGCGTTTAATCGTGAGGTATCCCTGCAAGCTCCTCACCATACTGTCGTCATTGTATATGACCGTATTAGCAAAAGCATACCTGAGTTTCACATGAAAATGTTTGATAAATGATAAGGGTCATGTTAGTTGACAACTAAAATGACCTTCTTCCAGACTTCCAATAGCATAAACCTAAATAAAGTGATAAAAATACAATTTACAGGCGTGTGGGCCCTATTTAGTTTAAATTTCATCGCTGGAAGGGAAATCAGGAAAGAAAATGTTTTGGAGCGATCTGTCGCATTTCAAAAACAACCCCCTGCAGTTTCCCAGTTGTATGACTCTATTATAAGCACACCAACCCACATGTATCACCAAATGTGAAGGTTGAAGCGCTTTTCATAATGATGTGTGTTTTTGCCATTTAGAGTGGACTATGGAGACTGTAATAATGTGAAGATTGTCTTATTCCTAAATTCAAGGAAATAATGTGCATATTTGTGCCCCACCCTCCCCCCATTCTGCCTCATATTTCTTAACCCCCCACCCCCGCACAAATAATATTAATCCCTATACATCCACTACAAGGAAACTTTTGAAATACAGTGACGGAATTTCTATTCGATAAGAGTAAAGTTTGTGAGCGAAATGCAAGAGTTTTTTTTAAGATTTTAAAACACGCGAGTTAATTTCTGGGATAAAAAAATAACAACGGTCGAATATAAGAATGAGAAATGATTAAACAGGGCGATGCAACGTCCATGCCTGTTCTAACGCTTTCAGAGAGAGAGCGAAAGAGAGAGAGAGAGAGAGAGAGAGATGTTTTTCCGATATATAGAGTGGGTAAGCATAGCAGAATTTCTTATAGGGATGCCTAAAATACGAGGAATATGTATTTTACAAACAAATACAGTAGCTATAAAATAGAATATTTATCTTTTTAAAAACGAGGTCTGAAAAGAGGTTTGTCATATCAGCTGACTGGGAGCGCGTGCTCGTTTTATCTTTTATTTATTGGATCATCATTGACCTTTAATTGGATAATCCGTTAAAAGAAAGTTGTGAGAATCAAATGATATAAATGGATTATCACACCTAACCGATTACCTAAGTGACAAAGATTAACACCTTTTTACACGGAAGCGTGTCCATCAAATCTTCAAAGATCTTTTACCGACTTTAAAAATCTTCAACGGAAAAATTTGTTGTTCGAGTAATGACGTTATTATTTTTTTTAAGCATGTAGATGTAGCTATAAAATAATTAACTTTCAATGGACATACCCCTCCCCACTCACCACGCCAAGCCCCGCGCCCCCGCAGGCAAACGTTGATTCAACATTAAATCAACATTTCTCCGGCGTCATAACATTGAATCAAGATATCACGTTGGATCAATGTTGATTTAACTTTGTGTGTCCAGTACTGGGAGATGCAAATTATGGTTTACTTCCTTTTAGCCTAATGGGTTGGTTGGTTGGTTGATTTGATGCTTAACGTCCACGGTAAACAACTAAGGTCATGTCGGGACGATCAGTTAACCTAACCACACTATTCCTGGGCAGGCTTAGACCTCCTAAGCGGATAACCAGTACTAAGTGCACATACTTTCGCCAGTAACTAGCCTAATGGGGAATATCGTTGCGAGAATTACATCAATATATAATTTACTTTCGCTGAGCGCCTAGTCTAGTGGATATGGTGTTCACTTTTCACGCATGGTATCGCGGGTTCGACTCCTACGTGCGGCACATGTCCGATCGATTATTCCAGTCCAGAGAATAATTTTAGTTTCATAATTTTGTTGGTTGTTTTGGGTTCAACGGCCCTTTGAGAAAGTATTTCTGTCCATATCGGGCCGTCTCCCAGAGTGAGAGAGAAACAAAAGAGAATGATAGATGAGGGAATAACATCCGAACAAACCCCACCCGCACCTACTGCAAGCAGAGTAGGCCCTTGCCCCTCTGTTATCCAGATTAGTAGGACGCCACAGCACTGAAAGTTACCGAGCACCATCGCCCGACCCGGACATCCCCTTAGAACTGCTCTTAAAACCACATAAAAGCCTTAATTATGTCGTTCTAATGAGTCACAACATATTTTTTTTTTATAGAGAAAGGCTTATTCTTATGTTGAAATCATCTGGATGCTGCTAAACTATGATCAAGATCTCAGATGTAGAAATTTGTGTAATTTTGCATTGGTCACTGACTTAAAAAAATCATATCATGTTGCACTGAAGCTACATTTTAAGTTTGTTTTCAGAATGATGCTATACACGTTGTGACTAACATATGATGCTATATCAATATATCTAAATACTTTTTAACTTTCTTTCTTCAAAGTATACTCCTAAATGCTTAAATACTATTTTATTCTGTCCAATGTCATAAATCAAATAGAGAAACGAACATCTGCCGGATTTACAAATGTTGATTCTGTGACTGTGACTCCATTTCGTAGAAACAAAAAGCTCCATTTCGTTAGAGAAGTTGTAGGTAAAATGCTCATATTCAACCAACTATGGGCATAAAAAATCTTTAAAACGCCTCAAAGGTTCAATCCTTGCCTTCTATGTTTATGTTGAACTCAATTATTTTAAATGAGTCAGAGAAATAAACTTTTGATTTTGTGAGTGCATTTCGTAGCAAACAAACTCCATTTCGTGAGAGAAAACTGTACTTTGTATCCGAAAACTCTTTATTCAACTCCTTTTTGATAAAAAAATAGCATTTTCTTTTCTTAATTTTTATTCTAATCATTGTTTTACTGAAAATTGAAGTTATAATTTATAAATTTTGCTTCTGTTAGTCCATTTTGTAAAGACAAAACTCCATTTCGCAAGAGAAAACTCCATTTTGTAGATAAAATATAATTATTCAGATGCATTTACAAACAAAATACGCTTGCATTCGCTTCAGAAGTTGCATTTAGTATTGGTCATTGTCTGACTCTAGTAATAAAACAAGAAAATAAATTCTTGAATACCAAATTAGGATTTTGTGACTCCATTTCGTAAAAAAATCTCCATTTCGTCCATTTCGCAAAAACAGGTCCATTTCGCTAATTAGGGTAACCCCTGACACAGTGTTGTATGAAACCATTGTAAGAAAGACCATAGTTCTCGAATGGAGTATCTGATCGCCGTCGTGCGGATAAGGATTCTTATCCGCACGACCGTCTTGCCGATAAGGATTCTTATCCCCACGACCATCTTGCTGATAAGGATTCTTATCGGCACGACGGTCATGCCGATATCCTCAGCCTTCAAATTAACCAACTTGTTAATTTGTTATGATACTAACGGCTCATCCCACTATATGTCACCTGGCACAGTCAGTTTAAATGATGTCGGCTTTGTTTTACCTTTGATGAAATTAACTAACAAGTTAATCTGATATGACACCAGGTGTTAATCCCCTGGTTTATTGCTTTTAATTGACTGATTAATCATGTTAGGAAGGTGTGAAAATGACGTCTTTGGTTCAATGATTCTCATTGACAGATATATGGTTATATGTGTTGGCCATATTACCCTTGCAGTGGAATACAAACGCCTGGCCCAAAACACTTTTACGCTCTTTAATTTTGACAAGTAGTAACTTCTATGTGATCTTTTTGGGCACATGAAAGAATTGTTATATTGTATGCAAAAAGGGCTGAAACTCCAAAAGAGAGAGAGAGATAAAACAATAAAAATACACAAAAGATATTTATTGAGTAAAGAATTTAAAAAAAGGAGAAGAAGAAGAAAAATATGGACAGAAAACAGAGCTAGTACCTTGGTACAGTAAATCCTCGTGATGCCAGTTGGAAACTAAGGCCAAAATATCCTTAGCAGATCACAGAATTATGCTGTTAAAATGCATGCATACTCTATCTAAGCAAAAATAAGACTGGAGCTATGCAGCTGCTATAAATTATTAATAAATTTAGATGTGATGCTATGTGAAATTGACCATTTATACTCAACAGCAAAAGAAACACATATTTTTCAGTGTCTTGTTTTGTCTCATTAAATGTAATGATATCTTACTTTTAACTTAGTACTGGGATTTGCCTATACGTGACCATAAGTTCTGCAGCATCTTCTTGTCACAGTGCAATCTTTCGAAAAAGATATGAAGATTTTTGTCAAAAAGGCAAAAATCACAAAATTCCGGCTCAAAATGGCAAAAAATGAATTATCAATATGATTTTGCTGCAAGTGAGTTCAGCATGATGTAACCAACCGGAAAACGGTATAAAACTTTTGAAAAATCGATTCTTATACAGTTAAATCGCACATGCAAAAATCTGCATGTTTCATTTTTTTTTTTTCGAAGTTTTTGAAATTCGTCTGAATTATCAAATTATTAGAAAAATCTGGTAATTTGGTATTCAAAATGAGTAAGACTATGGGTAAAGGACCCGTTTAAAACAAAGTTTAGTTTGAAATGAGCATGTATTTTGCTCACTTCCGGTTTGAGCTACGAAATTTAAAAGCCGATAAAAAATCTTTGCCTGGAAAAAAATTGTCTTCCGATTCGCTTACCGTAGACTGCTCTTTATGATAAAGATGCTATATGATTTTCATTCAGTTTTGCCCAGTGATTTCAAGGATCTAGCGCCCGAAAGTTCCATCTGTGGTTGCATTATTGGAAGGACATACAGAGTAACTTCCCTTTATTACGTACTTCAATTGATTGTGACCACTTACCCTTTTATTTAACCCGAATTGGAATCCATTTCCAATTCGGTTTGCTGAAAAATCCACAAAATTTTCTTTTCCTATCGCAAAACTTGCCTACTTTACGGGATTTGCATAAAGGGGCATAACTTTGTTTGTAACAAGTAACCATTGCTGAAAATTCTTGATGATATTTCTGAGACTTTGTAGCGTCCTAGATAAAGAGGGCATCAGTTTTGAAGCCAGGCAGTTAACTGATCAGTATTTGTGAATTTTGATATTGACCCCTTGATTGTTTACGCTTTCGTTACGCATGAACAAACAAATAAAATTTCAACAAGTTTGCGACGAAGTGTACTCCATGCTTTGATAATATCTTCCCTGTTTTGCCAATTTCAGCAAATTTTTATTTTGACTTGAAAACACCAAAAAGAAAATTATGCGTTATTTTTGCTTTTGAGTATATATGTTATGTATAGCTCCTATGAATGAATCTGAGGGAGGAATGGATTGGTATGATTTATAATCATACATGATACATCTGTCTTCAATGCTGCAAATCCAAAAGTGCAAATGTTAGTATATTTCATAATACTACAGACGTAAGAAACCACATTACGGGAGACCCTTGACGATATAGTGTGGGTGGGGCGGGGGATGGGTGCGAAACATCTAGGGGGCGAAATGACCAAGGGCAAAACATCTTGGGGGTGAAACGTCTAGGGAGGAAATGGATTTGGGGCGAAACGTCCTGGAACTGTGCCTCAGGACCCATAAACCTAGCTTCTGTATCTAGGAATCTGGCATTGGACCTCATGCCAAGAAGTTAAGGGATGCAGTACCTGACCTCAAGCCAAACCTATATTATTATATTATGACTGGCTCTCATATGAATCCAGATCAACTTGGCGAGTTCGACTGAAGTCAACTGGGCCGGGTCAATTTGGCCTCGGTCAACTCGGCCTGCTGTATAAATGTATGTATCTGCATTTGCCAACCTTTCAGTTCAGTATATATTTTGGCCAATTTCCAACACTATTCCCAGCAAATGTTCATTGGTGTGATAAAATACTTGGAAAGAGTCTAATTTTAAACTATTTAAGTGTTTGCTTTCCTGTACCTTGTTGTCATAATTTTTGCATTCTGGAGATCACTGTCAGACAGGTTTCTGATAAACTTCATCTTTAGGGACAGATACATTAGTAAGTACATATTACATCTTAGGTAAAAAAATTTTATACTGAACAATTTTGCAAACATCCTTAATGTAAAATCACATAACATCAGGGGCCGAGTTGGAAAATCACATTGAAATCAGAGGCTGAGTTGGTTATGGCCCGAGTTGACCCCGTGACCACAGTTCTATTAATTAAACATTTTTGTGTAGTTATGGACCATTGCAAAAAGAAGGTTAAAAAAAAAAAATCTGAGCATTCATATTCTAAAACCTGTTCTCCGATTTACAGTAACATCCTGTCTGTTTGGATTTATTCAAAGTTTATTCAGAGCTCTAGATAAGAGGGGTATTTGATGATAATTGAGAGATAGTTTTCTTTATTTCTCATTGAAACCATATGTTGTGACCTCTCATCTAAACCATCTTGTCGAGACGGTTCAGATGAGAGGTCACAACATATGTTTTTATCCAAAATTAACAAAAATTATCCCTAATTATCACCAAATACTCCCTCTTATCTAGGGCTCTGTAATATTCAATGAATTACATATTATACACAGATTTGCATTGCAAAAAAATGTGAGTGAGATTTGGTCTGAAGCTAGTGGCTTTTATGCAACATTTCTGTCAAGTTTAATGTGAAAAAGAGCTAGCTTGATTGCACCAAGATAGTAGTGTTGATGTCACTGTTAGCATGTGTTCAGCAAACAATCAGTCTCTAAGGCAGAACCAGCAGTCAGTGTTGTTTTTCTAGACATGAAAGATTAGAAAAGAATGACATCAGAATTATATTATAAACATCTCCTATGTAATAATAAGGATTATTTCTAATTTTCTGAGCAGTATTTCAGACAAAATGTCTTGAGAATGATAAAGATGAGTTTAAGATGGCATTCAGGTATTAGTTTTCAATAATTTCTCAATATTTTTGCTCGGTCTACTTATTTGGCCATTCATCAATCTATGAGAATTCACTGATTTATGACAAGTGAGTTATCTGAATAAAATAGAAGACTGCTCCGTAGAGCCCCAGCGATCTCCTCATGTATCTATTGGATACATGAGAAGATCGCTGGGGATCTATGGAGTTCCTTAGTCAAGCTTTTTTTTTTTTTTTTTTTTTTTTTGAGAAAGAGATGATCATCCCATCCTCCTCCCTATTCTGGTCAGCCTTACCAGACTCTTTTGAAACAAGAAAATTGGAAACATTACAGCTAGTTCTTCACGATTTTTCTTCATTTTCAGTAGATATAGTTATTTGAAACTGCCAATTTTGTTTTGATAAAGTTAAATACATACATACTCAGTGTTACAAAGTGAGAACAAATTTCAAATTAAATTTACACTTCTAAAATTTAGGGCTTATCCTAGAGAGCGATTACGGCCGATTAGGGTGATAAACGCTCCCTAAACTGACTGACTTCTCCATATTGTAAGCTGAGGGAGAAATTAAAATGTTTAGAACATAAGGGAATAAAACATATGGACCAAAATTTCTCCCAGAAATTTGGAAAATGTTGTGAAAGTTGTCCTTGTCCAGCTTTAAGCTGAGTCTGATGTCTGAGGTAAAAAGGTTCCCCATTTACATCCCCACCAGGCACTTTGATTCTGAGCAATATCTACAGCTGTACTTGATATATATGTATACAGTCTTAATAAGTCAAACTAGAAGTGCTACAAAGCTTGTGAATAGCTCATCATTACTAAAAAGAAGCAACTATTAATATAGTTTATAGAACTTCATTTTCAGGAAATCTCAGTCTAAGATACTTGGGACAGAATCATTTGAATATTCATAAACTGATGATTATGATGTTTAATGCTTTGCCATTTTAATATGTCAGTGCATGGCTCTTTACATAAGAACATGTTCATTCCTGGACCCAGTAACTGTTGTTGAGTGCATTGTTAGCTTAAACCTTAAATTACACATAAAATCAAGTGCACTAAAAATTTTTGCTGAAAAAAATGTGAGCAGCGTTTCCATTTGCAAAAGCTCCTCACATTTTTTCTGCAGAAAATGGCAGTTTTTTTGGCATGCAATACCTTAGAAAATATAACATTTTGCTAACTAATGGCAGTGCCAATTTTTTAACAACCGGGCCCTGAATATGTTTATTTCTATTCTTTTCAGTGTGCCATCATCAAGTGTGACAAGTCCCAATCTTCTGGCATGGCTGAGCCTGACAGAGTTCAACAAACTCAACTCTGGCCTAACAGTGGTAAGAAAATTGCTGAAAACTAGTTTTCGTTGAAGATCCTATTTTCTAAAATTTTGGAGATAAAATTTAAAAAGATTAATGACATAAATCATATAGAATTAAATAAGCAGCCAAGGAGTTTTGAAATAATTCAAGGATGATTTTTATTGACTAAGAAAGACAGTACTAATGAGGGGTCACAACATCCGTTTTGATCAGAGCTCTAGATAAGAGGGAGTACTTGGTGATAATTAGGGATAATTTTTGTTAATTCTGCATAAAAACATATGTTGCAACCCCTCATCTGAACCGTCTCGACGAGACGGTTCAGATGAGGGGTCCTCGAGACGGTTCAGATGAGGGGTCACAACATATGGTTTCGATGAGAAATAAGAAAAATTGTCCTTAATTATCATCAAATACTCCCTCTTATCTAGAGCTCTGGAACTTTTGATAGGGAATAGAAAATAATAATCCTAAATTATCCCTTTATCTCCATCTCTGGGATTGATGCTTAGTTTGCTCATAGGATGTAGACACATGCTTATGGATTACAACTATTCAGTACTACTGAAAGTCAGAGGCTCTGTACTTATTTCAGAACTCAAGCTTATTTCATTTGTTGTTTTTATCAAATATTTCTTGCAGAGTACATGTATATCATGGTAAATTGATGTAATTTTCATGTTTTCAGCCGGAAACTGATCAGATAGACAAAGAGCTGATAGAATTTAGATTTCTACTGATAGAAGCCTGCTCTAACATCACAGATACACAGCTAAAGGTAGGTAACCTTTTTTCTTAGTTGACTGAACAAAGTTCATGGTTAGGATTTTCTTCTCTTTCTTTTTTTTTCTTGGAAAATACAGAGTGACCCTTCAAAAGAACTGCCTGGGTGAGGCAGTGACTGGACAAAATTTTCATTGCAAAAGAACTTAAGTTATCACAGAACTACCCAAAGCCTAGTCCATATTTGGAGGTAAGGAGGTGTGGCAGTCATGTCAGTGTCGTAATTGGTGTCCATACAGTGTTTATATGTACACCTCCATGTTTTTCTAGCATTTTTGCAAAGGGAAACAACTTTTGTGACTTCCTATTTGCTTCCCTGGATGATGTAGCCCTTTCCAAATATGGTCTACTTCTAAAGAAAGAATTTGCTCCTAGAGGCTGCTCTTAAAGGAAAGAATTTGCCCTTAGTTGACCTGTAATGAGAGGGGAGGCAACACTGAAAATGCCAGAGTTGCTTCACCTGAAAGTATACCCATTCACCTTAAGTTTAACCCTATTGCACTCAGAACGTCCAAAACTCTATAGAGTTTTGGCCGTTCTGAGTGCAATAGGGTTAAACTGACCTGGGAGGGTATGCATATTCTGAGAAAAATCTGCAAAGCCTCATTATTGTTTGGACAAAGTGACCATTCTATGACCCTGCTCTGCAAATAGCCTGCTCACTTTGCATACGCCATAAGACATCTCACAAGGCTGATCATATGAAATCATTTAAAATGAAATCATTTTCAAAATTTGTACATGTAGTTGATATTAAAGTATCTAAAAATATTGTAAAATATTTGTTTTTCATTACTGTATTTATTGTACATACATATACATGTATTCAAACACCTCAGCCACCTCTTTAATTAGGAGCCTTGGTAGCTCAGTGGGGTTAAGTGCTCTAAGCTAGTGGTCCAAGTTTGTATCCTGCTGGAGGTAGAATTTTCTACAGTAAATGGAGTATCTTTCATTATCACCCTTCCACTGGCCCACTGTTACAGAAATACTGTTGAAAGGGTCCAAAAATGCAAGTCATCCATCCATCCACCCACCTCTTTGATGGACTCTGAATTTGAACAAGTTCATTTTTTAGTACATGGCGATGTTTAATAAAATTTAATGGCAAATAGTGCAGATCCTTATGCACAGTTTGATCTGGGTCTGCACTGTTGGCTCAGACATTATTGCCCAAATATTTATGGTAAATCTAGTATTATTATAATCTTTATATCAAATTTTCCTTCATATTTAATCTTTATATCAAATTTTCCTTCATATTTTCAGGAGCTGTATACCTTCCATCGCTGGGTGCACTCAGATGCTAGTAAAACTCACTCTCAATCTCTATCACTCTCTCCCAGTCTTCTAAAATATCTACAGACAACATTGTCATGGAAACCTGACTTAGGTCACAGTCTGATAAATTCCTTAATACCCAGTCAGTATGCTTCCACAAACAAAAACTTCCGAGCCTTGCAGCATGTGTACACAAGCAGTATTAATACACTCCTAGACCAGCTTAAGGAGGCAGATGTTGATAATGACTATAAAAGACAGAACGCCAAGAAAATAATAGAAATTTTCTCTCTATTTGATCCTGGGCCTGACATAAGCTATCTACCAATAAGGCAGCTGCTAGCAAAGGTTCTTGACATTGGCAAGCAGTATCAGTATCTAAGACAGGATGCTGTATTGTCAGTATTGATTGGTCATGCTGACAACAAGCTCACGGAGGAACTGTGCCGACTAGACTATGAGGCAGAGATAAACAATGCGGTGTTGTCGTACCAGTCATGTGCAGAGTTGACGGAAGAGCAGAGATGTCTTTTACACCTGTCGTCTTTGACAGTTACAAACACACGATGGAAGATGTTCTTTCTTCTTACTCTGAAGAAACAAAGACATTTGCTAGAAGTTGTTATGGTAAATATAAAATGAAATGATGCATGTAATGAGGAAATGTTCCTTATGGAATGTTGTGAAAAATGAATACTCTTGAAATTTTTATGGGGGCATGGTTCTGCTATTGAAGGTCAATATAAAGAGTATGCTAGTCTAATAGGTATTGAAGTTGTGTTCTTTTTGCTAACTCATGACCATTTTCAGCAAAATTCCAATGTACAAACTGAATAACCTCAAACAGATTCGTATTGAAAGAAGTCATCAAAAGCAAGTAGATGCTACAAAAATAATTCAAAGTTGATGCTATAAATCAAGTTACTATTTCCCATTGTTCACATTCCATGCTTCTTGTTAGTCAAATACAATTGCCATTCAGGACTGGTTTATTTTTGATAGCTTTTTATGTAGCATACAGATTTTATTCTCATGGCAGTTATATCCTTGACTTGACTAATGCAAGTCATTTCTATGCATGATCACATTTTCCATTAGCACCTAAGGGCATATACTAACGGGCATGTTAAAGTTTATGGCTGCAAAGAAAAAGGTTACATTAGATTCAGAGTAACTGTTTTTGCCATTCACTTACTTTCCCAGATAACAGAGCACTTTGTACAGTTGTTTATTTATCTTTTTCAGGAGACAGGTCTGAGCCTGATCAAATACGGTATGTTTGAAGAACTCAAGCAACTATTAAATCCGTATGAGTTACAGCCCCTGAAACCTCTCTTGTTGTTACTGGGTTGGACACAGTGTTACAGCAGTGCTGAGGCAAGACAGTTGCTACAGACACTCTGGCATGAGAAGGTTGGCAAGATTTTATATTCAGTCTATTGTGCTGTCAAATTTCAAGCTTTCTTGTCTCACCTGCATTGAGTAGAAAGTAAGACACAAGATAAAGGTTCTGAGTAGTGGAACAGGTAGGGCTGAGCTAACAGTGCAGACCCAGATCTGACTGCTCCCTTTAGGAGCAGTCTGATCAGAGATTACACTGTTTGCCATTTCATCTGCGTGTTTTGGATGCAAGCTTGCATCACAAAGCCAAAGTGTTCCATTCTTAGGAAAGTTAAAGTAATAATTTTGAGTGTCCCAATTGTCAGAATAGTGGATATTCATTACACAGGGGTGTTGATGGTGGCACTGTTGGGGGCATAAACTTTTGATGTGTTTCCTGGTTTTAGCTCTAGTTTGTGAGTGTGCTCAGCATAAACACTTGAAATGGTCTCTCATTTGAACTGCCTCCTTGAGACAGTTCAGATGAGAACACACAACATATTTGACAAGGAAGACTTACCATCAAGGCGAATGGATACACTTCCAAGGAAAATAATTCTGCCATTTTCAGTTTTGCCTCCCTTCTCTACTGTGTTCAGTTCTTAACCCTATTGCACTCAGAACGGCCAAAACTCTATGGAGTTTTGGCTGTTCTGAGTGCAATAGGGTTAAAGGGAATTTTTTTTCCCCTTGGATCAGATTCTTCCCTTTAAGAATATACCCCATTTTGGGAGGGCTTCTCAGAGCTGTAGATAAGAGGGAGTATTTGATGATAATTAATGATAATTTTTCTTATTTCTTGTCGAAACAATATGTTGTGACCCCTCATCTGAATCGTCTCATCGAGACGGTTCAGTTGAGGGGTCACAACATATCGTTTCATGCAGAATTAACAAAAATTATCCCTAATTATCATCTAATACTCCCTCTTATCTAGAGCTCTGGCTTCTGTTTCCAGGGAAGTAATCAAGACATTACAAAAAGTTAGTTCACTGCATAAAAATGGCAGAAAAACATGAGAGTATACCCATACACAATAAAACCCCCTTTGTCTGAAGCTCTGATCACAAGAATGTGTTTCAAAAGAATGTTGTATCTATATACAGGGCTTGCCAATTAAAATTTGATCTACATATTAGGTAGAGAGCTTGTACGAGGGTTGTTCAGAAAGTTCTGATTCTCGCCGAATAACTTTGTTTAGCGGCATGCTGGGGGCAATTGCTTTGCATGTATTGAAAGCACTACATTTTGCCTTTACAGTGATACCAAACACTATGCAAAGATACATTTTCTTATTGAAATACAACGCGTTTTATTAGGCCCCAGTCATACCACTGGGTTAAAGTCATATGTGAATTTATTTTCAGTGTGTCATTCAAGTAAAAAATCATCGTAAATACAAAATGAATTTTTGTCAGCTGTTTGTCAGTCGTTGCCGTTAATATCCTTTAAAAATTAGAGGGGTAGCGAACGTTTCCAATTCATTCTTTGCACAGCAATGCGCAGGTCTAATGAAGTTACTGAAATCGACGTCAATGTCATTTTCTAAGGCTGTGACAACTTCGTTTTTTTTTTACATTAATTTTAATTGTTCGACAATTTCGAATTGGGCAATGCAAAAAGTACTCCTGACAAGATTTTGAATGCTAAGGCATTTGTTTTCGTTTCAAAAAATGATGACTTTAGCAGACAGGGGGAATTTGCTACCACATAAAATGCAGATAATCTAAATTCAAGGGGCAGTATGGAACATATGTTAAACTCAATTTCTGGGATATTTACAGGACACAGTTGCCTAGGGTTTGTGTTTAGGTAGCCATGACTAAAAAAAATTAAAGACTGCTCATATGTGAACTATGACCTTTTAAAGTAAAAATTCGCAGTGGCTGTAGGGTATACCTCTTTCAAAGACGTTAAAAAATATATCCTTTAAAAAATATACACTGCGTTTGCGCAGTTGTCCTGACATATTACAACTTTATAAAGTTTCGCTATCAGAAGTTCTGTATTTATGATGCTTATCAAAATATGACATCACGATCAGAACTTTCTGAACATCCCTCGTACAACAAGTAGTGTGGATGCTGATGTTTGAACAATGCAACTTTTATAATAAGAGTATGTGTTGTTATCATCTTAATGTTCTATTGTAGAGTCAGTGTCACCACCCAGCAATTACTATGGGATGTAACAAGTTGGCATACCAGATTGATCTCATACAGTGGTGTATAGAGAAAACAAGGTGGGTAACTCTGATTTGTTTTGGGTGCAGTTATATGAAAATGAGGTTGATACAGGATTAAGTATAAATGTGCTGTTATCCTTTTCTATCAAATGACATCCCTGTTATTCATTAGATAACATTCTGTTATAAAAATCGTATGACTGCTCATGTAATAATATTTTGGCAAGTAGATATAAAGTCATTGACAACAATCGTGTCAAAAATGTGTTTTCCTATTGAAATAATGTTCATTTTGAAGAGGATAAAATCCCATTTTAAAGGGTTATATGATAAACAGAATCTTACACTGTGGTCATTTCATATGAAATTTATGAAACTCACCAAAGGCTCATTTCATAAATTTTATTCATATGAAATCACCACTCCTGTAAGATCCTCTATGTACAGTATTTGAACACAAATTAGTTTCTGAAATGGACTTTTCGGTCATATAAACAAGTTAATCAGAGGTACTTATTTATTTTTATTTTCAAAGCTTTTTTTCACAGTGAGCAGAGTGGTACATAAACATTAAGCAGATGAAATAATACATATTGTTTTTAAATGCTGCTGTGGTCTTTTTAAGCTTGACCTGGCATATACTGTAAATTGCTTTATATTTGTGTCTTCGTTATTTTGCCAATCTCTTATTTCAGATTTTAGAATTATTAGCATGATGTTTAGTTCATGACAAAGAATTTGATAGGCAAAAATTGTATCAGCATTGATACATCAGCATTTTGACATTTAATGGACATTGATACAATGTTGTTTCTATCCCCCGCTTCTCTGGTCTTAGGGATGAGACTTTAAATCAGGTCCCATCTCTGTATGAAATACATGTTGTTGGGATGTTAAACACGAGTTCACTCACTCACTTCATTCTTATTCCATATGTATTCAGCTATAAGAAGGTATATTACCCCAAATAAGCTGTGACACGACAAAATCAGCAAAGTGGCATGTGCGCCCAGCGAAGACTTAGATCAGCCTCGGCATCCGCCCAGCCTGATCAGAGTCTTCACTGTCTGCATAGAGGTAGCTTAGACCCTTAGCTACCCTTTAAGCATGCAGCGGAGACTCTGTTCAGACTGGGTGGATGCCCAGGCTGATTTGAGTCTTTGCTGGGTGCACATGACACTTTTTTGGTTTTGTCATTTCGCAGCTCAAATATGTAAATCAGTTGTGTGTAATTCGGCTGTTAGATAGGTTTATCTCTTCCTTAACAATCCCAAAATCTAGATCTAGTAAGATGGATTTAGACTTTTGGGATTGTTTTGGAACCCTCTGTCTTATTACCTAAGAAATACCTTGTAGGTCATTGTCATAATTTATTTAATTTATTGATATACATGTACTAAGATTAGATTTTTGTGAGATTTTAGTTTTTCAAAATAAAATCAATGTCATTTACCAAAGTACACTGGAAATAAAATTTCCTGCCAGATTAAAAGTTCTGTACAATCCAGATTAAGTAAAGTCACAAAGTAGATACTGAAAAATTTGTTCCATTTTCTTTTTCAGTCCCAAACTTAGATTTATAAGGTATACATAAAATGCCAGGGCTCTTGTTCTATTGGGAATGGCATGGGCATGTTTTATAAACAAAGATACTTGTCTCATCTGCAACTACCAGAAAACAAGACATAGGTACATGTATTGCATTTCCGGCAGCATCAGCCAACATCAGGGGCATACACTCCATGACAAGTTTTCTGGTATAGCTCTGTATAAGTATACAAGATATTCTGTGACAATTTCAGACATGTGAGACACAGCATTCTGCAGAATTCTTGTTATATTGGCATATGTTTTTGGGGTGGGGTGGGTGAGGAGGGGGATGGGTGTTGTTGCAACCCATAATCATTAAACAGCATACATGTATTATATCAAAGCTATGGATAATGTGGGCTTTTGTAGTAATAATTCTAAGATAATACATGTTCGACCCCCAATAAGGTGAATAGGTACACTTTCAGGGAAAGTAACTCTTGCCAGTTTCATTTCTGCTCCCTTCTCAATAGGGGTCAAATCTTAAAGGAAAGAATATGCTCCTCTAGGAGTATATTCTTTATTTTAAGAGTAGACCTTTTTAAAGAACAGTTTTGTCCTTTAGAACAAAGGGAAGTCACAAAAGTTGTCTCCCTTTGAAAAAATGGTAGAAAAAACATGGAGGTGTACCCATACACCTTAAAGAGAAATTAGGATTTAATAGAAATTTAGGAAAGTATGGTCATTGCTTAAACATGGCCTAGTAATTTGGATCATTAAGGTATTAAAGTGAGCTGCAACATGACAAAACCAATATAGTGCCCTCTGTGCTCAGCAAAGGCTCAGATCAGCCTGGGCATTCGCCCAGTCTGATCATATTCTTTGCTTTGCACTTAAAGGGTAGCTTAGGGTCTAAGCTACCTCTGTGCTGACAGCGAAGACTCTGATCAGACTGGGCAGATGCCAAGGCTGATCTGAATCTTCGCTGGTCGCACATGCCACATTGTTGATTTTGTCGTGTTGCGGCTCAACTGATGACCAAGAGCCCTGATGGATTTTGGTGTGGGTTTATGTTGATATGACTTTGTACTCGTTTTTCCATTTTAATCACTAATTACTGCTAGATGATGCAGATCTATGTGAATGATTGTAAACAAAGACGAGGCACAGAATCTTTTTTTAAATGCTTTTGCTGTGTGCTGATCTTTCACAATAGATTCTTAACCCAGTCTTTACTGGAAAATATTTGAAGTTGTGTGTTTTAAGGACTTGAGTGCTATTTAAGAGGTGACTGTCTATTAATAGCAGAAACCCATAAGGTTTGTCAATGTTAGAAAAGCATATAATGTATAGCTAACTCTGTGTGTATATAATGTGTTTTTTGTGTTGTTGCTTTGTTAATAACGAAGAATAAAGTTACTTCATCTGATATACATGTACTTAACACATTCAAGAGAGCGTGGCAAATAAGAGGTAAAAGCATAACAGAGCTGCTGGTGGTAAGACACAGTTTTGTGGACAAATGTTTTGCTAAGTTTTTAGACTTGCCATAGTGAAAAATAGATTGTTGAATTTCAGTAGATTAACTTTACTGAAACCTCATGACAAAGTCTTTTGTTTAACTAAGTAACAAGATTCCATAGTATGTTTTTTTTTGTTTTGTTTTTTTTGGAGATAAAAGATATATATGTATATCATATTTTCATCCAGCAATATCTAGGAGCACCAGTAGCGCAGTGGAATAGTTGCTAGCCTGCTTACCTAGCAGTCAAGGGTTCGATTCCTGCCAGCAAAAATCTTTCCAACCGTAAAGGGGTTCCATTGCACACAGCCTTTCATTATCACCTTCCCATCATCCTGATATGTATGAAATACTGTTGAAAAGGACAAAAATCACAACTCATCATCCAGCAATGGAGCACTGGAATATGTCTTGGAGGCCAGCATTAGAATAACTATAAACTGTCTCTTATTAATTGTGAGGTGCCAGTCTTCATAATTTTACCAAGTTCTTTTTGTTTGTCTGCATATTACTTGGACCTTCAAATAATGTTCTTTACACTGAGAGGGCCCCAATCAAATATTTACATATGTTGGCATCTGCCTCAAAATAGCCCTTTAGGAAACGTTGCAATATCCTTGCATTTTCATTCTGTTTAATGTAAGAATCAAAAGAATTTTTGTTTCTAGTAAATTATTGCTATTAAACGTGTTGATGGACAGATGCAAATATAAATTCACTCCGGCCTGACCATCATGAATTGATATTTTGGGATCTGCCCTCCAACATCACAGTGTAAATCAGCATTAATTCACTGGTAAAGAAATATCATTTCTTAATTGTCTTTTGATCTAGGCCATCAGCAGAATTTTTGTCTATGGATCCTCACTACCAGAGGGCAACAGACTTGTTCAAAGGGCTGGAGAACCATTCTGTATTATATGTTTTACACCAGTCTACAAAATTATCTGCCCTTGATCAACAGGAAGTGCTGGATTTACTACACAAGGTGCCACTCCAGGGTGACAAAGGTTAGAGAATTTTGATAAATGAATTGGTAAGCCAAATTATGAGAAATGTTAGGGCAAGGGTGAGGTTTGGGAGAAATTGTTCCCCTTGAACTAGAGGTAGCTATGTTTTGCTATCTTTTTAGACTTGCCATAGTGAAAAATAGATTGTTGAATTTCAGTAAATTAATTCACAGAAGTAGAAAGCTGCTAGCTGTTTTTCAGCTGAGCAATTTAAATAAAAAAACCTGACTTGAATATTTGCCAAAAATTGAGAAGCTCTTTTCTGTTTGCTCTGCTGAGTTGGGCCCCGAGTCCTTTCTACTGACAGTGTAACGGTATCAGATCATCTATTTTTGAAATTAGCATCTGCCTAAAGAAAATCCATTGAATATGTTTTTTGCACAATAACATGCTACAGCTAGTTTGATGTACAAAGAATGAACTAATAAACCTTTTACAATCAGCTCTTGATATCTCGAAGTCGAATTTCAGCCAAACTACTGATATCTCAAAGTAAATTTTCTGGAACCAGAAAATTTCCTTTTGAGATATCAGTAGTTTGGGATACAGTCAACCCTCTTTACAACGACACTCTTTATAGCAGCAAAATTCTTTATAACGTCATTTTGATACACATGAAATGGCTCAATTGCTCTAAATATGCATTCTTTACAACAGCAAATTCCGTTTAACGTCAAAATGTTTGGGAACAAATGCTGTCGTTGTAAAGAGGGTCCACTGTAACAGGAGTTGAAATGTAAATAAAAATAGGAAATATATTCTTTGATATAAGAAGATACTTTGAGATATCAGTGTTCAAGATATCGGGATTGACTGTAGTTGTTTCTTTGCTGCAGTACTTAGGCAGTCATCAGTTGCATTTGCAAAGTAATTTCCCATGTCCTCTAACTCCAACATGTACAATATTAAGGCATATGGATATACTTCAAAGAGAGAACACTGTGACTTGAAATGGTGTTACCACCCATTTCAAAGAGAGGTTGTTCTTGTAGATAAGAATTTGTTTCCCTTGTGTTTGATGCCCTTCTTATACAGGGCACCTCCAGTTCAGAGTGGATTCACTTAGCAGTGTATTCAGTCACCTTATCAGGATTCCAAATAAGGTGGAATTTGAAGCTAATTCTGAGATATTTTTCTTATTTCTCAATTGAGCCCTCATTAGATAGCCCTCATTAGCCCTCTCAGTGAAACCGTTCTAATGATGGGTCACAACATATACTTGTTTGGAGAAATTTGGAAAAGTATCCCTAAATTATCCCTGTTACCCCTCGTTATATGGAGATTTGCCTTATAACATACAATAATAGGTGACATTATTAAGGAACAGCTTTATATAGACAAATTCTTTGGATATTTTTATACCGTTGTATCTTTTAAACAATTTTTTTAAATGTTGCAGCAGATAATTTAACAGAAGAGAGAAAGAAACCTAAGACAGTCCATTTCCAGGATGACGAGCCAGACACGTCTGCTCAAGTTAGTCCTATAACCAGTCTAGACCAGAGAAAGGACATTGCAATATACATGGGTTTCTGTGTCTTGAAAAGTGTCATGGATGCTATAATGTTTTGTATTGAGAGTGGGGATGACAGACTGTCAAGACCTGTACAATGTTTCGGCAGACGACAAATTAACAGACTTAATTCATGCAGTAGTAATGAAACTGATGCTTCAGGGTTGAGCAGATATGCAAGTAGTGAAAGATTAGAGTGTAGTGTAAATATAACAGAAGATAATTCTGCAGCAGAAGATAATATGACAGATATTCAGGGTTTGTATCGCAAAAATGTTACTGAAAAATTAAATTGTGCCAAATCTTACCTTGCCAAAATGCAGCCTTTAACTTTTAGAGTAGAAATAATGGAAGATGTGTTCAGTTTATTGTTTTTAACTCATGAAGACATTCAGGAGACTGTTACCTCAGAATATAATAGTGATGAAGTTGATGATAGAAGTTATAGAAGCAGTACAGGTACTGGGATTGACAGTCCGTCACCAAGGAGACAGGACTCTTTAAAGTTTGATTTACCAAAGGTTGCCGTTGAGACTGTGACTAATGAAATTAGTACAGCCTATGATGTTCCATTTGAAGATGTGCAACAAAGAAGAAGAACTTCTGGCCTTGACATTGAACAAGTGGAACAAAAGTTAGAAAAGGTGAAGGAGAAAATTTTCAAAAGTAAAGAAAAAATGTTTGGTACAAACCTACAAGTGCAAAGAGAAAGTCATCGGTCAAGCTTTTCAGAAAACATAAGTTCAGTCAGCAATGTTAGTAATCGAAGCTTAGAATACTTTGGATTCATTGTTAATGAATATCTTGTCAGGGATATATTGGCCTTGTTGAAAGACAGTTTATTGGATGTAACAGCAGCAAAGTTTCAACTCTATGGCAACAAACAAGACTCAAAAGAAAAGCTTAAAGCAAGACATGAGGTCAAGGACAGTCAGTCTAATGACCTTGACCCAGAAATGGAAGAACCACTGAGCTATATCTTGAAATCAAGCATTTCTAGAGATTCACTTCAGAAGAGAATTACACAGCTTCAGAAGTTCACAAGTGAAGCACAATGGCGATATCAGCTCATAGTGAATGACCTTATTCCTAAACAGGTTGGAGAAGTCTTAAAAGAAAAGGTTGTAAGGTCAGGTGACTCTTCAGATGAAGAGGTTGAAATAAGAGGCCTGACTCGTCAAACAGCTGCCAGGAAAAGGAAAAGATCAAGTAAGAATATGCATTTTGATAAATTGGAGCCATCTGCCAGCAAACAAGGCCTAAGCCCTTTATTTGCCTTTTCCAAAATAAAAGGTGCAAGAGCCCATTACAGAAAAAAATATTAATTTGGTACACCTCCCTGCTTTTTCAACATTTTTACAAGGGGAAATCACTTTTGTGACTTCCTGTTTGCTTCCTTGGGCAACAAAGCCGTCCAGAAAGGAGTCTGATCTAAAAGGAAAGGAGTTGCTGCTTAGGTAGCAAATTCTTGCTTTTAAGAGTTGTCCCCTTTTGAGAAGGGAGGCTTCCCCTGAATGTGTATCAGTTCCCCACAAGCATTATGGTTTGCAAATACATACAACTAATTCAGCATATGTACAGTTTTAATTAGAAAGTATATGATATAATAAACCTAACAGAGTGGAGCAATTACACCATCCCCATGCCGTGGATAAGAAACGTTCAGGTGGGCAAAAAATGTTGGACCACCTACTACAGGTAGAAACTCATACATACTTTTGCTTGATGCAGACTTTTTTTTCATCAGCAAACTGATTAGGTATGAAAGTTCTTGTTTATCTATAATTGCAAACTTTTATGGATAGATTTACCTACGATCTTTGTTCATCATAGAAGGAAATGTTCTTTCTGTCATTCCTGCCCAATACTGTAGGAAACTGTTATAATAATTAGCTATCAAACTAGATATGGGCGTAATGGAATAATGACCTGCTGTACCTATACATCTTCCTATTGATGCCTCCATTTTTTATGTATGCAAAGCACAAACCCTTTGAATAGATTCTATGTTTACAGCAATGCAGGCCACATTTTCTTGCTTTTCAGCACAAGACAACAAAACTGTGATTGAAGTAAAAGAAAAGGTTGAGCAGTTCCACTCAGACAGTAGTGTTGGTGATGTATTCAAAAGACAGAAATCAAGATCAGATTCTATCTGCAGACGACATTTTGGAAGTAGCAGAAGCAAAGGGGTGATAACTCTCATGTTATCCTCTCCAGTGACATTACTCACAATGTCAATCAGAAAAGGAAATTTCACTCAGACTAAACAGATAATCAAGGTAATGTTTTGTCTTAATTTGAGCATAAATATGCAGAGCTGTAGATAAAGAGGGAGTATTTGGTGATAATTAAGGATAATTTTGGTTAATTCTGCATAAAACATATGTTGTGACCCCTCATCTGAACCGTCTCATTGAAAGGGTTTCGATGAGGGGACACAACATATGGTTTCCTGCAATATATTAAAACATCATGTAGTTCCTACATTAAGCAGAAACAAAATGGACACGCAAGCATCCCGGGCGACGTTTGATAACTGATCATAGGGTTGTGACGTCACTAAATTTTAATGACCTCACTAAAACTGGTTATTGCTAGCAAACTTCATGCATTTGATGTGAGAGGCTAAGTTGCATTTTGTTTTTGCTGTCTGGAAGATAAAATAATCAACATATTGTGTTTTCCATCTATTTTTAAGGTTTAGGACCTGTTTAGGACCCGATAAAAAACTGGGGTGCTCAAAATTTACTTCAGATTTCTGGTTCAAAAGTTGAAATTTTCCTGTTTTGAAGCCCTATCCGACTTGAGGCTTAAATCCGCTAAAGTGGGAGAAAAATAATCCATTATGAGTGTCCATGTAGGATAGGTAAATCTCACCCTCGGGGTCGGAAGTTCAACCAGGGACTTGGAAAGCCTTGTCCCTGGTTGAAATTCCGACCCCGAGGGTGAGATTTCACCTGAGATATAATCTGTCAAGAATTACTGTTTTCCACAAGAAAAACAACTTTTATGATTTCCAGTTTGCTTCCCTGAGTGATGAAGTCCTTCCAAATGGGGTCTTCTCTTAAAGGAAAGAACTAGCTCCTCAAGGGAGCTAATTTTTTCCATAAAGGGAAACCCCCATTCCCCCATTGAAATGGAATTTCTCCCCCTTGTGCTTTTATTCTACATTTGTAGTTAAATTATTTAACCTAGGTTCAGATTTATTTGACAAATATAAAATTTGAATATATTTTATATATTTGCAGTTGTTTCAGATTTATTTGACAAATATAAAATTTGAATATATTTTATATATTTGCAGTTGTGTAAACTGGAAGACCGGCCTGAATCCATGGAAGTTTATTTCTCACAAGCATTCCAGAAAGCTTCAAGAAGTGTACAGACCATAACAACAAGTACCCCACCATCTCCGTCTTCTCCATCTGGTAGCAGACTGAGCATGAAGTCCCTGGCAAATGTTGCTGCTGCAGGGGTTGCAAATGTGTCTGTGTCAAACATAGCAGACGAACTTCTCGGCTTTCCCACTCTACCAAAATTGCCTTCCTTAGAGAAAGATGTTTCAGTCCCACAACATATCAAACAAAATTTCATTCCAGAAAGCGTACCTGTGATGATACTCATGGACTTACTGTGTACCGCCGGCAGGTCCTGGGAGGTGTGCAATCATTTACTGGATAACATTAAATCAAGGTTACCAGAAAGTTATAAAATACCAGCTGATAAGGTTTTATCTGCAGACGCAATGAGTATGTCTGGAAACAAAAAACAGAAAAGTAATAAAATACAGACTTTCTCAGAAGTGTTGAATTGTTTAGAAAAACTGTTGCACCTTGGTGCAGACGAACAATCACAATTCCCTCATCAGGAGCCATCTGCTGTGAGTAAACAGCTACAAAAGAGTGTCTCCATCTATTTAAATCAAGCAGTGTACTCTCTAAATGCTGAGAAATGTAAACAGTATGCTGTCTTCTGCCAAAATATGTCCAAATATGTTGCTAAGGCCCAAGATGCTTTCAAGCAGCAGAAGAAACAAGAGTTGGAGAGAAGTGAATCCTTTCAGCTGTCGGGAAGATCCGAGGTGCATCAGAGGCGCGGCAGTACTGACTCTGTGAGGTCAAGGAAAGAATCAAATATGGACCAGCCAGTGGTACATCATCGTATGAAACAACTTATTCATGTGTTGGAGAAAGAAGTTCCGGAAGGAGGATTGATATCACTGATGGGCAGGTTGGTGAACTGTTATGATACATACAGATTCTCACACATGTGTTCATTTGATATGAAATTTATGAATTGAGCCTTTGGTGAGTTTCATAATTTTATATGAAATGATTATCAGCATAAGGCTCTGTTTATCATTTGACCATTTTTCTTGAAGAAAACATTGTATTCTCTGAACAGCATCATAATGTTTCACTACATATTTTCAGCCTTTTATAGCTACCCTGTCCAAAAGTTGAAAAAAAAAACTGTTCTTGTCACCACAGCACTGGCCTCTGTGTTAATGTCCACATTTGTTTTTTTTTAAAGGGTTTATTATGATGTGCAAGCTTGCATTAGGCAAGCTGTCTTGTATGCAGACAGGTCTTATCACTATCACAAAAAGAAAACAAGTTAAATGTACAACTTATGTGACTTCCTGTTTGTCTTCCCTTCTTGGATGGATATATGGATGTTGCAGCTTTTTCAACATTATTTCAATCATTTCAAGATGATGGGAGGGTGATAATGAAAGGCTGTGTGCAGTGGAACCCCATTTATGGTTAAAAAGATTTTGGCCTCCAGCGGGAATCGAACACAGAATCGCTAAATCAGCAGATCATTGCTTTACCCACTAAGCTACCGAGGCTCCTTCTTTCCTGGATGTTTGTCCATCACATAAAAACTAACAAGAACACCTAAATGTGGATGCCGACACTGAGGCCAATGTTGGGGTGACAACACAGTTTTTCTGAACTTAAAAGAAAGAATTTCCTCCTTGAGGAAGCAAATTCTTTCTTGAAGAGAAGCCCCCCATTTAAATTGGAGATAAATTCCTCTTGGTAAGAATTATCTCCCTTGGAAGTGTTTCCATTCACATTAACCAGACTCATTTGTAGAAAGCTACTTACCATTAAAATTATAAAGTTTTTGGCACACATAAAATTATTACCATACAGTACACGCAACGTGAAGACTTGATCTGACACGCTCTCGCGTGACACTTAAAATCGCGTGGAAGGGATTAAAATCCACGAGATTCTCTCGCAACTCTCACGCATTTCACACTAAACTTCCTCGCGTGTTTGAAAATCGCCACGTTCCACGCAAGAAAATTCCTCGCATCTCGCGTGAAATTCATAGAGTGGTGTATGCGAGAAACTTTCTCGCATCACGCGTGGAATTTTGTCCAGGTAGGTACATGTACAGTAAATGCAAGTTTCTATACAAGTACATATACCTTTACAGACAAGGCACATGATTTGCAATGCATGTTTTTTTCGGCGCTGATAACGGTTCAATTAATACATTGTAAGCGTGCGTGAAAAAACTAATTGATCGCATCCTCAACGCAAGTATTGTTTGACCGTACGGTATTTACATTTACGAATTAAGGATGGGTTGATAAACAATCATGATCAGCGTAATTTTGTAGCAGTTATACGCGGCGAGTTAATTAGAGAGGCCTATGTTTGAAAGAATATTGTTAATAGGTTTGTTAGTAAACGGAGTTCTTTCAAATTCTAGAATGATGACACAGACAAAAAATTTCGCTCAGCCGATAATAGCCCAATCCATGTCAAAACAGTCACAAAGATCAAAGCGTTTCGATCAGCTTTTGAACTCAAAGATATAGCCGCTAGTGGCACGTGCCGAACTTTCTGATGTAAGAGCTCTCAAGTTTCCATTAATAGCGCACGCGACAACAATGACTTGATTAGCAAATGGGCTGTCTCAACGGTGATTGACGTCCACTTATCCACTCTCTGAAATATGCAAATTTGTAAACCTGTTGGTTTGACGGCTAAAAAAATACGTCACAGATGCATCCTCATAATCAGTTCATTCATGAAATATGGAAAATATGATTTTGCGTCGTGGATCAATAGTCAAAGTGTTTGGATTTTAAAAATGCATCAAAATGAAGGAAAAATAAGAGGTGAGAAGTTTGTTTTTTTATTCCGATCTCCGCGTGGCAAAATCACATTATGTATATGAAAAACGAAACTGATTGTGCTGCGCAGAAAAATTCTCAAAGTATTCGGACAAATAAACATAATATCTATATTCATATTTAGAGGTGACTGAACGCATTCAGGGCCTTCGCCATAATAAAATGTGAAGACGGTAGCATTTGTTGAAATACGTAAACACAGCACGTTTATAGGTCAGTCTCGTGCCTTGACATCAAAGGACGCCGCTAAGAGCACAAAATGGTGAAAGGAATCTTATTCCATACGCTGATAGTAAATATTAGGATCAGCCTGCGCAGTATTAAATACAATGCGACAAACTGGTATGCTTTTATGCGTCATAGCGTGAGCGGTTTACGCTGTCTATTTGTTCGGCACTTTTGGTTAATTCCGGAATGTCGGAAATTGCCAATCGTAATTTTTCCGCAAAAAAATTTTGAGTCGGCGCCCAAAAAGACCAGTCGGTTGGAAACCGGAATCACACACCTTTTTTTAGGCCCAATGTAAAAATATAAATGAATTACCTGTACAACATATAATGACCTGTGAAATTGACAGGAATCGTTAATCCTTTCCACTCGAAAACACGCGTCACACGTGATTAAGTTTGGCGCCGATGACTCACCTGAGCATACATGGAGTTAATCCTTTCTCTCGAAAGTTGCGTGTCTCGCGTGAAAAGAAATTGTTTTCTCGCGAGTTTAACGTCACGCATCTCGCGAGTCTCTTGCATCTCCCACGCATTTCACACGCAAAAACCCCACTAAACTTTCGTGGAAAAGATTAAAATTTCTCGCGAGAGGGTGTTAGATCAAGTCTTTACGTTGCGTGTACTGTAATTGTCATAGAAATGGAACAGTTTGTTTATATGATGCAGTAATGTGTCCACAACATGCAGATGGAATTTCAAACAGTGTAGACCTGGATCAGACTGCTCCATTAGGAGCAGTCTGATCTGGGTCTGCACTGTTTGTTTAGACCTACTGTCCCAATATTTAGAACTTTTATGGTATATTTCCTTGCTTTTTTCCAGGCACTCACACACCAGTTCAAGTAAAAACAAGAACTATCTACTTAGTTTGTATGAACACTGCAGAGAATTGGCATACCTTGTGTCAGAGTCAGAGAGTATATCAATGGGTGAGTATTGTTTTAGTTTCCTATTTTATCTGTTTAAAGGGTAGGACTATTAAAAAAAGAACTATTGATTCATGTATGAACTTTGCAGAGATTGGCCTAATTAGTGTCAGAGAAAGCATATCAATGGGTGAGTTGTATTTTTTGTTCAAATTGAGAAATAAATTAAATTGCTTTTGCATAGTTATAGAGCCTCTAGTGAGCTGTTAAATCCCTTCATCTTAATGTTCTTATAGAGGTTGTTTGCAATACAATAAAATGAAGGCTACTAAAGAGTTCTTTGAATTTAAAGTCTATCTTTTTGATAAATTTACTACTAGCAAAAGTAATGGTTTCCCACAGCCTTAAAAGTATTCTTCTCAGTTGACACAGTTTTTTAATCATGAGGCCGCTGGGATTTAAATCCTGCAACATTTAGCACACAAGTCTAACGCTGTAAACACTTTACTATTGACTGTCAATTTACTGTACAATGGTGGTAAAACACTGAACTGATAATAGCAATTAAGGAAAGTCAGTTTTTTTTTTCTCAGGTGTTCTTCTCAGGATATTGGATTTTCAATGTCTTTATTTTACTGTTCACTTCTCCAATACAAAAAGAAAAATATATAAATAATCACAGATAAAGAGATGTAAAAAAATGTATTTTATTTATTTTTATTCATAGAGTCAGCTGTGGTACCGAAGAACTACTTCATAATGTTAGAAGAAGGACCAATACGTATCCTTGGACGTATGATGTTTAACAAGAAAATGCCTCCAGCTAGGTAAGCATTGCTATTGTAAATTGCCTTATATGGCATTTTCTTTTGTTTTAGAACGTCTTATCTCAGATTTTTTGGACTAGCTGAAGAGTTAGCGACAGAGCACATATTGTGTACACTCAAACAACATTGGTACAAAGTGTTGTATAAACATCTGTGGAATGTCAAGGGAGCTTATCCTGAAACAACATCATTTGTATGGATACCTCATCACATTTTAATGCCATTTTTACAAACAGAAACAACTTTTGAGACGGCCTATTTGCTTCCCTGGATGACATAGCCCTTCGAAAATTGGGTCTTTTCTTAAGGGAAAATTTTTTCTCCTATTGGAGCAAATTCTTTCCTTTGAGAGTTGAGCCACATTAGGAAGGGCTTCAAAAATAAAATTGGCAGATTTGCTTCCCCTGACTGTATATCCATTCACCTTAGCATGACACTGCATTGGTGTTGATATGATGTTCTTTCACATGTTTGCATTCATGATTGCAATCACCATTTGAGCCGAGACACGACAAAACCAACAAAGTGACTTGTGCACCAGCCTGGGCATCTGCCTAGTCTGATCAGAGTCTTAGCTGTCTGCATGGAGTTAGGTTAGACCCTTAGCTACCATTTAAGTGCAAAGGAAAGACTGATCAGATTGGGCAGATGCACAGGCTAATCGGAGTCTTTGCTAGGCAGACATGCCACTTTGTTGGTTTTGTTGTGTCGTGACTCATTTCACATTTTCAGCAATAACATAGGTATTCAGGTTAGCAGTTACGTCTTCCTTCATAGCATATGGAGTAGTTCTAATAGGTTGTAATTCTGTTTTATAGTATGTATTTAAATGGTTCTCGGTCAGATCATGTGACCTTCGTATTTGGAAGTCACATGACCATTTCAGGATAGACATGCCTCACATGTTTGTTATGTTATAGTACCAATGTAGTCAGTCAAAGTTTATGGAAGTTATGGCTTTTCAGATGGGCAATCTGCTGTGAAGGGCCAGATGAATTATTAGGGCCCCGCCAGACGAAGTCTGCGGATGCCCTATAGTAATCACCTTGTCCGTCCGTCTGTCCGTCCGTCATCATTTCGTGTCCGCTCAATAACTCTGAAACCATCAGAGATATTTTCACGAGACTTGGTACAAATGTAAAAGCATCATTAGACGATGTGCAGAGAACAAGAACCATAACTCTGTCTACATTTTTTACTGAATTATGCCCCTTTGTAATTTTGAGTACAGAAATCATGTCCGCTTCATAACTCTGAAACTATCAGAGATATTTTCACGACACTTGCTACAAATGTAAAGCATCATCAGGCGATGTGCAGAGAACAAGAACCATAACTCTGCATACATTTTTTACTGAATTTTGCCCCTTTGTAATTTTGAGTACAGAAATCGTGTCCGCTTCATAACTCTGAAACTATTTGAGATATTTTCACAAGACTTGGTACAAATGTAAGGCATCATCAGACGATGTGCAGAGAACAAGAACCTTAACTCTGCCTACATTTTTTACTTGATTATGCCGCTGTGTAATTTTGAGTACAGAAATTTTGTCCGCTTTATAACTCTGAAACCGTTAAAGATATGTTCACGAGACTAGGTACAAATGTAAAGCATCATCAGGCAATGTGCACAGAACAAGAACCATAACTCTGCCTACATTATTTACTGAATTATGCCCCTTTGTAATTTTTTGTACAGAAATTGTGTCCTCTTCATAACTCTTAAATTATTAGAGATATTTTCAAGAGACTTGGTACAAATGTAAAGCATCATCAGTCAATATGCAGAGAAAGGAACCATAACTTTGTCTACATTATTTACTGAATTATGCCCCTTTGAAATTTTGAGGGCAGAAATTTTGTCTACTCCATAACTCTGAAACCGTTAAAGATATTTTCACGAGACTTGGTACAAATGTAAAGCATCATCAGACCATGTGCAGAGAACAAGAACCATAATTCTGCTAACATTTGTTACTGAATTATGCCCATTTGTACTTTTGAGTACAGAAATCGTGTCCGCTCTTTAACTCTGAAACCGTTAGAGATATTTTCACATGACTGGGTACAGATGTAAAGCATCATTAGACGATATGCAGAGAACAAGAATCCTAACTCTGCCTGCATTTGTTACTGAATTATGCCCCTTTGTAATTTTGAATATAGAAATCATGTACGCTCTATAGCTTTAAAAGCATCAAAGATATTTTCATAGAACTTGTACATAATATAAAGCATCAACACTGAGCAGAGAATAAGAACTAACTTCATCTACATTTTTTTATGGAATTATTCCCCTTTGTAGTTTACAGTCTGGAAAACGTGTTCGCTCACTAATTTTACAATTGTTGAAGATATTTAAAGGCGGGGCCCTATTAGTTACCATGTTTCTAGTTTATTTGCAGACTAAGAGTTAGAGAAGCTGTTCATTGCATCTTGTATTTTCTTCTCTGTAGGTTAGAGAAAGTGGCAAAGAAATTGAGCCTAAATTTGACTCACATCATTGTGTACAGTTGTTGTGTCAAAGTGCCAAGTAAAAGATTACCCATGCTCTGTTCAACATCCCAGTCAAATGGTAAATGCAGTTTCAGTTATTGTGTCAGACAATCCAAAATCAAAGATTTAGTAGTTTTTATTTGTGACTACATTCAAAATGTTGTTGTATCTGATTGGAGTCAGCTTAACAGTATGTTATTAAAATTAACTTTTGGTTAATGTGGAACACCATTGACATGAGTAATTCCATTGACATGAGTGATTGTTTGTGGTTTTAAGATGTCTAGATACACTTCCATTTTTTGCAAGGAAAACAAGTTTATCGGACGAGAATTAAAGGATATGACTTGCTTTCCCTGAATTTAAGAATACTCCCCTTTGAGATGGCAGCCAAATGCTTCCAGATCAGAGTGATTTCCCTTGAATGCGATTTATTGGTTACCATTACAGGAGCTGCATAGTGATGTATACATGCTGGTATACTAAGATGTTGACAACAATATAACCAAAACAACTTAAACACTACTGCAGTCATTGTAAAAGAAAATGATACCTGTCAGAAACAATAAGTAGCATGGTTATAGAAGTAAAGAATTACATAATAATTATATGATTTGCAACATAAAAAAAGGTGCTAAAGGTGTATGGTTACACCATCACGGTTTCTCAGAGGGAGAGATTTTTTTGTCTTCCTGTTTGTTTCCCTTCCAAAATAAAGTCTACCCCAAAACGAAAAAAATGGCAACAAGGGGAGCAGTTCTTTCCTTTAAAAGTAAAATGTCATTGAGAAGGGAGGCAAAAAGGTTCTCATTCATCCTGAATGTCTCTGCAGACACTGACTACTCAAACCACACTCTGAAACTGTGAAGTCTAGCTTGAGCTTTAATTTTGGATTATGGATTTCCCAGGTTCTGTACATGTTGCGAGCAAACAGCAAAGGCTCTGATCAGCCTGTACAGGTGCACAGGCTGGTCTGAACTTCAGCTGTTTTCGTATTTGTTTACTGTTACAGTATCACAACTCATACAGGGGCTGTACTTACAAAATAACAAAATATTGTACTCATAACAAAATAATTATAGTCATTTTTCCATCTGATTAACAGCTGTTCAAATGGAGCATGGCAAGGTCATTTACAACTGTGTTCAAGGTCAGACAGCAGATGACTGTAAGAATCCAGAGGAGTTTGTTCGCAGTTTGCTGACAAGACTTGTAAACTTGATGAAAGGTTAGTTGTGCATATCAGCATGCTGATACCTAGGATTTGTACATGGACTAATGTGTTGCTGGACACAGTAAGTCAAGAAATGTTCAAAAATTGTATTTATTTATATTTTTTTCTTTTGCTAAACTTCTCAAAAAGAAAATGATTACAGAATAGTTATGGTTTTTATCAATACAAAGAACAGCTATGAGAACAGTGACTGAAAAAAAGTAGATATTTCCTTTAATGTCAATGAGTACACGTCCGTTTTGAAATGTTGGCTTGCTGTTATGTGTTGTTGAACACCATTTGTTGTAGAGACACCTCAACATCTGAGTTTGTGGTTCTTAGTCTCTGTTCTTTCGTAAGCTAATGTTTTTCATTACTCATTGAAAGTGTAATTGTTAATATATGTCATTAAAGTCAATATTTAAATGAAGTATCCAAACAGTAAAGGCTCTGGCCAGGCTGCACATATGTGCAGGCTGATCTGAGCCTTTTCTGTTTGCAGGAATGTTATGAATACCTTCTACATGTCAGTTGTCGAATATCTGAGTTTTGATATTTTACAGATACAGCCAGTAGATGTCATGCTGAAGGTTTGTTTGACAGTACTTGTGCTGACATGATGGTAGAGATGGCTGAATATAATGACATCATCTCCAAGATCTCTGTCATCCAATCAGCAGACTTGTTACAGCTGACCAATCATCAGAGACGTTGTTTCTTTGGGAACTTACAGACATTCATGACAATTCATTGCTTCATGAACCACCTTCAGGCTATGAAGAAACAGGTATTTTCTTTCGCTCTTATTCATTATTGCTCCACTTCAGAAAGTGCTTTCAAACAAAGGTTTTTGGTAATATTATGTGTCTGCTCTGGTGAACATGTTTTGAATGAAAACAGATGCTATGCTCATGTTTATTGAAAAGTAGATGGACAGGTTTGTAAGAATTGATGGTATTCATTTTTTTCTGTCTCACTTTTATAAATGTATGAGGTAAATCATGTTTTTTTTTGCATGGTCATAAGGAATATTGAAGATAAAGCCCACAAAATATCATGTTGTGCTGTTCTGATTAGGATGAAGAAACGCCATTGTAGCTTTCTTTTCAGTATCTTCAAATGGATATGATGATGATGATGATGATATGATGATGATAACTTCAGTATTTTATTTGACATTTGTGGGTTGAATAGATAATTTCAGCTCCATGACCAGTCTGTGTTTTATATATTGTAATTTGATGGCCTGATAATAGGTGAATAGGTGAAATAGATTTCATATATTTATAGAGGGAAGTAGAAGTAGATGGTCAGCTTGTGAGAAAACAACTTGTTCAATATTCAGAGATGTCAATGACAGACCAGATCACATGGTTAAATACATTTGCCTACAGAGTAGGGCAACTAGGTGTCATCAGGTATTTATTATTCTTATTTTTTTTTTTGTGGTTCATGGATGCCATGTTTTTCAGTCATTTTAGTTTGATCGTTCATAGTAAAGGAAAAGCTATTGTAGTCACCCTGGCATCAGTAGCCTGCATATGAGCCGCGACACGAGAAAACCAACAATGTGGTTTGCGTCCAGCGCAGACTCAGATCAGCCTGGGCATCTGTCCAGTTTGATCAGACTCTATATTAAGTGCTCAAAGGGTAGCTAAGGGTCTAAGCTACCTCCATGCGGACAGCGAAGACTCTGATCAGACTGGGCGGATGCCCAGGCTGATCTGAGTCTGTGCTGGGCGCATAACCACATTGTTGGTTTTGTCGCGTCGCGGCTCATATAAATTTTTAACAAAGTTTATTTTTAAAGAAGCATATCTCCCTAACCAATGGATGGATTTAGTTGATACTTGGACTTCTGTTAGATATTGGTCTTAAGTTTTACAGAGAACCCAAAACAGGAAATAGAAAACAATTATTGAAACTGTTTCATAAAATGCAGTAAGAAAACGAAACAAAACAAAAAAAAGCCATTTCTCCAAAAGACGGATTTTAAATATTAGATATACCAAACTGAGCAGACACTGATCAGACTGTTTACTCACATTTCTGACATAATATTTAGGGGAAACATACTATTATTATTTCAGTTTGTTTGAGTTGAAGTACATCATCACTAGAAGTGGTCTTTTGCCACCATCAGAGTGGGGTAAAATTCTTGAGCACAGACTGCTTAGTTTAGATAGGTCTGATCCCTGGTTTGAACTAGCTCCAACACCTGACCCACAGCTGCTCTTTGCCATGACAACATGTTGTGTATCATCTTCACCAGCTCAGGTTAGTTGCCTTGACAACATTTTGTGTGTTTTCTTCACCAGTACAGGTGAGTTGCCATGAACAACATGTTTGTCATCCTTGCCATTGCAGTTATCATATAGCTTTTGTATATGTGTGTTGTGAAACTTTTACATTCTGATGATCTATGCATCCTCAGTCCAGTTTGTGAAATGAGCAGATTGGACAGAACATGTACAGTTAGAAAATCAGTTTGTCTTGTAGATTTCATGCAGTGAACAATGCTTTGCCCATATCATATTGCACATGTAGTCATTTGCAGTGTGCCCTTGCCTAAGACAGTTTTTCTTGCCTGCGACTAGCAGAAATCTAGGACTAAGGTATAGGTAATACTTTAATGGCATTAGCATCATTGTATTGTTGTTTTGTCCAGTTTTCTGATTTAGCTAGTTACGAGGAGCCCCGGTAGCTCAGTGGGTTAAGCGCTGGCTTACTGATCTAGCGGTCGCCGGTTCGAGCCCCGCCAGAGTCGGAGTTCTTTCCATCGCAAACGGGATTCCATTGCACACAGCCTTTCATTACCACAAGCCCATCGTCCTGATATGACTGAAATACTGTTGAAAAGGACGTAAAATCGCAAGTCATCCATCCATCCATCCATTAGCTAGTTACGTAGTTCAGGGGTCTCTTTGCGACCAGACACAGCAGGAGAAACACAGCATTCAGCAGAATTGTTGTTTATTCATGATTTGGCCAACTTCAGATTTGCTTTTCGTGATATGGCCAATTTCAGATTTGCTTTTGCCCATGAGAATAAAGTTCAAAGAGAGTGAAAGAATTTCAAAGAAGGATAGTAGCTGTTTTCTCAGCATTGGATTCTGTATTTGGTGCATGCAATGTTAACACTTGTAAGTTTTTACAGGCTCATGTTTTCCTCAAGTCTAAAGATTGAAAATTTTGTTTATTAATTATAGTAACATATAGTTGAAAATTGCAGATTCTTGAGCCTGACAAGGTGACAGAACAGTTAGATACAGCCATGAGGAACTATCTGCAGATTACAGTTGTTGTTAACAAGGAGAAAAGATTAGTAAGTTTATAATAAGGCATTTAGGAGAGCAACAACCATTTTCAATAAGGCATCCATCCCAGTGGGGGTTTGGGGTTCAACTCTTAAAGGAAAGAGTTTGCTCTCCAAGGAGATTTGGAAAGCAAATTCTTTCCTTTATGAGTAGATCCTGTTTTTGAAAGGCTTTGTTGCTCAGGGAAACAAACTGGAAATCTCAGAGTTTTTCCCCTTAGTGGCAATGTGCAGAAAGGGTGATTAGCATTTCTATGAACAGCAGTTCTTGAAAGGTCTCCACAACCATTTGATGTAAACAAATCATTTATTTTGCGCCTAAAGATTTTTCAGGGTTTACCGTAATGACCTTAAAATTTCAGACACCCGAAAGTCAGACAATTATTCTTCAAAAATTTATAGAAAGTGGATTGTACACATGTTAATGCATCCAAATGATGATTAGTGAATGGCAAACCTTGTAGACCCTGATCAGACTGCTCCTTCAGGAGCAGTTTGATCTAGGGCTAAAATATTTGTTCAGACCAGTCTGTCCGAATATTTAGGGTCAATACAGTATACATGGTGTGTACGAATAGCTAAACTATAACCTGAGCAGGCTGGTCTAAGTTTATGCTGTTTGCATAATGCTGAATGATATTTATAGCAAACTTTAAACACACGCTGTTGTATGTGATAGTGCACTTATGGTGCAGACTGGTCTATTAATTTTAAACTGCAGATAAAATGCAAACAGAAAAAATGGGAAGGAAAAATGCAGACAGATTGGTATCTTGTTATTGTGGAAATAAAAACTTTTAAGTGATAAAGATCATGAAAGAATGCAAGGCTGGCCAGTCCAACACGGAGCCTATTCTTAATGGGAGCAAATTCTTTTAATTCAGAAATGCTCCCACAGAGTTTCTTGGTAAATATTATCTCCCCTAGAAGTGTTCCCACTTATCTCAAGATGAACGGATACTCATTCAGGGGAAACAACTCTGCCAGTTTCATTTTTGCCTCCCTTCTCACTAGGGGTCAACTCTTAAAGATAAGAATTTGCTCCTTTTGGAGAAAATTCTTTCCTGTAAGAGCGAACCCCTTTTACAAGAGCTTCATCATCCAGGGATTTAAACAGGAAGTCTCAAAAGTTGCTCCCCTTCATAACAATGCGCAAAACCCATAAACCTAGGTACCCTTACACCTTAAGACTGGATAGTTACATGTTCTGTTTTTCAAGGTAAAACTACCAGAGTTGCTACTATGGCACAGACGGGACTTCATCAGTGATGAGCAGTATATGAGTGCCGAATACAAGTCTGAGAACGAGGACCTGATCAACTTCATCTTGTCACAGTTGGATGGTGATAAAGAGAAAGAACTGAAAGAACTACTCAGTCTTGATAGGATACATGAGTTTGCTGAAAATATCAGTAAGCCTTTAGTGAACAATTTTGAGAAAAGGATTGGTGAGCAGTTGTTTACTCTGAGTAACAGCTAGTGTAATCCCCCAGAGCTTATCCCTTGCCCTTGAAACTTGTTTATTCATGAACAGAGCCCTAGCCCATGCCAGGTAAACTATCCAAAAGAATCCCCCCCCCCCTGTACTTAGCATCTGTTGTGACCGGCATCTGGAGTGCTGTGACTGGTAGAAAACGGTCAATTAAAGGTAGATATCCACCTTTTATGATACAAAGTTTTTATAACCAGAGAGTATATGTATATTTAAAATTGAAAAGTACTGTGCAACTCTGGATGCCAGATCCCAGTTTGAAAGGGCTTTGTCATCCAGAGCAACAGAGAAGAAGTCACAAAAATTGTTCCCTATTGTAAAAGGGGCAGAAAAGCAAGTAGATGTACCCATACACTTTAATATACCGGTATATTTTGTGGAGAAATAATGAGGGGAATTTTTTTTTATACTGGGGCTCTGTCATGAAGAGAAATCTTTTTGCCAGGCTGTGTCATTTACCGTATCAAACCTACTGACTTTAGTAAGTAATACAGTGTCACAGCACTTACAAAACTTCCTAATTTCAGAGAGATGTTTGTAGTTTACCTCTGTGCCACTGATCCACAGATATCTACTGGACCTGCCTCTCATTACCCCTTGACCGTGAAAAATAATAATCGCGAAAATTAATGTTTATGTTTTAGTCCCTTAACCGCGAAAATTTGAACCTGCAAAAATTGCCGCATCTAGGGTACCTACTGAGTATAGCTCCATTTCTAAGAGATTAAAATACATTTTACAAGAAAACTTAATACCAGACTACATCCTGGCATTGTCTCTGCAGCTTCAGTATCATTTGCTGCCCTTGACCTACTTTTCATGCTTTGATGAACATAGCCAGATTTATGTCTGCCCACTGCATATAGCTTTGTTTCTCGGGCACTACTAGAGCTTTTGTTATGAAACTTCATACAAGCTTTTATTATGACACCGGCATCTTTTGCTGACCCTGACATACTTTTCATGCTCTGTTGAACATAGCCATATTTATGCTCTGTTTCTGAGTGACTGAATGACTTTTGTGCTGAAACATTATGCAATCTTGTATCATGATCTTGTCTTGGAAACACCAGCATTGCTTGCTGACCTTAGCTTATTTTTATTATCCCCTGCTGAAGGTGGAGGGATATAGTTTTCTCCATGTCTGTCCATCTGTCTGTCTGTCTGTCCTTCCATCCTTCTGTTCTTCTGTCCATCCATCCGGAGCCATAACTAAGTAACCCCTTGACCAAATTTCATAAAACTTAAAAAAAGTATATACCACTTTAACGGGCTGATACACGTGAAGTTTCGTCAGACAGTAATGCATGAGTTATTGCCCTTTAATTGACTAAAATCAATAAAATGAGCCATAACTAAGTAACCAATTACCAAAACTTTATGAAACTTAAACTAAATATGTATCACCATAATGCAGTTATGTACTTAAAGTTTCATCAGAATGGCGCCAGTAGTGCATGAGTTATTGCCCTTTAATTGACTGAAAATCAATAAAATGAACCTAACTAAGTAACCAACAATTACCAAAACTTCATGAAACCTCAGTTAAATATGTCTCACTATAATGTGGCAATGTACATTAAGTTTCATCAGAATGGCATCAGTAGTGCATGAGTTATTGCCCTTGAATCAATTTAAGATTGACAAATTCAGCGGTAACAAAGTAATCAATTAACAGAATTCTCTGAAACTTATACTGAATATGTGTCACAATAACATGTTGGTGCATATTACTTTTTTGTCAGAATTGCTTCAGTAAGCAATGAGTTGTTGCCCTTGAATTGGTTTAAAATCAACAAATTGAGTCATGACTAAGTAACCAATAAATGGAATTTCATGAAACTTAAAAGAATTATGTAATTGTCATGACACAGTAGTGCACAATAAATTTTGTCATAATCTCTTCAGAAGTGCATGATTTAACGCCCTTGAATTGATTTAAAATCCACAAATTAGCTATAACTAAGGTATCGGTGAACAACCTTTTATGGAACTGAATTGAAAATGTATCATCATAGTGCAGTGATGCTGAGGCAAGTGTTTAAGAAGAACAGCTTCAGCTTATGCCTCACTTATCCCAGAGTTATTGCCCTTGATTTAATTTACAATCCACAAGTTCAGCCGTAGCTAAGTAGCTAGTTAACAAAAATTTATGATACTTAATATAACCATAAACGAATCAGGGCCACTTCGGCGGGGGATATAAATTCACTGAATTTGCGTGTTCCTGCTCAGTATAACATATACAGCTACTAGCTGCACTTAGTCAGCTCTGTAAGAGATGAAAATTAGAGTAAAAAAGCATCTTTGAATTGTCAAGACACATGTTTCCATTAAATTCCTGTTATTACAACCTATTCTCAATAAAGCCCCTGCTTATTCAATACCTGGAGATTCCCAATAAGGCTTGTTTATACACCATATTTAGTAGAAATTTGATTGTTGTATCTTCATTCCCCATCCCTCCCACCATTGTGTGGCACATATGTAGCCTATAGACCACTTTTCACCTTCTTTACCTCATTCTCAGGATGAATTTATAGAGAGCACCTGGCTTTTATGAGCTATATTATTATTATTATTATTTCATTATTTTACCAGTACTTTTAATACATTCTAACTTACTACATGTATATTCATAGGTACCTAAAAATTGAATGTGGTTTTGGAATTTTGGAGAAAGTCATCAAAGCTCAAAAAAAAAAAGGCATCTTAACTTTTATTATGACTGCACAGCAACTTTTATATTGCAACAAAGAAAAACCCCCAAAAGAATCCTTATTTTTCAGCAAAAGTGCTCAAACTGTTTTGTTTTAATTTCTAGTACCCAACTATACCTTGTCCCCAATATGACATTTCAAAGGTTTATTAACACTCAAAAGTAAAAATAGTTGAATTTGAATTTTTGAAAACAGGGTAGATCCAGCTGAGGTGGCTAATTATCTGGATCTACATTGTTTGCAAATTTAACTATTTTCATATTTAAACCTTTAAGTGTTAGACATGCAGCAGTTCTATTTTGTTATTTACTCATCTCTTTCAGATGTTCATGGTAAAAACGAGCTTCCATTTGATATAGAAGTAGTGCCTTATAGTAAAGACTTCCTTTGTGTGTTTGATTTTGAATCAGTAACTAGAGGAATGAAACTTCACAGCAGCAGACTGAACTCCTCACTTTCCTCACAGAAGAGTGACCAAGGGGAGATGAACAGCTCCAGAGATTTGACTTACAGCATGACCCCCAATACACTGGATTATATTAAAGCAGACTGCCCTCTGGTGGCAACTCTAGTCAGCCTTGTGTGTTCAGATGACTTTGATGAGGTTTTCATTGAAGACAATTTAAATGAAGGGCATTTTGCAAGCAGTCTCAGTGTGAGTGACCCAGACAGTATACTTAATAGGTCAAGGTCACCCTCAGCAATGAGCTTAGTTGACATTAGAAGTTACAGATACGAAAAACTGACAAATGAATATCCTTATGTTAAGCGGCATTTGTTAAACTATTTCATTCCACTGGCAGCCACAGAGGACCATGAGATATTAAAGGGAGATGATCCGATATTAAAATTATTGACTAGCAGCATGATGGATAGGTTCAAGTCAAGTGTACTGAGCCTGCATGAAAGCAATGAATTTAGAACTTTGTTGTCTGGTTTACTAAATGAGCTGTTTTCCATGAGAAAGTGGACTGAAGTGCTAAGCATAATACACAGTGTACCAGTCACAATTGTCCAAGGTGATCCAAGTCTGCTAAGTTTGCATGATTTTGTGCTCTGTTGTTCTGTTCATAAGAAGTGTAATGCAGCAGATGGGAATTTAGACCATGCAAAATCAAAGGAAGTGACAACATTGATTCATGGGATATATTGTACCCAAACACAGGCTCATGAAATATTAACTGTTTACAGAAAGTTGCAGATAGATAACAATATTGAATTGTTTGAAATGTGTTTAAACAAGAAAGACCTGGCCACTCCTCTCAGGGAAGCTGTTGAACAGAAATTTCAGGAGGTTAAAGTGTTTCATAGGGTAAGTGCTGCTGTTATTTGTCCCACAAGAGCCATTCCAGTTTTACAGTATGCTAATATACATGAGCCGCGACACCACAAAAACAACAAAGTGGTTGTGTGCCCAGTGCAGACTCAGATCAGCCTGGGCATCAGCCCAGTCTGATCAGAGTCTTCCCTAAGCACTGAATGGGCAGCTAAGGGACTAAGCTACCTCCATGTGGATGGCGAAGACTCAGATCAGACTGGGCGGATGCCCAGGCTGATCTGAGTCTGTGCTGTGCGCACAACCACTTTGTTGGTTTTCTCGTGTCGTGGCTCAATGTCATGTAGTACCTCCCCTTGTCACTTTGTTTTAGCATTTGCAGCAGAAGCTACTTTTATGGCAATTTTCAAACTGGACAGGCCTCAGTGATACAAGCCTTGATTTTTGTAAGTTGTTTCAGTGGCACCACAAGTGAGGGGTTGTTAGGTCATGAGAAAACTGTGCAGTATGATCAGGGTCTTCACTGCTGGCATTAGCAAAATTATGACAGATGAGGATTTTGTTAAGTGATCAGCAGAGCTCATTGTCTCGCCTGCGAAGCAGAGGCGAGACATATGTATTGCTTTTCCGGTGTTGTCGTCGTCGTCGGCGGCGTAAACTTTGTCGATGTTTGGTGTTTAGGTCATTTTCTCAGAAACTATAAGGGCTAGAGCCATGAAACTTGGGTCATGCATACATCTGGAAGAGTACAGCTGAAAGCCATCATCAATGTTGAGTCTTGACCTAGATTTTACGGTTGACTGACTTCGCAATTTTTTGTCAAGTTTTCGGGTTTAGGTCATTTTCTTAGAAACTTTAAGGGCTAGAGCCATGAAACTTGGGTCGTGCCTACATCTGGAAGAGTAGAGCTGAAAGCAATCATCAATGTTGAGTCTTGACCTACATTTTACGGTTGACTGACTTAGCAATTTTTTGTCGAGTTTTCGGGTTTAGGTCATTTTTTCAGAAACTATAAGGGCTAGAGCCATGAAACATGGGTCATGCATACCTCTGGAAGAGTAGATCTCAAAGTCATCATCAATATTGAGTCTTGACCTAGATTTTATGGTTGACTGACTTTGCAGTTTTTTGTCAAGTTTTCGGGTCTAGGTCATTTTCTCAGAAACTAAAGGCCATGAAACTTGGTTCATTCGTACATCTGGAAGAGTGAATGTCAAAACCATCATCAATATTGAGTCTTGACCTACCGGTACATTTTATGGTTGACTGACTTTGCAATTTTTTGTCGAGTTTTTGCATTTAGGTCAATTTGTCAGAAACTATAAGGGCTAGAGCCTTGAAACTTGGTTCATGCATACATCTCGAAGAGTAAATTTCAAAGCCATCATTAAGATCAAGTTTTGACCTACATTTTACGGTTGACTGACTTTGCAATTTTTTTGTCAAGCTTTGCAATATTTTTGTCAAGCTTTAGGTCTTTCTCAGAAACTTTAAGGGCTAGAGCCATGATACTTGGTTCATGCATTCATCTGGAAGAGAACTCAAGTCATCATCAATATTGAGTCTTTACCAACATTTTGTGGTTGACTGACTTTGCAGGTTTTTGTCAAGTTTTCTCAGAAACTGTTAGGGCTAGTAGAGCCAAGAAACTTGGTTCATACATACATCTTTGCTGATTTAGCTCTGTTTTGTGACAAAGCGCCAGCAGGCGAGACACCGCATTCCGCGGAATTCTTGTTAGTTCAGCGGTTGCAGTCTTGAATGTTGGTTGTTTATGGCCACCCTTGACTCTTTTGTCATGTAGTGTTACATTTGGTTTGCACTCTTGTAATTATTTGAAAGCTTTTCTACAATCCAAAGCATATTTTCCAGCAATACAGCTCCAAACTTTATAACATTATTGCAAAATACAAGTTTGATTCTGCGTGACTCATTATGGAAAGAGGACATTAAATTGCTAGGATAGCCTATAAAGATGGTTACTATTTTTCTTGACTTATAGGGTCAAGTTGGGTAACTTCTGACAGTGGGTAAATTCGGACGTACCATTGCAAAAGGTGAAATTCCAGATGAGACGGCTCAGCCGTCTCAACTGGATTTTCACTGTGTGCCCAGCTAATTTTGTTTTGATTCTAAACAACTGATATATATAAAGGAAACAATGTCACTGTCCGAATTTACACATTGTCCTAATTTACCTGATTTTACCCTAATGCATCTCATATAACAGAACACAACACAACTTTATTCACCTATCTCAACCTGCTGAAACATTTTCACTCATGTTTTGTAGATCACAGAGTGTGCCAAGAACCTTCAGATTAAACTGTCTCTGCAAAGTTCAGAGTTTATCACTGAGGAGGATAGAGAATCCGTGGCCAAAAAGCACTTGATTCTTGAAAGGTAAGATCACTCACATCATCACTGTGTCTATTCTGAAACCTATGTTTGCAGTTTTTACATGCCTTTTGTGGTTTTTATACGCCCGTTTTGAAAAAACGGACGTATTATGTCATGGCGCTGTCCGTCCGTCTGTCCGTCCGTCCGTAAACATTCTTGTGCGCGCCATAACTCATTAACCGTTTGGGATATATTCATGATATTTGGTAGGAATATGTATTAGGTTGGGGGAACGTGTCGGGTACAGAAGTGGTTGCTCCCTCTTCTTTAGTTTCCAAGTTATGCCCCTTTGATTAATTTTTGCCCTGCAAGTCTTGTGCGCGTCATAACTAGATAACCGTTTGGATAACTTAATGAAACTTCATAGCAAGGTGTATGAAGGCCCAACGATGTGTTGCGTACAACAATGATTGCTCTCCCTTTCTTCATTTTAGAGTTACATCCCTTTCATTAGTTCTTGTTGACTATTTTTGTGTATATTAACCTTGTGCATACCATAACTTGGTAACCGTTTGGAATATCATGATGAAACTTTATAACAATGTGCATGATCACAAGACAGTGTGTCACATATAAGAATGGTTGCTCCCCTTTTCTTAATTTTGGAGTAACCTCCCTTTGATATATTTTAGGTGTTTCTCATTCACTCCATATCTCCTTAAACTTTTGAAATATTAGAATGAAACTTTGTAGGAATGTGTATAATAATGAGGCAATGTATCCTGAGCAAGAACCACAACTCTGGCTTACTTACTGAATTACCTGCCCTTGCATAAATATCCTGTTTACTCTGTAACATTTCAACTGTTGATGCCAAGGGAATGTAATACAACCAAGAATGGTATATCTAGTAATTTAGTTTATCTCCCTTGACATACTAATGTTGAATATATAAATATAATGTTGAATTCATTTATTATAGAGTGGTTGCCTCTGTTTGTCTGTCTGTTTATCCTTTTGTAAACAGTCTTGTTCATTCTGTAACTCCTTTATGACATTTAAACGGGCGTATTATGCGCCGCTTGCGAAGTCCTTGTTGCAACATATGAGCTGCAACACAAGAAAACCAACACTCAGCTTCTGTAATCTGCGCCCTGTGGTTGTGCGCCCAGCGCAGACTCAGATCAGCCTGGGCATCTGCCTAGCTTAGACCCTTAACTACCATTTAAGTGCACAGAGAAGACTCTCATCAGACTGGGCAGCTGCCCAGGCTGATCTGATTCTTCGCTGGGTGCACATGCCACTTTGTTGGTTTTGTCATGTCGCAGCTCACATATATTTTCAGCATTGCCTAATGTATTTTTCAGCAAGTGGAGAGGTTGAGATATGAATGAAGCTTTGTCTCCATATTTACTATCAGTTGTTTAAGAAATCATACTGCTGGTAGTAGCCACAGATGACAGTAGATTGTAATGGTACTGAACAGCTTGTTAGGAGCAGCGGAAATGTAGTGGATAACATGCTATACTTCCAATACAGGGGTCACAGGTTCAGTCCCCTGCTTGTACAGTCTTTTTGATGAGACTTAAATGTGACACCCTGCCTCTGAATGATCTATGTGTTGGTGAGCCATTAAAACTGTGTTCATTTGTTCACCGCTTGTCAGGAAAGCTGTGTTTTCTCAGTCATTCAAGAGAATGGCCACATTGACCCAGCTTCCTACTTTTGGTTTTTATTTGAATGTGTTTATTTTCCTTTTGCATTTAGAACACCAGTAATTTGTAAACTCTGCAATAGTAGTTATGTCTTTGTTGATTACCTAATGCTGGACTTTTTGAGACAATCAAATGGTGGTGTAGATTTGATAGTAATTTTAGGAAACTTTGTCCTATTTCTCATGGAAGACATGTTGTGACCCTCATCTGAACAAAATGTATTTTCATGCAGATTTAAGATAAATTAGCCATAATTATCATCAAATACTCTCTTTTATCTACAGCTCTGGCTTATTAAGAATGAAAGCAGTATTCATGCTGGTATTTTGCAGATTCACAGACTGGAGTAATGTTGTAGAATGGACCACAAATTGTATTTTCATGCAGATTTAAGATAAATTAGCCATACTTATCATCAAATACTCTCTTTTATCTACAGCTCTGGCTTATTAAGAATGAAAGCAGTATTCATGCTGGTATTTTGCAGATTCACAGACTGGAGTAATGTTGTAGAATGGACCACAAATTCTCCAAGAGAAGTTCTGGCATTGTTGATTAAAGCTGGAGATTTTAAGACAGCCAAATCTTGGTGTAGATTACAAAAACTGAGTGAAGCTATTAGACTGGTAACGGTTTCTATCATTTACATTGTTATAACTGTATATTGGGTAAACTTAAGATGTAAGGGTACTTCTTAGTGTTTTTCCACCATCTTTACAATGGGGAACATTTTTCATTACATCTTGTTTCCTTTCCTGGGAGACAGAGCCCTTCTAAAATGTGGGCAACTCTTATAGGAAAGAATTTGCTCCTATGGGAGCAAATTCTTTCATATAAGAGTTGACCCTGGTTTAGAAGAGAGGCAAAAATGTGTACCCATTCACCTTAATGATTATATTAGTATTAACTGTAATGAATGCTATCACCTCCACAGTTAGACAAGTCTAGTTCTCCAGTCAAAGAAACTGCTAGTTGACTGTCAAACTGTGGGAGTTGAGATCAGGTTGCTACAGCATTGGTATCCCAATGATTAGCTTTTTTTCACTGGATATAGACATGTAAAAATGTAATATGGGCTTGCAGAATACACAGTATATTTTGTTTAAGGGCTTGCAATAAGTTTTACTTTTCTGTACACTTTGGTTTTACTTTGACTAGTTATAGGTGAAATTGTCAGCTAAATAATTTCAAAAATTAATGCTCAGCTGAAGCCTAGTCACAAATAACTGCTTTGCACATTCATTGCACAAATGTAACTGCTATGCACACCCACTGATATATGGACGAACACTCAGTGCCAGGTGTGTGTAACTATGGTTACGTACCGCTGAGCCACTTGGGGAACGACATAACGAGAATGGAAACAGAACTGATATACGGATATACTAATATGTGATTTAAATCTGTTTAAACAGCACAATATAGATTTTCTGATCAAAGTCTTTTTGTTGAGGATGATGATCAACAACTTCAGGAAGCAATTGTTAATGTAATGCTTATGGTTTTTAGGAGATTGAGGAAAACCATGTGATATCCCTTCTGAACGATCAGCCAAGGAACACCACAAAAGCATTTCAGGTAAGATACATTGACTGCAAAGCTCAAAATAATGAAAATTTTGAATAAAATTTTGGGTAACCTTTCCTTTTTACTCAGGAGTAAATTCTTTTCTTCAAGAGCTGACTCAAATAGAGAAGGGAGGCAAAATGAAAATGATAGAGTTGCTTCCCTCCAAATCTCCATTCACCTTAAATCATATGTGTATATTATAGCCAGGTATAGAGCTGTCTTGTCATTTGTGTGGCAGTTCTGTGAAATACCACAAGATACCGGTATGTTTTTCATCAGAAAAAAATTATCCACAGATTTCATAAGAAAATTCTCAGCTTGTGCCTAAGAACTTATCTACGTATTAGTATTCTTAAGTTTTTAACCAGCATGAACTGCATATATCCTGATGAAATAGCGCACGTCTGCATTAAATTTTACATGTTGTTTTACAAGATCAAAATCTTGGTGAAAAAAGAAACCAGAAGAAAGTCTTGCTAAATAATTGTTCAGGGGATTTTGTGTGTCTTCACAGGGGCCAAATGGGACTCCATTCCCAAAAGGAATTTCTATGAAATCATGTGGAATTCTCAAATTTTGCAACTTATCTCTAGAAATTTGATTCCCAAATGACTAAAATAACTCACAATTTTAGGAAAAGGCCCCATTCCAAAAAGACCGGGATAAAGCTCTGTTGCATTTCTTTTGTGTTTGACTATATTACGAACTTTACATTACATAGGGTAGAGTCGGGTAACTTCGGACAGTGGGTAAATTCAGAAATACCATTACAACAGTGAAAATCCAGATGAGACAGCTGATAATGAGCCGTCTCATCAGGATTTTCACTGCTTGCCCATTTAATTTTGTTTTAGTTCCAAACAACTGACATATAAAGGAAACAATACCACTGTCCGAATTTACCTGCTGTCCGGATTTACCTGACTTGACCCTACATCCAATTTCAGGTCCTAGAACAGTTGAAGGCTGACAATGCTACAGTATGCCTGTCTATCTGTCAGAAGTTTGTTGAAGTGTTCAACAAGCAGAGGGATGTTCTTTTCATCTCAAGCTATATTCTTAACCAGCTGTCATCAGAACTCACAGATCAACAGAGAGATCTGTTACGACTCACACATATTGGCTCTAGGGCAAGTTTTTACCTAATCTGCAACTAGCAGTATGCGAGACACAGGTATTACTTTCGCAGTGTGGATGTCTTGGGCTGGGGCATGGGCAGTATAAACTTCTGTTGAGATTTCTGGTTTAACTATGTATTGTGACAGTTTGCTGACAGGTGAGACACCAGCTTCCGTGGAATTCTTGTAGATTTTATGATACCATATTAATCCTAATAAATGTCCCTCCTCTAATAAATGTCCTCACCCTCTTTAACAGAAAATAATAAAATACTGATGTGCTGTGCCAAAATTGCAAAATTTCAGGCATAAAATCGTCAGATAGTGTAGTTTAGATACGGTAGTATGTTAACCTGATCATGGTTCCAAGTTATTTCATGCAATTGTCAGCAAGTTTAGTGATGTTGAAGTGCATCTATTATGCCTACATGTTTGAAATCAGTTGGTAGTGCTTATTATATTCATTTTGGCAAGCGGCTGATTTGTTAGCCTTTAGGCTATAGAAAAAAAATGCATTATCCTTGGTGTGTTTAATATGATTTATACGGTGAGTAAAGGCATAAAAGGTGTTTAGTTCTTTGATATCACATGAATATTTTTATTCTTTGCAAAAACATTCAGGCTACCTGTCATAAGAACCACCTTACTTACATGGTTATGTTGAGGTTCTTTAAAAAAATTATATTGGACAAACCCAAGACTTAGGTTTTTAGCTCACCTGGCCCGAAGGGCCATAGTGAGCTATTGTCATACCAATGCATCCGGCGTGCAACGTGCGTTGTGCGTCGTGCGTCGTCACGGAATTTGTCCGTCAACACCTAAAAACAAATATTCAAACATCTTCTTCTGTAAAACTACTGGTCCCATGGTTCTCAAATTTCACATGGAGCATGACCTGACTCCAGGGTCTCAGAATTGTAAAAATTGGGTCAGGTTGAAAATCCAAGATGGCCGCCATTACTAAAAATAGCAAAAACAACAAAATAAACTTCTTCTCCAGAACCACTAGGTATATTTGTCTGAATTTTGGCATGGAACATCAGTAAAATCTTGGTATTCAAAATTGTAAAAATGAAAAAAATCTGTATTGGAGTTTTGTCACAGTGACCTACTTTCTGTTTACCTGTGTAATTTTGCTCAAATGCCAATGTCAAAAAATGACCTATTTAAACAACTTCAAACAACTTCTTCTCTAAAACCACTGAGTCCATGGATCTCAAATTTCACATGTAGCATGACCAGACTGCAGGGTTTCAAAATTGTAAAATTGGGTCAGGTGAATCCAAGATGGCTGCTGTTACTAAAAATAGCAAAAACAACAAAATCAACTTCTTCTCCAGAACCATTTGGTATATTTGGTTGAAAGTTTGCATGGAACATAAGTGGGACCTTCGTATTAAAAATTATAAAAATAAAAAAAATCTATAGCGGAATTAGGTCACAGTGACCTACTTAGCGTTTACAAGGCCGATTTTGCTCAAATGTCAATATCTAAAGAAAATGCAACCAATTCTGACCAGATTTGGTCAGAATTGGTTCTTGAATGGAAATATTTCAATTTTGTGTCAGTTGACTATCCAAGATGGCCACCATGGGGGCCGTTACTAAAAATAGCACAAACATAAAAATGACAATTACTCAAGAACCCTTGAATGGAATTGGACCAATTTTGTGTCAGAATGTTCCTTGCATGAAGCCGTTTCGATTAATTGCAATTTGGCGTTCCAAGATGGCCGCCATCTGGTGTTACTAAAAATAGCACAAACATAAAAATGACAATTACTCAAGAACCCTTGAATGGAATTGGACCAATGTTGTGTCAGAATGTTCCTTGCATGAAATCGTTTTGATTAATTGCAATTTGGCATCCAAGATGGCCGCCATCTGCCGTTACTAAAAATAGCACAAAACATGAAAATGACAATATCTCAGTAACAGCTGAATGGATTTTGACGAAATTTGTGTCAAAATGATTCTTGCATTGAGATGCTTCAAAAATATCTAACTGTAGACCATTCATATTGGCCTCTGTTACTAAAAATAGAAAAATGTGAAAATTAGAAAATCTCAATGGAGTTGGATTAATTTTGTGTCAGAATGGTCCTTTCATTAAGCTTTTTCGATTTTTTGCATTTTGGCATTCCAAGATGGCCCCCATTTGCCGTTACTAAAAATAGCACAAAACATGAAAATGACAATATCTCAGTAACCGCTGAATGGATTTTGACGAAATTTGTGTCAAAATGATTCTTGCATTGAGATGTTTCAAAAATATCTAACTGTAAGACCAGTCATATTGGCCTCTGTTACTAAAAATAGAAAAATGTGAAAATCAGAAAATCTCTATGGAATTGGACCAAATTTGTGTCAAAATGGTCCTTGCATGAAGGCTTTTCGATTTTTTGCATTTTAGCAATCCAAGATGGCCGCCATCTGCCGTTACTTAAAATAGCACAAAACATGAAACTGGCAATATCTCAGTAACCCCTGAATGGATTTTGATGAAATTTGTGGCAAAATGATTCTTGCATTGAGATGTTTTAAAAGTAAATATATAAAGACCAGGCAAGTTGGCCTCTGTTACTAAAAGTAGCAAAATGTGAAAATGAGAAATTCTCAGTGGAATTGGACCAATTTTGTATCAGAATGGTTCTGTTGCACAATAGCCAGGTGAGCGATATCAGGCCCATTTGGGCCTCTTGTGGTGAATTTGATCACAGGAGGATTGTTACTAAAAGCAAAGATACCTCTTGAACCAGTGGATTGATTGTCATCAAACATGAACAGATATATTGTTGGGACAAACCTAAGATTTGACTAGATGGCGGTGACATTCATCTTATTTTCAGGTTACAATAGAACTTTAATGTACCAGTTCCATAGGTTGGCCTGTTAACATAGCAACGGTTAGGGAAAATGACACTGCTAGGCAAGCACAGGTGGGGAACATCTGTTTTGTGAAAAAAACATTTTCAGTGTATTGTAGTCTTGTTAACTTACTCATCTTGGTTAATACACAGATTTAAAATGTTGAGTTTCAATTTTCCATTCTAGTTGATGATGTTCCTCCCAGAGTCAATGCATATAGAGTATTCTCATCTTGTAACAACACCAAGATTTCTGTTGGAGCAGCTCATTATGAATATGAAGGTAGGTCAGACTGATGACTCTCTGATTTTAATCAGCACAGGATATTTACACTCATCCAGTGAAATGAAAATTACTGCTCAAAACAGCTTAAATCCCTAATTTCTGTATTTTTAAGGTCACATCTGCTTTAGCAAGGTGCGATATAGGCATCCTTTTTTATCTGTCCATCCATTCACAGTTGCATGGACCCTAGCATTAAAGATCTTTTACCTCATTTCTCAGTAACTACTATACCTACAATCCTTAAACCTAGGGTAGTGTTTCTCCTTAGGATAACCTTCACGGCGCATATGAAATTTATGAAACAAGCCATTTGCAAGTTTAATAAATTACGTATGACATGACTGCACAAGTGTGAGGTTCTGTTTATCATATGATTATTTCTTTGCAGAAAACTGGCAATATCTTTGACAGAAAGTATAGTATTTCATAATGTGACTGACTGATCTGTAATATGGTTATATGGTTGTATGTAAATTACTAATAAGGTTAGGACACTGCTTTTGGCATTAATCCTGTGATAAATTATGATGTATTCCAGTCTGAGCTAGCAGGGAAGGCATTCAAGGCTGTGAAACAAGAGTTTGGGTTGATAGCAAATCCAGCCCTACAGTTCACAGATGACCAGTTCAATACCCTGGTGGCGCTGTATGCTAAGAAGGCCCTGGAGTTCACTGTAGTCCAGTACCTAGATGCTGGGGGTAAGAGATTAAGGCAAATGGGTACACCCTATGTTTTTTCTGCCATTTTTATGAAGGGAAACAACTTTTATGACTTCCTCTTTGCTACTCAGATGACAAAATACTTCCCAAAAGGGGTCTATTTTAAAGGATAGAATTTGCTCCTAGAGGAGCAAATTCTTCCCTTTCAGAGTTGACCCCTGTTGAGAACAAAGGTAAAAATTGAAATTGCAGAGTTGTGTCCCCTGCAAGTGTACCCAATAACCTTTAACAGTTTATCCATGTTTTTTTATGAACAGTTAATAAAAAGTGTCTCAGAATTCTCATTGAATACTGTAACTTGCAGCAGAATTTTGTTTTGCCCATTTTCGAATTGTGAATGTTTTTCAGTATAAATTGCCAAGCAACAGAAGAATCCAAATGATTATACAATTTAAATAAGTTAACTCTCTTTAAGATGTTTTGGCCTAAAGCTTTCTTCAGTATCATTTTTATCCCCCGACCGAAAGGTTCGGGGGATATAGCGATGAGCCTGGCGTCCGTCCGTCCGTCTGTCCGTCCGTAAACATTTTCTTGTCAGCTCCATATCTTGAATACCTTTTGGAATATTTTCATGATACTTCACAGTTATGTAGAACAGGTCATGGCGATGTGTCGTGTGCAAGAATGGTAACTCTTGCTTTTGTAATTTTTGAGTTATCTCCCCTTTGGTGAATTTTTGGCAGATTCGTGTCCGTTCTGTAACTTGAATACCCTTTGGAATATTTTCATGATACTTCACAGATATGTAGAACAGGTCATGACGTTGTGTCGCGAACAAGAATTACAACCTTTGCTTTCTTACTTTTTGAGTTATTTCCCCTTGATAGTTTTAGGTGTGATTTCGTGTCCGCTCCATAACTTGAATACCCTTTGAAATATTTTCATGATACTTCACAGATATGTAGAACAGGTCATGACAATGTGTCGGGAACAAGAATGACAACTCTTGCTTTCTTACGTTTTGAGTTATTTCCCCTTGATGGTTTTAGTTGTGATTTCGTGTCCACTCCATAACTTGAATACCCTTTGGAATATTTTCATGATACTTCATATTTATCTAGAACAGGTCATGCTGATGTGTCGCGAACAAGAATGACAACTTTTGCTTTCTAACTGTTTGAGTTATTTCCTCTTGATTGTTTTAGGTGTGATTTCGTGTCCGCTCCATAAATTGAATACCGTTGGAAATATGTTTATGATACTTCACAGATCTGGAGATCAGATCATGACAGTTTGTCTCATACAAGAATGACTATTCTTGCTTTCATACTTTTCCGAGTGATTTCCCTTTGGAATTTTGAGCTGCAGTTTTGTGTCTCTGCTCCATATCTGTATAACCCTGGCCTGCTCCACAATTTTAATACCCTTATACCTCTTAGAACTGTGATGATCATGCCTCATGACATCCTATTAGTGTTCCTAACTCTATGTGACACTGCACCCCCCCCCCCCCCCCCTTTTTTTTTTTTTCTTTTTTTTTTTAGATTTGGATTCTTTGTCCAAATTCACTTACTAGAGAGCTCAAAATTAGATTTGTAGGGCTTGTACTTTAGAAGTTATTCACACATTTCAAAATGTTGAATGTATCATATGCAATACATTGTCTACATGGTTGCTATTTGAGATTTTACCTCTTTTTAGCAATCTGGCATACTGTTTTGGTCTGAGTGTTAGATAATCATGCATCTGTTAAACAGATAATGTCAATAAGGAGCATAAAATAATGACAGTATACTATTTATATGCAATTTGAAGTGCACCCTGTTTAGCAAGGCACAGGGGGCTTTGGTCGGGGGATTTGCCATCTCCTCTGATGGCTATTTTTTTCAGTACCTAAAAATGTTCATATGCAGTGTGCTGTAATGCTATCTGTATTTACACTGGAGTAAACGAAGATAATCCTCATATTGAGAAATTAATATGGGCAGTGCTTTTGGTGTAGAATGTATGAAAATTATCTCTTTTTAGCTCACCTGAGCCAACAGCTCCGGGGGAGCTTATAGGATGGTAAGGCTCAGTTGTCCGTCGTCCGTCCGTCCACAATTTCAAACGACTTCTCCTCTGAAACCGCTAGGCCAATTGTAACCAAATTTCATATGTAGCCTCTAGGGGACTTAGGAACGAAAAGTTGTTCAAAGGGTCCTGGTCACATGACCAACATGGCCGCCACGCCCATATATGGTAAAAACCTATAAAAATCTTCTTCTCTAGAACCAATAGGCTGATGGCCCTGAAACTTGGTATGTAGCATCGGGTACGTGAGTACTACCAAGATTGTTCAAATTATGACCTTGGGTTGACCTTAATTTTTTTTTACGGCAAGGTCAAATTTGCTTTCTGGTGCTTTTATATGGGAAAATGCTAGAACATAAGATTTCTTGGAAACTTTTGAAGATTTTGACCTGAAAATTGATATATACAGTCAGCTTAATGAGTACATGAAAATTTATGCGTACAAGAGGTCAAGGTCATTCTTTGACCTTTGACCCTGGTCTCTCGTATTGCGACTATTTCACATCTCCTCAAAAGCCATTGGGCCAATTGTGACCAAATTTCATGTAGAAGGCTCTAGGAGGCAAGGGAATGAAAATTTGTTCAAACGGTCCTAGTCACATGACCAACATGGCAGCAATGCCCATAATGGTAAAAAGCTTTAAAAATCTTCTCCTCATGAACCAATAGGCCGATGACCTTGAAACTTGTTATGTAGCATCGGGTACACAAATACTATTAAGATTGTTCAAATTATGACCTTGGGTTGACCTTGACCTTTTTTACGGCAAGGTCAAATTTGCTTTCTGCTGCTATTATATGGGAAAATGCTAGAACATAAAATTTCTTGGAAATTGTTGAAGATTTTGACCTGAAAATTGGTATATACGGTCATCTTAATGAGTGCATGAAAATTTACGCATACAAGAGGTCAAGGTCATTTTTTGACCGGGGTCTCTCATATTGCGACAATTTCACACATCTACACAAAAGCCATAGGGCAAATTGTAAACAAATTTCATGTAGAGGCTCTAGGAGGCAAGGGAACGAAAATTTGTCAAAACGGTCCTAGTCACATGACCAACATGGCCACCATGCCCATATATGGTAAAAACCTTTAAAAAACTTCTTCTCCAGAACCAATGGGCCAATGGCCTTGAAACTTGGTATGTAGCATCGGGTACACAAGTACTACCAAGGCTGCTCAAATTATGACCCTAGGTTGACCTTGACCTTTTGTACGGCAAGGTCAGTTTGCTTTCTGGTGCTTTTTGTATGGGAAAATGCTAGAAGATAATGATTTCATGGAAACTGTTGAAGATTTTGACCTGGAAATTGGTGTATACAGTCATCTTAATAAGTACATGAAAATGTACACGTACAACAGGTCAAGGTCATTCTTTGACCTTTGACCCTGGTTTCTCTTATTACCTCTCCTCAAAAGCCACTTGGCAAGTATAACCAAATTTCATGTAGAGGCTCTAGGGTGCAAGGGAACGAAAATTTGTTCAAATGGCCAGTCAAACGAAAATTTATTCAAGTGGTCTAGGTCAGATGACCTACATGGCCACCATACTCAGGTGAGCGATTCAGGGCCTCATGGCCCTCTTGTTTCAATACCTAAAATCATTTGCATCCCATGTCCTGCAAAGGGAAGTGGTATACAATAATGTAAATGTTAACTTCGGCTGAAAGCCTTTTCTTTAAATACATGTAGACAGATAATAGGACATTGTGTATTCATATGAATGTATAATGTTACAGAGAAGGAGAGGACATTCTCCAAGATATCTGTATCATCAAATGACAGACTGGATGTTGATACACCAAGAGAGAGCCCACTACCTCGTCCTATATCTGATAATGCCTTACAGAAGAGAAAAAGTGTTGACTTTCAGGGTGAGTAGAGTGGACAAAGCTTTTTGATAAGCCAGCTGGAGTAAAGTTGTTGACAAGGCTGAGGACATGTGTTAGCAAAGCTTGTGTAGATTTGTTTTCCAATTTTGATTAGACTTTAGCAAAGCTTATTGAAGTTGTCTGAGTAGACTTAATGACAAAGCTTAGTAAACATGGTGGCAAAGCTCAGATTGGTTTACAAAGTTTTTATGGATTTGTTGACTCAATTGAGCTGACTTGTTTGCAAAGTTGAGTAGACTTGTTTCCAATGCTTGAGAAGACTGGTTGACAAAGCTTTTGTAGGCATGTTGATAAAATTGAGAAGACATGTTGATAAAGCCTGAATAGACATGCTGACAAAACACGAGTAGGTTTGTTTACAATGCTTTAGAAGACTGGTTGACACACCTTAAATCAAAGCTTGAGTAGACCTGTTGGCAAAGTTGAGAAGACTTTTTGGAAGAGCTGTTTAAATGTGTATGTTAACAAATTTGAGAAGATACGTCCACAAGGCTGAGTGGTTATGTTAGAAAAGCTGAGCAGTTGTATTTACCAAACTGAATAGACTTTTTGATGTAGCATGAGTAGAATTGTTGGCAAAGATGAGTACACTAGACATGTTTGCAGGGCTGAGCAGGGTTGTTGACAAAGTTGAGTTGATGTATACTTCTACATTATAAAAGCTGGTATTAGGGCATCACGCTGTTTCAGGTAATTGAAATTATGGCTTAAATTAGCTTCTTTTGTATCTTACAGCCTCCACCAGACCCATGCTAAGTGTATCTCAGCCTGGAGCATCTAGCCCTGCTCGGAGAATGTTTCCATCTGGGAACTCTGAGAAGTTTGTGATGCCATCAGAGCCTCCTAACAGAGATCAGTGGGTTGCTGATTCTGCAGCCTCTGTCTGCATGGTGTGTAAGGTGGAGAGATTTAGTATGGTAAGTCACTGATTTTGTAGTGTCTTTGAAAGTTAAAAAAAAATGTCTGTCCAAGATATCTACTAGCACATGTATCAGTTGTCCCTGATTCTGCTACATTAAAGAGTAGAATAAATAAATATCTGTTGGATGTTTAATATTGAGAGATCAAAGTACCAGATAAGGGCATATAGCTCTGAATTTTAAAAATAAAATTCTGTAAAAAGGATAACTGACTGATTTACAGAGGTGTCTGTTAGAACAAGTACACTGTAAAAATTATAACTGCCTCTCTCGTGGCTTTTAAGAGACTCAGAATTAATACTACAGCAGTTGTTTGTTTTCATTCTGATATTTTCAATATGTGAGATGCTTTTTCCAGTTTAATAGACGTCATCATTGCCGGCGATGTGGACGTGTTGTTTGTGCTGCTTGCTCTGGGAAGACCACTCTCATCAGGGGAGTTAATGCAAGGACCTGTGAAGATTGTTACAGTCAGATAGTGAAACAGAGGTTGGTTATAGTGCTTTTCTCAAATACGTATACAGTAGTAATAAAGTATACTGCTGCCAGTATAAAACATGAGATTTCATATATAAGAAGTTGAGCAGAAATTCAGAGTAACTTAACACAGAAGGTGTATTATTTCTTACAAAAATTAGCAATTTATGATATAGAGTGAACGAAAGGAAACATGAAGGAATGTTATGATGTCATTTGGTACAAGGTCAGAATGAACAGCTGAGTGTCAGTTATATATATCAAGAATTTTATGTTGAGTATCACTACCCATGGGTACACTGCCATGTTTTTTTCTGCCGTTTTTACAAAGGGGAGCAACTTAAGTGACTTCTTGTATGCTTCCCTGGAAGACAAAGCCCTTGGAAAAGGGGTCTACTCTTGAAGGAAAGAATTCTTTCCTATAAGAGTCAACCCCAAGGAAAGAGTCGACCCCATTAAAAAGGGAAATTGAAAACAGCGAGTTGCTTTTCCTGAAAGTGTATCCATTTACCTTAACTGCTGCTATTATGCAGAATGTGACTTTCTTAAATTCTTTCAACCTGAGTTTATTTAGTGATCCTTGAAGGAGGAAGCCAGCTAAGAAAGAGATTTCTCTGGCAAGTTCCAATCAGATAGTTTATTTTAGTGAACCCATGGGAAAAATAAAATTTTTGTTTTGGTACTTGTTCTCGCTTCCTTCTAAGATATATTGTGAAGGGAACCAGGAAATGAAATACAGTCGAATCTCGGTAGTTCGAACGCTGGTTTTTCGAAACTACCGGATTTTTCAAAGTTGAAACACGGTCCCGATCGTAAGCCCATTAATTCTATGCAAAAACACTTCCGCAAATTTGAATTTCGATAATTCGAAAAATCGGATTTTTCGAAAGAACAATTAAGTCCCGATGGAGTAAATTCATTATAAATATCCCTCTATCATTCGAAATCAAAATTCATGCGCTCATTTCATGCCGGAATAACACCTATTGTCATCTATGAGACAAATATTTACAGCCTCAGGTCATCAATGCCACCTGTACTGGTATTTATCGCTTCCCGACCACTAACGTTTTGATGGTTTAGTCATTAAATTCTGGTGAGCAAAAGGTGTCTGTCTAATTGCATAATTGACAGGGATTATCTTGTTTGAAGTTTGTAAATTTAAAGGCTAAATACTATGGCTTTTGTAACCAGCAAAGGTTCGGACTAGCATGCGCATCCGAACTTTGGTTTCGTTCTGTTTGCGCACGGGTCATATGGTTTGCACACGGCACTAAACAGAGTCTCTAGCTACACTGCGCAGATTGACGGGCTGGGTTGAGTATTCATTGTTCATGAATACGTTGACTTCGCATGACTGGGGAACTTTTTCCGTGACACGGCTCAGATGACCGGTTGAGTCGTTTTTCTGAAAACGAAAGTAGCCCAGTTCTCGGAAACATAAACAGAAAGTGAAAGTACAGTAAAGTTCGAGATAGAAACAAGTCAGCTTTAAACTTTCAGTCTGGCTTTGATCTTCGCCGGCGCTGCATTGTCATAAACAGTTGATTTGTAGAGCTGGGAAAATGTTCGACAGCTGTGTTGCTTTCGGACAATAAGCATGTACATGTGCCAAACACGAGGGGTGGTCTCGCGATATTAAATGATCGTGGATGTTTCCGGTATGTAATATTCTGCTTTTGTTTTTATTGGTTTGTAAGTCCATGAAGGTCAGTAAGCATAGAGAAATGAAATATCGGACTGTCTGAAATCCGCCGTAATAATGAATTCCTGAAATATACAGAAATGAACGGGAAGGCCGAATTCGAAAATTCAAACTACGGATAATTCGAATGAAATAGTGAGGTCCCTGTCAGCTCGAATTATCGAGGTTTGACTGTAATTGTACATGCCTCTCGTCTCATTCACACTTATATGTTGCAGTGATCCTGAGAAAAGGGAACCAGCAGAAGATATGTATCATCATCAGAGATTGTCTGGTACCAGTCTTACCCCACAAAGGCACACTCCTGATAATTTTGTGTCCACAATACAAGAGGAGCGGCCACTGAGTCTGTCCGAGGTTGTTACTCACACACAGGCGGCATGGAAACTACAGACAGATGATAATTATAATGCAAATCTAAGAGAAGATTTTTTCTTTGAACAGGTAGGTAGCCATGTAACTTAAACTGTACCGGAGTCATTGGATGATGTAAAGGACTATATTATATGGGTGACCAGAAAAGGCTTTGATCAGGCTGCACAGCTGTGCAGCCTGATCAAAGCCTTTTCTGTTCACATGTAGAATCTTTTGGGTCTTTGAAATATGTACAACAAACAGTGAGGCCACTGATGAGACTGCAGATACACATGCTGGTCCTTGTCCATGATGGTTGTCCATTTCATAGTCGTCCATATCCCCACATGGAACTAAAAAGTTACTAAAAGGGATTATTGCATTATAAAAGGGTGGCAGATTTGTTCACCATATGAGTTGTGTTATTACTAAATTGATCTTGTAGCAAGTGCAAATGGTAAAGACTCAGATCAGACTGGACATCAAGGCAGTTGGATTCCTTGTTGTGTCTTCAGTTTGTGGAACTGCAGGAGTCTGTAAAAGTACTATAAAATTCTAAGTATTGGGACAGATAGGTCTGGGCAAACAGTTAGAACCAGATCAGACTGCTCATAAAGGAGCAGTCTGATCAGGATCTACACTGTTTGCCATTCCATCTGCATCTTTTGGACACATTAAAACCAAACTATTCCAGTTTTAGAACAATTACGGTTAATATTTTGGGTGTCCCAGTTTTTAGAATTTTTATGGTAAAGTGAAGACTGTTCTCTATATGAAAATTTGCAGGCTGATGTGAGTCTAGTATTTACACATGCCAGTATGGCAGATAATAAGGAGTAGGAGCTATGACTCAGGGTAATTTTCCATATTTCTCCATAAAACTTTGTTTTGGGTACTTGTTAGCTCACCTGAGCACAAAGTGCTCAAGGTGAGCTATTGTGATCGATATTTGTCCGTCGTCTGTCTGTCTGTCCGTCCGGTAGTCCAATTTCAAAATAATTTCACACAAGTGTTTCTGTTATAGCCCTAAACCAAAATTGCTAAAATGGTTCCGCTCCGCTGAACAAAATGGCCTCTAGAGCTGAAAATAGAAAAACCTTTAAACGACATCTCCTCTGAAGCCAATGGCTTGATTTCAAAATAATTTCACAGAAATATTTGACTCATGGCCTGAACCAAAGTTGCTAAAACGGTTCCACTGAGCTGAACAAAATGGCCACCAGAGCTATAAATAGAAATCTAAAAATAGAAAAACCTTTAAAAGACATCTCCTCTGAAGCCAATGGCTCGATTTCAAAATAATTTCACAGAAATGTTTGACTCATGGCCCTAAACCAAAATTGCTAAAACGGTTCCACTCCGCTGAACAAAATGGTCGCCAGAGCTAAAAATAGAAATAAACCTTGGAATGACACAGAGTGCACAGTTTTGATCCAATCATCATGAAACTTTGTTAAAATGTTAATCTCCAATAAATCTTGACCAAGTGTGCAACTGGGTCATGTGGGATAAAAACTAGGTTCCTAGGTCAAACCTTAGAAAAACATTGTGTATACTCTAGAGGGCACAGTTTTGGTTCAATCTTCATGAAACTTTGTCGGAATGATCATCTTAATTAAATCTAGGCCTAGTTTGAAACTGGTTCTATACGGGTCAAAAACTAGGTCACTAGGTCAAATCATAGAAAAACCTTGTGTACACAATGATGGCTTTATTTTGCATTGAATCTTCATGAAACTTTGTCAGAATGTTTATCTCCATGAAATGTAGGCCAAGTTTGAGAAACTGAATAATGTCTGATCAAAAACTAGATCGCCAGGTCGGATCTTAGAAAAACATTGTGTACACTCTAGATGGCACAGTTTTGATCCAATCTTCATGAAACTTTGTCAGAATATAGATTAGAAAGTGCAAACTGCTCCAATAGAACCATCATCAAATGGATGATCTTCCATGTTATTTCATCATAACTCAGGTGAGCGATTTAGGTCCATCATGGACCTCTTGTTATTATTGCCTCTAACGAGTACCCACAGCATATGTTTTCATGGAAAATTGAAGAAAATTATCACCAAATTCTACCTTTATCTGTTCCATTGATATGAAAGCTTATATGTATGTATAACAGTAGTTTGAGATCATATAACAGGTTAGTTGCTTAAGAGAGCAAATTTAACTTTTTCAGAATTTCTTCTATACATGTACAAAGTAGAGGACTTGTCAGTGATTGTCCGAAGTAAAACCCATATTCTTACTTCTGTTATTTTTGCATGCAAGGAAAATTAGCAAAATTTAAATTTCAGCAGCATGCAAAAAGCAAAAAATATCCAGCCACAGTCTGAGTGCTGCTGCGGTGCTTGTATTATTTTAAGAAGTTTTACAGATCCAAGTCATGTTTACTTCAGAAATTTCATTGCAATGATTTTCTTTTTACGGTAAATTTAGCCTTGATAAAAAGGAAAAGAAACTTTAACCAGGATTATTGTGAAGAATTTCCCCACCCAGATATGTATGTTATGCAAATACATGTACCTAAAGTTTATTTTTAAATACATGTATGTTATAGCTGTGGTTCAGATGTATTAAATATTGCTAGTTTGTTCTACTTTTTATGTTCAGGCTTTTCTGTCCACATATTGAGATTAAATAAACATTAAGCAACTATTTGAACTGAAATACATGTAGATGCTACATTGGAAATACAATATATATTACATTTGCTGTTTTTTTCCTCTCATCAACAGATGTATGTAGTATTTTATAGATACTATATAGTAAGCTCTTGAAATATGAATACTTTCTCCATCCATTTTCATAAAAGAGATGTTTTATTAACAATATGACTGTATGTTTCCTTGAAGGCTTATACCAGTTTATTGATTTATGACTTTACTGTCCTGAAAAGTAGTTTGTTACTGGAATGATGCACAGTTCTGCAATTACACAGTGATCTTTAATTGATGCAGTCAGTTAGAGGCTGGTTTTGTCAAGTCTACCAAAATTTCAGTATGCATTTATGTATTTGCATCTGGGCATGACAGTGGTGTATACAAATATCTCAAAATAAAAACCCACCAGAATGTGCCTTGGAGATCAACTCTCAGATTTCCCTTTTAAAGCCATAATAATAGTATTGCACATCATGAAAGCACCACCGCTTCGGCTGTCAGTTTATAACAATTTTATGAAGTGCTTGAAATAGCTTAGCTTAGCATGAAGAGTCACATATTGAAAGATTTGCAATCAAATGCATGCAAGGAGCTTTTGTAAGCTGTTCAGATACAATGTATGTAGCATTTCTCCAGAGGATGTCATGCATCTGGATCTGCGCTTAAGTTTTAACAAAGGAAGTGCTTGAATAGTTGGTACACTATTTCTACCCCACCATTACCCCTTTTCCACATAGCCTCATCAGAGAAAAAGGCTACACTTACAGGAGGAGAACATCTTTAACAAATAGTTCATTTTCCAATCATTTAATATTGTGTATTACATGTATATATGTAACATAGAAGAATGATCAGGATGTCTAGATAATGTGTTTGTTTACTTTAGATGCCACTTATGGGATTGTGTAAATGGGAGAGTTTACTTCCCAGCTGTGGGCATGGCAGGAAGTACAGTGTTTATAGTTGTGCAATGGTTTGTGTCCACTGCATAATCTCTTGTTTCACATATAGACATTCTTGCATGAGTAACCTAAACTGAATTTATCAAACAAGTTCTGGAATTTTTATTCTTTGCAAGCCTTCCTGAGATACAGTATGACAAATTTTTCATTTTTTTTGGCATTTTTCTCTCCATCTGCAGTATCTCGTGTAGCAATATCTGTCACAGTGGCCAATCTGGGTAAGGTACAGGTGTTTTTTTTGTTGCGACTGCTTTTAGAATCACCAAGCTGGAGTGATGTACGTTTCACTTCCTGATGACAGCACTGTTGTCAACAATTTTATCCACTGCATTTAGCTCCATTTCTAAGAGGTTAAAAAACCTTTTATTTGCAGTTGAATTTTATACAAGCCAGCATCATGCCATTATGTACATAGCACCTGTGTCTACAGCCATTCTGTTTAGCTCCATATTCCAGAGACTGAAAGACCTTTTGTTAAAAGTTCAGACAAGCATACATCATGACATATACACAACACCAGTAGCTTTGGGTAACTTTGTCCTTCTTTTCCTGCTCTGATGAACATAGCCAAATTTATGTGTGTCTGCTGTGATTAGCATCATTTCGTAATATCTCTACTTCGAAAAAGTGGGGAGGGGGCATTATAATGGTTTTGCCTTTTCATTCGTCTTTTCTTTCATTCTTACATCACAGTGTCCATGTCATTTTTTGTGTAAAAGAATTCTCAGCAAAGAAGCATGCCACATTCTCTAAATATAGTAAACATTTCAAGCATGACAAAGTCTACTGTGTGCTAGAAAATTGACTATATCATCTATAGTTCCTTCTGAAATGATCGAAATTTAACTTTATATCATTAAAAATGTTGATTCTCATTGGCTGACATCTGGTTTCACATTGTTGAAAGCACTTGCTTTGGTTGCAAGAAGTACACTTTAAAAGGTGAAAAAGTCCATTAGAATGGAGATAACTGTATTGAAAAACTTCATTTGGGGAGGGTTTGTCAGTTCATGGTCAAAAATTGGCTTCATGGCTATGCTGAGACCGAGGCTTCATTGTAAAATGAAATTTGTGATCACGAAACTGACGAGTTACCTCCCAAATGACAATGTCTAGTACAGTTATCCCCTAATAAATAGAAACATTTTTTGGAGATTGGGTCTTAATGATAAGATCATGTCTAACTCAACTAAAACAATGTAGGATTTGCATTATTTTGTGGTTTATTTTGCTTTTAGTCGTTTTATTATGCTGATTTGTATGTATTTAGTAAGTTCATGAAGCAAATATATACTCAACAGCAGAAGAAACGCATATTTTTAGTGTCTTGTTTTGCCTCATTAAATGTAATGATTTTTTACTTTTAACTTAGTACTGGGATTTACCTATACGTGGCCATAAGTTCTGCAGCAGTTTCTTGTCACTTTGCAATTCTTCGAAAAAGATATGAAGATTTTTGTCAAAAAGGCAAAAATCACAAAAGTCTGGCTCACAATGGCAAGAAATAAATTATCAATACGATTTTGCTGCATGTGAGTTCAGCATGATGTAACCAACCGGAAAACGGTATAAAACTTTAACAAAATTGGTTCTTATACAGATAAATCGCCATTGAAAAATCTGCATTTTTCGAAGTTTTTTCGAAGTTTTTGAAATTCGTTTGAATCATCAAATTATTAGAAAAATCTGGTAATTTGTGATTCAAAATGAGTAAGGCTTTGGGTAAAGGACCCGTTTAAAACAAATTTTGGTTTGAAATGAGCACGTATTTTGCTCACTTCCGGTTTGAGTTACGAAATATAAAAGCCGATAAAAATGTTTTCCTGGAAAAAATCTTGTCTTCCGATTCGCGTACCGTAGACTACCCTTTATGATATAGATGCTGTATGATTTTCATTTAATTTTGCCCAGTGATTTCAAGGATCTAGGGCCCAAAAGTTCAATCTGTGGTTGCATTATTGGAAGGACGTACAGAGTTACTTCCCTTTGTTACATACTTCAATTGATTGTGACCACTTACCCTTTTATTTAACCTGCATTGGAATCCCTGTCCAATTCGGTTTGCTGAAAAATCCACAAACTTTTCTTTTCCTATCGCATAACTTGCCTACTTTACGGGATTTGCATAAAGGGGCATAACTATGTTTGTAACGAGTAACCAGTGCTGAAAATTCTTGATGATATTTCTGAGACATTGTAGCGTCCTAGATAAAGAGGGCATCAGTTTTGGAGACAGGCACAACTCAGTTCAAGACACTGAGTTAACTGATCAGTATTTGTGGATTTTGATATTGACCCCTTGATTGTTTACGCTTTCGTCACGCATGAATAAACAAATAAAATTTCAACAGATTTGCGACAAAGTCTACTCCATACATTGATAATATTTACCCTGTTTTGCCAATTTCAAAAGATTTTTAAATTGACTTAAAAACACCAAAAAGAACAATATGCGTTATTTTTGCTTTTGAGTATATATACTAGTACTTGGGCTGTGCCACAAGTCCCCTTTTTCATGATATAGCTCATTTAATAGTTCAATTGACCACTATAACGTAGTTTAAGGCAGCAGAAACTAAATAAGGTCAGTAATGCTGTGTTGGATTTATTCATGCCACAAACTGCGTGGCAGCTCCTCAGTTTATAATTTTGGAAGAAGTTAACCTTAAGAAAGATTTTTTGGAATCAGTGCAGATGCAGACCAACTGCTTCTATGGAGCAGTCTTATCTGGGTGTTCTGCTTTCGTCTTTATTTTATTCATCATGTAAAACACCCTGTCAATGAATGTTTTAGCCCCAAACTAGCTCTTAAAGTGCCGAAAAATTGTCAACAAAATCTATGTCTGCATAATTTCAAAAATGTTTCATCCGAACTGAATACCTATTGAGAATTCAAAGACTAGAGAGCAAACAGGGTAGATCCAGATGAGACGCAGTTTGCAAATTCAACTAGTTTCACTTTTGGTGCTTTAAGGGTTAAAAGCAGAAGTTTCCAGTTTAGAAAATTGGCAGGCTCAGGGAAAAGGAGGGAAAAGGACAGGGAGGGAGCTATTGTTGTCACTCAGAGGGGTAGGCATGGGCATGGGCATCACACTTTAAAGTTTCTGACAAAGTTTTATTTTTATTTGATGGGCAAGGCGCTGTCAGGCAAGCTATCCTGTACAAATCTTGTTGTTTAGGGGCCCAGACTGCCAAGAACTGGAATTTTACATTAAGATAATAGGCAATTTCTCTCAAAATCTAGGGGCCCAGCTGAAAATTTAGGGGCCATGGGCGACTGGGTCACTGTTTGTCTTTACCCCTGAGGTTGAAGAAAGAGCTTTGAGGTTTGAGAAGTGACCCATTACAAACATGTATAGTTCAGTTCTCCAAGCTTTTTCTACAATAATTTTGTTTTGAAATTTCTTATGTTCATTTTTTCCAGGCCCCCAGTACATCTCTGTGTATTTCCATTTTGAATCTCCATGGTAATGCTAGAGAATGTGGTCGGCTGATCCTACGTCTGTGTGACGACTTGTCCAACCTTCTTAAACCTATAGCTCCAGGTGTTCCTAACCCGGAAGTGGACTACAGCTTGATCATGAGGTAAAAACTTATTTACTCTTTGATTTATGATTTAAATACTTTGGGAATATTGAAGACAGGAAATTATAAAATAGACAAATTTATGATAAGTATTCTAAGAAGCAAGAAATCTGGTTTCTCTTTCACCACAGTTTTGAATAATTTGATTGCAACAAATAATTTTGTGGCTACATGTACATTTTTCTGTATGGAATGAAAAACAAAGTGGGATCTATGTTTAAGAAATAGCAGAATTACAGCAAAGAAACTCAGAAATGTGTTTGCTTGTTTGAATGCTGAAGTGATTTTAAATGTTTGATATTGATACTTTTATTGCACGTCAGATAAGCCACGCCAATGGCATAGCCAGGCAGAAGCTGAGATGCCCCAGCATCCATAAAATTCTGAGAAACTGGGTTTTGGAAGTTATTTGATGTTTCAGTGGTGGAAGTCCTATATGAGCATCCATATTTTCTAGAGTCTGTCAGTAACCCTACACACTACCTGTATTAGGAAATGTCGCATGTAGCATGTGCACAGTCTGGCAGGAGTATTTCTTGTTTGCATCAACAGTCCATTGTAACTTTTGAATCAATGAATCAGAGAAGTCGGTGTACATGGTCTAGTGAAAAAGAGATTTTTGATCAGTCTGCATTTGGCTGTTGAATGTTACTTGTCATGAGGCATTTTTTCTCACGATGTTATCCATTCTCAGGAGTAGTCGATAAATGTTAAAGCACCAAAAGGGAAAAGTTTAATTTGTAAACATCATAGCACCACCTCATCTGGATCAACACTGTTCCACCCAGTAGTATTTGAATTCTCAATATGATATAACTTTGATGAAATGGTTTTCAAAATTTTGCAGACAAATTTTTTGTTGTCTGCTTTTTTGGTGCTTTAAAGGTTAACTTCTGTTTCTGCAGCATGATGAAGTACCTGTTATTCCATGCCAAGATAAAGTTTATCAAGACTGGTGAAAACCAGGGTATGGCCCAGTGTGATATGTACCAGGGCTTGGTAGACCTGCTAGGATTATTTGTTACTGCTAACTACAGGGATCTGCCTTCACTTCAGGAGCTCACAAAAGTTGACTCGGTCAGGTAAGATATATCGTTTTATTTCTTTTCATCATTGTGTGAGTTTGGCCTTTGAATGGTAAAATCAATCAGTGGCTAATGATTACTGGTATCTTTTCCCAGTAGTAACTGTTTAGTGGTTAGTTTCATTTTTTGTGCCAGATTTTGGCTTATATTTTGCATTGGATGACCAGTCTCTGCTCTGACCCAGCCAAAGTCCTCCAGACAGCTGGTCTTGCTGTTTTTCTTTCCTTAATGACCAGTGAAGGATGTTTTTAAGCAACACTTAAAAAAGAAATATGGAAACTAAAACAGATTGTGATTTGGCAAAAACTGTTTGTGGCAATGATGGTGACAGTATCTTCTCAGTCCTTTTAGTACTTTGTATGTTATGTAACTGCGATTTTTTTCTGTCCTTAGACGGCTGAGAGATAAATTGATAGAAGATGAGAGGTTGCTGTTGGCGATGGAAGTGTCTACCAAATGTGGCCTTGACCCCACGGGGGTTTGGGTTGCCATGGGGATGACTTGCTTGCAAAGTGGAGATTTTAGTGGTGCTAGAGAAAAGTTTAATAAATGTTTGAAGGTAAGTATGCTGATACGACCATACTTATTCTTTGGTGTTATAGATCTACTTGATCAAAATATACTGAACTCTTCATTGTTCATATAATGTATATTGTTATATTTCAACAAAATTCCAAGGTGGCATAGGATGTCTTATACATGTATATAGTAATAAACAAGTAAGGTCCAGTAATCTTGTCATCAAAATGAAAAGTGATAAATCAGAATGCCTAGGGACACTTTTGTTTAGGAGCTGTTGCATTTGTAACCATGGCTTGTAAGCACTGAGAGAGAGAGAAGTGTATGTAGGGTTATTAGGGTTTGCATGGAAAGAATGTTGATATAAGGATAGTTCCAAAATTTAAACATGTTGGGGAAATAGTAAAAGGAAGAGAAATAGTAAAAGTAATTTATTGTATGCATATTCCAATCAGATGTTTGATTTAATTGTAATTGAAACTGATGCACTGATGGTTTTGAGAAAGATATAAATCAGAGTGGTAGTTTCCAAATGGTTTTCCATTTAGAAGTGTTCCAAGATAGGTTTTCTGAATCTGTTGAAAGACTTTCGTAAATATTTGGTGATAATTATCACCTCGCACCACGAAGTGGCGAGGGGATATAGGTTTTGTCCTGTACGTAAGTACGTACGTATGTTCACCTTTTGTCATCGCTGTAGCACCTACATTTCTCAACGGATTTTAAAATAACTTCACACAAATGTAGGGCATGACAATATCTCGAGCAAGTTCGACTTTCAGGGTGCTGCACCCAAGGTCAAGGTCACTGTAGCTATTTTTAGAAAAACTTTTCATTGCTCTAGCGCCTATATTTTTCAACGGATTTTGAAATAACTTCATACAGATGTAGGGTATGACAATATCTCGAGCAAGTTCGACTTTCAGGGTGCTGGGCTCAAAGTCAAGGTCACTGTGGCTATTTTTAGAAAAACTTTGTCATTGCTCTAGCACCTACATTTCTCCATGGATTTTAAAATAACTTCACACAAATGTAGGGTATGACAATATCTCAAGCAAGTTCGACTTTCAGGGTGCTGGGCTTAAAGTCAAGGTCACTGTGGTCTTGTGCGAGGGGATTTGTATCGCCTGCGATGCCTTGTTTATGATGATTTATGGTTGCTAGCATGACTTTTGTTTATACAGAAGAAAAACTGTCAATGGGACTTTTCTTCACTGTAACAAGTTTGTTTGTATTTCAGCCTCTGAAGGACAAAAATGTGTGTACCCCACCCTCCAAGCTGTTAAACAACATTATAGACAGTCTGGAAACTATGCCAGGAACTGGCAGTATGGAGGTAAGAATACCACAAGCAACATTCCATTTTGAGTGCAAACGTTGAGCATTCACCTACCTTTTTTTGCTAAATTCTCTTAAGTTTGATGTTGACCAAAATTATGTTTCATCTTCTCTGTTGTCAAGAGGACTAGTATAAATACTGCATAGCATGTAAATGTATCTTAAGGCATATGGAGATTGTGCATGACCAGATAAGCTTGTGCATAGTCCTGTAGGGACTAGTCACGTTTCAAAGTCTAGTCATTAGACAACTGAATAGACTGCAAATAGGCATGTTTGCAGGTAAATCTTCTCTATTCCAGGAGATAAATACCCATTGTTACTACAGTAACTTGATATGACACTTTGTATCATGTCAAGTCGATGTGCCCAGATCGCAGGATCACATGAGATGCTTGCATCAAGAGTGATCCAGAGATTTAGGCACATCCACGAAATGTGATACATGGCAGCAGGTCAAGTTATTGCAGTAATAATATGTTTTATTGGTCTATTTTATAATATCTATTCCACAATTTATGGATTCGGACATCAAGCAAAGCGGGGGAACATTATGCCTGACATCCTGATGTTATGTCATGCCACTAGTCAAGTTTCTCTGGTTCTTATCCCTACAAAAACATTATAAACTGATGCAGCTGAAGCTGGAACTCAGACAAAGCCCTGTTTTAAGGGATGCAGATTCAAGAAATGCCAGTTATGATGATCTGGCTTTCTGTATCGGATAATAAAAAACCCCAGACAGTTCAAAGGATGTATTATTGTTAGTTGTCTAATAAAGCATGTTTTTTGTTTTTCATTGGTGTGACACAATTGATCTTTGAGGTGGGACAAGATCTGGTTTATCATAAGACTGTCAAATGGAATACAATGTACCTGAGAAAAGAAACGTGTTTAATGTACTGGATGAAAGGAATATAGGACATTACGGCCATGGACGTTTCAGTCTAGGACATTTTGACCATGGAAGCTTCAGACACGGACATTTCGGCCAAAGTTAAAGAAAAGGGAAAATGAAATGATGCTACTGTTAACCATTAAAATGACATAGATTTTTTTTGGCATAGATGGCACACATGTGTTGCAGGGCTCAAAATAACTCCAACCATATCTATATAGGCCAAAAACGGGTCCACCACAGATGATATTGCACCAGCCGTATGTTTGCATATCAAGATACTGTAGGCTTCACATGATTGAAAAAGGCCACAGTGGCCCATGTGTTGTTTTGGCAAATGTGCCAGACTATGCTCAAAATAACCTTATGAGTGTAAACCAAACATCATAATATAGGGCCCTAGCTCAAGTAGTTAAAACAATTGTTCACAGTGTTTTTGCCTTAATATGCTCACTATAAGACTTTGAAGGTCCATATAATATCAAGACAATTACAATGAATCATTGGAGTTCATTACGACTAGCTTAAGCTACTCACGTGACGTGACCACTTAATGGTGATTTTTGGATAAAGGCCGATATATCCGCCCTTGATAATTTCTGTGGCCGAAATGTCCGTGGCCGAACTGTCCTAGGCCAAAGTGTCCTAGGCCAAAACGTCCATGGCCAAAATGTCCGAGCACTGGATGAAATACTTAGCTTCTATTCATGTTTTACAGATTCAGTTATTGTTATCTACCCCGGGTGCTATGAAAAATTTGATCTCAACCCCAGCTAGTGTGAGTATCACAACTTATTGCAGTGAGCCAACTTTATAATGATAGCAGTCTCAAAGATTTTGCTGTTTAAAGACAGGACTTCTCTGCCGGGGGGTCTGGTTCCCAACACATAACAATCTTACCTGTATAGGTAAAGTTGTGAAAATTTAGTCAACCAATCAGTGGACCAGAATTAACAGTTATGATGATTTTATTGGCTGACTGGAGGTGTTGACACTATGAGATCAAGAGACAGAATGACACCGTTCTGTTCAATTCTCGTATCGACGTTACCCAAGTGGCTCAACGAATGACACCGTGGAAGTTAATCCTCCTTATATAGTTCCACCCCTGTCTTTAAGGGAATTGTTCTTATAGAGAATCAGTTTTGGAACAAAAAATGTACTTTGGTACCAGTCAAACTGACTGTATGAAGAATTTTGTTGTTTTAGTGACTGCTGTTATAAAGAGGTGTGATTATGGATAGCTGATTTGGCAGTTTTACATCCTTTTCAACAGTATTTTAGTTACATTTAAGAGTTGACCTTGAGGCAAAATTGAAAATTGAAGAGTTGCTTTCCCAGAAAGTGTACCCATTCACTTTAATCTCTTTGTATTTTTCAGACATTCTTTGAGGAAGCCAGCATGGACTCTCAGCAGTTCCAAGAATGTCTGTTTTATCTGCGGACCTATGGTTCGTATCTCTCGGTGATTGAATTTCACAGACGCCATGGATACTACATGAAAGCTGTGCAATATATCTTAGACCATGTAAGTACATGTATATACTTTGAATTTTAGTTTTATAGTATGTAGCTGTTTCTTGCTTTTTTGGATGATTGCAGGAGCAAATTCATATCTTTATGTATTGAATCCATTTTATCTGGGGCTTTTCTTACAAAAAAATTGCCAGTGCTAAACTCCAAAAGTTGTCTCTTTCGAAAATGTGTTCGAAAAACATTTACTTTTAAGACCATTTGTAGTTTCTAGTTTGAGACATGTTCTGCAAAGATATTTATGCAGGGTCTATTAAGGCTGTCCCCTGATAAAAAATTTGAAAGCATCATTGATCAAAAGGTTATGATTGATATGTTGAATAACACTAAATTCTCTGTTTCTGTTTTCAGAAATGTTCGGCAGAGATATTTGTTGAAGGTCTATTGAGACCATCCCTGGAATCAGGAGAACTCGCTCGCCTCACTGATCAGATGATGATGATTGATCCGTCACTGGAGAGGTGGAACACTTACCTGACAGCAGCGTGTAGATATTTTGTGAAGAACAAACTACATCATGTGCTCTATGAGTTCCAGCTCTTTATGAAGGCAAGTTATAATAACAAATTATTTGAGCCGCGACATGAGAAAACCAACAATGTGGTTGTGCGCCTAGCGCAGACTCAGATCAGCCTGGGCGTCCGCCTAGGCTGAGCAGACTCTTCGCTAAGCGCTTAAAGGGTAGCTAAGGATCTAAGCTACTTCCATACGGACAGCGAAGACTCTGATCAGACTGGGCGAATGCCCAGGCTGATCTGAGTCTGCGCTGGGGGCACAACCACATTGTTGGTTTTCTCGTGTCGCGGCTCATTTGCAGTGTGTTTTTACAATAGAAGGCCAGAATAAAGGGATAGGTGGATGGTGGAATTGGAGTTGATATAAAACTGAGGTATATTGCTTCAGAAACCCTTGAAGGGACTTGAAGTACATGTATGTTAGCACGGAAAAGTTTTATTTTGCAGTTGCACTGCATCAGAGACCTAAGTATTGGGACAGAAATCTCAGTGTAGACAGAGTGGACCCAGTTCATATCATTAGAGGAGCAGGCTGTTCAGGTTTATGACCTGCTTGCAGTTTGGCCAGCATTGTCCAAATTCAAAGATGAAAAAGTCTTTCACATAAATTTGTAGGTAGGGTGGGCTTATGGTGTTCCAAATTGTAAATACAAAATGTAAATACAATTGGTCATTGAAGACAGAAGTGAAGAAATAACACCCTATTGAGTCCAATGTTCTTTTTGAAAACTTAAACTGGATTCCTGAGACCTTTTGTTTTATGTGTACTATTCTGCACCTTCTGAAAATATTGCTTGCTTCTTTGTTTTAAATGGTGCTGAATTGTAATTTGAAAATAAACATGAAACTTTTTGCAGGGGAAAAAAACATGTTTGATGATTATAATGTGATACTTCTATACATTTCAGGATTATATCAGAGCTGGTATTACATGTTACACCTACTTCTACCAACAAGGTGCCCAGAGCTATATTGACCTAGCTAGACGTATCCAGCACCTGTTTACAGCCCAGCAACACATGCAAGCCTATATGGACCCTGCCCAGTGGGGCAATGTTCAGCACCCTCTGACTGTGCCCCAGAAGCAACTAAGTTGGGAAAGAAGTTCTAAAAGTGATTCAGTGTCTGTCAGGCTTGTCAAAAGTACTGAAGATGTAAAACGGTAAGACTTTTTGTAAACTTGAAGAGCTAATGATAAAGGGAATATTTGATGAGCTAAGAAACCTTTTGTTAGAAGTTTTCTATTAATGCTAGATCTAACAAGTAAATTCAGTGAATTTATATCCCCCGCCGAAGAGGCCCTGATTTGTTGTTTATGTATAAGTTTCATAGAATTCTATTCATTGACGACTTAGTTATGGCTGAATTTGTCAATTATAAATTGATTCAAGGGCAATAACTCTTACATAACTAATACCATTCAGACGAAACTTTGTGCATAACAGCATTATGGTCGGATATACTTGGTTTAAGTTTCATGAAGTTTCGGTAATAATTGGTTACTTAGTTATGGCTAATTTTATTGATTTTAAGTCAATTCAAGGGCAATCACTCTGTACTACAAACGCCATATGGATGGAACTTTATGTGCATGGCCATGTTATGGTGATATATATTCAGTTTAAGTTTCATGAAGTTTCGATAATTGGTTACGTAGTAATTAAGTTATGACTGATTCTATTGATTTTAAGTCAATTCAAGGGCAATAACCCATGCATTACTGAAGCCAGTCTGATGAACTTCACATGCATGACCATGTTATGTCGATATATATTTAGTTTAAGTTTCATGAAGTTTCGATAATTGGTTACATAGTTATGGCTCATTTTATTGATTATAAGTCAATTCAAGGGCAATAACCCATGCATTACTGAAACCAGTCTGATGAAACTTCAGGTGCATAACCATGTTATAGTGATATATATTTGATTTAAGTTTCATGAAGTTTCGATAATTGGTTACATAGTTATGGCTCATTTTATTGATTTTGAGTCAATTCAGGGGCAGCAACTCATGCATTACTGAAGCCAGTCTGATGAAACTTCACATGCATCAGCGGTTTATCACGGCTGGTAATGTCGTAAGGGGCGATCAAAAGTTATGCATATTAAATCCTTACGAGAGTTTCCGGACATGAGCAACGGGAGCGAACAACAAACAACAAACATGTCACGTAGGCGAATTTATCATTTATTATGATGCTCTCAGGTAAATATTCCAAAATCGGACAATGCTATTCCCAACAATTAGCATTTTTGCGCAATCGAAAGAGGTCACAGAGGTTTATAACAAAAGAGTGTGTCTAAAAATCTAATTCTCCTGGATGAGGGGGGTTGTTGATTGATCTGTTTTGACCTTGAAAACACGTGTTTTGGGCGTAAATTTATATGTTTAGTGAGACAAAAATACTAACTACGAATATTTTTTGTGTCTTAATAGAAAGTCATTAAAATTCGGTTTATAAAGGTTAATATTTTTAAAAATAGGAAAAAATTATGATTTACGAGTTCACTCCTCCTTACGGGTCGGTTACCCCTTACGGGTCAATTTGGTTTATGTTCTGATTATCCAATAACCAGCGGAATACTCTTAAAGTCTCTGTTGATGGGTCTTGGTAAAACGCTTGAGCATCATTCAAACTCCAAAGACACTTGAAATCATCCCATTTTACAAGCATTCATGCCTACCTAGTCACTTGTAACCATGGCCCTCCCAGTCCCAGTGAGTAACAGTGTTTTTGATCCCTGCTAAAAGCCCAGCACTGTGGGGACATTCAGTTGTTATATGATGCCCCCCCCCCCCCATGTTTACCTATATATATATGAAACCTATGGTATTTCCTCTGCACTGCTCTATCCCCCGCCCTGCTCCAGGGCAGGTTACAAATGCCTAGTGCATTAGCTCGAAATAACAAAATTTTGGGACTCTTTAAAACAGAGACAGCATTGTTGCTCGCAACCGGTTCAAAACTGGTACGAGAATCACCCTGTGGCTGTTGAGGTGATATACATCGATAGCTGTATTTCCATGGCTTGGAAATTAGAATCACAGTAAATAGCCAACCACTATTTTTGGAATTTGTGATGGCGAAACTTTTTGATTATTGTTTAACGTCCCGGTAAACAATTTTTCAGTTATGTTGGGACGGAGCCACCTCTTCCTGGGTGGCTCTGAAATTGTATGAAAGAAACCAATCAATACTGAGCAAACCGATAGACGTTTGTACATTTCCTAATCAAGCTAACATTTCCGTGCAGTGTTGACCCCTTTACACCCCACTTATATATAGTAAAACTGGGGTTTACATGCAGGGGTTAACATGTTTCTTATTTTCTTCTGAAAAAGATTATTGACACTTATTAGAACCGCTTCTATTTGGAAGAAAAGAAAAAAAAAGAAGAGAGAAAGAAAGAAAAATAATAAAACAATGAACTGAAAACAGTCATTTTAAACAATTTAAATTCGTAGTATGATGCAGAGGCATGTTCGCATAATGAACACCAAAGCAAGTGTTGAATGTAAACGTTATGTTCATTGTTATTTTGTTCACTTTTCGGGCTCGAGACATGACCTGTGCTGATCATTTTAGGATTCAATCGGTGTCACATCGTGCATCAACATTGAGAATATTGCTGTTTTTGGGAACTTATCTTTTATGATTTTTTTCTCATTGAAATGTCTTATTTGCAAGTGTTTGACCTGATTTGTAACACGGGCAACACCCACAAAAACTAAATGTCTCATTTCAGATGGTTAATTATAAAAAAATATCCTTATTTTTGCCCCAGTGGTATTGCAATAATTCGTCTCGTAATGGGCAGTCGTCTCGATAGGGGCATCCGATGTCGTAAGGGGTAAAAGTTACCAAAAGCTCGTCGCGGTAACAATGTGGCACCAAAAAGTTAACGCTGGTTGATTTTGCTTAAAAGATAATGGGGAAAGAATACAATAACTTACAACCATAAAGCAGTTTAGACCATTTGTTGTAAAGAATACCTGTGAAAACAACCACGAAAACTGATTACACAGCTACACTATATATGGGAGAACCTCGATTACACGTCAGCTATTGACTGTCAGACCTCTGATTCTTTCGTTTCTTGTGCAGAAATGACTATTGTTGGGAATCGCATTCTCCTTTTGCCTATATTGTGTTGCGAAGCAGTAAAAAAAGATAAAATATTGATACTTACGTAGCGGTTGCCATAGTAGCTCGCTCCCGTTGCTCATGTCCGGAAACTCTCGTAAGGATTTAATATGCATAACTTTTGATCACCCCTTACGACATTACCAGCCGTGTTTATGATGATACATATTCATTCTAAGTTTCATGAAGTTTCGACCATTGGTTACATAGTTATGGCTCATTTTATTGATTTTGAGTCAATTCAGGGGCAATAACTCATGCATTACTGAAGCCAGTCTGATGAAACTTCACATGCATCAGCGGTTTATGATGATACATATTCATTCTAAGTTTCATGAAGTTTCGATCATTGGTTACATAGTTATGGCTCATTTATTGATTTTGAGTCAATTCAGGGGCAATAACTCATGCATTACTGAAGCCAGTCTGATGAAACTTCACATGCATCAGCGGTTTATGATGATACATATTCATTCTAAGTTTCGTGAAGTTTCAATCATTGGTTACATAGTTATGGCTCATTTTATTGATTTTGAGTCAATTCAGGGGCAATAACTCATGCATTACTGAAGCCAGTCTGATGAAACTTCACGTGCATCAGGGGGATGAAACTTCATGTGCATCAGCGGTTTATGGTGATACATATTCATTCTAAGTTTCATGAAATTCCATCCAGTGGTTACATAGTTATGACTCCGGATGGACAGACGGACGGAAGGATGGATGGACAGACGGACGGACGGACATGGAGAAACCTATATCCCTCCGCCTCTGGCGGGGGATAAAAAAGATGTTATTTCCTGGGTTTGTTCCAACCTGATGTGGCTTTTGTATTTAGTAAGATGTACTTGATATGGTTCTGGATACTTGTATACCAAAGATTAAAAATTGTATGTTATACAGTACTTACTTTAGGGTAGAGCGAAGCTTGTTCCCAAGATCTAGTGAATGAATTGATAAGAGCCATTCAAAAGAAATGGTCTTTTTCTCTAAATTTTTTTTTTCTAACAGGTATATAAAGACAATAGCTCTTCAGATTGAAGTTACAAAGTATCTACAGACCTGTCTCACTAGTGGAGCAGGAGAGTCAGCATCAGTAGCTACAGCATATGTGGACTCGTCCAAATTACCAACACTGTTTACTACCTCACAAGCTAGGACAGACTTAGCCATCATGGTAGGCAGTACTGTTAACTTTCAAAATGAGTTCACAAGCCCAAAAAGGTTTTTCAGCTGTCCCAAGCACCTGAACAGCAATATTTTTCAATAATATAGACATATAAACTGAGTTCAAAAGAATTATAAAACAGTGTCACAATTATATGATTTTGTGTGGAGAGTCTTAGTGGGCATGTACTTTTGGGCTTATGTGATTTAGTGTATGAGAGTGCTGACTCTTAAACATTAGGTCTCTCACCACTGTGAGTTGGCGCACAAGTGAGAAAGCCACGTTCTGCTTGTGGAAGGTCAGGTGTTTTTTTCCTGAGAGCTCTGGTTTTCACCCTCCTCTGCATAACAATCAGCTCTATATAAGGTAAACATTCATAAAAGGACCATAAATCACATATTAAAAAAAAAACTTTTGTGACCTTTATTTTCTTTAATGGAACTTTAGAAAGGCATGTAATTTGTGGAAGAAGGGAATGCTAACAAAAAAAAAACAGAAGTAAGAAACAGGAATTAGAATTAAGTGTGGCTTTATCTAATTCATGCTGCTTCAGTCTTTTCAAGCAGAGTGATCACTTTTAGTTACAGTAATTCTATAATCATTCACTTTTGTAGATTCTGTTGAGTGGAGAAGACATTGAAACCTCCTTTGGTCTGGCCAATAGGGTTATAATGGTAAGTGCTCTAAATATAAACCACAGCTAAGACTTAGTGTAATTGTATATGCATACATGCAGTCTGATTATTAGCTTTTAGTTAGGAATCTACAGGCATTTAGTGAAGGTTGGGATGTACAGACCAGGTTGAAATAAGCATTTTCAAATGTGCTAAGCTTCCTTTATGCTTGTCGTGAACATGAGCAAACCTGAATCCCTGGACTGTTGGAGGCAAGATGGGGGCAGTATGATAAGGGGATGCACTGCTTGCAGTTAATAGATTTTCTTGTGAAACACAAACGCAGATGCAAGTTCAGAGGGAGAAAGTTCTGCTAATAAAAGTCAGGGCCCAGTTGTTCAAAGAATCGTAGGCTTAACGATGTCATTAGTCGAGGATTCATTAAGTCTTACAGTAGTCACAAAATCAACTGCGGTAATATTTTTGCTGAAAAATTGTGAGAAACTTTTGCACTGCAAAAGTTCCTCACATTTTTTAGGCAAAAAAGGAAGCGTTTTTGCATGTAATACGTTTGAAATTTTAATGTCTTGTTAACTAACTATGTTGTTAATTTTGAACAACCGGGCCCAGCAGGGTAGTAGTATTAGTGGGATAATGGTTAAAGAAAGTGGAGTTTGTCAAACTCTGTATTGCTTGTGTTTTCATAATGGAACTATTTTATACAGGAGTACAAACTTGGAGCTGTGGGTATCTTCACCCATGCAGCGCGGGAGATGGCTAAACATGGTAACTATGGTAAAATGCGACAGATCCTAGATTGTGTTGTGAAGGCTGGAATGGGTAGTGATGACACTATAGATGAAATAGTTGGAGCTTGTCTGCTAGTGGTAGCAGATAACCCTAGTGAGGTAAAAAAAAAAAGATTTTATAATACTTGTCATTTGAACTGGTTAGTTACCAGCAGTTTCAGTCCTCCAGATAACATATTTTATGATGCCTTATTTGAATTGTCTTGTCGAGACAGTTCAAATGAGGGGTCACAACATATGTTGTCATAGAGAAATAAGAAAAATTATCTCAGAATTATCTTCAACACCTCATCTTATCTGGAGCTCAAAAGTTTCCAGTCAGCTGATTCAGAAAGCTGTATCACATAATGTTTCCAATGCTCTAGTACTATCCATTGAAATTAGTCCTGTCTTGTTGGAGTTCAGCTCTTGCAGTAATGTTATAAAACAGATAAACTGAACCAGAGAAAGAAACAGGATGATGTTATTATAGCATACAAAATGTTATGTCAGACATTTGCATCTTTTCTTTAAGAAACAGAAAAAATGTTAAAAATGATATACATGTATATAATTTAACATATTATTACAAGAGGAACTTGATTTGTCACTCGTATCTTGTCAGGTATTGCAAGTTTTGTTGATGACACTTATACATCACTTCCAATGTCCTGTGATATGGAAATACTTAGTATGATAGATGCACATGGTAATGTTATCGTGTATGTAGTCTGCCAAGGGCTTGCAAAGTTTGCCTATTGAAATCTTCAAGATCAGGTCTGTAGTCTAGTGAGCTGTGCATACCCTGAACAAACTGTTTATGTTGGCTTATGGCTGCTCATGTCTTGTGCGGGCATAGCAGCTTGCATCTGTCTTAGACCAAGATTTCTCACTCAGTGACTTGTATTTTGTATTTACAGACAAAGGAAGCTGACAACATCATAAAATTACTTAGAAAGGACCAAAACAAGGTACACTTATATTCTTATTCTTGTATGAAAAAAAATCATAATGAAAAGCCACAATAATTGTAGGTTTATGTAGAAATTCTGCCAGTACACCCTAGCCCAAATTAAAAAATTAAGCAACCAGTTTAAGATATTTAGGGGTGTGAAGAAAAATTTAATTCATTCTGCATTTGTTCGCCATAGCTTTATCAGATAAATATGTAATGCACAAGATACTGACTTTTCTGACTTATGTATGGTACAGCTTAAGTGATGCACAAATGCCATAAGCTCTTCTAGATGATCTGTGAGATGTGACAAATTTTAAGTGAAATTTGATACACTTTAATGAGATTTTTATAAAGATTTATTCCAAGCTCCTCTACGCTGGCTTAAAAACTTCAGTTGTGCATTTCTGTGCAAGAAACAAAGATAGAATTCTGCAGTTCTTGTTTATTTCTTCGTGAAACTTAGTTTAAGTTTTCAACTCTCACTTATCTTTCACTCCATCCTGATTGGATGGAGTGAAAAATAAGTGCTTTTTGATGTCTTACACTAGCTGGTTTCCAGAATGCCAAATTTATGTGAGATTTGACCAGAGATTCAATCTCACTAAGTGAGATTTGCCATATATAATGATGACAGAAATCTATATTTTTTCTCCAGATCAATGCTTACATCTTGTGTGGCAAGTTGAGATCAGCCTACCTGATGGCAGTGAAGGACAACAACGTTGATGATGTGAAGAGAATTCTGAGGGCAGCAAACAGTCTTGGACAGACAGCAGTTATCAACATTTGCAACAAGTGGTTGGCTCAGTTCCAACAGAAGAAATAATTATCCCTCCTCAAAGGGGTCTGTATTTCAAAGGAAAGACTTTGCTCTGAGACCAAATTCTTCCCTTTAAGAATAGTCCCCTATGATTAAGGAAGACATGATAATAATAATAATAATTAGTAAAGCCTACCTAATGGCAGTAAAAGACTACAATAAAGATGATGTAAACAGGATTCTGCAGGCAGCAAACAGTCACGGGCAGACAGCCCTTGTCAACATCTGTAACAAGTGGCTGGCATAGTTTCAGTGAAAGAGTTAACTGTTAACAGTGAACAGTGGTTATACATAAAATGCTTAAGAGTGTGAGGAAAATATTTAGTAAAAACAAAATAAATGAATAAAAAAAAGAGCTGTTTTTTGTATCAGGTAGTTTGATTTACCTGCATTCTAGAGCTCTGATTATCACGATCTTAGTGGCTGATATAAATGACAACAAAAGATTTGAATGATCCTGTACCATCAGTTCACCAGGATACTGCAAGAGCCGGCTCTAAGATATGGTGATAGCGAAAGAAACTAATGTATGCCAGATTTCTGTTGATCGAAGGGCATTGTTGGGCTATGCAATAGATTACTGATCTCTGTAGTATTATTTTAGTTGTCAAAATTATTTGAGAACAAAGAGAATACGGATGGCTGTCTTAATACATATATTGGGCTGTCAAAGGAAAGACAAATAACATCATAGACAGAAGAAATAAATACATTTTTAGCTTATCTCTGTAAAAGGAAAGGAAGGGCTATGCTCTTCTAACTGTGTTTATTATTCCATATGAGCCTTGTTGTAAGAAAATTAGTCCTGAGGTACTTGCGAGTATTAAGCATGCTTAAAGTGGCCTTCACACAGGGAGTCAAGTTTGCAGATTGTACCTAGATATTAATTGGCCCTTGTAGATGTTAGAAAGTGAACTGTGCATGTTGGAACACAGTCTGGTCTGAGCAAACACAGTTTGCAAGCACTTTAAGGCATCTGGTTACACCTCCACATGCATTGCCATATTTACATAGGGGAACAACTTTTGGGACTTCCTGTTTGCTTTCCTAGTTGAAAAAAAAACTTGAAAGAGGGGGCTACACTTAAAGGAAATAATTTGCTCTCCAAGAGAAGCCCCCAAGGAAATGGAGGCAGATTATTCTTGGAAAGAATTACTTCCCCTGAAAGTGGTCCTACTCACCTTAAGACATATTTTCTCACAAAATAGCTCATTATTTAAACTGATAAATGGCATATATTACTGTTGCTGAAAAAATATTTTTTCTTATGTTAACTTTAGTTGCATATCTTCGAGCTTCAGATTAGGAGTATTTTATAACTCTGGGTAAAATTGTTTTCATTTCTCCATAAACGACGTATACATATTATGGCTGCTAATTACATGTACCTCAGTGAAGCAGTTCTAACAATAGGCCACAACCTAAATCTTCATGAAGAAACAGAAAAGAATTATCCCTAAATCTTTTCTGATGAGGAGGTAATTCCATATTTTTAGGGAAGAAATAAGATTTTTTCCAGGATTACCATAAAACTCTTTATCTGAAATGATGGTTTTGAATATAGATACACCTACAAAGACAGTCAGTCTGGTTTACCTTCTGACAGGGGGATACTCTTACAGGAAAGTAAATGCTTAAACATGCTTATGGAAATTTCTTTGTGTTGTACATGTATTATACTCAAAAGCGGAACATGTATTGTACTCAAAGCTCAAATGAGCCGCGACACGACAAAACCAACAAAGTTGCATATGCGCCAGCAAAGACTCCACCAAGTCTGATCAGAGTCTTTGTTATGCGCTGAAAGGGTAGCTGAGCGTCCAAGCCCATGCAGACAGCGAAGACTTTGATCAGACTGGGCAGATGCCCAGGCTGATCTGAGTCTGCGCTGGGCGCACAACCACTTTGTTGGTTTTGTCATGTTACAGCTCAAATATGATATGTAAAGAATATATGCAAAATTTCTGAAAGTGCTACATGTATGCAGAAGTAGGAAGTAATATTTATTAGATTCATATCTGTATGTAGATTTTATGCAAAATTATGTTTATTATCACTGTTACAGGGCATGCTTTTAGAGCTTTGGGCACTGGTACAACTTTAGGTTTGCCAGTTTTGTATACCATATTAATCCTAATTAACACTCCTGGTTCAATAAACACCCCTGCCTATTTTCTGAAAATAATGTTATATTAAATTGCACGAATTCCCATTTGCTTGTCTGGATGAGGTAGCAATGGGGTCTACTCTTAAAGAAATAAACTTGCTTCTAGAGGTGCTAATTCTTTCCTTTTAGATTTGACCCCTACTGAAAAGGGAGGCCAAAAATAGAAAAGATACTTCTCTGCATGTATACCCACTCACTGTTATTAGAGGTATTTTTGGCAGTTGCTTATTTACTACAATTTAGGCTCTAAATAATACCCCCCCCCCCCCTCCCTTTGTAATGTGCAATGCCCTCGGCGTGTTTAACAGTATGCGCAGACAAGCTTTACTGTCTTTTTCTTGTGTTGACATTCAGGCAGAGAGGTAGTCATTGAATGTCATATCAGATAGGCCAGCAGTTTGAAGGATAAGACTGTCTTGGCCAGGTGCGCTTTCAGTAGAAGCAAATTGGACGTTCCATTTTTGCATCCCTTCTAATTGGGGTCAACTTTTAAATTCTCTCCTTTAATAGTAGATCCCATTGTGAAGGGCTTGTAATTTCCAGGGAAGCAAACAGAAAGTCACCAAAGCAGTTTCCCTATATAAAAGTGCCAGAATTGTTGTTGTTGTTGTTGTGTTATTGTTTAACGTCTACGGTAAACAGCTAAGGTCATGTTGGGACGGTCAGTTAACCTATCCACACTATTCCTGGGCAGGCTTAGACCTCCTAAGCTGTTAACCAGTACTAAGTGCACTTACTTTCACCAGTAACTGACAACTGCCCTTCTTGAATCAGCGGAAGGAGAAATGAAAGTAAGTGGCCGGACCGGGTATCAAACCCAGGACCTCTGGCTTATAAGTCGGTTGCCCTACCGATTGTGCTACACGGCCCGGCTAAAATGGCAGAAAAACATAACAGTGTACTCATAAACCTTAACAGGTTTACAGTATATAATTATGAAGGGCAACTAAATCATAGATTTCATATTCTAGTCTAGTATGAACCCTTATAGAACAAAGACTCATATCAGTCTGAGCATCGGCTAATGAAACTGTAGATTTCTTTAATAGTATTGACAGATGTTGATATGACGTGAACATTGTACACACTTTACTTGATTGCAGGCTGATCTTGCACATACCATGTTGTTTCAACTTTGTGTTCCTGCAGGGGAGTCTCCTAACACAGCTTATTTATTAGTAGTAGATTTCTTTAAACTTAAATTTAAAAACATATAATATCTCAGGCATTATTTATAATACATGTGTGTCCTTAATTTCTCATGTTTGTGCCAAATGTGTTTTGTATCTGAAAGTTAGGTTCATATGTATGCATGCAATTTTGATATATTTTTACTGCTGTTGAAAAAGCTTGCTATAATACTTTAATTTTTGGGGGAAAAATGTAGAAGGATGTGCTGTTATATATGTATTATGGTTTGTATGAAGGATGTTGATTTCTAATGCAGAGAGAAAATATATCCTCACACACACATAGACATGCAAAAATGGTTCACTGAACAAATATTCAAGGCATCATCAAAGTTTGAAAAAAAATGGATCCATGACATTTCATCTAAAACTATTTCATCAAAATGCCATTTCGTCTAATGACCATTTCGTCTAAAGACCATTTCGTCTAAATGCCATTTCGTCTAATAGATATTTCGTCGAATACGACATTTCGTCTAAATTTTGTCTAAAAATGTCTAAAAACATCTAAATTTGTCTAAATTTCATCTAAAACATAATTTATAAGGCAAATATTTTTGGAACACCAGTTTTATTCACACATCAGTTCAAAAACATTGAAATGTCTGAAACGTCTAGCAGTTTAGTAGCTCAAGTTATAGCCAATCCCACGCAGGTAATCAAGGTTGTCTCTGTCGTGGACAACAACAGTGGCGGAAAGTGTTTTCAAGTCAGGTGCGACATTTCGTCTAAAAAATCTTAAATCATTTTTGGACCAAATGTCGCACACTGCCAATTTTTTAGACGAATTGTCCATTAGACAGATTGTCCATTTGACGAAATGTCTATTAGACAAAATGTCATTTAGACGAAATGTCATTTAGACCAAATGGTCGTTAGACATGGTCTTTAGACAAAATAACATTTAGACGAAATGTGCACCCGAAAAAAAAATGCCTCTGAACCTTGTGATTTCCCAATAATCTGTGCCTGTCATAAAAACCTAATATTTTATTACCATATATCTTTGGTTATAAGGTGGTAATTTTTCCCCTTTTAAAATGATCCCAAAATTCCAGATCTAGAGTTTTGGGATTGTTTTGGAAGAGAGTATACCATATATGCAGTAATTTTCGCGGGCTCAAATTTTCAAGGTTTAGGGGCAAAAACATAAACATTAATTTTCGAGGTTTTTAATTTTGGCGGTAAGCAATATGCGCAAAAAGCAAAATTGCTGGATTTTTCCATTTGAGCTAGTTCTTTCATTAACCTGCAACCGCAGGTTAATGAAAGAACTGGCTCAAATGAAAAGTACCAGACCTTATTGAAGCAAACCGAAACAAATATATATGGACGCTGTGTCTACTGATGATACTTTGTAAGAAAAGGAAATTATTTTGCGATTTTAACATTTGCGGTTTCCAAGTGACCGCGAAATACCGCGAAAAATGGAACACCGCGAAAATTATTTGGTGTACAGTATAGCAGAATTTCAAAAAAGACTGATTTAGATATTTGGGCTCATTCTAGAGAAGGAAAAACCCTTTTTATAGCCGAATAAATAGGGTAACCCAGCTACTGAGGTGTTCATCTGTTTTGTAAGTGATCTAAACTTTAATGTCCCATATTAGGTCAGGAAAGGATGACTTAGTATTTCTTTATCGGAATTATAGTTTAAGTTTGTAACAAATACTTTTTATGACAGCTTGTTCAAACAGTTGACTGTAACTTATCAATATTTGTTAGTGTTTTGACCTACATGGTAACTGAATTGTTTAGTTTGTATCAGCTCAAGATTTTTATAACAATATTTAAAGCTGAAACTGTGGATATAATCATAGATGAAAAAAAATGTTGCAACCTTTTAACTTTTAGTATTCAGTTGACTGGGGTACACTTTCAGGGGAAGAACTCTACCTCCCAAAGGAGCGAAATCTTTCCTTTTAAAAGTAGACACCATTTTGGAAGGGCTTTTACATCCATGGAAGCAAAACAAAAGTTATTTCCCTTAATAAAGATGGTAGAAAAACATAGAGGTGTACCCATATACCTTAAGCTCAAATTGTTCTAATATGCTGCAATAGATGATATATAAGAGAAGAAAAAGATGTTTACATTCATTATGCACTTAAATATTTTGACAACCAGTTTGAGTAAACAGGGACTGCTAGGAATATCAGATTGCTAGGGAGCAGTGTGCATAGTTTGCCAATAGCATTATAAAACATCCCCTGAAGGGCCCATGCAATGTAGTCGTTAGTCTAGGATTCGTTAAGTCTTCTAGTACTTAAAAAATCAAGTGCAGTGCAAAAGCTCCTCACATTTTTTTCAGCAAAAATGGTAGTGTTTTTCCGTATAATATATTTGAAATTTTAACTTTTCGGTAACTAGCTACATAATTAGTTTTGAATAACGGGGCCCTGATTCGCAGAATGAAGAATCTGTTGTGTCTTTTGTAAAAATGGATGAGGCATCTGAATATCTGTTGTAACGATGGCATGTATTTAGAATAGTTTTATGAATGAATGGTGCCCAAGTCTTCCATAATATATGATTGTGATATGAATACATTGTAAATATTTGTTTAAATGTCATTTTAGTGCTGTGATAAGATTTTGTCATATTTTTCCTGATGATTTGGACAGTTAGAAAAAGTACCTAACGGCATATGCAAAGAGTGAAGACTCATATCAGCTTATGCAATCATGCAGTCTGATCGTTTTGCAGATGTAATCTATGAATCCTGATTTATCTAATAAGTGAAAAGGGAACACAATGGTAGTCTGCATAGAGCCTTAGGCTGTTAATTACTTTATGCACGTGGCAAAAGGCCCTTTTTCACAAGATGCAAATCATTGAAACTGGAAAACAGTAGGATAAGAGTTAAATGTCCAAATAATTAGAAAAATGTGGTGAAAAGACTTTATAAGGAATAACAATGGTGTGCAGTCTGGTCACGATCTTCACTTTCTTGCTGCACTATGTTTACCTTACATATATTCAAATATATAGGGTAAATATTGCACCAGTTGTACTTTGGGTGTACCTTGTTACCATTATTTAAGGACATAAGAACTTGTAAGTAGAACTAGTCCAGGGCACAGTAACTCGTTGAAAAGTAAAGAATATTGCAACAAAATGTGTATATTAAATGTGGGTACTCTGTTCAGACTGTCCAAATACTCAGTCATGGTCTAGATGTGTGCGCTTCATTTGGTGAAACTGACATAGGCCATTTACTGTAAAATTCTAAATATGGAACAGATAGGTCTTAACTAACAGTGCAGACCCAGATCAGATTGCTCCTAAAGGAGCAGTCTGATCAGGTTCAACACTGTTTGCTATTTCCATCTTCATCTTATGGATATATTACTGCATTGTAAAACCAAACTGTTCCATTTTCAGGACAACTGTGGTTTCCCAATTTTTAGAATGTTTATGATATTGGCTAGTAGAGCTGTGCATACCTGATCAGACTGCACAATGTGTAGGCTAGACTGCATGTGTGCAGGGTGGTTATGTCACATGCAGCTAGCATATTCCAACAGCAGTTTCTGTCAAAAAAGTCACCTGTTATGACCCGGTTTATAACCTAGAGCATTAAGGTTAATATTTTATTTTACTTGTTGACTGTCCTAGTTAAGAAAGAGTTGCATCAAAAGAAAATACATCTTGCATATATTAAGGTGTAGAGCTTCTATTTCAGGGGAAGCAACTCTGCTGTTTTCATTTTTGCTTCCCAGCCCAATAGGGGTCAACTCATAAATGAAAGAATTTGCTCCCATAGGAGCAAATTCTTTCATTTATGAGTAGACCCCATTTTGAAGGGCTATATCATCCAAAGAAGCAAATAGGAAGTTACAAAAGTTGCTTCCCTTAGTAAAAATGGTGACAAGAGAATTTGGTGATGTATCCATTCATTATTGACACCAATATCTGCATAATTATGAGCAAAAAAAAACAAAAACAAAAAACAAAAAAAACAAAAACAAGAAAGTGACGTGTGCCAAGCAAAGACTCAGATCAGCCTGGGCATTGGTCCAGTCTGATCAGAGTCTTTGCTGTGTGCTCAAAGGGTAGCCAAGGATCTAAGCTACCTCCATGCTGACAGCAAAGACTCTGATAAGACTGGACTGATGCCCAGACTGATCTGAGTCTTCACTGGGTGCACATGCCCCTTTCTTGGTTTTGTTGTGTAGCGGTTCATATATATCCTGATTGATATGCCAGGCTCATATATCTTAAGACAGGTTTTCTTTTGAAAGTCATATATAATCATTAAAAACAGATTTTTTTTTCTCACACAATATTTACAATTTTTAAGATATTTAATAGGGTGTTTAAAAGGTACTTGCAGGGTTTTGTGTGTACCTGAGCAAAGATTGTGTACCCAGAAGCAGACTGATCAGGGTCAGCAATGTTTGCTGTCAGCTGATAGAAAAGATCACATGATAAAGCAGATGGACTCTGGCTATTTACTATTGGAAAAATCTTTTATAAATAAAAAAAGTAATAGGGATAGGGTTGAAGTTTTTGATTTTGAAGATGAATACAGTAATTTCTAACTTTTTTCAATTTTTCACGTTTGTTTCTTTGTGCAGTTTTGACCTTTGTATGGCAGTCTGGAATTATACCAGCTCTTATAAAAAATTTTCTAATACAATAATAACAAAGAGCAAGCTTGTAACCTCTGTAAAATATGAATTTGCTCAGTTTCTGATGGCCAAATTAAGAAGTTGAGCCATCAGTATTCTGCAGTTCCATGTACACAGATATACAAATGATGACACTTCTTGGCTTAGTGATTGTCTGGAGTTGCGTTCTCTCATGAGTTTCTCTCATGAGCTTAAAGTTCTATAGCTGTTTCATCAATACCGATAAATAGTAAAAACACAATATAAAACCAGCTTATTATAGCCTTATGGAGACATATGGTGAACATTATATTAGCTATTTATTACCATAATTACCCATAATATTGGAACACATTAAGGTAAATGGGTACTTTTTAATGGGGAGTAACTTGTCTGTTGTTTTTTTCCCTCCCTTCTCAGTTTGTGTCAATTCTTACGGGAAAGAGCTAGCTACTGAAGGAGCAAGTTCTATACTTTAAGCGTAGACCCCATCTGAGATGGGCTACATTGTCCAGGGAAGCAAACAGGAAGTCACGAAAGTTTTTCCCCTTTGTAACAATGGCAGAAAACATGGAGGTGTACTCATACACCTTAGCTATTTAGTGTAATTGTCCTAAAATTTGGTGTCAGAAATACTGATTGAATGGCAAACAATACAGACTTGATTAGACTGCCTCTTTATGGGCAGTTTGATCTGGCTTTGACTCTTTAAGCACCAAAAAGCAGTCTAGTGATTCCAAAAAAAATGTTTAGTCCAAGCTCATGACACCGAGAATTCAAAGACTAGAGGGCAAAAAGTGTAGATCTAGATAGGCGGCTCATTGTGAGCCGCCTCATCAGGATCTACTCTGTTTGCAAATTTAACTGTTTTCATTCCTGGTGCTTAAAGTAATAAGCATGTCTGTCCCAATATACATGTATTGGATCATTTATGATACTTGCTATTGATGAGAAATAAAAGCTCACAATTATAAAATTCTGTACTATAAGCTGTAATGTTGTTACCATAATGACCAAAAATTGGGACACAAGTGCCTGAGCAAACTGTGTGTACCCTGATCAGACTGCTCCTTAGAGAGCAGTCTGATATGGGTCTTCACTGTTTGCTATTCCTCTTGTCCCGAACACTTTTGACAAACCACTTGTTAGTAAATTTAAATTGTTATCAAGGGGATTGTGGTATATGTTATAATTGCTATTTAAGATGTTAATATATATTATTGTTGGATAAAAGTACATCATAAAAAACATGATATATGTACTTGTTTACTGTTTTCTCTTGTAATTTCCAATTAGATTTATTTGGTTTAAACAATATTTTATTCACAATAAGATACATATATATATAAAAAAAAAAAAAATGGTACAGGATCTGACAGTAAGCAATCAGATTTATTTTGATCTCTGAAAGTGACATAATATATTATAAGACACTATCATGTTCCCTCAAGATATTTTGTTGCCTCAGTTGCGGCCACAAGTTTCCCCAAAATAATTATTTATGGTAATAAGGTAATACTATCTGTTTCATTATGGTATAATTATGTCCCCGCACCATGGCGGGGGAGGGGGGGGGACATTATTGTTTTCAGTGCGAATCCTGTTGGCATCGGCATCAGTATCTGTCTGTGTCAGCGTAGCTTCTTGTCTGCACTCTATCTCCTGAATGGATGGATGGAGTTTGACCAAAATCTGTGGACACTTTCCATGACCGATGTCTGGCTCATTTAAATGCAGCAAAAACCTGCATGTATAAAATGAAAAACTATAAAAGGGCCTTACACTGAAAGTTATGAAGTTAAGCAAACATCAGTAAGAAGCTTTTGAAGTATAGTGATTATTGGAATTTAACCCTGAAAGCGCCAAAAATTAAAATAGTTAAATTTGCAAACGGTGTAGATCCAGATGAGGTGGCTCATGAGCCACCTCATCTGAATCTACACTGTTTGCCCTCTAGTGTTCGAATTCTCAATATGATATTGCTTCAACGCAACATTTTTTGAAATTCTGCAGATGTAAATTTTGTCGTCTGCTTTTTGGCGCATTAAAGGTTAAAACAGTTGTCATCCTGACTGGGATGAGAAAAAGACAAACATTATACATGTATGAAATAAATATATCTTAACCCTTAAAGAGCGAAAAAATTCAGACAACAAAATATATGTCTGCAAATTGAAAAAAAAAAAACATGCTCTCAAGCTACATCATATTGAAAATTCAAAGACAAGAGGGCAAACAGTGTAGATCCAGATGATAAGGAGCTGCCTCTTCTGAATATCTACTGTTTGCAAATTAAACTATATATATAATCATTTTTGATGTTTTAAATGTTAACATTTAATATGTAATATTGATTACTAATGGGATCTGTCAAGATATTTACAGGTGAACAGTAAATTTTACAGAGTACATAATATGTTCCTAACAGAAAAATCACATTAACAGAGATGGACAATTTAATTATACATTAATCTGTTACTATAAGAAACAGAAGCATCTAGGGAGACAGGGTTGATTTAGATCAGCCTGAAACAGTTTGATCTGCAGCAACAAGAGGGCACCAACAACGATTCCTGCCAATATATTGTTCTATCAATGCCTGCAAGCGATCCTTTTCTCTACCAAAATCTGTCTCTGGAATAGTCTACCTACCAATGCCATATTATCATCAGCCTTGGATGACTTCAACCCCCTTACCAGTGCTGCTATCCTACGATAGCTGGATGGATGACTTGCAATTTTACGTTCTTTACAACAGTATTTCATTCATATCAGGATGATGGGTGGGTGATAATGAAAGGCTGTGTGCAATAGAACCCCATTTACGATTGAAAAGATTTCTGCCTCTGGTGGGTCTCCTAACCAGTGGGGACCACTAGATCAGCAGGCCAGTGCTTAACCTACTGAGCTATCAGGGCTCCTATCATCATAAGATTTTGACTGCGAACAACATGTTTCAATCTGATTTTAGCTGTACATTAGGGCCTCCCAGCACGGATGTCTTAATACTATAAGCACCAGGGCCGAAAATAGCATAATTTGCAAACAGTGTAGATAAAGCACCAATGACGAAAATAGCTTAATTTGCAAACAGGGTAGATCCTGATGAGGAGGCTCATGATGAGCCGCCTCATGTGGATCTACACTGTTTGCCCTCTAGTCTTTGAATTTTCAATATGAAATGTCATGGACAAGGCAGTTTTTAGCTCGCCTGAACGAAAGTTCAGGAAGAGCTATTGTTGTCACCACGGCGTTCGAATTGGATGTTTTGGTTAAAGTTTTTTAAAGACCTATATCTCCTTAACCCATGGATGGATTCTTTTGATACTTGCACTGTAGCTAGATATTGGTCTAAGGTTTAACAGGGTACCACCCCCACCCCACTCTGTGACCTTGATGTCAAGGTCATGGACTTAGAAAATTGGTGTTTTTTTTGGACTGGATGTTTTGGTTAAAGTTTTATAAAGCCCAATATCTCCTGAACCCATGGATGGATTCCTTTGATACTTGCACTAAAGTTAGATATTGGTCTAAAGTGTTTGAAGGTACTACCCCCACCCCCCTCTGTGACCTTGATGTCAAGGTCATGGACTTAGAATATTGTCTTTTTATTGATTGGATGTTTTGGTTAAAGTTTTTTTTAAGACACATATCTCCTGAACCCAGAGATGAATTCTTTTTATATTTGCACTGTAGTTAGATCTACAGAGTACTACCCCAACCCCGCTCAGTGATCTTGATGTCAAGGTCAGGGACTTAGGAAATTTTTGTCTTTTTTAAAGTTTTGTAATTGCATACTGATTCATAATGCTTTGCAGAGATTTAGTTTATACTTGAACTGATGTTAGACTCTTTTATGAGTTTTTACAAAACACCCTATACTTACCCCACTGGGTGACCTTGAAGTCAAGGTCATCGACTTAGAATTTTGTTTTAAAGATTTTGGTTAAAGTTTTATATTTATGAAGACATAATTTCACAGTGCCACGATGATAAACTCATTTGATACTAATACTTGGGCTGATGTTAGATAATGGTTCAGGGTTTTGATATATACTAGCCCCCCCCCCCCCCCCCCCCCCCCCCCCCCACCCACCCACCTGTCAGTTTTTTTACCTCAAGCTCATGGACTTTTAAATTTCGTTTCATTTTTTTTTATTTTAATTTTATTTTAAGACTTATTTCTGAATTTCTGAGATAGCTTTTGTGTTTTCATTATGGACATGCTTCCACCCCCACCCATCAGTTTTTTTTTACCTCAAGCTCATGGACTTTGAAATTTCATTTCATTTTTTTTATTCTAATTTTATTTTAAGACTTATTTCTGAGATAGATAGCTTTTGTTTATAAATGTGTTTTCATTATGGACATGCTTGCATGAAGTTTTATGCATAGCAGTCCACACCACCATAGCGGCTGAGTGATGGGCAAGCACCAATTCAGGCGAGCTATGCTGTCAGGCGACAGCTCTTGTTGAATTTTTGTAGACGTATATTTTGCTGTCTGCTTTATGGTGCTTAAACAGTTAAGGTTGTTCACAGTGGGACCATGCCAGTTCTGGCCATTTACTTAAAACAGAGAGTTAAATTAGTTAAATTGAGAATAAATTATAGATTTGAAAAACTACACTTTTCCATTGTAAGATTTTCAGATAGATCTCACTTATAATTCAAGAGGAGCATGGCATACAGTGTATGCCATGCTCCTATCAAATTATAAGTGAGATGATGCCATGGATCTGTAACCACAACAACAGTTACTATGGATTTACAAACTGTTGTGCTTAGTACCTTGGCAGAATGGCGTCTTGATGATGTCACTTAGACATCAATATAAAGTCGTTGTTGCTATGGTATCAGATCTATGATGTCATTGGTATGCCATGCTCTGCCAGTTTTTTCAATATTACAAACCGAAATTCTTTAAACAAACACTTCAGATTTTCTTAATTATTCTTAAGTCATTTAAATCTGTGTTTTTATTGCCATCCCACAATTTTCAAATGGCAATGTTAGGGTGGTGGATTTCATGGTTTCTTAGTAGCAATTTACATCATTTTGTTATGTCATTTTGAATTAGGAAATCCTGCAAAATCTTCAACTAGTTTTACTTTTTAAATGAGGAAATCCTGGAAAAACATCTAGTTTCAGTTAATGATTTCAATGTTTTTGTATCCATTCTTACTAAATGAAGTGCAGAGAGTGCATAATAAATCAGGAGTACTTTAAGAAGTTAATAATGATTTCAATGTTTTTGTATCCATTCTTACTAAATGAAGTGCAGAGAGTGCATAATAAATCAGGAGTACTTTAAGATGATGTCTTCATTTTATGATGCATTTTGTTGTTTTCAAATTTAATCCTCCACTGATATTCAAAAGTTAAAGTTAACCTTGGTGCTCAAAATCTCGATCTGCAAATATTGTTGTTGCTGGTGGTGGTGGTGGTGGTGGTGGGTGGGGTGGGGGGCGGGGGGATATTGTTGTTGCTGGTGGGGAGGGGGGGTTGAACAGGAAAGTTTCAGTAAAGCAGGAGTACGGGGGGTTGAACAGGAAAGTTTCAGTAAAGTAGGAGTACCAACTTAAAGTTCTCATGTGACTGTTTGTGTCCTCTGCTCTCTTATTATGTAAGAATGCATTCTGAAATAGCGAAGTCTTGAATAAACTTATCATTTTACTGAGATTTTTCCATTTTGTGTAATGTGAAAAACCATGTGATCCTCCACCCTGAACATTGTCTTACAAATTTTGTTATGCTCCGGTGAAAAATGAGATGTACTATGTTGTGGCCTTGGCATCCGTCCATCATAAACCTTTTCATTTCCAGATAACTCCTCCAACAATTTGCATGTAATCCAGTTGAAAGTTGGTAGACGGTATTTAAAGACTATGATGTGGAGTAGCACATATCATTTCAAGGTTACTCTCTAATGATTCTTGAAAGAGTAACAGCCCCTAGCCTAAATTTTAAACTTTTTGGTTTCTGGATAAGTTTGCATCCAATTACTGTATTAATCCTAATGAATGCCCCTGCTATAATAAACACCCCTGCTTTTTTTCAAAAATAATGTTATATCAATTTGCTTAAATTCCTGTTTGCATCACTGGATAAGGTAGCTCTGTGTAATGGGGTCTACTCTTAAAGGGCAGAATTTGCTCCTACAGGAGCAAATTCTTTCCTTTAAGAGTTGACCCCTACTGAGAAAGGAGGCAAAAAATAGTAGTTACTTCCTTTATAAGTATACCCATCACCTTTATATGCGTATACTTCAGCAGTGGCTGATTAACTACACTTTAGACTCTAAATAAGGCCCACCCCCCTTTCACAAAATGCAATGCCCCCAGAGCACTTAATAGGATTAAAAGGGTAAGCTGAAACTTAGTAATGAAAACTGAGGTGTGGAGTTTTGAGATTACGCTCTAATGCCTTTGAGCAGAGTTGCTGCCCATTAACATAGTCACCTTTGGCATTTTTCCGACTTCTAAACGGCTTCACTGATTTTCGGTATACTAGTAATAGTATTTGATGTGAAATATATTTTGGTAAAGCTGAGAAATTCTACATTCATATTTACAGAGTTGTAACCCCTGTTCATCAATAGTGGGAGCATATAATTTCTCTAGAGATGATGAACAAATTCATCTAGAGATGATGAACAAATTCAGATATCTTATATCTTATATTAGATACCTGGCATTCTGTATCTCATGCATATATCTATTTACCATATTAATATATTATATATAAAACATCTTATTTAATATATATGCTGTCGCTGATAGGGTATGAAATCTCATTATATCTTATTATATCTCATAATAAGAAGATATCTCATTTGGTAAAAAATTCTTATTTAACATATCAGATATCTAATATAGTTTATCAGATATCTTTATATAATATATCTTATTTTACAAATAAGATATGTTACATAATAAACAAGATATACGTGGAATTAAATTAGATATCTAACATAATATATAAGATGTATGGGATATAAGATATTTAATATAAGATACAATGTATCTGAATTTATAAAGTATAACAGATATCTGAAATTCAATATTAGAAATACATTTAATAAGATATATGATATAGTATATCTATTTTGCACAATAAATATGAAAAGTGATTGTCATTGATATCTATATTAACATGCTGGTATCACTATTTCATAACAGATTTTAAATATATATATATGTAAAAATTAAAAGAGCTCTGCATTAAGGTAAATATACTGTAGAATCTAGATATGTGTATTTCAAATAGTGATACCTTTTTAAACAGAGATTTTTTAAATGGAATTCTGTTACCCTCTTGAAATAAAGACTTTATTATTATCATTATTATCTTTATCATGATTTTACTAGAAAATATATACACTTTTAACATATTTGATACAGGCATGACTTGTGTCCACATATCAGAACTAAATGTCTCTTAAGCCACTCTAAAAATAGCCAAAATCCATATCACTTCCTTGGGCAAAACATCCATATCACCTGTTATCATACCCCACATGACCGATATCACTCCCTAGGGCGAAAAATCCAAATCACTATATTCCCCATAGATCTACTGATGTAGAAATTTGTAAAATAGGCAAACTTGTTCACAGTGAAAATATATGATAAATAGATTATGACAGGGCAATTTCATATCTGACATACTGAGTACCCCTTTCAATATCAGCCCTCAACTCCCATAATTTGGTTATTAGTGTGTTACCTGTTGTGTTGGAATTTTGTGATGTGCAGCCTATCAGAGGTAATTTTTTCTGGGTCATTTACTGGTATCCAAAATGAAATGTCCTCGTTTACTATTCGCAAGCCGCTGGGTACCAGATGTTAAAAAAGTCGGTGACAAATGACGTCAATAAATGAGTGAAAAGACGCTTGATTATTGGTGTATCGTATCGCGCAAAATATAATATCAAGCATTTCCATGATTTAGTTGTAGAATCACTTCCTGTTGGAAAACGAGTTTGTGAAAAAGTTCGCAAGTTTTTGTGCATTTAAAGTAGAACAAAACAATCTTTTGGAGTTGACATTGTGTTGCAAAAGTAATTTTTATAAGCACAATAAATACTGTGTGATAAAACACGACTGGCAAGGATTGTATCAATGACCTCGAGGTTTGTTGACATTGCTTTTTTTTTTGCTGAATTTTTTGCATCATCTTGACCAAAAAAAAAAGGTCACATCAGGTTCAAGAAAATGTCTGTGACAATATCCTGTTATTTGACCCGGATGGAATAGACTGCGTATGAAAGGACCTGCACCTTAGTTAAGTGACGATTCTTGTTATTGAAGTAGCAAAAAACAATGGATGCATGACTTTCGATTTTACGTCCTTTCCAAAAGTATTTCAGTCATACCAGGATAATGGGTGAGTGATATAAAAGGCTAATATGAAATAGGTGTTACCTAAATGCGTGCAAAAGCAGATTTTGTTTCTTTTACAAAGCTGAGGGCATATAATCTGCAGCAATTTAACTTCCAGTTAGTTCAGGACCCGGTTGTATCAAACCGTAATTAAACTAATGACAAATTAACCTCTAATCTATCATAAAGCCCTAACGACAAATTAGTTAATGACGGCATTAATCCGGTTGTATCAAACGTTCATTAAACCGTCATAAGTTAATGATGCGCCAATGACGAGTTTGGCATTAAATCTGACGCCAGAGAAACAAAATAACGTGACGTTATAAGACTGCGTGCTATTTAATTGGATTTTCGCGCACAGGTTAAGCAATTAAATTTTTTTCCCACCAGTTTTATCTTGTTATTCTTGAGTCGTTGATGTATTTCTGAATTTGTTCGCCCCGCAGATTTAACAGCATAAAACTTTTAAATGAAAATAGATGAGGGTCTGAACGGGATCTAATGATTAGCGATTAAAGACCAAAGTTTTCATGGTTAGAGACTTATCTTTTAGTCTATTCCAAATAGTTTTTGCGCATACACAAGAGCATGCGTGCGCACATCAAGCGTTTGCTCAAACTCTGGCATGTGCGCAAAGTCAATGTGGCAGTTGAAAGTAAACAGTAGACCGGAAGCAGTATACAGCAATAGTTTAGGGCAAGCATAAAAATAGGGATATAAACATTGAATCAATATTGATTCAGCGTCGGTTCAGCGTCATGACGTTGAACTAACATTGTTTCAATGTTGATGGAACGGTGTGTGCCAAATATCTAGGCTCCAGGGATGGGAATGGCATGAATAGAAAGGGTACATTCCTTTCAGGCACACAACGTTGGTTCAACGTTGTAGGACGGATGTGTAGGCTCCTAAAATGGGAATATCATGCATACAAAAAGGAACACACTCTGCAGGCACACAACCCTGGTTCAACGTTGTGTACCCAAGACGCAAGCTCCCATAGGCAAACAAAGGAGTACACACCCTTTAGGCACACATCGTTTAATCAACGTTGTGTACCTGATGTGTAGGCTCCTAGAATGGAAGTGTCATGCAAAGAGATAATTATCCTGTAGGCACATAACGTTGATTCAACGTTGAGTGTCCGATGCATGGGATGTCATCTTTTAAAGGGTATATATCCAGCAGACACACAACGCTGATTCAATGTTGTAGGTCCGATTTGTAGGCTCCTAGAATCGGGACGTCATGCAGACAAAGGGGTACGTGCCCTGCAGGCACACAAACATTGAATCAGTGTTTAATCAACGTCGTTTGAAGTCGATAGCCCGATGTGTAGGCTCCTGGAAATCCAAGAATGTTTCGTCCAACAGATTGTCAAATCGGGCCACAAGTTTTATGAAAAGTCCTTAGATGATGGTGCGTTGCCCGCGTTGTCTTATGACGTCATCATGTCGTGACACACTTCTAAACAATGGTCAATGCTGTGTTTGTAAACATACTTTGACGATGCCAACGGGAAAGTGAAGCAAGTTTTTAAAGGAAAATGTAGATTTACCAAGCTTTGGATAATTTACAACTACTGGATGACATTTGAATGGCTAAAGGTTCTTGCTATGCACATCGAGGTATTTGGTTCTGTTCACAAGTTTCCGTGTCCTTCGTATTCTACATCGACCATGTTGTCTTTAAAATAGTCGCTTTTCCGAAATATCGAGGTCAATTCTAACGATGGCGGCCATCATATCCAATCGAATCGACTCACGAGATTAATGGCATGTGATTTATGACGTAGTGTTTCCTATTGTTGGTTTATTTATCCTTTTGCTGATACACAGCTAAATCAGTTACCGTTTACTTATTTGGACTTCTAAGTTGGATTGACCGCCTTTAAAAATAGAACAAAAAGAAATAAATGTTGAAGAAAACTTTTTTTGGTCACTCTCTCAGAAGCGGGACTTCGTCAAGGAAGGGCATGTGATCGAGGATGGCTCTCGGCTCAGTGTTACTTTGCATTACAGAAACGGGACAAATCCAATGTAAACAGCGTAAGGGCGCAGCCATATTAGTCCAAAAGTTTTAAGCTGGAAGGTGTTGGATTTGCTCTTTGTGGAAGTAGCTTTTTTAATGATGCATGTTATCTATAGGCGTGCAGCAGCACGGACGCGCTTCGCGCGTCCGCGCGCGTGAGCTTTGCTCACGCGTGTTGCTTTTGCACGTATAATGCTATGGGTGAAAAGATTTCCACCACTATTCAGTATTGGGAATCAAACATGGGAAGTCAGCAGGCCAGTGCTACCGGGGCTCCTGTGAAAACATGAACCTAAAAAGTGCTCATGTCAGAGAACGATAACACTTCAAAGCAAGCAGAATATAATGTTAAAAGTAAAAAGAGGGGCAATGATCAGGAATAAATATATACTGAGTGTAAAAAAAAGGCATGCAAGTTAAAGTTTGATTTGCTTCTGGTGCAGCCATAGTCATTTGCAACCCCATCTACCCCAAGGCAGAGGAAGCTGCCATGAAAAATGAGGCTTAAACTGTGCTTTTTACCTTTGCTTTGTCCTGGCAGTACCAGGGATCTAGGGGACGCCAAATTTGGCGTCCCTGGACGCGAAAATTCCGGCCCGGACGCCAATAATTGCCTTCCAAGGATTCCCGCGGACGCGGTATTTTTCCGGCTGTACTCCTTTAAAATCTCCTAAAATATCAGTTTTCACAACTTGTGAAGAAGACACACGTTGCTGACACCTTTGACAGAACCATAAAGGAGCCATTTATCTTAACCGATAATCAATAAAATCGTCGTAAATGCTACCTGTTATTTGCCTGAAATTTCACAACTTCTTAATCCCCACTACCGTAGCAAGGCATGTGTCAATATTTCTTTCTTAATCGCTAATAACCGGCGATCTTTTGATCAGTATAAACAAACTGGGTCAACACGGTATCTTTGTTTTAGATCTACCGCCTCGCATGATTGATCAGTTTACATCTTTAGAAGTACCGCATAGGGATGTAACGATAGTCCATAAATGACTATTGCGATAGTATTGACATTGCAAGAAGTACCATTGCGATACTATTACTATTGCAGGTTGCTATTGCAATGCATTGCAATAACTATTGGGGACAGATTTTGTATCCAGAAACTGAGCTTTTCTGTATAAAACTCTAGTGTGTTCACAAATTTACGCTGAAAAGCATTGTGTAATGACTTTTGTATCACAACATGCACACCTTGGCTACAAAATACAACAAAATATTATTTTGCATTCTTTGGAATCCTCATGCATTTCTATTATTCTTTTAGCTAAAGACTTCTTTCAAGAAATAGATGCTTGTCTAGAAACTATTGAAACTATTGCGATATTGGAAACACTATTGCCGATAGTATTGACATTGCAGCTTTCCCTATCGATAGTGACTATTGCCAATGTTACTATTGCGATATATCGACAGTCCGATGTATTGTTACACCCCTAGTACCGCATCACATTAATTGACAGAAGGTGGGACTTTTACAGTGGCTGTGTCAGCAAATTAAAATTATAATATACTCTCGCAAATGGGATGAGAGCCCGAGAGGGGCAACTGCCGTCTCATAGAAGAGTTCTCAGAATATTTTACGAGAAAATTTTGATGTTCAGGTAGATCTAGCCTGCCGAAGTATGAGCCTTTTCTGAGGCACGTTTTCTATTTCCCGATTTTTGTTGTACGCTCGTGCGCTGTGCTTGATGGGCGTTGCACGTGTGTATTAAATCAGATTTTTTTAACTTGGAAAATGCAATCGGTAATTTCAAGTTGCTAGAAGCGGCCGTCAGAGGTAATTATACTATATTTTAGCAAGGCCAGTTGTTGCAATTCCCGGAAACTGGTGACTTTTTAGATCTTCGGTTCGTGCACTTTAAAATTCTTTCCCGCTGTTTTTAGTCTGTTTCCCACCATATACCGCGCACCACGTGCTGATTGAGTACCAGTGTAGATCTATAAATAACGCTTTGGGAAATCTGCGAGTTCTAAACAGACATTTCAACACACGGTATAGGAACTCTTGTTGATACAGATATGGGCAGATATTCGCAGTTAATGTATAATTCAATAAACAAAGGCAGATATAACAACAGGTAGGCATTCATTCAAGTGTAAATCAAACTGGATTTGGACATAAACAATCAGTCTGCCTCTCAAATCAAGAAAGGCAAAATACATGTAAACAGATTTCTGCGTCTGATGCCAGCGGGTGGGGTAAGGTGCGCCGAGTTGGGGTGGGGGGGCGGGGGTGTGTGTGGGGGTGGGGGCCGGGGGGGGGGGGGGGGAGATGGTTGAGATAAGCTGTAATTATTTACCGAAAGCAATGTTGCAGTGGACTGGACATCACTGAATAGTACTGAACTGTAGCTATATTACACTTCTGACATGTAAAAAATTGGTAAAAAAAACTCACACAAAAACGCACACACACACACAACACATACTAAATCTAGGTTGAAGGTGATTTTTCTGACACTTGTAATCAAGGCTATCTCTGATGATAGAAATGTTTCCTCCCTTTGAGGAAACATTTCTATCATCAGAGATAGCCTTGATTACTTTGAATGTTAATGGTAAGTGTCAGAAAATCACTTTCAACTCTCCTGGAGCAGTCTGATCTGGGTCTGCACTGTTTGCCCAGGCCTGTTTGTTTTACTCTTTACGATGATCACAGTAAATTTCCCATTTTCAAAAAAAAATGAATAAATAAATAAAAATGCTGCCGCAAATGGCAAAAACAATTTTTGGGGTAGGGAGGTTTTGGGTGGGTAGGTAGGCCATTGCAAACAATTGGCCAAATCTAATAAAAACTTCCTGACATGATTAAACAGATGCTGTATTTGGGTTGTCTGCTCCTGCCCTGTGGTGAGTAAGAAAAATATGAAAAAAAAAAAACAACAAAAAAACAATACGGGATACAGGTTTGCACTAGTGGGGTAGTGGGGTATCAGACAGTGGTTTGTGATGCTTCTGTTTTCATTTCTTTTTTAAAGATAGGTTATGATCCTCCTCATTAGAACAGCCTTACCATGACAGCTGTGATGAAAGGTCACAACATGTGACAACAGATATTTTCAATGTTTCAGAATTTTCTTGGGAATCTCATTAGACTCACAATCTTACAACTCAGGCAGGGAGCTTTTATTAGAGCAGGTGCATTTATTGGAAGAAATATGTTGCTTGTTTCTGACCATTAAAGCAACAGCTGTAGGCTGTCTGATATACACTGGGGGCCCTGGTAGCTCAGTAGGTTAAACCCTGGTCTGCTGATCTAGTGGCCTGGGTTTTAGACCCACTAGAGGCAGAAATCTTTTCAGTGGTGAACAGGGTTCCATTGCACACATCCTTTCATTATCACCCACCCATTGTCCTGATATGACTAAGATACTGTTGAAAAGGATATAAAATCGCAAGTCATCCATCCATCTGATATACACTGCAGATAGAAAGCCAATTAAGAAATGTCACCTGTGATTCACTAATGAACAGGTGAGCAAAATGGAGCCCCAGATAGTTTAAATACTTGATAATTCTGGATAATGTCTGTTCTTCCTGATTTTTGCATCAATCATGAGTCGTGTCTCCTCATTAGAACCAACTGAGAGAGGTTGTAATGAGGGGTCATAACAATGATAACATTGCTGCTTCATATAAGAGCTAACAGGGACAATTTTACATATTTCTCCATAAAAACAGAATGTTGTGACCCTTATTAGAACCATCACACTGAGACGGTTCTAATGAGGGTCACATACTTTCGTTTCTCCTTCCGCTGATTTAAGAAGGGCAGTTGTCAGTTACTAGCGAAAGTATGTGCACTTAGTACTGGTTAACAGCTTAGGAGGTCTAATACCCTGTTTAGACTAGAGTTTTAATCCGAATCGAAACCAAATTCGCTTCAAATTAACCGTTTACACCAGCAAATCTAATTCGAATTAAAAACTAATTCGGAGTAAACTAATCCCACAGAGCACCTTGGATCGAAACCGAATTAACTTTTACTTCAGATTAAAAGTCGTGTCTAAACAGCAAACCGAAGCGAATCCGGTTAAATTAATGTTAAAAATAGATATCGGATTTTCCTGAATCGGATTCACTCCGGACTGCGAAGTAACTTGCACCGAATTGAAAACGGTATAGTCTAAACAGACAAGTGGGTTCGCTCCGGATTACCTTACTGCGGAGCAATCTGTTCCGAATCGAAACAGGTATCGTCTAAACAGAGTATAAGCCTGCTCAGGAATAGTGTGGTTAGGTTAAGTGACCATCCCGACATGACCATAGCTGTTTACCGTGGATGTTAAGCAACAAATCAATCAATCAATGTAATGAGGGTCACATCATATGCTTTCGTTGACAAATACATGTAAGAAAAAATATCTCAGAATTATTCTCAAGATACCACCATTTCTGGAGCTCTGCATTACGTTTTTATGTGAAAACAGAAGAAATATTTCAAAATGATCAAATATATCTCTTTTTTTTGGTGTGCTGACAAACTGTTCAATGATCATTTTCTTTGTAAGGTAAAATGCTCTCTTTTGATAGATTTATCAATTGCTTGCTCTTTGACAAAATTGGCATGATTCAAAGCTGTACTTTTCCGTTCTTTTTCACTTTTCATCCTCCGATGATGGATAAATACAGGTGTACTTCCGTAAATCATTTACTTGTATTGATTCTTGGGATTGAAGACAATAATTTACTTTTTTGCTTTGTCATCATTATATGTTTTTTATTCTTCATAAACAACGTAGATCTTTGTCTCTAAGTCCGGCTGGTATGAGTGGGTGCTGAAATTTAATTGGAAAATAGTGAATTTTGTAATAAAAAAATAATCATATTAGATTTCTGTGTGATGACGGTGGGCAAAGAATTCTGGAAGTTGTTGGCATGGGGGCATCCTACTGATGTTGAGGCATCCTACTGATGTCAGGCAAGGGCCTGCTGTTTTTGCCATAGGTGTGGGATGAAGTTGTTTGGATATTTTGTGCTGTCTTCTATCCTACCCGCTTGTTTTTCCCTGTCTCTGGACTTGACATAGACTGAAGTTGTCTCAGATGACCATTAAATGCCAAACAACCAACCAGCCGATTCCAAGTGACAGTCACTAATTCATTTGCCCTCTCTTGCCCAAGTTTGCCCTGAACACAGGGTATAATCGATTCCGCCAATTTTCGCTTCCTGCAGAGACTGTACATCATATCTGGCTTCCGCCGAGACTGTCCGCTAACTCTTGCTTCCTGCAGAGACTTCTGTACCTGATAAATGGCTTCCTGCAGAGACTGTCCGTGTGATTCTGCTTCCTGCCGAGGCTCTCGGCAGGAAGCAGAATCATGCGGACAGTCTCGGCAGGAAGCCATTCCTCGAGGACAGTAGTCTTGGCAGGAAGCAAGAGTTCGCGAACAGTCTCGGCAGAAGCCAGATATGATGTACAGTCTCTGCAGGAAGCGAAAATTGGCGGAATCAATTATACCCTGTGCTGAATGAAATTGGAAATGTTACCAAAACTTTAGCCTGACCTATTCTCAGGCTTCAGTAGAGGAAAATTGGCTTCCCTTTAATTTATTACTTGTTGGTATGTTTAGTTTCAACAACATTTTATTCATCAAATTAAAGTGAATGAGTGAACCCACCAACAACTAGGTCATAAAGAGGCGGGACCTCAGTTTAAAATCTCATCCAAAAGACCAGAGATGGTGGGGATAAATCTTGCCATATCTGGGTTGGTAGTTCAGTGCGTTATCCCCTACACTACCACTGCTCCACATCAAATTAAAGTACAAAATGCAAAGGAAAGGACCAGGATTTGATTGAAAGCTTGAGGCTTAAACCAGGGCTTCCGTTAACGGGCGTATGGCCGTATATTACGCCCAGGATTTGCTCCCGTACGTCGAGAAATGGGACCTCTGGCGTCTGGCATACGCCCAATAATTGTCACATACGGCCGTTTGATCCTGTCCCGACGTATGAAATATCGCCACTGTCTTTAAAATTCTAGCACGTGTCATAATTAATCGGATTAACGCAGGTGTCAGCCAGACGAAAAGACCGCCTACGGGCCAATGGAGATTGTCCGTATGGAGCACTGAACCAGGTAACATATATGTCGGACCGCCTACCTGTCAAAAACGATTATCAAAATAACGCCCACTCGTAGATTCAACCTCTTACGGCAGTCTGCAAAACAACTTATCAAATCACGTTGACGGAGCTTTTGGATGAAAAGTGTCCATCTATTTTTACGATCGCGAGAGTGTAACTGACCTGTATGTGTAAGGCGTATTCCGACTTCAAAAAGTTTGTGAATGTATCCATAACACCCGAAACCTGAAGCATATATTGACAAACTCTATCCGAAGTTTTTAAGAACATAACATTCATATTAACGCTTGCCCTTACAACGAAGGTCTTGTCATGATCCATACTGTCGTCAATGGAGTTTTTAGGAATACGAACCTCTTCCGCGAAAAGTGTTGATTCAAAGCGAAGATATACTGTTAATATTATTAGTCGCTATTTCCGACGTGTTATGGTTGTACGCTCTGGTACTATACATTGTTTTGATTAATGGTACTATTGAAATACGAATACTGAAACGTCCATTTCGCCGATTTCCTAGTTGTATCGCCATATCGTCATGCAACCCAGTGCGAAAATAATGCCTACAGTGTGCACAGAAATAGCGCATTCTGATCAAGGTCTACGGGATTATATATACGGTAGCGTTGATATACAATTACCTGCACGTTTATGGGTCAAGCACGTTTTCTCTTTGATGTAAAGATCAAAGACGCTGCGATTATATACGCGTGCCGTACGCAGTGTCATACCGTGAGACAGGTACCTCAGTACACATACCGATAACTAACATCGTATCAGCCAGCGCAACTAAGCAGTCAGACCGGTCTTTCTTGTTCGCATCTAACATGAATAATAATGAACATCGACCTAGCGACAACCGAGTTCTTCGGTGGAAGCGTGTCATTATACGTTCCGTAAGTCATCGTATTTCCGACGCGGCCCATTTTGCGGCAATGAAAGGGAATATTATGCAATAGCAGACAGTGCAACGGCGAGTCTTCAGAGGACTTGCGTATTGTTCACAAACAGGAATGACTCTGATTAGACTGCGTTCCGTAAGTCACCGTATTTCCGACGCGGCCCATTTGGCGGCAATGAAAGGGAATATTATGCAATAGCAGAAGGCGCAACGGCGAGTCTTCAGAGGACATGCGTTTTGTTCACAAACAAACAGGAATGACTCTGATTAGACTGCGCAAATGCTCAGGCTTCCTTTCGAAGAACAAAAAGTTCACTACAGTATGGGAGAGAGAGAGGGACACGTGTAAGGGGGAGGCGGGGGGGGGGGGGGGAGGTAATAATAACCATGCATAAGTCATTCCCAAAAACTTCAGACTTCCAAAAAATTCTCTCAATACGTCCAAATCTGACACCATGGAAGTCTGGACTTCCAAATTTTGAAAGTTAGTGGAAGCCCTGCTTAAACCATCTCCTGGTATATGTAGGTTCCAGATGCTTGTAGGGTTCACCCATACTTATACCACCCTTACCAGAAAACGCTAACTTTACCACGAAATATTACGCTATGAGCAAGGTCTACACTGATAAGGGTGGTATAAAATAGTTATACCATGGTTTGTCCACCTGTACGGGAGATAATCCACTAAGCTCGTGGATTATCTCCTCGTACAGGCGGACAAACCATGGTATAACTATTACTTAGTTTATACATCCATATGCAATCCAGAGTCACTTAAAGGTCTCCTGATTGCAAGTCCTGTGACAGGATTTCTGACAAGGCATGAGATGGGAGTATCTGTATGTTGGACACATTTCTGATATATTATCTATTGTAAAAAAACCCATTAGGATTGTCCTTACAACCTGCAGTTCTTTAGGACAGTCATAATAAGGGTTGCAAGGGTTGTGCCACATCATGCATTTAATACCGTTCCTTTATTATGACAGCCGCGACATGACAAAACCAACGTAGTGGTACAAGAAGACTGAGATCAGTCTGGGCATCTTCCCAGTCCGATCAAAAACTTTACTGTGTGCTGAAAAGGTAGCTAAGGGTCTAAGCTAGCTCCATGTGGCCAGTGAAGACTCTGGGCAGATGCCCAGACTGACCCGAGTCTTCACTGGGCGCACATACCACTTTGTTTGTTTTGTCATGTTGCGGCTCTTGTATTATACAATTTGAAAGATGTTTTAATGTGGCAACAAAGAATTGTATCGTCTGGGTTCCAATCAGATTACAGTCTGCGTCAGGTGAAATTGTAGCATAAGCGACTTCAGCATTTCATAATGCAGTCTATTCAATTCGGTGCTCCAGATAAGAGTTAGGTAAGATTTCCATAGGTCTCATTAAATACATGGACTTATGGTACGTATTGAGTAGTGACCCTTCTATAGAACCAACTTGCCAAGTTGGTTCTAATGAGATGGTTCTAATGAGGAGTCACGAAATATGTCTTTAATTTAATTATAAAGAATTAAGAAAAATTCTCAGAATTATCCTCAAAACACACCTTACCGTTGCCATTGAATTTGGACTAGTCCAATGAGCAATGAGCATTGTTAGATAGGTATTGTACCAAAACAAAGAAATGGATTGCAAGCAATGTAAACAGGATATGTATGGATTGACAATGTTTGAATGCCCATGGCAAGGTTAAATGTTACCAAAGTTCTTGGCTTACTGGATCAGTTACATTGTTTCTTGACACATCACTCTACAAACATTATACAGACTGTTTTGTTCTATAATTAACTTATCTAGTAAAACATCTAGAGTCGGTGTGCATAGAGTGTAGGTAGCCAACAGATTATAGACCAAATTCAAGTTATTGTGACCTACATTTGAAATACATGTAGAAGAATGGGAGAGGTCAAGATTTGAAGGAACTGAAAATGGGGATGGTTCAGGTGGAGATACAAAGTCAAAGCAGATGTCAAATAAGGGAGGGTTGTCTTCGTATTGCTCCATATTAAAAATCTTTATTTTGGTTGTGACCATGGGCATTTCTGATCTCGTGTCACAGCCTTATGTTTGATTAGAGTGAACAACCAGAGGACCAATAGTCACATAGCACTCACCTGAGAACTGGTCTTTTCTGTAAAAGTTTATAAAAAGGTACTGATTCTGTGAATACTGAGACTGTCATCATAATGTGCAGTTGCCCATATACGTACAGATTCCTTTTCTTTTGTTGACAGAAGACGGACAAGTGACCTCTGGCCAATGTCACTAAACGACTGTGACCTCTAGAATTCATATGGGGGGAAGTCAACTGATTTCCATATCACAAACCACAATAGCAATAGAAAAAAGGCTCTTTTTCAGCTTTTCCCATTCAAAAGCATAAGGGACGAAATTGGACCTTGCCAAAAATTGGTCAAGGTCAACCACAGGTCATCATTTGTCTAAACTTTGCAGTACTAGAGCCTCAGATGCTACATACCTAGTTGAAGATTTTTAAAGGTTTATACCATATATGGGCATGGAGGGCATCTTGGACCTGTGACCTAGACCAAATATATAAACTTCCTTTTTCCCTTTGCATTGGCCGAATAGTTTCAGAGGAGCAGTCCTTCAAAAAATGCTGACAGACAATGGATGGAGTGGCACATTCATTTGGGCAGACTAGGTATCTCTCTTATGCAGGCATCCTTCTTCAATTATCTGAATAGGTATGAGCTTCTGAAATTGTATAGTGCCATGATACTGCCATCACTGAGTCAAATACCACTCTCAGGGGATGTGGGAAACAAGAATTTCCCTCGAAAGCAGTCTTTATCGGAACTAACAAGAAAAAAAAAGAATTATAGAATCAAATGAGTTTAAAAGTACAACACAACCGAAATTGGGTACTTTAGTTACCCCATAATGACTATAGTAGTTTACCGGAAACAGTTACAAAAATGGCTGACAACAGTAACAGTCACCTGATAATTTAAAAACAGTTGATAAGCTAAATCGTTCAACCATTATGCTATTGGTTTCACCATCACTTAACTGTTTCCATACATAAAATGTGTAAGAGTGTCATCATGAAACAGAAATAGATAGCCGTCATGCTAGGCTTCCTTTATGATGTTTATTTTATGCGGTGATAGGTAAAAATCTGTTACTTCTCTCAGACTGTTGACAGTACATAGACAAGACAGGTCAATTTGAGGTGTGTTAAGTCACCCGGAGCGTTGCATAATTACTGCAGAACAGAACCTCGTTGTGTTCAATGTTCTCATGAATAAAGAAACTTTGACGTGTGCCCAATAATTTTATGTAAGTTGAGAAAATATTTGAATGGTTGTATGAGAAAAGACAATTAACTGAAACCACCTTATGAGCCGCGACACGACAAAATCAACAAAGCAGCATGTGCGCCCAGCGAAGACTCGGATCAGCCTGGGCTTCCCCTCAGTCTGATCAGAGTCTTCGCTGTCCGCATGGAGATAGCTTAGACTCTTAGCTACCCTTTAAGCGCCTAGCGAAGAGTCTGATCAGCCTGGGCGGATGGCCAGGCTGATTTGAGTCTGCGCTGTGCGCACAACCACTTTGTTGGTTTTCTGGTGTCGCGGCTCAATTATGATTCAGGTTTTTTTTTCGTTTGAATAGGAGTTATATTTGAGCCATGACACGACAAACCAACAAAGTGTTGTATGCGCCAAGCAAAGACTCAGATCAGCCTGGGCATCTGCCCAGTCTGATCAGAGTCTTTGCTGTGTGCTTTACTGGTAGCTTCAGGAAGTGTCTAAGCTTCCTCCATGCAGACAGCGAAGACTCAGACTGGGTGATGCCCAGGCTGATCTGAGTCTTTGCTGGGCACACATACCGCTTTGTTGGTTTTGTCATGTTGCTGCTCACTTGTATTTTTAGATGCAATAGTTTGTCAAGGTTTTGTACTTTTCTTTTGTAATGAAAGCATGAAAAAATCGTTCATTCTTTAAAACCAGGTGACTCAGTATTTAGTTTTTCCTCATACACTGTGGGTTATATAATATGGCAATGTAAGGTAAGCAAACAGAAATTATATCTAAAGTTTTCAGTACATGTGCGGGAAAAGAAGGAGCTGTTTCAACGACTTTATTTTTTTGGATAATAATTCATAAGGTTTTGTCTTTGTCAGAGATTCTTGCCACTAACCCTGATACAGTACCTAAGTATTCCCATTGGAAGTGCCACATTGATCTGAGCATGTGTCCCGATCATGGTATCAGTCTTGTGTGCAGACCTGAACCTTTTGATACAGCTGAGGCCAAGTGTTCAATTAAAATCAAGTGTGCTCATATTCTTTGTCGAAAATTTTTTGGCAAAAAAATAGCTGTGCTTTTGCATAATTTAACATCATGTTGTTAATAATGACATTGTTAGTTTTGAACAACTGGGCCCAGAATGTTTTCAAAATGGGTCTTCTGTTGCTGTCCAGGGGCGTAACTAGGGGCAATTTCATAATACGCACAACCATGTTTTATTCTCTACTTCTTGAAGGTAAAGCTAGTATTTCAGCCACTTTGGCAATTGGTATTGAAATCTTGTCTATTTTATAAATATTCAGAATGCAAATATGCAGGTGCATTTTGAAATTTTGTCAATTTTGACAAAATTTCAATACGCACTTTTGCGTATTTGGCGTATACGTAGCTACGCCCTTGCTGTCCCTCTTTGTAAGACTGGGTCAGTAGTGACTGTCAATACGTGTGTCTTTCTTTTTCAGTCACTTTGGCCATGGGCTGTAATTGTGCAGATGGGCTTTCCTGATAACTAACATCTGATTTACGCAGTCTCATTAAGAAATGAATGTTATTTTTTGAACGTTTACTGAAGTATAAACTACATCGGGTCACGAGCAAAGTAAGTGAACCCCGAAGGGGTTTACGTAAACTTTGCTCGTGACCCGATGTAGTTTATACTTCAGTAAACGTTCAAAAAATAACATTCATTCCTTATATTTATATTATTATACGATGCTTTTGATCAATAAAAAAATAAACAAAAATAAGAAATACATATATAAGAATCGTTTTAAAAACATTACCGGCCGAATTTTGCAATAGTTTGGAACAGCCGCATTGTCACTGCCTACCAGTAAATTCCAGCTCCTGTTGTAGATTGCACGTGCAAGTAGGCGTAGCGAGCTGTCACTCAATGTTTACTAGCCATTCAAGTACATGGCATGTTGTAGATTTCACGTGCTAGTTAGTGGGATGTGCTGTCACTCTGAAGCGCGTGACACAATGTAATTATTGACTTGTAAAAACATTGACTCCCGCATCACTTAATTGGGTTTACAGAGAGCTTTGCAGTGATAATGTAAATATTCTGAAACTACACTGTTTGCCTCTCTCCTTTGAATTCTCAATTTGTAATAGGCTGGAAAAAACATATTTTTGAAATTTTGCAGACATAAATTTTGTTGTCTGCTTTTTTGGCTTTGAGAGTTTCATTAATATATAGTGAAATTGAAATTGTCACAGCATAGATGCACTTGCCATTTCTCTGCTGTCTTGAATCATTTTATTTGTCTAAATTCTGTATATGCCATCTTTAACCATGTTTGATGAGCCATGTTTTAGAATATCTATATACACGTATATCATCTATCTGACTCTGTTGTTATTTTATGCCTATTAATATTCTAAGATGTATGGATAAGAGGCATTTTTATGTAAGGATAGGCCACAAAGAAGTAATTTCTCTTGTTTATGTTAACCCAGTATAATATGGGATTAATTACCATTGGAATATTTTGTCTGGTGCTCATTCGAAGCTTAGCCCTTAAAGCGCCAAAACCGAAAAATAGTTGAATTTGCAAACAGTGTAGATCCAGATGAGGTGGCTCATAATAAGCCCCCCTCATCTGTGTCTACACTGGTTGCCCTATAGTCTATGAATTCTCAATGGGATATAGCTTGGACAAAACATTTTTTGAAATTTCTGCAGACGTAAATTTTGTTGTCTGTTTTTTGGCGCATTAAGGGTTAGAAAGATTGTTATTGTGTGTTTTTTATTTGAACATAATGTCTGCATTGTTGATGATGATGCGTAAGCTGTTGTTGAGTTTTCTGGTTGTTCTGGCTCTCTGTTTTGTCAGAAGTATGAGGACTTTGGTCATGAATTATGGCATTTTTGTCCACCTATAAGAAAGAATTAGCATGTGACCTTGACTTACTCAGTTCATGATTCATTGACTTTTTCTAGATCACTTGAGTTCTCCTTTTGAGCTTTGTGTTTCAGTAAGGGTTAAGCTCTGTTTTTCATTAACTATATGGTAGGAAAGCTGAAAGCAACCTTCAGTATTTGACGTTGACCCATCTTACAGTTCACAGAAACTCAGTAACCATTGGGCTTAGAGTCACTACCTGGATATCACTTGCTTTCTATGAATTGATTGTCAGAGATCACTCATATCTAGAGAACTGATGCGGAAGCTGAAAGTATATTTCAGTGTTTGACCTTGACCTTTAAAGTATGGCCCAGTTCTTTTGTTAAATAAATATGTCATTGTCAGTAAACAGCTACAAACTGAGGTGAGACATATTGTATAATTCTGTATCTGTATCTGTAAAGTAGTACAGGATTCATATAGTCTGTGCTGTTTCAAGTTCACTTTCATGCCACTCTAAAGCCAATTTGGTTTTAAGATATTTTATCTTTCAACTGTAAAATTGTTCAGTGTTGAAATTTATCGTTAAATAGCAGGATGTCTGGTCATAGTCAAGTATGATTTCAGGTAAGCTGACAGGCCCAGGTCCAGTGGCTGTTTCCTGTTTGCTGAATACCGTAGGAGATGTTACATGTTCAGAAGCATTGTATGCAAAACACTGCAACCTCTTGCTGCAAACAATGTGAGTAGCTTTTGCACTGCAAAAGCTCCTCACATTTTTTTGCAACAAAAATATTAGCACACTTGATTTTATGTGTACTGAAAGACTTAACATATGACTTAGTTAAGCTATTAACCCATTCCATTCGGGATACCCTTTCTGGGCAAACAGTTTGGATCCAGATCAGGCCCCATGATTGTGGGGCCTGATCTGCGATCCAAACGTTTGTGGGGCCTGATCTGCGATCCAAACTGTTTGCTGCCTAGACATCATTTCTACAAGAGCTAGTTTGACCAATATTGTCAGAATTTTCTTGATTTTTTGATGCAGACGACAATTTCAGCAGACAGCAAAAAATACCCAGAATACAATGGGTTAAACAATGCTTTGAACAACTGGTCCGAGATGTCAGAATATTTGTTTTAAAAATGGTAGTTTGTGTGCAATTGAATGAAGTTTCTGAAAATTCATTGATTTGCTTCTTGCTTCGTAGTTGTTTTTCATTTAATTACTGTAGGTCATTAGTTGTGCATACTGACACAAAATATTTGATCACTTAAAGGTAGGTTCCTGTACTTTGGAATGCATCATAATTTTGATCATCTTTCATCCAAGTTGTTGGAAAGCACTTATAAGAAGGGAATGAATAAGCTTCACTTAAAGAGTAAATCAAAATATTATTAGAAAAGATGTTTTGCAAGGGATTTCCTAACTCTGCTTCGCACACCACTTAGTGCTATTTTTAGTTCGCGCCCAAAATAGATAACGTTAGCTGACGTCATGCTGCATTGCATTTTGGGATAGTTTTAACCCATCTGCCATGCCAGAACCTCTAGGAGAGCTCATGGCAAGAGAAAATGTACCTTTGGAGAAAGGCATCAGAAATCGCGCACTTATAGACATATAACACATCTATTTTTAGAACTGGAATTCCAACGAAGGAAAATAAACCAAAAGGGAAAACGACTATTTTCTTCAACATCTGACAATTTTCTCAGTAGCAACAGATTCAGAAAAATAAGAGAATTCAATTCTACCCAGAAAAAGGCGAAATTATTTTGTGAACATAATTGCTATCGCTAGTCCAGGAACCTACCTTTAAACTTATTACATGTACAGGGCTCAGCCTATAGGGCGATTTGGGAGAAATAGTCTGACTGACTTCTCCCTATCTTGAGCTGAGGGAGAAGTGAAAATGTATAAAACATATAGGGAAATCCAAAATTTGGGAGAAAACTTCTAAAATGTCACAAAACTTCTCCCTGTCTGAAAGCTCTTTGCTGACCCCTGATGTAAATACTGCTGTGATCCATAAAATTGCAAAAAAGTCTTAAAAAGTCTTGCTGACGCCCCAGGGATCTCCGGGTGTCTCAACACGTTTTGGCTGTCGAGTCCTCATCCTTGCTTCATCACGGTCTTTTCTTGATCTTAATTGTTGACCGTGATGACTCTCTGATGAGTTAGGGGACCTCCATACGAACCGAACTACCAACTAATTGTGTGCACCGCAGCGGAGGTTGAGGGTGAAGGTTTGGGCCCAGTAAAACCGGTTTAAACCCCCCAGTAGTTATTACTGACCGTCCCAAGGCGGTACTTTTGTTGCGGTTGCATTTGTTTTATGTTCGGTGCTGTTTAATTTATTGTGTTCTCAGTTTAATCCTTCTATCATAAAAATATAAAATAGGTAAAAATAATTGTTAAATGTTTTTCATATAATTTGCTTAGTCCGTTGTAACCCGTCCGTTGGTCTAAATTATGTAGTTCAATAAAGATAGCTGAGTTGCCATCTATTTGGGAAAGAGCTGCTGACTCGGTTTATCACTTGTAATTTATTGTTTGTTGGGATGTCTTTGTCAATCTTTCCCTTTGATGTTGGGGATAGGGTTTGGGATCTGATTCAGTCAGTTCCTGAAGTGTAGTTACTCTTTAAATTTTAAGAAGATCCATGTGGAATAGCAAACAGCACAGACCCTGCTCAGCAGTCTCCTTAGTCTTGGTCTTCTGCACAGTTTGCTGCAGCAGTTCTGTCCCATTTATTACAACCATTAGATGAACAGTCCTGGGTTCAAAACCCGCTGGAGGTGGAAAACTTTCCAACTTTTAACAGGGTTGCAATGCACACAGCCTTCCGTTATTACTCGCCCATCGTCCCAATATGACTGACATACTGTTAAAGAGGATGTAAAATTGCAAGTCATCCATCCGTCCATCTTACGATAAATGGCTACACTTTCAGGGGAAGCAACTGTGCCAGTATCATTTTTAGCTCGCCTGAATGAAGTTCAGGAAGAGCTATTGCACTACCCCCAGTGTTGGCGTTGGCCTCGGCGTCGGTGTTGGTGGCGTCGGCGGCATCAGCAAAATGATAAAGTTTTACGTTAAAGTTTTTTATGTGATGGGCAAGGCGCTGTCAGGCGAGCTATCCTGTCCCTGTGACAGGTCTTGTTACCTTCCCTCTAAATGAGGGTCGTCTCTTAAAAGAAAGAATTTGCTCCTTGAGGAGCAAATTCTTTTCTTTAAGAGTAGACCCAGTTTGTTTTGGAAGGCTTGGTCATCCAGGGATTCCCTGTTGTAAAAATGGCTGAAAAGCATTGCAGTGTACGCATAGACGTGTACTTATTTCAAGGTCAATTACAACAGATAAAGTGCATCAAAATAAGAGCAAAACATATGTCTGAAGATTTTCCATAAAAATTACAGAGTATTAGAAAAAGTAATATTGATTTCAAATTGTTGCTGTTTCTCACAGAGTAATTGGCTTGGGGACTACTTTCATATAAAAAGTAGGACAAAATTGTCTCATCAGGTGGACTTTTCTAATATCACTGTCAACACATTTGGAGTTGCTGTTTGGAACCCCCTGATTTGTCCATCTGTATACAAGCATATCTTGATTTCTATCACTGCTATGTGCCACGCCAATTCTAATTGGCCCTCAGGACTCGGACACTCCATCAGTGCATGCACCAAATCGCTGCAGGTCACCTCCTACAAAATTAGGTCACAGTGACCTGCTTTTGCAAATACTATGTTGAGTTTTCGAGCTCGACCCTGTGTCACAGCTTCTGGGTTAAATTTACCTTCTAAAGTTGAAATGTATCACTCAACTGTTGACATCATCTGGAAGCTAATGCCAACCAAAGGTAAAGATTGCCTACTTGAAAATTTGTAGAATATTTAGGGAATTATTCAAATCACAGTATTTTGCATTGAAGCTTTGTTACAGTTTGTTTTCTTAGGTGGTGGCACTGGTCGGGGTAAACATGAGCCCTGCTTACTAGCTCTAGCGTGAGATGAGTGAGTTTACTCAATATGTTAATATCTAAACAATAACAGGTGGGATTTAGGGGTTTTTCCTTTAGTGATAGTATCATGATAGTCAAAATTTGTCGTGATAGTTAGCCCTAGTCACATGACCAACACCATTCCATAATATGGTAAAAACCTTAGAAAATCTTCTTAAGAGCTAATGAGCTAGTTGCTTTGAAACTTTGTTTGAAGTATCTGGGACTCTAGTATTACAAAGATTATATAAATGATGACCTTTCTGGTTGACCTTGACCTATTTAATGGCAAGGTCAAATTTGGCCTTAGGTTTTTGAATGGAGAAAGCTGAAAAGTGCATTTTTCTGTTGCTATTGTCTGTTCTGTGATAGAGAAATGCAGTCAACTTAAACCCCTATGAATTTTAGAACTCAAGGTCATTTAGTGACCTTGGCCAAAGTCACTCGTCCGTCATCTTGTCAACATTTTCAGAGGACTTCTCCTCAAAAACTACTGGGCCAGTTTCAAGTGAATTTCATACTCAGCCATCGGGCAAAAGTGGAAAGAAAGTTTATGTATGTATTTGGTCCAGGTCACATGACCAAGATGACCTCCATGCCTAGATATGGTAAAAACTGTAAAATCTTCGTCTTTAGAACCCATGTGCTGATTGCTTTGAAACTTGGTATGTAGTATCTATCTGGGACTTCAGTACTCCAAACAGTATATATGTAATGACACTGGATTGACCTTGACCTATTTAATGGCAAGGTCAAATTCAGCCCCCCACCCCCACCCCACCCCCACCCCCAGGCTTTTGAATGGGAAAAGCTGAAAAAGTGCAATTTACTTTTGCTATTGTGCTCTGCAATATGGAAATGCATTCAACTTCAACTCCTATGAATTCAGGTCAAGGTCATTTAGTGACCATGTCCAAAGGTCACTAGTCCCTCTGTCAACATTTTTGAAGGACTTCTCCTCTGAAATTTCTGGGCCAATTTCAATTGAATTTCATATGCAGCCTTCAGGCAAAGGGGAAAAGAAAGTGTATTTTTGGTCCGGGTCACATGAACAAGATGGCCACTATGCTCATATATGGAAAACCTGTCTCATGATAGAATTTCATAAGACTGATTACGATATTTTGGGTCATTCTAAAGATGAAATAACACCATTTTGTAGCCAAATAAATATGGTAACTTCTTAGCATTAAGGTCAGGTGAGTAATTTAGTTCCATCCTGGCCCTCTTGTTTTATGTTTTCCAGATTTCAAAAAAAGTATTGTGCTATGTCATGGAAAACAGTATTTTTAATGATGTCATAGTACTTTTGTATGTATACTCCCTAATGTAAAAACCCATTTGTCGCTAGAAATAAACAGCTAAGTTGATGCGAAATGACATGATGCTAATGCATCATCTGGGAGAATTCTGCCATAATGTCCAGTTTAGACTCAGCTGTTAATTTATTTACTTGCTATATTTGCCCTAAATATTTGGACAATATCTCAGCAAACATTTTAGAACCAGATCAGACTGCTCCCAAAGTGCAGTCTGATCAGGGTCTTCAATTTTTGCCAGTTTTGTAAAAAAGATTCCCACCACCCTCAGATCACAACATATCGCTTTTTCCAAGCATTCAATATGGAACATATTACAGAAATGGTTGGGGTGTCCGAACTTCAGCCCTATCTGGGTGAATACGGTAAAAGGTGTTAGATTCAGGATTTTAAATGCTATATTAGGTCAAATGAAATACCACTCCCGCTGCTTTGGACTAAAAAAGACATTGGAAACGAACTGGAATTATTAGGCTTTTAAGATCTTATCTTCAATGTAAGATGACACGTCTTGTTGTATCCTATGTGCTTATTGAATCAACTGGTGTAGAAGTGTGTCGCAAGAGTCAATAAACATGGAATTAGTTAATTGCACGGAAAAGTAATACCGATCACTGCTATGAACCTTGATAGTGAGACAAATGTTTGTGCAGACGGTATAGACCAGAAGAAACAGTCGTATTTACCCTTTAAGCCCGAGTGACAAAATTAGCAAAATTTGCAAACAGCGTAGATCTTGATGAGGCGGCTCATCAAGAGCTGCCTCATTTAGATCTACATTGTTTGCCCTCTAGTCTTTGAATTCTCAATATGAAATGTCTTGGACAAGGCATTTTTCTAATTTTTGCAGATGTAAATTTTGTCGTCTGCTTTTTGGTGCTTAAGGTGGTGATTTGTGGTATACACAAAAATGTCAATAAAATGCTGAAAATACAACAGATCTTCCCAAAACTTAGCAGATGCCTTCTTTATGTTGTTTCTTACAGTTTAGAATACAAAAATGCAGGACATGTTGATGTTAATAAGGATTTATATAAGAAAAGATCAAAGGGTAATTTTGTGCGAATAAATCTAAAAAATGACCATCATTATTGAAAATGTAACTAGGTCTGAACATAAATTAATGTATTATGAAGAGCGTCCTAGCAATTATTCATTCCACTTTCTTTGCACATTATCAGGCTGCGTCGATAAAAACAGAAGCCTTTTCCTCAAATGTCTGACCATGTATATAAGTGCATGTATAGTGCTTGCATTCATTAATACAGGTAGGTCAGGTATACCTATATCATACTCACAGTATAAATATTACATTACAATGACCAAGACAGGTATATTATTGAAATCATTCAACCCTGAAAACAGACTCTGCTATGTATTTTTGAGACAAATATTTGGACACAGGCCACATCTTTTTTATCTGCGCAGGCTGATAACGTGCAAAGAAAATGGAAAAAATAATTGCTAGGACGCTCTTCATAATACATTAATCTATGTTCAGACCTGGTTACATTTTCAATAATGATGGTCATTTTTTAGATTTATTCGCACAAAATTACCCTTTGATCTTTTCTTCTATAAATCCTTTTTAACATCAACATGTCCAGCATTTTGGGATTCTGAATTGTGAGAAACAACATAAAGAAGGCATCTGCTAAGTTTTGGAAAGATCTGTTGTATTTTCAGCATTTAATGCAGATTTTTGTCTTTGCCCCAAATCAGTGAAAATCACCACCTTAAAGAGTTAAGAGTGGGCACTATTTGCCATCTTGACATAGTATAATCAATTTGATCAAACTTTAGAGTAGATACCGTAATTTGTCAAAGGGAATGGGTACACTTTCAGGGGAAGCAACTCTACCATTTTCATTTTTGCCTGCCTTCTCAATAGGGGTCAACTCTTAAAGGAAAGAATTTGCTCCTCTAGGAGCAAATCCTTTCCTTTTAGAGTAGACCCTCTTTTGAAAAGGTTTGTCCTCCAGGTAAGGAAACAGAAGTCACAAAAGTTGTTCCCCTTTGTAAAAATGGCAGAAAAACATGAAGGTGCATTCATACACCCAAAGGGGTTCCAATAGTTAGGGTGATTATGGTAAGGATACTGACGCTTTGAAAGTTGTAGAACAAAGATGACATGATTTTATGTGACATTGAGCTTGTTTTCATTTAGAGCTATTTATTGGCATTAGCCTTATTTAAGACTTCTTCATATCTCTTCTCCACATTGTGAGTTAATGGTAGGTTAAAAGGCTTTGGAAATTCAGAAAATTATTCAGTGTGATTCTGAAATTCATCAGCTGGAATTGTGTATTTGTGGAATGGTTGCTGAAAACAAAAGGTATGTTTGGGCTGTTGTATACAGATTGTATAGTTGTATGCAATACCCTTCTGGGCTCATTTGCTTCTGAATAAGAAACATGTTCTTGGATATTTAGCAAGAATTTCCAGAGGTTTGACAGAGTGAGTGAGCGAACTCGGGTTTAACGTCCCACCAACAACTAGGTCATATGGAGAGGGGACCTTGGTTTAAAATCTCATCCCAAAGTCCCGAGAAGTGATGAATCAATCTTGTGAGCCCTGGAGTGGCAGTCCACTTCACTACTGCTGCTGCTATTTGACAGAGTGTTTGGTATTGAGTTTTTGTTGAGAGTAGCTAGGTTTGTCCAAGTTAGCTCCTGAACATAGAAAAGTCTGTTATGTACGAAATTGAAAACTCTATTGATGGTGGTAATGCTGTTTTAACAGTACAAAGAGTTGTTCATTGAAGTTTTATTGATGTCAGTAAGGCCATCTACAACACCACTAGTCACCACCCATGAGACATGCGATGTTTGGGCAACATTGACCCAGTGTTGATGCATCAGCACTGGGTGGATATTGTACAAGGGGATTGAAGTTGTACCACTGGATATTGGGAAGGATTTATCTAACTGTAATGCAGACCTATGAAGGTCGTTTTTAGTGCCAAGCCTAAGTGTCTTATTAGAATCTTATATTTAGACCAGTCACCTGATGGTCTTCATTAGAGTCTATTCAGAGCATCAGACCTTAGCCTAGGCTAATAAATTGATCAAGATGTAGATTATTTTTATACTCCAAATAAAGATCTTAAGAGTAAATGGTTAAAACTCCATAATAAGAAACAGTCCTTAGTCTGTTAGGTGTACAATATGCATCTCTTTTTGTGCCAGTTTGACCATAAGAACAAAGCCCGGTGGTGTCACTCTTTATTTTTTTCTTAAACCATGCATGTTCTAAAAAATGTGGTAAGGGGTACTTTTTCATGCCAAAACGCGGACCGTGTTTTCATGAGAAAGGGGGTATTTTAAAATCTGTCTCCGCATTTTGCATTAAAAAGGGTCTTTTTTAATTTAATTGTCTATCCGCGTTTAGGGGTACCCAATGCGAATAATCTCCGCGTTTTTGGTATTCCGTCTTTCTAATGGAAACCATTCTGCAACCATTCTGGCCAAACCAGTCAGATTTTCATAAAACAGTTTTCTATTAAAAGGGGGTTAATAAGGCAACAATATGTCTTTGTTTTTGCGATAAAAAAGGGGGGGGGGGGGTAGTAAGTAGTAAGGCAAAAGTATGTCCTTGCTTTTGCGATAAAAGGGGGATGATTTAACAGCAGTATGTCCTTGTTTTTGCTGTAATAGGGGATGAATGACTCCCTGGTACGTGTCCTCATTTTTTTCGATAAAAGAGGGGGGCGGGGGGGGGGGGGGGGGGGGGGGGGGGGGTAAAAAAGCAGCAGTGTTTGTGACAAAAAAGAGTTCTTGCATTGATAAAGTCAATAAATATTTCAGTAAGTACATGTTTTTCTCAAATTCCATTTTCGCAAAATGTTTTGCTAATATGTCCCAATTTGCATTAGTTTGCCTTATCAAGGCGCAAGCAGTATTTTTCAAGTCGAGACCATTTTAGAACTTGTCTCATGTCTGTAAGTTTGTATGTTTTTTTTTTCTGTAACAAGTAATCAATCACCTGATTTTGGCTAACACCTCAGTTGCATTGCTTTTGAAAGCATCAGTTTATCAGTGCCAAAGTTGGAGGATATTGGTTGTTTTTAAGGTGTGTGGCTACACCTCTATTGTTTTTCGCAATTTTTACAAAGGGAAACAACTTTTGTGTTATCCTATTTGCTTCCCTGGACAGCAAAACGCTTTTAAAAGGGGTCTACTCTTAAAGGAAAGACATGGCTCCTAAAGGAGCCAGTTCTTTCCTCTAAGAGTTGACCTTCATTGATAAAGGAGGCAAAATTGAAAAATGACAGAGTTGCCTGAAAGTGTATCCATTCACCTTAAAATGTTAAAAGTACATCAGTAGATAACACTAATGGAATTCCTAATAAAGAAGGGTACTTTAAGAGATAGTCATGTCCTTCAGCATCCTATTTTATCAAGTTTTCACCATCATCAACTTTGTGCAGTTCGGTTGTCATGGCAACGATTTACAGAACATTTTGCATTTGAAGCCATAAACATTCTGAATCCAGTTTGTTTTCTTTAGTTTTAAAAGTGTTCATAAAAAGTCTGATTGTATTGTATTACTGTACTTATTCAGTAGTAGCCTTTTCTGTCTTTGAATTCAGATAAGTAAGAGTTTAAACTGTTGGATGAATGGCATACATCGCATGACCTTGACCTAATATATGCAGAGTCAACGAGGAGAAAGAGCAGGTACATTGTAAAACTTTGGACCTTTATCTAACATCTTGGACCATTATCTAACAGTCGACAAAATCAGCTTATCCAGTAGTAAGCAAAGCCTTGGAATCTTTAACCTCAAGTTTCTAAGTTGGTGACCTGGGGCCTGTTTCACAAAAATTTACCGTACGATGAATCGTGCGATAATCGTACGTTTGGTCGTACGAGAATCGCACGATTCTCGCACGATCGTTTCATAAAAACATCGTACGACAGATAGTACGATTCTCGTAGGATTTTAGTTATACGATGAATCGCAGACGTGATGTGTATTAGCTTTGACAGATGTGTATTGGGTTTTATAAACACAAAAAGTAGCGATTTGTAATACAACGCAATCATGTCAAAGAAAAAGGTCAACAGGACCTCCAATGAGGTTAAAGCCCTTCTCACAGAAGTAAGGAAGATTGATGGATGGATGCCTTGCGATTTTACGTCCGTTTCAACAGCATTTCAGTCGTATCAGGACGGTGGAAGGGTGATAATGAAAGGTTATGTGCAATGGAACCCTGTTTACGATTGAAACGATTTCCGCCTCCGGAAACGACCTCAGGACCGCTTGATCAGCAGGCCAGCGCTTAAACCACTGAGCTACCGGTGGCTTCTAAGTAAACATGGACGACTCCTAACCAAAGACACGAAGGATCGCACCTGAGAAGTTTTCAGTCCAAGGTTTAAAGTTTTTTATCCTTCGTTGCAGATCTTCAAAACCAAGATAAGTAGTAAAGGGTGTCACTACATATTGACACCCTTTACTTCTAAGATATGAAAACAAAATTCCTATATAAATTCATTTTACAAAAGTGGGGATTGGAGATCCAAAACCTAGGACTGAACCTCTAAAAACAAGGCTGAAACTCAGGGTTTTGAAATTCATTGTGCATTGGCTTGCCATGCCCTTCCTCGATTTTCGAAATACAGTTTTGAGAAAGAAGTTCCGAGGAATTAAACTCGGGTCTTTTTATTTTGCCAAATGCTGTCTGTGATTGTATCAGCTCTTTCAGACTTGCACTGCAGAACCTTGTGGTCAGCGCAATAATTCGCTTGTATAGTATAGCAAGCAAAATTTCGCATTCTCAATTTTAGGTGTTAAGTTTTCAATCCTTTGTTTTAACTTCAAAACTAATTTTTGAAAATTCAAATTTTCTATAATCGTTTTTACAAATCCGGGTATTGAAGTCAGATTTAAAACCTATGACTGAACTGAAACCAAGGTTTGCAGCTCAACTTAGGGTAAAATTTCTTAAACCTAGTTTAAAGATTTATTGTGCATTTGGCGTGCCATACCGTTGAACACAAACATGCAGTCTCCTCAGATCAGAGATCACCTAATTAGGGGTTCAAACAGTCCTAAAACCTCCCATTTTCTTGTAAGATAATTTCTCTCTATAAGAACAAATGCTGCCGCCATGATTTTGAGAATAGTCTCTAATACATTGCAGGTAAATTATCCCGCAAGAATCGCACGACAATCGTACGATAATCGTACAGGAAAAACTTCACTCAAAATCACCCTTAGGTGATTTATCATAAATTTGGAATTTTGTTAATTGGCTGATTTGCTCAAAATTTGGTATATGCTTTTCAGAAAGACAGTAGATAAATGTAATCTATTCAAAAGTTGAGTATGAGTATGTTGTGCGATGAAAGAGGAGAAAAAGTGAAATTTACGACTGCCCTTTAGGTATCGTAGATTTGATCGTAAATTGAGTTCTACGAGGACTATAGTGAAACCGAGATTTTTTTCATGAAAGCGATTTTTGGTCGTAAGATTCTCGTACGATCATCTTACGACGAATTTTAATCGTACGATTCGTTGTGAACCAGGCCCCTGGACCTCAAGTTAATGGTGGTTCTGAATAAAACCTTGGACTTTTTTGAAGGCAAACATCACTCGGCCTTGGAATGAATGGATCATGTGTCCATCATTACATTGTCAACCAGGTCCTTCCATGCGGTGCTGAGGTCATATGACGCTGCTAGTATAGTGACATCATTTCCTCTTCCTGAACTGTAGGATGGGTGAGCTAAAAAATGAACATCTTTCTTTTGATCTTGTGAAAGTTGCTGAAACATAGTAGGTTAACAGTAATAGTGATAAAAATTTGACACCATCCATTAGGAGGTCAGTAGGATTTTACAGTTGCATCATTACAAAGTTGCAAACATCATGATGAGAGTGTTGATTTATTGTAGTACGGTAATTATCATAAATATCAGGGTAGGAGTGCTCAAGCAAACAGTGTAGACCATGATCAGACTGCTCCTTTGGAGCAGTCAGATCTTGGTCCACACTGTTTGCTAAAAGTCTTATAAATCCATCCTCATGGCCCTGACTGGACAAATAGAGCTCTGTGGGCTCTAGGATAGAAAGTCCATTGCAGACATTGTTAAGGTGTTCGAGTATTTGGCATGGCTAGGGTAGTTTGTCTTCAGACATGACAGAAAATTAATTAAAACAATTATAGTACAAGATAGTTTGAAAAATGACTTCTAAATTTGGTGATGTGCACTTTTAGTATACAATTTTAGAAGCTGAGAAAAAAGCATTTAGTTTGGAGCTTGAATTTTTAGCTCACCTGAGCCAGAGCCTCTGGGGTAGCTTATAGTATAGGCAGGCTTCTTTGTCCGTCGTCTTCTATCGTATGTCGCCTTCCATCGTCAACTATTTCAAACAACTTCTCCTCTGAAACCACAGGGCCTCTTGTAACTAAATTTCATATATTGCCTCCAGTGTGTGTTGGAACGGAATATTGTTGAAAAGATCTGGGTCACATGACCAACATGGCCTCCATGCCGTCCATGCCCATATATAGTTAAAACCTTTAAAATGGACTTGAAACTTGGTATGTAGCGTTGGGTAAATGAGTACTAAAAAGATTGTTCAAATGTATTTGAAATGATAACCTTTAGTTCAGACTTGGTGAGGCAATTCCTGGAAACTTCAGAAAATGCTCAAGTTAATTTTTATCTGTTCAAAGGTCTAAAATTTTGACTGCAAGATTCTAAGGGAGCAGATATATATTTGGGAGCAAAACTGCTTTCTTGCAATGAAAAACGAAAAAGCCAAGTCATTGACGGATTTTTATTGCAAGACATTGTCAATGTTCCTCATTGTAATCAGTAATATGGAACGCATATTGAATAAGATAATTGTTCGAACCAACGATTTTCTAGTTCAAGTGCAGTATAATCTTAAAATCTGCACACGATGATTAGATATGTTTGTTCACCTTGCCAAAATTTGACATGTTGTAATAATGTGTGAAATTTGAATTGCTATAAAATACTTAACTTGGCATTTAAATACATGTGCCGAATGTAAAACAAAAGTCTATACGACAGGAATAGAATTAATGAAAGTTCGTTGGACATGGATAAAATTAATAAAAGTTTATCAGACATGGATGAAATTAACTAAAGGTTTGAGTATATGAATTTTAACATAGTGCCCACACAGGGTATAATCGATTCCGCTAATTTTCGCTTCCTGCACAGACTGTACGTCATATTTGGCTTCTGCCGAGACTGTCCACGATCTCTTGCTTCCTGCCGAGTCTTCTGTACATGATAAATGGCTTCCTGCAGAGACTGTCCGTATGATTCTGCTTCCTGCTGAGGCTCTCGGCAGGAAGCGGAGTCACACGGACAGTCTCGGCAGGAAGCCATTTTTCAAGGACAGTCAGTCCCTGCAGTAAGCAAGAGTTTGCGGACAGTCTCGGCCGAAGCCAAATATGATGGACAGTCTCTGCAGGAAGCGAAAATTGGCAGACTGGTTGTCGAGCCCGCTTGCGGAGAGCGAGACATAGTTGTTACAATGTCAGTTCGGTGTATGTCCGTGCGTGCGTTAGTGCGTGCGTTAGTGCGTGCGTGCGTGCGTGCGTCCGTCCGGATTTGTCCGGGCCATAACTTCTACATTTATGGATGAATTTCAAAATAATTTGGCACAATTGTTCTCCTTGATGAGTAGAAGTGCCTTTTGAAACATTTGTTCAGGTAGGTCCAAGGTCAAGGTCACACTTGAAGGTCAAATGATAAAATGGTCATAAATTGAGCTTGTCCGGGCCATTACTTCTACATTTATGGATGGATTTCAAAATAATTTGGCACAATTGTTCTCCTTGATGAGTAGAAGTGTTTTTTGAAACATTTGTTCAGGTAGGTCCAAGGTCAAGGTCACACTTGAAGGTCAAATGATAAAATGGCAATAAATTGAGCTTGTCCGAGCCATAACTTCTACATTAATGGATGGATTTCAAAATAATTTGGCACAATTGTTCTCCTTGATGAGTAGAAGTGCCTTTTGAAATATTTGTTCAGGTAGGTCCAAGGTCACACTTGAAGGTCAAATTATAAAATGGCCATAAATTGAGCTTGTCCGAGCCATTACTTCTACATTTATGGATGGATTTCAAAATAATTTGGCACAATTGTTTTCCTTGATGTTTAAAAGTGCCATTTGGAAAATTTATTCAGGTAGGTCCAAGGTCAAGGTCACACTTGAAGGTCAAATGATAAAATGGCCATAATTTGAGCGTATCTGAGCCATAACTTCAAATTTACAAATGGATTTCAAAATAATTTAACACAATTGTTCTCCTTTATGAGAAGAAGTGCCTTTTGAAACATTTGTTCTAGTAGGTCCAAAGTCAAGGTCACACTTGAAGGTCAAATGATTAAATGGTCATAAATTGAGCTTGTCCGAGCCATTACTTCTACATTTACGGATGGATTTCAAAATAATTTGGCACAATTGTTCTTCTTGATGAGTGGAAGTGTCAAGTGACATATGTGTTTGGGTAGGTCCAAGGTCAAGGTCACACTTGAAGGTCAGATATTGTAGCTGTCATAAATTGAGCTTGCCTGGGTCATCACTTCTACTTATTTTCCTTTGTGAAAATTTGGAGGAAAAAAAGAAGAAAATGCTGGCTAAGCATGATGTTTTTTGGCTTCTTTCTAGATTGAAGCAGTTACTTAGTCTTGACATACTTATAGGTCACTAAAGCAAACAGCGGGCTCGACCAGTTGTCCCTGGACAACCTTCTAGTTTATAACTTGTGGCCCAGGGTTCAGTTGTTCAAAGCATGTTAGCTCAACAAACTTGTAAGTCAAGGATTCATGAATCTTCTGGTACATAACAAACAAATGTGCTTATATTTTTTGCCGTAAAAATGTGAAAAGCTTTTGCAGGGCAAAAGCTACTCACACTTTTTCGGCAGAAAAATTTAATGGCAGTGATTTAGCATTTGAAAATGTAATGTCATGTTAACTAACGAGGTCGGTAGCTTAGAACAATTGGGCTTAGTTGTCTTTTATATGCTTTAAACATTTTCTTGGATAATTTGACCCGCATTTCATTTGTCTCTCGGTATAGAATGTAGAAGATAGGATATTCACTCAGCTCTTTCCATTATTTAGAGCAGTTTAGCTATATGATGTAGCAAAATGTTCTTAAATGGCATTTTTGTGACAGTGTATGATGTTTTATTCTGTTTCCTGATGAGGCTAATGCATTTCAGTAATAACTGTAGCACAGCCCAGAAAAAGTGACAGCTACTGAGGATGAAAATCTATACTAATACCACAAAAACATATTTTGAAAACTTGAAATTTTCATTATCAAGAAACCGTAACATGCAAAAATAAGGCTTACTGTATGGGAGGAGCAAAGGCCTTGACTAGCCTGCTTTTAAGTGCAGTCTGGTCAGAGCATTTGCTTTTGGCTCACAGGAGGAATCTACAGACTCAAAATGAAGGCTTCAGATAGGCTATACAGATTATCTTCCATTCTAATGCACAAAACGAGTGTAAGGCAACGTTCAAATGGTGACAGCTGGTTTTAGGTTGGAGAAAATGTTTGTTTTAAGTGCAATGTGAGTACACTTTGAAAGATGAAAATGTGAAGAAGTACATTAGAATGGGGATAACTGTACAGAAAATTGTCATTGGGGAGGTAAATCGTTGGTTTTATGGTCACAAATTGCATTTTACAGCTCTGCTGTTGCTTCACCATAAAAAACAAAATTCGGGACTATAAATCCAATGATATACCTTCCCAAATGCTAATTTTGAGTACAGTTATCCTGTAATTCAGATATGGTTCCCTTTGGCTTGATGGGAGTTCTGAGAATGCATAAGCAAACTGTATACCGTAATGACCTTAACTTTCAGACACATGAAAAATGGACAGTTTATATTGTTTGAAAATTCTTAGAAAGTGGATTTTAAACGTTAATGCGTCCAAATGATGCTTATTGAATTGCAAACGTCGTAGAACTTGATCAAACTGCTCCTTAAGAAGCAGTTTGATCTGGGTCTACAATGTTTGCTCAGACCTGTCTGTCCGAATATTTAGGGTCGTTATGCTACTCACACCATACAGGCTTTATCTTGAACCAATCAGTGATTTTTGCCAAACTTGCATCGATATATCATCGGGATAAGCTTTAAAGCTGATTAGATTTTGGTATCCTATATCTCATTTTCAAGGTCACAGGAGGCCATAGATAGGTTAGATTTTCACTTAAAGTATGGTATTTCTTGAACAAGTGGCTGAATTTCAACTAAAGTAGCATGGATATGTCATTAGGACAATCCAAAGATTTGATCCAGTTTTTGTGACATTGACCCCATCTTCAAGGTCAGCAGATTTGACCCCCATTTTCAAGGTCAGCAGGCTTGACCCCATTTTCAAGGTCAACAGACATAGCCCATTTTTAATGTCACAGTCTTTTATGCACAGTATCTATTGAACCAGTGGATGTATTAGGGATTAATCATTGGGACTAGTTCAAGAACTGATTAGATTTTAATGATCTTGACCCTATTTTCAAGACCACTGTGAACTTTGAATGTTAAATATCTGTTTTGAACATACAAGTTTTGAGAAATTTTGACAAAACTTGGTAGATTGTACTATATAATTTGGTGGTTAGATTTTGATGACAGGGACATCATTTTCAAGGTCAATATGCCATGGCATGTTTTAGGATAATGACACATAATGGGAGGTTAGAGTGGGGTAGAGGTAGGAGGTAGGTAGGGTTGGGTTGGGGGGAGGGGGGTGACATGAATGCACTGGTAGGGGGACATTTGTTTTCATCTGAAAGCATTTCTGGTTCTAGCTGCAGGTATGGTTCTCAGAGTAATGAGTGCCATATCAAACAATGTAGGCCCAGGTCAAACTGATCCATAGGACCGGTCTATTCAGGATATGACCTATTTGTACCTCTCCCAGCACGTGTGACACATTTCTGGATGGCAAAATCAGCCTGTTCCAATTGGACATTAAAACTTTGACCATACGCTGAGTTTATATATTCGAGGCTGACAAACTACTTGGGGGTCATCTCAAATTTAAAAGAATCCTAGTCACAATTGATGCATAATATAGCGGAAAGACAGATCAGCCTGCGCCTTCGTGCAAGCCTGTAATGAATGCCACGCCGGTGTATAGGGATGTCCAAGGTGATCCTTAAATCACAACGTGAGAAGAAATGGACGGATGGCTATGAAATTTGCCGATACTAATTGCCATCATGTGTTGCAGTTTTTTACGTCCTTTAGAACAGTATTTTCGTATCAGGACGATGGGACATTGATAGTGAAAATCTGGGTGCAATGTAGCCCCATTTACAGTCGGAAAGATTTCGCTTCTCGCGCATCTCTAACCCGGGTCCGTTAGATCGGCAGGCAAGCGCTGAACCTACTGATGTGGATCATCGTACAGTGATGTAATGATACACATGTCATTTGGGCGTATTGTTTGTGGGCTGATGGATTTCCATTCTATCGTCATAGCATGTTATATTATGGTCTAGTCATGTCGTTTCGCTGCCTGTTATTATTGATTCAAGAGTATCAGGTACGGACTACGACTGAGGGAGTTTGTCAGTAAGTAAGAAACCTGTCGTCTTCAAACGCAAGCCAAGCGCTCTGGGCAAACGATCCTTGTTATCTCATAAGTTTGCACTAGCATGGACTGGATGGTGGTGGTGGTTGGCGTTTGGGTTTTACAGCTCTTTTAGATAGTATTCCAGTCTCTTCGAGCTGCTTCCAGAGAGAGCAAGAAAGAAAAGGTATAGATAGGATAGATGAGACTAGAATAATCCAAACAAACCCCATCCCGCACCTGCTTCAGGCCGACCGGCCCTTGCCCTACTATTAGCCAAATTAGAAGAACGCCACGGCATTGAATGTTCAGCAGCACCATCGCCCAAACCGACCACCCCTAACATGGAATGGAAAAATCACGCAACATAAATCAGGGGCGACTAACTTAATTTGTCATGGTTGAAATATAGGCTGACAGCCGATAATACCAACCAACAGTGGACCTATCCGGTACTGTGCAAAGTAACTGTACTAAGTCGACCGATAATTCGGTCGAAAGCTATACCAGTCACGATAACTGATACTATTGTAAATGGGCGTCGACCGGGCTGGTATTGGTGTCGATTGTCCCAGTGGACAACCACTTTTGCATGTGCGGTAACTGATTGGCTAGGTCGAAAACCAGGTTGGGAAACTGGTATTACCCTCGAGATTAATTGATTTTCCTCATTTTTGTTTTCTTTTCTCTCGACCACATTCCTCTCTCTCTCTCTCTCTCTCTCTCTCTCTCTCTCTCTACCTATTCAACCATAACCCAACCTACCATCCAACCATCCATTTATCCATCATTTTATCTCTCTTTCCATTCCTCCTCCATGTTACCTACCTCCCTAATCTGGCCCAGCGGATATGTATCGTCAATATGACGTCGTGATGACTTCGGTGCGACGTCATTTCGTAGAACCGACGTCAATACAACGTCATGTGCCTGCTGGTGTCTATCTGTCTTTCAAGGAGCTCCGGTAGATTAGTAGCTTAAGCAGTGGCCCGCTGATCTAGCGATCCTGAGTTCGAGCCCCGCTGTTGGCGGGAATCTTTTCAATCGTAAACGGAGTTCCATGGACATAGCCTTTCATTATCATCCACCCATTGTCCTGATATGACTAAAATACTGTTAGAAAGGACGTAAAATTATCCATCCATCCAGCCACCCATCCATCCATCTACATGTATTTATTTATATATCTACCTATTGATCGATCGATTGGCCTAGCCATCCATCCATCTGTGCAGAAGTGCAGGCTTATTATCGTCTTCGCTGTTCGCACGAGCTTTAAAACGTTTTCTCATAACATGTGCCAAGTATCAAGCTGTAGGCAAACCTGTCTTATGAATTTATTCACTCCCAACGGGCACATGACGTCAGAATTACATCATATTGACGTCGATGCGACGTCACCATGTCGCATCGACGTCAGTACGACGTCATTTCAACGTCATGTGCCTGCTGGGCTGTCATGCTTTTTGTGACTTCCTGTTTTATTCTCGGCAAAACGTTGCCCTTTCAAACTGAAACAATGCTTTGAGGAAAAAATTCGAACCTCCTGAGGTAGCTTTTTCCCTTTATGGTTTGATTGATTGATTGATTTATTGCTTAACGTCCACGGTAAACATCTAAGGTCATGTCGCGACGGCCAGTTAACCTAACCACACTATTCCTGGGCAGGCTTAGACCTCCTAAGCGGTTAACCAGTACTAAGTGCACATACTTTCGCCAGTAACTGACAACTGCTCTTCTTAAACCAGCGGAAGGAGAAACGAAAGTATGTGGCCAGACCGGGTTTCGAACCCAGGACCTCTGACTTATGAGTCAGGTGCCCTACCGATTGCGCTACGCGGCCCGGCTCCCTTATGGTTTGACCCTTAAGTAAAAAGCGAGGCAAAAGATACAAATGGCAGACTTGCTTCCCCTGAAAGTGTACCCGTGCATGCAGGCAGTCAGGTCAGAGTCTTTGCTGTTCGCACATTATGCTCGGATCTTCAGGAATCTTACAAGCACAAGTTGAAGTTTTTTTTGTTTTTTTTTGTTGTTGGTGATGTTTTTTTTTTTGTTTTGTTTTTTTTTACCATTAGGCCGATCTGGGTCTTCTGTCTTTATTTAATCAGACTATTCGTACTGTATAAAAATGGAGCCTCAGTATGTTAAGCGCTGGCCTGCTGATCTAGCGGTCTGGGGTTCTAGCCCCACCGGAGGCGGAGATCATTTTAATCATAGACTGGCTACATCGCTTTCATTATCACCCACCCAGCGTCCTGATATGGACGTTAATTCGCAAGTCATCCATCCATCCATTCTGTCTGAACATATTGGTGTCTTATAAATAATGCATAAGGCTACAGACAGGCAGACGGCCTCTCAGGGTAGGTAGGGTAGGATAGGGTAGGGTAGGTAAGTAAGTAGGTAGGTGAACGGAGAGACAGACATACAGACATTCAGAGGGTAGGGACGTAGGCAGGTAAGAATGTTGGGTAGGTAGGTGACTAGATGGATGGATGGATGGATGGATCTTTTAGATGAACTGAGCGCTGATTCAAATTAGATGACTTAATTTTGTACTAATATATGGCTGAACAATAAAATACCAAAACAACAGGTTTATTTGTATTGCGAGAAAGACGTGTTTACTTTCGATTTCGATCGTGTGTCTATAACGTGTACGATGAGCAGACACTGGATTCTAATGTCGGCAAAAGCGTAGCTACCTGTATGCAAATACGCAGGTGCGTATTAAATTTTTGTCACACTGACAAAATTCCAACACGCTCAGTGTGATTAACGCTAGTGCGCCCTTGCTCGGTACAAAAACATGTATTTATGTATTTTGCCCTTGTTAAGACATGCACATAAGTGCAGTCTGATCACGATACTCGCTGTTCCTTATATATTGAACAGAGCTGTATGCATTTAGGATTTTTGGCTGGATAATCTACACGGCTGGTTTGAGAAGTAAGTGTTGGAAGCCTTTTCTGAAGGAACCAAGCGGGCAAGTGTCGAATCAACGTTGATGCAATGTCGACATAACTACAACGTTTGAACCGTTGTATAAACTCTGCAAACAAGGTTAAGGTACATGTAAAATGTTAGGAAACTGAAACTCACGCAGAAAAAAACAACGTCGCATAAACGTCGAGGCAGATTTAGCGACTTCATTTCAAAACGAGTGCAGACTGTCTGGTATGCATTGCTACAAAGGAAGTCGTCGAATCAATGTCCTTGCAACGTCATCAACGCAACGTCCATTCGCCATTTCAGTGTTTTGTCACTCTCAAGAATATACTAAGTATACGTTAACAAAGGGTGCGTTTGGGGCTCTGCCAATGCCAGCATAGATATGTCAATGCCGTTCAGAGTTTCAACATTGGCACCACTGATTCTACCGTCGGTACCAAAGGTACCAATATTGCCGACCATTGGCTGCCCGTACTGCAGACAACAAAGGGCGTGGGTAACATTACAAACGCCGGAAAATTGCGTCATTCAATATGGCGATTTAGTGAATCCATCATAAACGCTCGAGTTGTGACAGGAGAATAATTGTTCCCGACAGTGATGAAAGCAAATTAGAAAAACTAAAATTTTCTAATTACAGAGAAAAATGGCTCTGCAATAGTGTCAGTGGCGCCATTGGCTCTACCAATAGTTGGCTGCCAAAGGTCACCTGTTCAGGGTTTACAGTTACCAATGGCACCATTGGCAAATCGCCAATGACACCACTGGCAGAACCCTGAATGTACCCAAAGTTCATCACTTAGCTTAACCAAGGATCAGGTAACTTTAAAACAGCGTGTCGCTGGCGTATCAACTTTGATAAGCTTCAAACGTTTTGTATAGCAAATTATTTGCAGCGTGCACAGAACCTATCAAATGCTATATTGCCACGGCGTTTTCAGCTGTTGGGAACGAGCCGTAATGCCGAATCAATTATGTGGACTAAATGCACATGCCCTGGCCAGACTGCACATGTATACATGTACACCGGGAAAGGCTGGGGTAGTACATTTGCTTTTGTTAGCCCATTACATTGTGGGTAAGCCCGCCCCAGCCCCCCCCCCCCCCCCCCCCCCCCCCCCCCCCCCCCCCCCCCCCCCCCCGCTCCCAAGTCTCCCCAATCCCCTTTTTCTTTGAAAGTCTGTTACATGGATTTGGATGACTCCATTTCTGTGTTGTAGGGGTTTCTGGTGCATGTTTCCACTTTTATTGTATTTTGTATAAATATTCCGTTCATCCTGACCAGACGCCGCATAATGCGGCGTCTGATCTGGGTCTACACTGTTCGCATATGTCGCCAAAACGGGTTACCAGTCTAAAAAGAGTTAATTACTCTACATATTATGACAACTTGTAATCATCCAAAATTTTGATTGATATTTAATTTACTGGCAGGCCTTGATCGGATCATAGATGTTCGTCTGTAAAATCAGGGTGCCACTGCGTCGACGTTTAACAGGATCTGCTGTACATATGCGACCAATGACGACTCAGACCTATCTGCGCGTCTGTGCAGTCAGCCTGATACGACTTCGTTTTTGTTTCCAACAGATATCACTGACACATATACATACGTTGCATGTATACACATAAGCATGCTGCATGCAAATTTATGCTGTTTCAGTTTTGGCATAATGTTCACACAATGTGCAAGAATCCCGTTTGTAGTTTAAGCTTTCCTCCTCCAGCAAGATTCGAACACGGACTGCTAGCTTATCAGGACAGCCCTTATGGGGCTCCCAACAGACTGGTACTGAAACCCTGTATATTGATACTATATTCATTCAGTAGTACAAAATAGCCGAGTCAAATTGTGTGCCATACACTGGTAAAGCAACCATTAACGTCAGATAAGAGCGCACTTCCAATGACAAATGCTGACATCACGTGTAATTTTCCATCATGACGGAGACGTTTACACGGCTAGATCCCGCTTTGCGCTATTCTGCCCTACATTATGGGCTGACGATTTAGTTTGAGTGGCGCTATCACAAGCTGTCTTCAGCCGATCAAAATGGAAGAAAAAAATTTCCCTGGCGGGGTATTGGCGTTGAACAAATAGCTAATTCAGTATCAGCAAAACGAAAATATAAATAACACCACGTTTATTTATGCTTTCCAGACGAGAAAGAACGACATACATCGTCTTTTTGCCTAGATGTCCTAATGTAGCTAAAAAGTTGTCAGCGTCAAATCGACGCTGATGCAACGTCATGATGTAAATATGATGTTGCAACGATGTAGATACGGTTTTAATTCAATCCTGCAAATGGCGTCGTGTAAAATTTTACCTTACGGTGCGTGCCTTTAAGAAAGACTCGGATCAGCTTGCGCACCGGCGCAGACTGATCAGTCTTCCTGGTTTGATGCATATGTAAAGACTAAATTGGACTGAGTCTTTGCTCGTCGCTAATGTCCTAAACTCCCTGTTCGTGCGACGCAATTCGGCACCACAATCGATGCGATGTATATGTTTGAAATGCCCCCTTACCTAGAACGTCCGATCTCAAATGTAGAATGTCAGCCTAGGTAAACTTTTAATGTCCATTATAAGGTATCAGGATGAAGTGTAGTTAGGATGATTTTGCTATTTGTGTCAAACAGATGTTGAGGACCTCTTTATGACTTCATTTGATGAGTTTGCTGAGTTGTAAGGAGGTGAAAGCTTATTTCTAGCTCCATAAAAACGTTGTAATAACAGAACGGAAACTAGATTCAAAGCCAGTTTTAAGGTGAATTGGCACTCTTTCAGTGGAAGCAGCTATGCAATTTTCTTTTTTGTCTCCCCTCTAAATGGGAGTCAACTCTTAAAAGAAAGAATTTATTTTCTCCTTAGAGGAGTAAATTATTTCCTTTAATAGTAGACTGCTTTTGGGAAGTTTTTTTGGGCACTCAGGGAAGCATACAGGAAGTCACAAAAGTTGTCCTTCATAAAAATGGTTGGAAAAACCCTGGAGGTGTATCCATACACCTTAAATGATATCCCACAAGATACATTGTTGTATTGAACCCTGTGTTACTTTCTTGTACAAAAAAGGGTTTAACCCTGGTTATAAATTTGGAAGTGTCTCCTGCCAGCCGGCTGGCAGGAGACTTTTTGGTCTCCTGCCAGCCGGCTGGCACTAGACCTAAAAGTCTCCTGCCAGCCAGCTACTGGAATACTGATAAAGAAATGATATTTTGCATGGCATTAAGAAAAGACAGCTATATTTATAGTACTGAACATTTAACAGATAGATATTTGCTTTCACTTTCATCAAGTTTGAAGTTAATTGTGGTAATAGCATGAAACTATTAGAAAACCATCAAGCAAATCAGATGTAAATTTTTGCTTTTTTCTTGTTCTTTATCCCTATTTTTATTGTCTGGAAGTCATTTAATCCTTAACAGCTCAAAGAATACATTTACATCATATATACAGATAATACATATACGTTGAAAGAAAAAAATTTAGACAAAATTTAATACTGGTTACCATTACAAGCTATTTGCTATTGTTGTATTATTACTGTTCAGTCAGGTAAAATTGTTTATTTACTAATTCTTCCCTCTAGGAAAAATATACTTTAGATTTATAAGATGAAACTACCATTTATCCTACAGGCAGTTGTGCTAACAGAATTCGCATATAAAATTTCAGTGAAAATTGCTAAGTAGTATTTTGAGTTAGTTCCCTTGCAAAGTATAATTTGAGTTAGTTCCCTTGGAAATCTATTTATAGAAAGTCCCTCTTATTTGTGTTTTTTCTTGTTTGATTGCAGATGTTTTGTTATGGTAAATATAATATGTCATATCAACTTTTAAAAGATACATTTAACTCAAGAATTCCATGGAATATGATGTCAACATTTATTTATTAGCATTCCAATAGCTGGCTGGCAGGAGACTTTTTAGGTCTAGTGACAGCCGGCTGGTAGGAGACCAAAAAGTCTCTTGCCAGCCGGCTGGCAGGAGACCTCCCCTATAAATTTAGTGTCTGCGTGAGTGTTCATATTGTGATATTTTGAAGGTTTTTTGACAAGGTGGTCAGGTGAGATATATTTTCCTATAGTTGAGCAATATTTTCCTATAAGAGCTCTTGTATATAATACTGAAGTGCATTTGTGATCATTATTTGAAGTTGGATTACAGTGTCTGGATTACAAATAAAAATGGTACCTTTTTAGCTCACCTGTTAAGGTGAGCTTATAGTATAGCCTTGGTCCGTTGTCCTCGGCAGCATTCACTCTTTTAAACGTCTTCTCAGAAACCATTGAGCCGATAGTAGCCAAATTTCATATGGAGTCTTAACAGGATGGGGGTACATAAGTTTATATATATTTGGCCCAGGTGACATGACCAAGATGGCCTCCATGCTCATATAATTATGGTAAAACCTTAAAAAATCTTCTTCTCCAGAAGCATTAGGCGGATTGCCTTGAAACTTGGTATGTAGCATCTGGGACTCTAGTATTGCAAAGTTTATATAAATGATGACCTTGACCTATTTTATGGCAAGGTCAGATTTGGTCCCTTAGGCTTTTGAATGGAAAACACTGAAAAAGTGCATTTTTTGTTGCTATAATGCTCTGTGATATGGAAACGCAGTCAACTTCAAGCCCTATGGATACTAGAGGTCAAGGTCATTTAGTTACCTTAGCCAAAGGTCAAATGTCTGCTGTGTGTCAACATTTTCAAAGGACTTCTCCTCTGAAACTGCTGGGCTAATTTCAATTAAATGTCACATGCAGCCTTCAGTAAAAGCGGGAAAGAAGGTTTATCTATTTGGTCCAGGTCACATGACCAAGATTGCCGCCCTGCCCATATATGGCAAAAAGCTTAAAAAATCTTCTTTTCCGGACCACTGGGCTGATTGCCTTGAACATTGGTATGTAGCATCTTGGACACTAGTACTACTACCCTATATATAAATGGTGACCTTGGGTTGACCTTGACCTACTTTATGGCAAAGTCAATTTTGGTCCCTTAGGCTTTTAAATGGGAAAAGCTGAAAAAGTCGATTTTTGCTGCTATAATGCACTATGATATGGAAATGCAGTCAACTTCAACCCCTAAGAATTCTAGAGGTCAAGGTTATTTATTGACCTTGGCAAAGGTCAGTTGTCCATTGTGTGTCAACATGTTCAAAGGACTTCTTCTCTGAAACTACTGGGCCAATTTGAGTTAAATTTCATAGGCATTCTTCAGGCAAAGGGGGAAAGAAAGTTTATATATTTGGTCCAGGTCACATGACCAAGATGGCCACCTTGCCCGTATATGATAAAACTCAAAAAAATCTTTTTCCCTAGATCCACAGGGCCTATTGCTTGGACACTTGGTATATAGCATCTTGGACTCTTGTACTATAAAATGTATAAATTGATGACCTTGGATTGACCTTGATCTATTTTACGGCAAGATCAAATTTTTAGCTCACCTGGCCCGAAGGGCCATAGTGAGCTATTGTCATACCAAAGCGTCCGGCGTGCATCGTGTGTTGTGCGTCGTCCGTCAACACTTGAAAACAAATATTCAAACATCTTCTTCTGTAAAACTACTGTACCCATGGTTCTCAAATTTCACATGGAGATTACCTGACTCCAGGGTCTCAGAATTGTAAAATTGGGTCAGGTTGAATATCCAAGATAGCCGCCGTTACTAAAATAGCAAAAATAACAAAATCATCTTCTTCTCCAGAACCACTGGGTATATTTGTCTGAATTTTTGCATGAAACATCAGTGGAACATTGGTATTCAGAATTATACAAATGAAAAAAATCTGTAGCGTAGTTTTGTCGCAGTGACCTACTTTCTGTTTACGAGGGTAATTTTGTTCAAATGCCAATGTCAAAAAACAACTTATTTAAACAACTTCAAACACCTTGTTCTCTAAAACCACTGAACCCATGGGTCTCAAATTTCACATGGAGCATGACCAGACTGCAGGGTTTCAAATTTGTAAAAGTGGGTCAGGTTGAGAATCCAAGATGGCCACCATTTCTAAAAATAGCAAAAACAACAAAATCAACATCTCCGCTAGAACAATTGGGTATATTTGGTTGAAAGTTTGCATGGAACATAAGTGGGACCTTGCAATTAAATTTTATAAAAATCAAAAAAATCTGTAGCGGAATTAGGTCGCAGTGACCTACTTAGCGTTTACAAGACCGAATTCGCTCAAATGTCAATATCTCAAGAAAACACAAATGGATTCTGATAAGGTTTGGTTAGAAATGGTCCTTGAATGGAATTATTTCAAATTTGTGCCAACTGACTATCCAAGATGGCCACCAGGGGGCCGTTACTAAAAATAGCACAAACATAAAAAATGACAATTTCTCAAGAACTCTTGAATGGAATTTGACTTATTTTGTTTCAGAATGTTCCTTGCATGAAGACATTTTTATTAATTGCGATTTGGCAATCCAAGATGGCTGCCATCTGCCGTTACTAAAAATAGCACAAAACATGAAAATGACAATATCTCAGTAACCACTGAATGGATTTTGACGAAATTTGTGGCAAAATGATTCTTGCATTGAGGTGTTTCAAACGTAACTAAATATAGACCAGTCATGTTGGCCTATTTTTCTAAAAATAGCAAAATGTGAAAATTCAAAAATGTCAATAGAATTGGGACTAATTTTGTGTCAGAATGGTCCTTTCATGAAGCCTTTGTGATTTCTTGCATTTTGGCATTCCAAGATGGCTGCCATCTGCCGTTACTAAAAATAGCACAAAACATGAAACTGACAATATCTCCGTAACCCCTGAATGGATTTTGACGAAATTTGTGGCAAAATGATTCTTGCATTGAGATCTTTCAAGCATATTTTAATATAGACCAGTCATGTTGGCCTCTGTTACTAAGAATTGCAAAATGTGAAAATCAGAAAATCTCATTGGAATTGGACTAATTTTGTGTCAGAATGGTCCGTTCATGAAGCCTTTGCGATTTCTTGCATTTTGGCATTCCAAGATGGCTGCCATCTGCCGTTACTAAAAATAGCACAAAACATGAAAATGACAATATTTCAGTAACCCCTGAATGGATTTTGACAAAATTTGTGGCAAAATGATTCTGGCATTGAGAGGTTTCAAAAATTAATAAATATAGACCCGCCAAATTGGTCTCTTTTACCTAAAATAGAAAAATGTGAAAATTGAAAAATTACAATGGAACTGGACCAGTTTATGTCAGAATGGTCCTTGCATGAAGGCTTTTGATTTTTTGCATTTTGGCATTCCAAGATGGCCTCCATCTGGCATTTCTAAAAATAGCGCAAAACATGAAATGGCAATATCTCAGTGAGCACTGGATAGATTTTGATGAAATTTATGGCAAAATGATTCTTGCAAATCTCAAAGTAATTGGACCAATTTTGTGTCAGAATGGTCCGTGGCAAAATAGCCAGGTGAGCGATATCAGGCCCATTTGGGCCTCTTGTTTCTGTAAGGCTTTTGAACTGGAAAAGCTGAAATGTGTATTTTTCCATTGCTATGAGACTCTATGATTTGGAAATGCCGTCAACAAGTATAAAATCTCAGATGCATTTGACATATGACCATATTGTACAATTTGCCTTAGAGTAACTTACCCTAGAGTACTGAGGCTGAATGGACTCTGGTGAGCTACAGGACCAATGGTCCTCTTGTTTCTCTGTGTTACAGTCGATTTAATAAGTTGTACTTTTGGGTCCATAGAAGGCATTAAGGTATCTTTTTCACACCTTACAAATTCAGTCTGTTTTGGGGTAGAAAGCAATATTGTCTGAAGTAAATAAAGATATATATTCAGAAACACAGTACCCATTCACTAAGGGCTTAAGAAATGAAAGACTCTGGTCAGAGCATTCCTTCTATAGGAGCAGTAGGTGCATTTACAATAAATAGGTGACCCAGTTTTAAAATTGTCAGTGACCTGATTTCTTTTCCTGAATCATGACATTGTTTAAAGCCTGGAATGGAATTGATTGGAATGAAGGAGAATAGTCTTATCACTTGTAATTTATTGTTTGTTGGGATGTCTTTGTCAATCTTTCCCTTTGATGTTGGGGATAGAGTTTGGGATCTGATTCAGTCAGTTCCTGAAGTGTAGTTTATACTCTTTAAATTTCCATTCCATTTCTATGGGGACTGATTACCGTACTCTGTTATAAGGTTTGCCTGTATTTTACTTGGCCTGTATTGTCATATTTAACAGAGTTTCAGAGTATCAAGAGTAAATATGTTTTATGTGTTCTAGACAAGAATTCACAAAGTTCTACTCCCACTCTTTGATCATCATGAAATTTCACTTATAACTTATGCCTGCCTCTCTGCAAATACATCTCCTCCATTCCAATCCAGTTCATTCTATTCCATTCTATTCCAGTCCAGGTTTTAAACTTTGCCCAGTTGTAGTCCAGACTGTGTTCTGATTGCTCTCTGTGGTACAAATTAAGTGTTCGAGAAAAGGACAAATGACAATACAATGAATATGATACTTGAAGTGCAGACAAAAGTCGCTAATATATAAGTTAAAAAAATATCACTTAAGTACCCAGTTGTTGTCAACTGGTCAGCCACATTACATCACATATAGACATTAACCCTTAATGCGCCAAAAAGCAGACAACATAATTTACGTCTGCAGAATTTCAAAAAAATGTTTCATCCAAGCGATATTATATTGAGAATTCAAACACTAGAGGGCAAACAGTAGATGAGGTGGCTCATTATGAGCCATCTCATCTGGATCTGCACTGTTAGCAAATTTAACTATTTTAATTTTTGGCGCTTTAAGGGTTAACTCATAATGTTTGATTATTTCATTCATTATATGAACAACAGAAACATTTGGACTTGTATTATATTTTTCCATAAGAAGCATTATTATAGCTAAGAGTTACTTTCATGTTTGCTGTTGAGTTGCGACTCAGCCAGAAGCGTGAAGCAAATTATTGTGTGTGTGGTGAGGTGGGAGAGGGGGAGTAGTTTTAGGTAGGCAACAGTTTACACAGATCAGGGGTTTAAGTACTTCGCAAAGAGCTCAAAATAAGATCGGTTTTCCTGAGAATTTAGAACATGAAGTTGCAGAAACATTTTTGACAAAAAAGATCACTCACCAACTATTTTGGGTAAAATTGTCTACAATCATGGACAATTAATACAGGTCAGAATATTGAGAGCTTGTCAGATGGCTTTAACTGAGAGCAAGTCATGTTGCATTAACACAAAATACAGGTCTGAACTGAGAGCTTATCAGATGGTTAAGTCAGGTGGCATAAACACTTGAAATAGGTCTGAACTAAGAACTTATCAGATGGCTTTAAATGAGAGCAAGTCATATGGTACAAATACTTAATACAGACCTGATTTTAGAACTTGTCAGATGGCTTTAACTCAGAGCAAGTCATGTGGTATAAACACTTAATACAGATCTGAATTGAGAGCTTGTCAGATGGTCCTTAAGTGAGAGCAAGTCATGTGGGATAAACACATAATACAGGTCTGAAATGAGAACTTGTCAGATGGCTTTAACTAAGTGCAAGTCATGTGGCATCAATATGATACAGATCTGAATTGAGAGCTTGTCAGATGGTCTTTAACTGAGAGCAAGTCATGTGGGATAAACACATAATACAGATCTGAACTGAGAACTTGTCAGATGGCTTTAACTAAGAGCAAGTCATGTGGCATTAATATAATACAGATCTGAACTGAGTGCTTGTCAGATGGCTTTAACTAAGTGCAAGTCATGTGGCATTAATATGATACAGATCTGAACTGAGAGCTTGTCAGATGGTCTTTAACTGAGAGCAAGTCATATGGGATAAACACATAATACAGATCTGAACTGAGAACTTGTCAGATGGTCTTTAACTCAGAGCAAGTCATGTGGTATAAACACTTAATACAGATCTGAATTGAGAGCTTGTCAGATGGTTCTTACGGTAACTGAGAGCAAGTCATGTGGGATTAACACATAATACAGGCCTGAACTGAGATCTTGTCAGATGGCATTAACCAAGTGCAAGTCATGTGGCATTAATATAATAAGGATCTGAATTGAGAGATTGTCAGATGGTCTTTAACTAAGAGCAAGTCATGTGGCACAAATACTTAACCCTTAGATCGCTTTCGAGGGGTAGGTCTTTTTGAGAGCCTGTCAGGCACACTAGACATCAAGTACCCCCCATCATATGCGGTTTTCCTATGCAGGAGGGAATCTGCTTTCTACTAGAGCAAAGTTTTACCCACCTAACTGATTTGTTGACTTTTAAACTCGGAGAAAACGTCAAAAATTTATGATATTTTCAACATCAGCTTTTCAGGTGGCTACCCCTACTTACTTGATCCCGATTTTCTGACAACTAGACTTCGTCCTTCCAAACTTTCTCTCTTGATAAATATTCAGAAATAACACTGGCCCTCAGACAAGCAATTACTTTTGTCATACGAAGCATATCACTGGCGCTAATATCTTGTACTATTTTTTTTGTTTTTTTTCAGTGTCTATGTCGGTTCCCGGGTGTATCATGTGACATCCAAATATGGAAGGTCACGTGACCTTGGTAACTTCTTGTAATGGCTGCGCTCACATCATTGTTATTGATTGAAAATTTCAAGCAAATCGACCTGAGTTTGTGCAAGTTATGGCTTCTGAGATACCCCTACCCCCAATTTAGGGCCAGGTGAATTATTTTTCTAGCACTCTAAGGGTTAATACACATCTGAACTGAGAGCTTGTCTGACAGGTGCCTTAACTGAGAGCAAGTCATGTGGGATTTACACATAATACAGATCTGAACTGAGAACTTGTCATTAACTAAGTGCAAGTCATGTGGTGTTAAGACTTAATACAGACCTGAACTGAGAGCTTATCAGATGGCTTTAACTAAGAGTAAAGTCATGTGGCACAACTAATGAATACAGATCTGAGTTGAGAGCTTGTCAGGTGGATTTAACTGAGAGGAAGTCATATGGGATTAACACTTTAATCTAAACTGCTGCTTGTTGGATGGTTTGACTGAGAGCATGTCATATGGCATTAACACAATACAGGTCTGAACTGAGAGCTTGTCAGATTACTTTAACTGAGAGCAAGTCATGTGGCATTAACACATAATTCCAGATCTGAACTGAGAACTTGTCAGATGGCTTTAACTAAGAGTGTGTCATGTGGCATTAAAACTTAATACAGGTCTGAACTGAGAGCTTATCAGCTGGCTTTAACTAAGAGCGTGTCATGTGGCATTAAACACAGGTCTGAACTGAGAGCTTGTCAGATGGCTTTAGCTCAGAGTGAGTCATGTGGCATTAACACTTAATACAGGTCTGACCTGAAAGCTTGTCACATGTCCTATACTGGTAGCGAGTTCTGTTGCATTAAGACTTGATAGTTAATACAGGTCTGAACTGAGCATTTTTCAGATGGCTTAAACTTGATCATATTCATTAACAAATTATCATATTTGCCAGCAGATGGCTACCGACTAACTGTTTGCTGCTGTTCAGACCTGCCGAACCTGTTCAGAATAAATTTTAGCCCAATCGTCAGCTGCTTTAACCACCAAAGGTATCGGCAGCTAGTTTGTACCTATAAAAAGAGAATAAATGTAACCAGACCTTGAACTCGCATTAAATGGATGCCTTCAGAATTCTCCCATCTGTAAGCCATAGAATGCAGTATGAACTGTGTTTACCCCAAATATTATCACATTGAACTGTTCTTTTTTACAGCGTCATACAGCACCAGTTTGTTGTTTTATCCTTGCAGAGGATGCTATGTAACACTGTTGGCAACTATAGTAGATCCTGATCAGGCTGCTTCTAACAAGCTGATTTAATATAAAAGCACTGTTTTCACAGACATGGTGTCCAATATTTAAGATAGAAATATATTGTAAGTTACATAATTATAATGTATTAGGTTGTTTATTTCTTACTTCAAATGAATTTTAATTCTGAGGCAAGGATGATGATTTAAGTTCAGTCAACTGACATCTTTTTAGGACAAACCCAAACAGTAACTCATTTAACATAGGCATCAATTAAGATGATATATCAAAAGTAAAAAGCATTCCAGCAAATATAATATGTGTGCAAGTAGGTAGCTTAATGCATCTAATATGATGGGATACAAAATTCAAATTCGAGTAGCTTGAGAATTCATAGTTTGGAAAACCACTACTTTAATCAGGTATACATTCCTCCATTAACTGTATCCAGGGGTCGCAAGATCGATCCCCCACTTCCGTCTTTTGGATGAGACTTTAAACCGAGGTCCCATCTCCGTATGACCTTGTCGTTGGTGCATACGTTGGTGAGACTTTTAACCAGAGTCACTCACTCACTCCATTAACTGTAAGGCAAAATCACAGACTTATGTTGGACATTCGATACGTGCAATTTTGTTTGTGGGACTATGTCACATGCTAAGTTGTCATTGCATTGGCCAGTTATACACAATCAGGTTATTTTTGAGTGACATTCTGGGTGTGGCTCAAAACTATGTATTGATAGTCAACCTAGATAGTTTTGTGACATCGTGTCCAGCTGTGGATCTGGAGGTCTGATTTTAATGGAACAGTATTTCTTTGGTTAACCAGTCTATGCCTTGCTTATAAATTGGATGAGTCAATTCATCATTTTAGGGTTTTCTTGCATATTTCTTTCGTTTCAATATATAGATTGCTGTATATGTTATGTTATGCAAACAGTGTAGACCCTGATCAGATGCTGCATTCTGCAGCATCTGATCAGGGTCTGCCCTGTTTGTCTATGTCTTTTTTATGGGATACCATTAAGGCATTCATTGTTTAATTAGATATGACCTTTTGAATTTTACTGGGCTCCCTCACATTGTTTAAGTTTGAAGGTTGTCATAATTTTAGGTAAACTTTATTTACTTAGCACATCAGTGAATTTGTTATATTTGATATATGACCTGCAATGAATATAGTCAGCACATAAAATTAACATAAAAAACATAAAAGTGAGTGATGTAATGATTTCATCTAGATTTTATTTTTCACAAGTCCCATTTGAACTTTTTATGGAGGATTTTGCCTGGAAAAAAATTGGGAAAAAAAGAGACTCATTTACATTTCAAATTTGAATCATTTAGCAACGTACTGCTTCCCCCCTACTCTGTTAGACTGTTTCTTATCTTGCGAGCGAAAAGCAGAAGCGAGACATATGTACTTCTTTCCCAGTGTCAGCGGTAGGATTATAAACGTTTTTGTTAAGTTTTCATGTTTGTGACAATGCGCTGACAGGTGAGACACCGCATTCTGCAGAATTTTTGTCTAATAATATCTACCGAGGTGCATCTTTGAGTATTAAAGTGTTTGTATTTATCAGAAAAACAGATGAAAGGTATAAAACCCTTCATTTGAATTGAGAATGAAATGACCCATATGCAGAGGAAGGCTCAGCCAAGACTTGTCAGAAATCTGGAAACTTGTGTGACATAGTTGTCGGTGAGTTAGCCTTTAAGTGCCGTAGCTCAAGACATTATGGGCCGGGCCGCGTAGCACAGTCGGTAGGGCACCTGACTTATAAGTCAGAGGTCCTGGATTGGATACCCGATCTGGCCACATACTTTCGTTTCTCCTTCCGCTGATTCAAGAAGGGCAGTTGTCAGTTACTGGTGAAAATATGTGCACTTAGTACTGGTTAACCGCTAAGGAGGTCTAAGCCTGCCGAGGAATAGTGTGGTTAGGTTAACTGACAGTCCCTAAATGACCATAGCTGTTTACTGTGGACGTAAAGGAATAAATCAATGAAAAATTTAATCCAGACATTTTGGTTTCAACCTACGTGTCTTTAAGGTGAATGGGTACACTTTTAGGGAAAGCAACTCTACCATTTTCATTTTTGTCTCCCTTCTCAGTAGGTGTCAACTCTGAAAGAAAAAAGTTGCTCTCCTAGGAGAAAATTCTTTCCTTTCTGAATAGACCCTAATGCTATACAGGGAAGCAAACAGGAAGTCACAAAAGTTGTTTCCCCTTGTAAAGATAGTGAAAAAACATGGAGGTGTAGCCCCATACACCTTAAAAGTAGAAGTAAGCAGAATATTAAACCTGCAAAGGGGTACTAATATGGTATTAAGGTGTATTGATACATCTTCACGTTTTCCCTCCATTTTACAAAGGGGAAATAATTTTTTGATTCCTGTATGCTTTCCTGGGTGACAAGACCCTTCCAAAAAGGGATCAATTCTTAATGGAAAGAATTTGCTGCTAGAGGAGCAAATTCTTTCCATTAAAAGTTGATCCCCTTTGGAAAGAGAACTAAAGTTGAAAATGTCAGAGTTGCTTCCCCTGAAAGTGAACCAATTTACCTTAATGTTTTGGAGTAATTGGAGCTTTTGGCTGTTCTGGATTGTGGTTAGCTGACTCTCTCAGCTCTTAGCTTTGTTTGCCTGTGGGTGATACAAGATCCAAATTTTAACAAAATTACACTTTTCGTTTCCTTAAATTACTTGTCCGTTGGGTAATCTGATGCTATTTTTTCACATTTCAAGGTATCATTTTAAAAGTAGCTCAAAACAAATGTGTACAAAACAAGGAGTGAAAATAAGAAAAGTAAAAAAAAAAGTATAAACACAACCGCAATTTTGTCATCCTGACATTGCTGAATGAATATGATTCACACTTCTATAAAAGGAAAATTATTTCTGGATAATTAAGGGATAAAAATAACGTAGGTTTGTTCAGTTTTGTTTCACTTTCTTTAAACTTTACACTGTTCTGATTTTGAGGCATGTTTATTTTAGACCTTCAGGGGTCAGCCTAGAGCTTTTAGACGGAGAAGTTTCGCAACATTTTCTGGACTTAATGGAGAAGTTTTGGTCCAAATGTTGGATTTCCCTTTATGTTCTGTATATTTTCACTTCTCCCTTAGCTCAAAGCAGGGAGAAGTCAGCCAGCTTATGGTGACTATTTCCCCCAAATCACCCTCTAGGCTGAGCCCTGGTCCATGAATAATGATCAAAATCTGAGTTACTAAAATTAATGCCCCAATGTTCGTGTTGGTTTTTGTGTCCTTGTGCTAGGTATTGCTCACCTGACAGTGGTGGCAAAGCTGATGGGGTAAACTTTTTCTGGTAGTATTATATAGGCACCTCTTTGTGACAGCCGCCATCATGTAAGACACAGTGTTCTGTGGCAGTCTTGTTAGGTGAAGGCATTGGCGTTTGGGAAGGTGTCGAACTTTAAAGTTTTACTACAAAGTTTCTTTATGTGATGGGCAAGGCACCGTCAGCCAAGCTATCCTGTATGCAGACAGGTCTTGTTTTTGTCTGATTTTTCCACAAGAACTGAATTTGTTTTAACCCTTAATGCGCCAAAAAGCAGACAACAAAATTTACGTCCGCAGAATTTCAAAAAATGTTTCGTCCAAGCGATATCATATTGAGAATTCGAACACTAGAGGGCAAATAGTGTAGATTCAAATGAGGTGGCTCATTATGAGCCACCTTTTCTGGGTCTACTCTGTTTGCAAATTTAACTTTTAATTTTTTGCGCTTTAAGGGTTAAAACTGTGTTAGAATCACCTCAGTGTTTTATGTTGACCGTCGGGCAATGGTGCTGGGTAACTTTCAGTGCCTGAGCATTCTACTAATTTAAAGAATTTGATATACACTGAAATACTGTCACAAAGGGCCATTAAAGCCAAAACAACCAACCAACCAGTTACGTAGACCTTAACATTCTGTCTACCCAGGGCTCTTTGTTTATTTTGATGTAATATTAAAATATTATATTAATATCTTGTTCATTTGAGCTGTCATTGTTTCATTATTATGAATTTTATGAATATAAATGGGATGGTTTTTAATATGACATGCTTCTAGTTTGAATGAGCAACTGACAAAATTATCATAAATCTTGGTGATTAATTATCGTGTTGATAAATACGCCTGATTAAATGGGATTTATATGCTAATGAGACGAAACTGTTGTTTTGTGTGCATGATGCATAAAAACTTGCCCACTTTCTGAAATTGTATCATAGTAATCCAAGAAAAAATGAAAAAAAAAAAGAAACAAAATTTTATGGATATTGTCTGCCTGCGACTAGCAGAAATTGAGCCAGTCCAGCATTGGCATTGTTGGCTGTGGCATAAATTTTTGTCAAGTTTTCTGGTTTAGCTCAGGAGTGGTGGTAGTGAAGTGGATAACACAGGACTACCAATTCAGGGATCACAAGATCTATCCCCCTCTTCTCTGGTATTTTGGATGAGACTTTGAACCAAGGTCCCATCTCCGTATGACCTCCTTGTTGGTGGGACTGTAAACCTGAGTTCACTCACTCACTCACTGGTTGAGCTCCTTTTTGTGACAATCCACAAATGGGCAAGAGACCGCCTTCCATGGACTTCTCATTTAAAAATTTCCTTATTTCTGAAAAGCACACATCAGTATCCATACACATTCAAACATTGTCACATCAATGACAAATTGCACGGGATGGAAACATATGCAGACAGATTGTTGCATTTCTTATTTTGACAAGTATATATAATCATATTGAAGATTTTTAGCTCACCTGGCCCGAAGGGCCATAGTGAGCTATTGTCATACCAATGCGTCCGGCGTGCGTCGTGCGTCGTGCGTCGTGCGTCGTCACGGGATGTGTCCGTCAACACCTAAAAACAAATATTCAAACATCTTCTTCTGTAAAACTACTGGTCCCATGGTTCTCAAATTTCACATGGAGCATGACCTGACTCCAGGGTCTCAGAATTGTAAAATTGGGTCAGGTTGAAAATCCAAGATGGCCGCCGTTACTAAAAATAGCAAAAACAACAAAATAAACTTCTTCTCCAGAACCACTGGGTATATATGTCTGAATTTTGGCATGGAACATCAATGAAACCTTGGTATTCAAAATTGTAAAAATGAAAAAAATCTGTAGCGGAGTTTTGTCACAGTGACCTACTTTCTGTTTACGAGTGTAATTTTGCTCAAATGCCAATGTCAAAAAACGACATATTCAAACAACTTGAAACAACTTCTTCTCTAAAACCACTGCACCCATGGGTTTCAAATTTCACATGGAGCATGACCAGACTGCAGGGTTTCAAAATTATAAAATTGGGTCAGGTCAAGAATCCAAGATGGCCGCCGTTACTAAAAATAGCAAAAACAACAAAATCAACTTCTTTTCCAGAACCATTTGGTATATTTGGCCGAAAGTTTGCATGGAACATTAATGGGACCTTGGGATTAAAAATTATAAAAATGAAAAAAATCTATAGCGGAATTAGGTCACAGTGACCTACTTAGCGTTTACAAGACCGATTTTGCTCAAATGTCAGTATCTCAAGAAAACGCAATCGATTGTGGTCAGATTTGGTCAGCAATGGTCCTTAAAAGGAATTATTTCAATTTTGTGCCAGTTGACTATCCAAGATGGCCACCATGGGGGCCGTTACTAAAAATAGCACAAACATAAAAATGACAATTACTCAAGAACCCTTGAATGGAATTCGACCAATTTTGTGTCAGAATGTTCCTTGCATGAAGCCATTTCGATTAATTACAATTTGGCTTTCCAAGATGGCCGACATCTGCCGTTACTAAAAATAGCACAATCATAAAAATGACAATTACTCAAGAACCCTTGAATGGAATTCGACCAATTTTGTGTCAGAATGTTCCTTGCATGAAGCCGTTTCGATTAATTGCAATTTGGCTTCCAAGATGGCCGACATCTGCCGTTACTAAAAATAGCACAAACATTAAATGACATTGAGATGTTTCAAAAGTAACTAAATATAGACAAGTCATAATGGCCTTTGTTACTAAAAATACAAAAATGTGAAAATAAGAAAATCTCAGTGGAATTGGACTAATTTTCTGTCAGAATGATCATTTCAATAAGCTTTTTCGATTTTCTGCATTTTGGCATTCCAAGATGGCCGCCATCTGCCGTTACTAAAAATAGCACAAAACATGAAAATGACAACATCTCATTCACCGCTGAAGCGATTGAGACGAAATTTGTGGCAAAATGATTCTTGCTTTGATGTGTTTCACAAATTAACAAATATTGACCCGTCAAGTGATAAAAACATTTAGTACTGCAAGTTGAAAGAAGAAATGACACAAAGCTAATCAACAATTAAATGAAAGAATGAATGAGTGAAGATATAGTTAAAATGAACGAATGAATGACTACCTAACACACACATGCACTCATGTATATACACTCTCACACAAATGCCATTGCCATTATTTCTACATACAAATATACAGAATAGAAAAACTATTTACAATGCAATTATCACTATTTAACCACTTTTCATCCACTTTATACAGCTGTTATGAAAAGAGACAATGGAAGGTGCACTTTTCACACTGTTGGGTAAGCAGTTCCACATCATAGGGCCTGAAAAAGGGAGATTAGTTCTGTACTAATTGTGTTACCCTCTTGAAATAAAGTCTTTATTATTATTATTATTATTATTATTATTATAAGTTGGCCTCTGTTACTTAAAATAGCAAAATTTGAAAATTAGAAAATTACAATGGAACTGGACCAATTTTGTGTCAAAATGGTCCTTGCATGAAAGCTTTTCAATTTTTTGCATTTTGGCATTCTAAGATGGCCGCCATCTGCCGTTACTAAAAATAGCACAAAACATGAAACTGACAATATCCCAGTAACCCCTGAATGGATTTTGATGAAATTTGTGGCAAAATGATTCTTGCCTTGAGGTGTTTCAAAAGTAAATATATAAAGACCAGACAAGTTGGCCTCTGTTACTAAAAGTAGCAAAATGTGAAATTGAGAAAATCTCTGGAATTGGACCAATTTTGTATCAGAATGGGGACCATTCGAATACAAAAGCCAGGTGAGCGATATCAGGCCCATTTGGGCCTCTTGTTTTTAAAAAAATTGTTTCACCCTGGAGGTTAAATACTGTAAGGTCTGATGCACATTTTAGTGCACGAATGACTGGCATAATTTCATTGTTTTAATATGATATAAACCAGGACCCAGTTGTTCAAAACTAACAAAGTCGTTAGTTAACGTGACGTTAAAATTTCAAATGTTAATATCACAAATATGCCAATATTTTTTGTTGTAAAAATGTGAGAAGCTTTTGCAATACAAAAGCTTCTCACATATTTCCAAAAAAAATTTTAGTGTATTTGGCTATAAAGTCACAAAACACTTAACAAGTTGACCTCTTAACGAGCTCGCTTGAACAACTGGGCCCAGGTGTTGTCTTGCATGCTTGTGGTGTGAGTGGCATGTATGCATGCCATTCATAGATTCTTTTCTCAGTCGTGTGCCTGTGGACCACTGCGTTGAAATGTTGTATTCATACACCTTCCCATTCTATTTTTGTATCTATTCTGTTCTACCCCATAACCTTGCAAGGTTGTTGGAGCACCACGGATGACTTTGCAACAACCCCTTTCAACCTTGTTCTGTTCTCGGTTGCCATGTAGTTGAGCTGAAAAAGCTGCCCATCCCTGTCCACTCTTTGATATTGTCTTCCCACCTCTTCTTCTGTCTACCTCTTCTTTTTCCTTTCACTTTGCCCTGTAGAGTTGTCTTTGCTAAACCATGAGGCATGGCCAAAAACCACCTCAGTTTCTGTTTCTTGACCAGGGTCAGGAGGTCATCATATTCTCAATGGTTGCTTGGATGTTTCTGGGAACCTCCTCATTGGTTATATGGTCCTTGTATGAAATGTTCAATAATTTTCGGTAGCACTTTCCCATACTTCACAGACATTAAGGCTCTTCCTTTTGCATTTTAACCCCCCTTGTCATTAGGTGTCAACTCTTAAAAGAAAAGGAATTGCTCCCTTAGATGCAAATTATTTCCTTTTAGGATTTACCCAATTTTCGAAGGGCTACATTGCCCATATGGAAGCAAACAAGAAGTCACAAAAGTTGTTCCCCTTGGTTAAGATGGCAAAACAACAACAATATGGTGATGTACCAATAATGCTTTACAGAAGTTACAGATATCTGCTGTTTAATACCTTTATAATGTACAGTGTGATACATTTATAAAGTTGAAAGGCCAACCTGAAGTTTAAAGACCAAAAAAAGAGTAATAAATTTTATATTTTTTTGTGTTTCTTAGAAGCAAGGTTGCAAATCAGTAGCACACATGATCCATCAAACAAAACAAACATTAATTTCAAGTGCAAATTGGTGAAAGTATGACATTTACAATGATAGAATGAAACTGTTGACAGCAACCGCATATATAGCTTACAATATTAGCTGATCATTTTTAAACTGTGCAGTTTCTGAACTGTGTTTGCGATATCTGCACAGATGTTAATTTTTAACTTCCGTGCAGACCTTTTGTCTTTAAGTATACAACACTTAAGGACAAAAGTTCTGCACTGATGTTAAATTAACATCCGTGCAGAACTTTTGTCCTTAAGTATACAACACCTTTGGTACATCTGTGACTAGCAGAAGTTAGAGATAGCTATTGTTGCATAATTTTTTGTTGAGTTTTCCGGCAGTGGTTTAGCTCTGTGTATAGGCAGTTCTGTTGGTGTGTATGTCTAAGTGACAACCATGATGGGTGAGAAATTGGGTTCCATGGAATTCTTGTTAATCAATAATTTCTGACAATTACCTGTGCATAAATAGACACACTTTCAAATGACTTATTCTTGTTATATTACGACCATTGTGACCAAAGGACTTCTATGCTTAAGGCGTGAATTTTCCCCATGATTAAAAAATTATACGGATCACTGACTTCTGCTTTGCATTTATGACTATGACATGTAACTTGCATGACAAATGAATTTTCAAGTGTTTTTGTCTATGTAAAATACGTTCAACATACGTTGACGTTGACGTCAATGTTGAGATAAATTGTAAATTATCCTCAAATTGATCGTTGAAATAATGATTTATTGTATACATTTCACCCCTTTTTGACTCACAATACTTACAGAACAGACAGCACTGGATAGTTTTGACCATATGTATGTGACCTTGACCTCATTTCAAGGTCATAGTACACAATATAATCCTTGAAGATCACAAAGATACTGTTGACCATTCTTCTTCTTTGGCTTACTGAGTATCGTTCCCCCCCGTGACCCAGCATCCCACTCATATATATTGCGTACTTGCATTGCATAAGTCTGCTGCACGAAGGAAAGCTGGGTCACGGGGGGGGGGGGGGGGGGGGGGGGGGGTATTGTGATATGTGTGTATTTAGCATGCATTTATGAGAAAAAAATTTGGAATGAATGACTAATTTGAATATTTTCATTACCTCAAAGAATGAAGTATACGAAAACCTTTAATTTAGGGTAGGTATGGTCAGACTGGATTATCTCCCCATGTCTTTGGGTCTGAATCACAAATAATCTGATTTCATACGGCTTACATACATGTATTTGTGGAAGCTCTGCTAAGAAAAAATTGCACACTTTATACTTTTGAAAATTCGGACCTGTCGCGCAGGCCTAATGGGGAAAATCCTCGCCTTAATCATAGATGTCCTTTGGTATTTTGACATCAGCCTATATAGGTTCACAATTTCTTCTGTAAGTTAGTTAACAGGTTTTCAAACATATACTAGTCAAAACAAGTTCTGCCGCATTGACTGTATCATCTTTTTTTGAAACGGTACCATCATGAATGAAGTTAAACAGTCATCGAAGTACTGGAATGTCATTTTTATATTGCTAGACAGACAAGTTTTTAACTTTTAATATAAACTTACAGTTTGTGCAACTTGCAGTTTCAATGGGGGTTATTTCTAATTTTCCGAGATTTCTCACGAAACAAACTCGCTTTTTCTTTTAGTTTTATTCCCATTTTCCATTCTGTTCCTTTTAGATACAATTTTTGGATTCCGAATGCCCTACATAGTGAAGAAAATCGGCATTGAAGACAGATTTAATGATAATCTAGCACTTCTGAATTTCAACATTTAGGCAGATAAGCCAGGCTTTCTAAATTTGCAATGGCATTGCCATAGACATTTCAAAACTGCATGCCTGTCACAACTTTGCAATAAACTGATGCATTCTTGTTTCAGAATGTTGCGAAGGAAATTATGTACATGTCCAGAAAAGCAGAATTAAAATTAATCACTAATAAGTCCATAATTCGATAATCTAATTTCCTATCGTTTTGAAAGGGAGGTTATTTACGGTCTTGTATATTCTAAGATACAATCTTCGTCATTTGAAAGTGTGTTCGGTTTTGATTTAGATGTTTCTGAATTGTAGGGGTTCTCGTGAATTAAACGAGACAAATAAAACAGTATTGTGCCCGCGCAGTAAACGCCTAGTCTCAGTTTCTAATGTTTACTGGCTATGCGAGGTAACTCTGTACATGCAAGCAGGAAATTAAAACGTTAAAACCTTTTCCATGGACATATGTTTGGGCAACCAAATGAAAGCAAAATATGTTGAAAATAATGTTTTTGAAATTGTCAATATCACACTTAAAGCTGCGGCGGAACTTATTTTGGCGAGTATATTGTATTAATATGAGGGACCAAGATATTATATTCTGACTTCACAATATAAATACTCAAGATCATAGGTTGATGTCTGGTGATTAAAAATAACAAAAATCTTGTGCTGTGATATCATGAAGCTAGACATATCAACCCTTAAAGTACCAAAAAAGCAGAGACAAAATGTCTGCAAACTTCCAAAAAAAAATTGTCCAAGCTTTGTCATATTGAGAATCAAAAGACAAGAGGGTAAACAGTGTAGTTGAAGATGAGGCGGCTCATTATGAGATGCCTCATCTGGATCTACGCTGTTCAAAGTTTCGAGTATTTTCATTTTTGGCGCTTCAAGTTTTAACTGTTTTGAAGGAGATATCCAGGTGTGATAACTGCAATATCATGTAAATATATTAAATATGATTAATGTTTTATTCATGTATTTTTGTACATCTTAAAATGTTATGCGGGCATACATAATGATAGTTAATAAGTAACACTGTGAACTTTGATTTATATCAAAACAAAAGAAAAAGATACTATGCTTGAAATATACTTTGTTTATTGACTCATTTCTGAAGATATGGATTTTAATATGTTTATTTTGGATAAGGTCAAAACATGGGTTTTTATCTTTTAAACAGAAAGAAGTGAAGATGGATATTAGGATATTATGTGTAAGAAAAAAAGTAGGGAGTCAGTGTCTTCAGTATTTTTAAGATGGATATGCCATTTGGCAGCCTTAAACTGGATGATTTAATTTCATTGTTTTGTGATGTTGGTTGGAAATTTTGAATGATTTGGATGAATTCAAGCATTCATTTTGCATTTTTGTGGTTTCAGTGAGCTATAATTTGTTTATGTTTACAGCTTGCTTCTATGCTCTGGGTCTACACTGATTAATCAGGCAATTTTCTGTCCCTTTTCTTATAAATGAGCCGCGACACGAGAAAACGAACAATGTGGTTGTGCGTCCAGCGCAAACTCAGATCATCCCCCTGGTCCGCTCAGACTTTTCGCTAAGTGCTTAAAACGTAGCTTAGGGTCCAAGCTACCTCCATGCGGACAGCAAAGACTCTGATCAGACTGGGCGGATGCCCAGGCTGATCTGAGTCTGCGCTGGGTGCACAACCACATTGTTGGTTTTCACGTGTCGCGGCTCAAATAAAGATATATGGGTAAAATTTGCATGATGGTAGTTTTCCGAATATGGGTAAATTTAGAAAACCCATGGTTAATCAGGATGTGAAGATCAGAGGTCAAGGCTGTTACAACCTTGTCTTTCAGTCTTGGTATAAATGATACATTTAGTGGGTGTTTTATTACTTTGAATAATATACCATAAGAAACAGTACCCTACAACAAGAAAAACAGAAGGTGCATGGCGACACTGTCATGCGTATGATTTGGCAGCTTTTTACTTGGGAGACACATTTAGTAGAATAGTATTAGTGTTGGGATGGTGGCAATTCCTAAGAAAGAACATCTGGGCCTAGTTGTTCAAAGCATTGTTAGCTTAACGAGTTTTTTAAGAGGTCAACTTGTTAAGTGCTGTAGGCTTTTATAGCCAAATACACTGATATTTTTTGTTGAAAAAATGAGAGAAGCTTTTGCAATTGAAGACAGATCATGTTAAAATTGGTCCTGTATGAAGACTAAATAACATTTCATTTGACTGACAGTCCAGAATAAAGAGAAAATCATATAAACAGTCCAAATAAAGACAAAATCATGTTACATGAATGTTTCATCCTGACTGACAATTACTCCAGAATAAAGAGAAAATCATATTGACAGTCAAGGATGAACGACAAAATCATGTAATATTTCGTCTGATGGATAGTTAAAAATACAAACAAAATCATGCTGTAATGCACCTGACTGATGGTCCAGAGTGAATGCAAAATCATCTGATTTAATAACAGTGTAGAATGCAAACAAAATCATGCTGTAATTAATCTGATAGTTTAGAATGAAGGCAAAGTCATCTTGATTGACAGTCGAGAATGATGACAAAATAACAGGCAAGAATGAAGACAAAATCATGCTGTGTTTTATCTGATCATCAGTCCAATTCATTTGATTGAAAGTCCAGAATGATAATAAAATCATGCCACGGTTAATTTCATTGACAGTCCAAAATGAAGACAAAATCATGCTATGGTTCATGTGATTGACAGTCCCGAATATGAAGACAAATTTATGCTGTAATTTATCAGATTGACATACCAGAGTGAAGACAAAATCATACTGTAATTCATCAGATTGACACACCAGGGTGAAGACAAAATCATGCTGTAATTCATCAGATTGACACGCAAATCTGATTGACACAACAGTGTGATTGACACACCATGCCCAAATCAATTTAAGTTGACACCAATCAGGTTGACTCACCAGGGTGAAGACATTCTGGACTATTACACCCTGGTGTGTCAATCCGAGGTATTACAAGCATGTTTGTCTTCATATTCTGGCCTATCAATCAAATGAATATAGCATGATTTTGTCTTCATTCTGGACTTCATTTATATTCATCAGATTGACACTGACCAGAGTGAAGACACAATCATGCTGTAATTCATCAGCTTAACACTGATGAGGGTGATGACAAAATGATGCTGTAATTCATCAGATTGACACATATGGGTGAATACGAAATCATGCTGTAATTCATTAGATTGACAAACCAGGGTGTAGACAAAATCATGCTGTAATTCATCAGATTGACACACCAGGGTGAAGACAAAATCATGCTGAAATTATCAGATTGACACTTAAGGATGAAGACAAATTCATGCTGTACGGTAATTCATCAGATTGAAACATCAGGGTGAAGACAAAATCATGCTGTAATTCAATAAGATTGACACACAAAGGTGAAGACAAAAACATTGGCGACTGAGTTTACAACTGATACAGGATAGACAAACAGATAAATGTACAGAGGCCCATCTTGATAGTGAACCGTATGAGCAGGTCATATTATTTTTTATTTTTGTGGCTCATCTATCTTCTATATAAGCAGTTGAAATGCATTACATTTGCACATTGAAATGTCAGATTTACCAATTAATTTTGACAACAATTTAAATATTACCATATATGCTGTAAATATTTTTTGGAACCACTGCCATTTCTGGGCAAAATTGTTCCATCTTGGAATTGAACAGGTTCGTGTTAGGGGGGGTGTTATAACAACTTGGGGGTGGGAGGGACATTGAAGGCAGATTTAGACTGCTCCCTCATGGAGTAGTCTGATCTGGGTCTTCATTGTTAGCATTTCTGTCTGAATAATCAGGGAAAGACAGTAAATTGGGTTTATAAAGTTTAAAACAGTGCATGGATTAAATTTGCATTAAATTTTGTGGTTTGTTGTTTGCTTGTTTCTGTGGCTGCAAATAGGTTGATGCCATTACTTTTATTTCAGACAAACCCTTTGTGTGCTAGGGGTTTTGTAACACTGTTGGCAAACAGTTATGCCCTGATCAGACTGCTTTTGAGGAGCAATCTTATCAGTGTATGCACTGTTTGCAAATACCTAACCTCTTGAGGTCTGGACTCACCTCTATGTTTTACTACCATTGACTTAATTGTGACTTACTGGTTGCTTTTCTGGGTGACAAAACCCCTTCCAGGAACGAGTCTCTTCTTAACCCATTCCATTCGGGATACCTCTTTAGGAGTATCTCGGCAAACAGCTTGGATCCAGATCCAAACTGTTTGCTGCCTAGACATCATTTCTACAAGAGTTAGTTAGACCAATAGTGTCAAACTATTCTTGATTTTTTGTGCAGACAATAATTTCAGCAGACGACAAAAAATACCCAGAATGCAATGGGTTAAAGGATAGAATTTGCTGTTCTTGGATCAGAAATGAAATTGGCAGAGTTGTATCTCCTGAAATAGTCTGGCCCCAGACCCTATGTTTAAAAATTCTCTACTGCTGAATCTGACCATTGGAAGAGAGATAAGCTTATATTTACAGATTCGACTGGAGCCAGTCTACTCCTGAAAGTATACCTGTTTGTCTTAGAGTAACATAAAGGACAAATTATTGAGAGAGAGAGAGAGAGAAAGAAAGAGAGAGAGAAAGGAAAGAAGAAATTGATGTATGCAATGCAGTCATGAGAATGAAAAAAATAGTCAAAATATTTATGAATATCTGAGAAAGAAACAAAAACAAAAAACAGAATGATTTTGTTAACAACATTTTCTTATGAAAACCCAGAAGGCAAAGAAATTTGTTCCAATTTAAAGATGAAGACTTTTAGACAAAATATTTTGTTTTCTATCTTTCCAAACCTTGACTTTATAATAGAGTTGAATGATGAAAACAGATGTGTCATTGGCATTGATTCCGGTCATCCTGCAATCTACCCAGTCATATCAGTCTTGCCTTTATAAAAAGAATACAGAATGATTAGTATAATGTTTGGGTTTTTTTTTCGTGTGTGTGTGTGGGGTGGGGGTTGGGGGGGGGGGGTTGGGGGGGGGGTTGGGGGGGGGGGGAAGGGTTTGGGATCTCAGAATGGCATGGCATTATAGGTGAATATACCAGAATGGCATGGCATTATAGGTGAATATACTTCAGACTAAATAATATAAGGCAAGTAAATTCTCAGTCCCATTCTCACCAGGAGCCCTGGTAGCTCAGTAGGTTAAGCGCTGGCCTATTGATCTAAAAGTCCCGGGCTCGAGCCCCACTCATAATCTTCCAACCATAAACGAGGTTCCATTGCACCTCAGCCTTTCATTATCACCCTCCCATCCTCCTGATATGACTGAAATATGGTTGAAAAGGACGTAAAATTGCAAGTCATCCATCCATTCTCACCAGAAGTAAAAATATAAACTTCCCAGCAAATGTAACACTAACGATACACACATAAAGAACTGGTGGAGTTATGACAAAACTTCTGAAAGTGGCCAAACTGAAACTTCAAAAGATTTGTGACAAATCTATATATATACTTACCACACCCGGTAGGCGGCAATCGAAAACGCTCTTAACAGTCGAATAACGCGGGTCAAAACCTGTTAGAAACAGTGTTTTGGATTGCAAATTGGCGACAGTTTGCAATCGAAAACGCGGTTTCTAACGGTTTTTGATCCGCGTTCGTCGATTGCACAGACGTTTTCGATTGGCGCCTACCCAGTGTGCTTATGAGCTGAATAACATTGTTATTTTTTGGCAGTCCATTTTGCAGAAACTTGAAATTTTTTATTTCTAGTAACTGTTGGGGAATGGAATTGTGCATTTACCAGGCATGATTATAAGGGTGCCATATTTCTTCAGTTATAAAATTTAATTTTTCACGTTGGAAACAATCCTGGACGGGAAAACCAGGAAAAACCATCCTATAGCAGAATTAATACAACTGATTTATACATTTTTGGCCATTTTTGAGAAGGGGGTTGCGGGGAGACGAGGAGCCTCGGGTAGCTCATATAGCTAAATAACCCATTGCATTTTGGGTATTTTTGTCGTCTGCTAAAATTGTCGTCTGCATCAAAAATCAAGAATATTTTGACACTATTGGTCTAACTAACTCTTGTAGAAATGATGTCTAGGCAGCAAACAGTTTGGATCTCAGATCAGGCCCCACATCTGTGGGGCCTGATCTGAGATCCAAACTGTTTGCCCAGATACCCCTATCTCGAATGGAATGGGATAAATAGGATAGTTTTATGATGAAGCATGTTTTATATATGAACTCTTTTATCATTTCAGGTTATATAGTGACAAGAGTGATGATAAAGTGATATAAAGTGATATATATTCAATATGGATGATATAGACATAGATATGGATATGGATATGGACATGGATATTGATTCTCAGCCCCTGGCCCCTAGTAACAGGGGTACAAAAATGTCCAGGTATGTCTGTTTTGTGACACCCTAAATATTCAAACAATATAACCACATTAGTAAACAGCATCTTGATCAGACCAGGAGCAGTAAGATCTGGGTTGCAGAGCTCCATATCAGGTGGGGATTTGAGGTTAACTCGGAGAATTTCCTTATTTCTCAATGAGGCTGCTTTTGTTTTACAATTTGTTGTCTTCAGTTTAAGATGAAAAAATCTATCGTATGGCCTTGATTCATGGAAATTAAAACTAATTCAAGCACTCATCGTCTGTTTGCCTGAAAATTCATTTCCCTCCAAGGTTTCTTTCATAATGACTCCATTTTCTGTTCTCTATATTGCAATTTTCTGTTCTCCAAAAAAATTTTGAGAGACTGCCATAGTTAAAGATAAAATATGGTTTTGAATATAGTTTTGAAATAATTTAACCCTTGAAGCACTAAAAAAGCAGGTGACAAGATTTATGTCTGCAAAATGTCAAAAAATATTTTGTCCAAGCTATGTCATCTTGAGAATTCAAAGAACAGAGGGCAAGCAATGTAGATCCAGATGAGGTGGCTCAATAGGACCCACCTCATTTGGATCTTCATTGTTTGCATATTCAACTATTTTCACTCTTGGCACTTTGAGTGTTAATTCGTTCTGTATAATTCATGTTATGACCTCACATCAGAAGTGGCTCATTGAGGTGGTTCTAATGGGGGGATATGTTATAGAGGAAAGTCATCCTAAGATTGTCTTCAAAGCCCTCCTGCCTTATCTGTAGCCCTGATCTCTTGTTTGTGCTGCCATCCAAAGTTTGAGAATTCTGGAATAAGATCCTGTATGTAATATGGCTTTATAACACTTTTCTTTATATGGGTTCTTGTGAAAAGAAAATCTAGTATGGCTTGGTGGCAGATAAAGATATTGAACTAGTTTCTCGAAACTGATGTATTTGAGCTGTAAGTTCTTGGTGGTGGGGTTTGTGAATTTTAGTGTGAAATTCGGGAGCCCTTCAAAGCCATGACATTTACTGTAGATTAAATTATTTGTTAGCTTTTGTCTTATTGAAGTTGCTGTAAACTTTTGTTGTTCTGTTTTGTTTCAAATATTGTAACAAAGTTCCCCAAGTTGCACACAGAACTATAAAGAGTCATGCTTTCATCTGATCTTGATCAATTGAGTAAACTTTAGCTAGTTGGTTTTAGGATTTTGGGGTTGAACTATATTTCTCAAGAATTATGTGGGCTAGTAATGCTTACTTTCTGAAAGAAGGCAAGCATCAGTCCGTAACCAGAGTGTACCTTTGTGGAGATCGGGAAATATGATCAAAATCCTTTATTAAGAGCTCAGGAATAAATTATTAAAATTAAAAAAAAAAAACACATCTTTGAACATTGTAATTAGGATACAACATTATGATGACTGTAAACAAATGGAAAAGCCAAGACCTGAACTAAACATCATGCTAAATAACAGCTTGAAATGCTTAGATAAATCAGATTCCTCAAGTGCACCAATTGATCTTGTGTAATGCTGGAATTGAGAGGGAAAAAAATCTTGTTTAATAGATAACCTGATACACTGGGACTGAAATTAGAAAATGTAAGATGTTTCAAGGAGATATTAAGACTAATAAAGAGCTGTGCCGTAAAGATCTTCATATTGGAACAAACTGTCTGTGGAAACAAGTGTAAAACAAGATCAGACTGCCCATGATCCAAGTATGCCCTGTTTCCATTCCACAAGCAATTTTGTGACATTGTCAGATTGTCAAAAATCCTATGATAATTAAAGTAAATGGGTACACTTTCAGGGGAGGCAAATCTGCCATTTCTATATTTGCAACCATTTCAATTGAGGGTCAACTCTCAAAGAATTTGCTCCTGTAGGAGCAAATTCATTCCATTAAGAGTATTTCCCTTTTTGGAAGAGTTTTGATGCCTAGACAAGCAAGGCGGAAGTTACAAAAGAGTAAGAGTGACAAAGGCCATAACTCATCAATTATTTTACAAAGCAAGAGTGACAAAGGCCATGAACCATCAATTATAATTACGGAGCAAGAGTGACAAAGGTCATGAACCATTAATTATATTGCAGAGCAAGAGTGACAAAGGCCATGTACCACAGAGCAAGAATGACAAAGGCCATGAACCTTTAATTGTATTACAGAGCAAGAGTGACAAAGGCCATGAACCTTTAAGCATATTACAAAGCAAATGTGACAAAGGCCATGAACCATTTATTGGTTTACAGAGCAAGAGTGACAAAGAGCAAGAGTGACAAAGGCCATGAACCATCAATTATTTCACAGAGCAAGATTAACAAAGGCCATAAACCATTAAATAATGTAAAGAACATGAGTGACAAAGGCCATAACCATTATTTATCAGACAAGAGTGACAAAGGCCATGAACCATTACATTACAGAGCATTACGGAGCAAATGTCACAAAGGCCATGAACCATCAAATATTTTACAAAGCAAGAGTGACAAAGGCCAATATTCCATTAATTCATTGAAAGAGCAAGAGTGACAAGGGGCATAAACCATTAATTATTTATCAGGCAAGAGTGACAAAGGCCATAAACCATTAATCCATTTCAGAGCAAGAGTGACAAAGACCCATAAACTATCACTTCTGTTTAAAGCTCATGAACCGTCAGTTGTACACTGGAGCGCCGTTATAACGCGGGTGTCGGGAGACATAAAATCGAACCGCGTTATAAGTGATCACGCGTAATAACGATCTTCTAGGAAATACCCCACCCACTAATGAAAAACCCAATGTTTGCATGTTCGTTGCGCTTATTTAGCCCTAACGAGGTAGATAGACATGTTTACTGCTTACCTGACACAACGAAAGTCATCGCTGAAGTAGCCTTTCAGTCCCTATGTTCTAACTTATTGTGAAAAATGCGCTGCAAAACGGTTGAAAACCATTTACAAAGCGAAAGTACAATCGTAACACATCGGCCAATTCCGTATCCTGAATTTAAACCTATATTGACGAGGATGTCCGATTGAGCGAAATAGACTTGTTCGAGTTCATTCCCTTGTATATATACTTGCAAAAAGGTACCTGCGGACGAATAAAATATACTTATTTGCGCGAGTACTGACGTCGCCTAAAAACTCTAATCAGCCTACAGATAACCAAATCGGGTTTAAGCTTTGTTGCTGTTGTTTTTTTCCATTTATAAAATTCTTTTATAATGTTTTCTTTGGAAGTAATCAGTGACTGATACGCACAGCCCTTTTCCCGAGCGGCGGCTTGTGTATTGTGTGTATATGAGGTGACCGCTGTTGGCCAAATTGGTGACACGTGAAATGCGCTAATTATCGAAGTCTTCTAAAAACAATGACCAATGTTCACACCTTGGCAAGACAACCGACGCTTTGATTGTCTGTGATAACTTTTGACACGCTGTTGATTAAGATTATGTAAACAACCCAATTAACTTTCAATGGTTATTTTGTCATGAACACCGACGGAAACCGCCGAAAAATCCATGATCTGTTGAAAAATAATGGGCGACACAGGACAACCGCGTTATATCGATTTCCGCGATATATCGGTCAGCGGTATATCGGCGCTCCAGTGTATTTAGATACATAAGAGCAATAGTGCCCATAAACTATCAGTTCTTTATGGAGATAGTGACAAAGGCCATTAACCATGATAATGATGGATAGATGATTTGTAGTTTTACTGCCCTTTCAACAGCATTTTAGTCATATCAAGCTGATGTAAAGGTGATAAGCAAGAGCAACAGCACCTTAAACCATTAGTTATTTTTCTAGAGCAAGCTTACCCTTGCATTATACACCTTTCCTATAAATCGATTAAGTCGCGCACGAGTTATCTACCCAAGTAGACTGTGACGTCATCTATAGGATATCCCATATAATTCAGTACAACTGCAAGCACACATAACATGCATAAAGCAGACGTTTTGTAAATGTAAACTGAAAAAAAAAATCATTGAAAGACCAAATTAAAGTATAATTGCCCGTTTTCATGTAACATTTCTTATTTATATATATTTTTATTTATTTATTTTAATATCATATCGAGAATCCCGACAGTCGCTCTTGATTTTCATGACCCCTTTCATCGACGCCGTGTTTTTACACCCCGGCAATACATTCACGCTTGTTCAATATAAAAAAAGTTAAATTTCGTATAAATAAGTTTCGTAAATCTGAAAAGTTATTTCCATTTTTCCGACATTCAGATAGTAACTACGTATAATTACCGGACAGATTATAGCGCTGATATTTATGGTTTCTTGTGTGATACACCGATCTAAAAGCATCAGCATCCAGACCGTTTTTCGTAAGTTTGAACCCGAGGTTGAATTTATATTATTTTTTTCCCTCTCTTATTTATCTTCGGTATTATTTATTTGATCCATTTCACGGTATGTGTTCTTAAAGCTGCCTTCCGAACACGTGTCTAGGTAATACACAATCACAGGTGTTTGTTTATTGCGGCAATGGGCGCAAGTCGGTGATTACACAAACGAATTCCGTGTCAGCACACTTTGTTATCATTTTAAGCGTATGTCTGCTTTATAATCAGCTAATCGTTCGTTTTTGTATCTTTTGTAATAACAGTCTGAACATCTTCTGCGATTTTCTTTCTTTTCCTTATGTTTTGGAAGCTGTACTAGTGATACATACTCTTTCGATTACGGTAATTTTGGCCCGAAATTTTAGTGGGAAATCTTTTAGTTTTATGTCAAATTCCCAAATGCTATAAGTTATAAAGCTTATTTTCCGACAAAGAATGAGCTAAATATAGTTGGAACAACATAGTTGTCTTAATCTTAACCATTGAACGTTAGTTTTGAATATACGGAAAACCGGCATCTATTTGGTTACACAATGAAAAACAATAGCCTATCCTTTAGATGACGTTATAGGCGTTGCGAGGGACAAAACTCGTACAGACTCTGAATTATAGGAAAGGTGTATATAGAACTGTTGGTTTATTACTTTTGAATGGGGGTTGATAAAGTGATCTGGTGACAAACTAAAAGGTGATGTCACAATGTCTTGTAAAATGCTAACACTTAAAGATCCAAAAACGAAAAAAAGTTTAATTGGCAAACATCATAGATCCAGATGAGGCAACTCATAATGAGCCGCCTCATCTGGATCTACTCTCTTTGAATTCTCAATATGATATAAAAAGGTGTAACAAGTTTTAAATTTTACAGCAGTAAATTTTGTCATCTCTATTTTTCTCGCTTTAACCATTATGTTCTGCATGTTTTCAGGGCTGAGAAATCTCGTGTAGCTGCAAAGCAAAGGAGGGATAAGGAGAACATTGCCATGCAGGCTTTGATGGCGGAATTACCAGTGTCAGAGGAAATTCTCAATAAGATGGACAAAACTTCTATAATTAGACTGGCCATTTGTTACATAAGGATCAAACATTATGTCCAGAAAGGTAGGTGACAATCAGCAAAGCTTAAGTCATTTAAGGTAAATGGATACACTTCAGGGGGAAGCAACTCTGCCATTTTCATCTTTGTCTCCCTTCTAAATGGAGGTTCTTAAAGAAAACAATTTACATCAATAGCAGGAGCAAATTTGTTCCTTTTAGACTTGATCCGTATTGAGAATGGAGCTAAAATGAAAATGGCAGTGTTGCTTCCCCTGAAAGTGTACCCTTTCACCTTAAATAGCAAACTGAGCAGTTTGGCATGTCCTAACCAGACTTACCGTCAAACATACAGTCGAAGGCTGAGCTGGCCATGTGTTGTTACATATGCCATAATGATCTGGCCCTGAGGTTAAAAAACATTTTTCATGCTCAACTAGGCTGAGCATGAAATTTCCTCTGCTGATAAATAGCAAATTATTGATAAGAACAGTTGCATTCTTTCACAGTTTAGATGAGTATGAAATTTTCTCTGCTTATGAATATGAAAATGCCAACATTAGTTGACATTTTCATATTTATCAGCAGAGAAAATGTCATGCTCAGCTGAGTTGAGCACGAAAAAGTTTTATGATCTCAGGGCCTGGCTTAGGTATGGGTGGTTAAAATTCATGTGGATCTCAGACCGGGATTTGGTGTCCTATGTGAACACCTAAACTGATTAGCACTGCTGCTGAAGCACAGCTTTCACTTGTGCCTTGATACTTGTCCTAGCCCTTCAAGCGCCAAAAAGCAGACGACAAAATGTACGTAAAAATTTCAAAATATGTTTTCAAGCTATATCATTTTCAAAATTCAAAAAATAGAGGGCAGACAGTGTAGATCTAGATGAGGTGGCTCAATATGAGCCACCTCATCAAGATCTGCACTGTTTGCAAATTCTGCCATTTTCATCACTGGCGCTTTAAGTGCTAGAAATGGTTGCCACTGTAGGTTGTGAATATGTGTAAAGTTCTTGAGTTGTGAGATGGTGCACCAGTAGTGTTCAAACTGAATAGACAAATTCTTATTCGGTTCCTTGACATAATGAATGGTGCAAATGAAAATATTTCTTGTCATTGGTTGTATATCTCTACATCTGTCTCGGATCTATTTTATTGTCCCACCTGTAAAAGCAATAGCAGGCATAGGTATTTCTTTTCTTGCATTGGCATTGTAAACTTTTATTTTCCGGTGCAGCTAAGTTTTGTGCCAGCGTGCAGGCTTGCGAGACACTGCCATCATGGGAATTCTTGTTTTCTTTGGCTTTGTTGTTACATCTGTTTTTAAACAAATTTACATCATTTCGTCATAAAAAAGAAAACATCATTCTATTATGAAAAATATGTTAAATGCCAAAGTACTTGGACGTTAATTCCAGTAGAAGTGTACATCAGTGTAGCAGGTCAGCAGTCAGGGTCTTCAGTGTTTCCCTTTCAATTATAAGACATCGCTCTGAAAACAGAATTATACAAATTTAAGGGTGAAAATTTATTCTGCATCAAAGATAAAGGTGTCCCTGTAAATACAGTTTATGTTACATATAGCGCAGATTTCTTACATTCGAGTCTTTACAAGAAAAAGTACCAGACAGCATCCACAAAGAGCCAGTTGTAAAAGCAGCCTACACACACTCACAGTACTCCAGATAAGTAGGGTTAACAGGGATAATTTTGGGACAATTTATCAATAAAAAGATATGTTGTCACCCTTCATTAGAATCAGTTCGTAGGGACGGTTCTAATGAGGGGTAACAACACATGTTTCCAGTGAGAAATTGAGAAATATGAAATATTATCCTCAATACCCCACAGGGTATAAACCAGTCTGCCAATTTTCGCTTCCTGCAGAGACTGTCCATCATATTTGGCTTCTGCCAATAATAATTATTTATTATTACCATGGTCTCTTGCTTCCTGTAGGGACTACCGTCCTCGAAAAATGGCTTCCTGCAGAGACTGTCCGCGTGACTCTGCTTCCTGCCAAGAATCTTGGCAGGAAGCAGAATCACACGGACAGTCTCTGCAGGAAGCCATTTATCATGTACAGAAGTCTCAGCAGGAAGCAAGAGATCGTGTGTAGTCTCAGTGGAAGCCAATTATGATGGACAGTCTCTGCAGGAAGCGAAAATTGGCAGACTGGTTTATACCCTTTGTATCCCCTTTACCTGGAGCTCTGCTACACATCTGTATAAACTGAAGAGCCTTCAGATTCCTCGGCAGATTGTTCATGCTATAAGAGAAGAGATGCAGGCTGATGTGAGTTTTCCCTGTTCACATGTTCACATATTTGCTTTTTCACATATTCTCTAATGTATGTTTTCTCATGACACATAACATTTGTGTAACGGTTCAGTTACGACATAGAATGCACAATGTTATGATGTCTCAGTTACCCTCCTTTGTGTCCTTCTCTTTTGTACTAGCTTTTTTTTGGTTATTAATAACATCTGCACTTTTAAGACCTGCTTTTTGTCTCGCCTGGCACTAACAGGAGAAGACAGAGGTATCTACTTTTGAGGCAGTGAGGGTGTGAACGTTGGCTGATTTTCTGTTACACATCTGGCCTCGGAAGCAGCCAATCAGTGTGCATTATTTTGAGTTTGAGATTATACTCAAGTTTTATAAGCTTGGATCCTGTTTTGTGACCATGCATAGACAAGGAGACACCGCCTGTTTATACCCACCAAATTTTTCTGGGAGATACAATGGTGTCTGGGAACTATCTGTTTGTCCACTGGTAGACAGACTGTATAGAGTTTTCATTATGGAGGCCAAAACGACTTTCTCCAAGGATTTTCTGGCTGCATCCAAATTTATAGCCTGTACAACAGAGTATTATCCACTGCAACCCAATATCTGGCCTATTCAGAAATTTCTGGAATTCAGGAATATTTTTATAATACTTGCTGTTAGTAAAACTGGTCATGATGGGGCAACCTGTAACTCCTGCTTTCATGCTTTTGAGTTATGCCCCTTCCATGGCTTTACATTCAGTTTTGTGTGGTTCAGGAATATTATCATGATATTTCACTGTGGTGAAGAATTTCTCATTTCACCCTTGTTGAGCTGTTCCCTGATGGTTTTCTGTCAGCAGGAACGATGGAGTGTCCATCCAGTTCGGTAACTGAAATAGAATGTTATTTTTCAGACTTTGAAAAGAATGCTATTTTTCAGACTTTGAAAAGAATGCTATTTTTCAGACTTTGAAAAGATTTGTTTCTCAACAGGTACTTTGCTTGAATTTTCTATTTTAACCTTGGCAAAGTTCTAATTTGCATTGAACTCTTTTATGATGCCAAAATGTCAGTCAGAAAGCAAATTCTAATATTTAACCAACTGCCATGGCTTTTTACTTGGTTAGTCACTGTATGTCAGGGCTTTAAAGTCTATTCGGCTAATCAGCAGCCAAGCAGGGTGGTTGTGATCTAACCCTTAAGTAGTTTGTTGATGTGGGGAATGAAGACATTGATCTGACTGTGCAGGTGCAGAGGCTGATCAGAGTCTTCACTTTTTGCAGATAGTATGGCTTGTTTATAACAATACAGTTTAAGAGTTAACCAGGTCTGCAAAAAGTGAAACAGGTTAAAAATATAGATAATTTGTTCCCAATTTAGATACACATCAAAGTACAAGTAAAATGTAGGTGGATGTAGAAAATAAATCGACCATATTTACCTTAAATATTAGTTGAGCATGTACATTGCAAAACATGGATGAGCAAGGAAAGCCAAACCTGTGAACACAACACAGTCTGAAAAGGCTGCTTCTGTTCTAGTCCATCTAGAACTGTGCACAAACAGCAAAGGTCCAGGCCTAGGTCCTATGCCAGTTGGTGTTTTTGTCTCGCCTGCGAAGCAGAGGCGAGACATATGTATTGCTTTTCCGGTGTCGTCGGCGGCGGCGGCGTCGGCGGCGTAAACTTTTGTCGAGTTTTTGCGTTTAGGTCATTTTCTCAGAAACTATAAGGGCTAGAGCCATGAAACTTGGTACATGCATACATCTGGAAGAGTAGATCTCAAAGCCATCATCAATATTGAGTCTTGACCTACATTTTACGGTTGACTGACTTCGCAATTTTTTGTCGAGTTTTTGCGTTTAGGTCATTTTCACAGAAACTATATGGGCTAGAGCCATGAAACTTGGTACATGCATACATCTGGAAGAGTAGATCTCAAAGCCATCATCAATATTGAGTCTTGACCTACATTTTACGGTTGAGTGACTTCGCAATTTTTTGTCGAGTTTTTGCGTTTAGGTCATTTTCTCAGAAACTATAAGGCCTAGAGCCATGAAACTTGGTACATGCATACATCTGGAAGAGTAGATCTCAAAGCCATCATCAATATTGAGTCTTGACCTACATTTTACGGTTGACTGACTTTGCAATTTTTTGTCAAGTGTTTGCGTTTAGGTCATTTTCTCAGAAACTGTAAAGGCTAGAGCCATGAAACTTGGTACATGCATACATCTTGAAGAGTAGATCTCAAAGCCATCATCAAAATTGAGTCTTGACATACATTTTACGGTTGACTGACTTTGCAATTTTTTGTCAAGTTTTCGCGTTTAGGTCATTTTCTCAGAAATTATAAGGGCTAGAGCCATGAAACTTGGTACATGCATACATCTGGAAGAGTAGATCTCAAAGCCATCATCATTATTGAGTCTTGGCCTACACTTTACAGTTGACTGACTTCGCAATTTTTTGTCGAGTTTTCGCGTTTAGGTCATTTTCTGAGAAACTATAAGGGCTAGAGCCATGAAACTTGGTTCATGCATACATCTGGATGAGTTAATCTCAAAGTCATCATCAATATTGAGTCTTAACCTACATTTTACGGTTGACTGACTTTGCAATTTTTTGTCAAGTTTGAGCGTTTTGGTCTGTTTTTCAGAAACAATAAGGGCCAGAGCCATGAAACTGTGGTTATGCATTCATCTGGAAGAGAAGAGCTAAAAGTCATCATTGATATTGAGACTTTACAACATTTTACGGTTGACTGACTTTGCAATTTTTTGTCAAGTTTTCGCGTTTAGGTCTGATTGTCAAAAACCATAAGGGCTAGAGCCAAGATACTTGGTTCATGCATACATCTTTGCTGATTTAGCTCTGTTTTGTGACAAAGCGCCAGCAGGCGAGACACCGCATTCCGCGGAATTCTTGTTTTTTTGCGGTTGCTACTTATGTTCTGTTAGTTATTTGCAGTTTAAGTAAGTTGAAATCAATTTTCTATGTCGGATTGTGTCATTTTTCAATTGAACTGGCTGTGCCATCAGTTAAGTGGCCTTGTTGTGCATGCCAAATGGGAAGTCCTGGGGTCAGCTTGTGGATGTCAAGATGAGTCTTTGTCTTCTTATAGCTCCATCGTATAGATTGCTGATGCAAACAGGCAATACTAATCAGACTGCACATTTGTGTGTTTTCATCAGAATGTGCTCTGTTTATGTATATTCAACAGTTCTTGTATCATAAAATCCATAGGAGCCACAACATTCAAAAATGGTGCTTAATGCAGATGCAAACAGCAAAAGCTCTGACCAGTCTGCACATCCATGCAGTCTGGTCAGAACCTTTCCTGCTTGCACATACTAAGTATGGACCCTAAAGAATATGCAGGGGCAAAGTGAAGATACTAGTTAAATGGCACTGATTCACAGACTGGTTTCATAGATCTACGCTAAGCCCACATTTTGTGCAACGCAAATTGTATTTTAAATATGGGTCACTGTCTGCTTTAAGTTTTGAAAAATCAATTTTTCATGTCAAATTTTGTCATTTTTTATTGGAGTTGAAACAAGAAAAAGGGAACTTGGTGCATTGCTGAAAGGCATGCAGGACTTCCGAGCAAAAGGATCAGTCTTGGCTTTTCTGAAAAAGGATTTTTCTGATGATCCATAGATTCCTTATACAATCACAAGATTGTCTAATCAGGCTCTGTATGCTGATATGTGTGTTCAATTTTTTTCTTGTGGTGAGGAGTGTTTACCCAAACCAAAATGGCAAGCTTATTTTGCAAGCTTGCCGCAAGTATGTGCATGCTTCTCTGGCAAGCTTGCGCAAGGATGCATTTGGAACCTTTTGGCAAGCTTGCGCATGCTTGCGACAAGCTTGCTGCATGCTTGTCTGTGCAAGCTTGCGCAAGCATGCATTTGGAACCTTTTGGCAAGCATGCAAAGCTTGCGCAAGCTTATGCAAGCTTGCGCAAGCTTGCGCGTGCTTGGTTACCTGCCTCAATTTCACTGAAGGGCATACTTGCTGCATGCTTGCTGCATGCTTGCTGCAAGCTTGCTCTAATGGCACTGAAAGTAATGGGTGGGATATAGCCTTTATCAAGCTGACAGAACTGAAAGATGAAACATGAAAAATTCCTTGTTCATTCATATCCACATTATAATACATGAAGAGATTTACATTTTTGACACATACTACAAGTTCAGATTCTTAAAACTGTTCATTAACAAACATTTTCTTATGCAGTTTATAGTTAACAAATAACTGTAACAAATTCATCAGATCCTTTAGCCAAGGGTTGTGATCAAAAGAATTTAGATTTTAAACTATTCAGGAGGTCTACCATATTTAGCAGTCATTTCACAAAGATTTTATACCTTGATGTTCTACAGTATGAACACATGTACATGCATGTATAGAGAATCCTTAAGATTACTGTTCTTCCACACTATGCAATGTATGCTCAGTTGCACAGAATGCAGCGCAAAGGTAATTAACCCAATGGTTAGCCTTACAAACTACACTGTCTGATGGCTACGTCTGATGGCTACCTTAAGGTGAATGTGCATACTTTCATATGGGTAGCAATTCTTCCATTTTCATTTTTGCCTCCCTTCTCATTAGGTGTTAATTCTTAAAGGTAATAGCTTGCTTTTCTTTCATTTAAGAGTAAAGCCTATTTTTGAAGGGCTTTGCCCTCCGGGATAGCAAACAGGAAGTAATGAATGTTGTTCCCCTTAAAAATGGCAAAAACATAAAGGTATACCCATACATCTTAAACTGGGTCAGAGCACAGTAGAAATGGCAGTACAGATATAATCAGACATGATCTTAAAATTACAAAGTTGTCTGTGTGATAAATCAGACCTTGAGAAAACCTGTCCTAAGGCATATAAAAACTGCATATGCCCAGACCAGCCCAAACACAGGCACTGCCTGTGCATACATCTGGTCTTGTAAATTCTATAAAACAAAACTGTTAGTCTTGACCAGAATACAAAAGTCCCCTATCTGGTCAGGGCATGGAGTTTGCATATGCCTCAAGTCAGGTGGCTTTTGGTATTTTGTGGAACAGAGACAGTTTACAGAAAATTGCATTGAAAATACATTGAAAATATCCAGGGCTCTAGATAAGAGGGAGTATTTGGTGATAATTAGGGATAATTTTTGTTAGTTCTGGATAAAAACATATGTTGTGACCCCCCCATCTGAATCGTCTCGACGACACGGTTCAGATGAGGGGTCACAACATATGGTTTCAATGAGAAATAAAGAAAATTATCCCTCAATTATCATCAAATACCCCTCTTATCTAGGGCTCTGATATCTGCCTAATATCTGTCTAACAGGTTTTTCTTATTTTCTGAGCCTGCTGAAGGGAACGCCTTGCTGTCCCACACTTGTTGTTTATGACATCAGTCATTTCCTTGTCTGACATGCAAGGGGTTCCATTCCCCTTCTTAAATTGCTTCAAAGTGAAACTTTTTATTGCGTTTATCACTTCTGTGGGAAGAGGTTGAGTGTCTCCATCATTTTTCTTGTTGTGTGCACTCCTTACACCCTTTGCTTTTGACACTGCCAGCACTTCATATGAGAAAAACACTTCTAATAGTGCTATTATCAGTAGGCTTGGCTTGTCAGCCCCTTTCAGCACTGCCTCCGAAAGCTGGGCAGGCAGTAAAAAGACGTCATAATCTGGCACTAGTCGGATCTTCTGTTTCCCATTTTCCTGAAAAAAAAGAAGATAAAGACCATTATTTGCAGTAGTCAGCAGCTCAGAGGTTTCATTATAAGTGGTAGGTAGGTGTTTTCAGTGATTGGTAGTTTAATCATCAGTGCTGCCTAATTCACTGAGCGACTATAAAATATAACTTGAAAATTATTAAAGGTCTGACATTTTAAAATTATGGCATTTAAAACACTGTCTTGTTCTTCTTGAGAATAAATATTAACAAGTGGGGCAATATATGCCCATTTCAATACAGAAAAAAAATGCTAAAGAGCATGGGTTCCCTTTTGTGAAATTTCAAAACCCTACACCCATTTTTGAATTTCAAAGCTGCACAACCGTTGACATACAAAGGCAATGAATATTGAATCAATAAATGCACTTTCCTCATCTTTACTAAAATATTTCATACCATAAAAATTTGGTTTATGAAGAAGCAGTTTCCTAGACTACAAGACCTGTCTGCCCTTTTAGGAGTCAGCTCAGTATGTTAAGCACTGGCCTGCTGATCTTGTGGTCTTGGATTCAATCCCACTGGCAGGTGGACTCTTTTCAACTGCAAATGAGGTTCCACTGCACATAGTCTTTCATTGTCACCATCCCATTATCCTGATATGACTGAAATCTGTTGGAAAGGATGTACAACTTCAAGTCATCCATCCATCTATTGTCCACCCTTTTAGACTGACATTTTATAGCTCTGCTGTACTGAAGATGTGCATGTGCATTTTTTGATGGATTAAGAAACAATTTTGACAGAGTTACACCCATTAGAACTTGGTCGTTTGAGCCAGGTTTTTTTTTCATTATACATGTAGGGTATGCAGTTTGTGCCATTAAATTTTCCACAGGTAAGATCAATTTTATTCAAAATACAGCATTTTGAACATAGCCATTATTACAACCAGGCTAGTTGGAAATATCTTTGAAACAATGTTTGCAGATGGTGGACAGATCAGTGATGTACACTGCCCTGTGACAGAGGCTGCACGGGGGAATCATATGTGTCTTACAGACATAACTTTCTACTTTATATGAAACTAAATCAGCGGTGAAAGTAGGAAGCTTACATGTAACTGCTTTATTTCTCAATTACTCATTTGCTCGTGGCTTTAACTTACGGTCTCTGGTTCTTCCCATTTTGGTACCTCCGCCTCAGAGCAACTTTGTGATGGCACTGGCTCTGGAGAGCACATATCCTGATTGACAAATATATGCTGATCTTCATAGACTTCAGTTTCAGATACACTTGATTCTGTGAAAGGTAATGGTCTGATGGGCTTTGGTCTGATGGGCTGTAATCTGACTGGAGTAATTTCCTGTAACAAACAAATCAGTAATTAGACTTTCCAGGGCACTGTCCCAGATCATACAGTGGTAGACTGAAGTCAGTTTTAATGACACTCAAGGGTTTAACAATAATGATACTCAGCAGTAAGACTGTAAGGGAACAACATATTCAAAACCTAGAAAAAAAAAACAAATCTAGAAAAGTGGTGGTGAAACATGCTACCTCAGCCATCATCATGACCTTAACCCCTGGTACTTAGAACACTTCATATACTCATTTAGTAGACTGAATACACTAGTTTTTGTAGTCTTCAATATTTCCAAGAAATTTAATTTGATAGCAGTTTCTCATAAAAGATGCAAATCTGGCCATAAAAAGATTAAGGTTATCCCAGGGAAATTATTTGAAGAATGTTAATGGTACTCAAGTACCTGAAAAATGTTTATGATTTGTAAAATAAAACCATGTCTTGGCTAGTTTAATACAGAACCCATATGGCAGATATCACTGCAGTCTTTCTGCTAGTAGAAAGTCAATATGAATAAGCACTATGAAATAAGTAGCCTCCTTTCTAGAGGCTAAACTCAAAGAACTTTTATTTATAATCCATTGATGTTAAATTTGTACCATGATTTGACAAGTATGGTATGAGACAAAGAGAACTGTGAGATAACTGCTGCTCTTCGAAACTTCTGTCACACTAATATTACTTGGATTCACCAGTGAATGGTCATTGGAACTTTAATCTATGTTTCAAACAACACCTTGTGATAACATAGATTTTAGGCGAGTTTTTGAAGTAAAATAAAACTTTTAAAACATGCTTAATCTAAATACTGGTTATGTGAAAAGGGTTCTTACTAAGCAAGGACCCTGTGATTCTGTACTTCGTACAGGCAGACTTGGCATTGCTGGTATTCCTGCTGAAGAAGTGGCACCAGGTTCCTAAAGAAAAAAGACATTTTTAGAAAAAGACAAAGAGGATATTTGACTTTTTCAGTGTAAGATTGATTTTCATTTCACCGAACAGACCAAAAGCTGTGTTTTCGTGAGGGGCGAAGCCACAAGTGAAAATGCCACTTTTGGTGTTCATGCGTGAAATAAAAATCGATCTTACACTGGAATAGTCATTTTTTTCTGTTTCTTTAATGCTTTCAAATTGTAATAATTCAATTCAGTTTATTTGAACGTGTCAGCCATCACGACAGAGACACAACTTTTTCCTAGCCCTTTCGTGTCAGATTTGACACTTCCAGTGTGTTTACTGGGTAAAATACAGGTATTGGTTCATTTGTTTGTAAATTTAGTTTGCAACTTGAAAATAACTTAAAATTTCATTTTGATATTAATTAGATCTCAAGAAAACTGCTATGAAAAAATTGCATAGAGGAAACTTAGGCGGCTTGACGTCTTGTGCACTAAAAATGTTACTTTGGCGCTTTAAGTGACGTCATTAATGTCATAATGACGTGCCAACGTGCATGATGTAATTTCTGTCAGGCTGGATGAGGTTTAATCAATTTATCAACAAATAAATGAGACTGTTTCACAAAAAAATTCTATTTTGAAACAGTGAAATTTAAAGTGGCAATTTCACAAGTGAGATTATCAGTTTGGATTTCATTAGATATACTGTCGCAAATTTTTTATGTTTTCCACTCAGAAGTCACAATACATTTGGAAGTGCATTAAACTAAGGATACAGGAACACTAGAATTTTGATTTTCTGCATCAAGCCATTTTCATAGACCAAAAAGTTAACCAGAAAATATCCACTTGTGTACTAGTATTCAATTGCAACACAAAATTTGCTTCTTTTAAAACAAGATTATGAAAATGAAATAACTCTAACAAGTACTTACATTAGTTTCTTCTAAGCAGGAGGCAAGATGACGTAAAAATTCAATTTTGTCTGGAGAAACAGCAACTTTGTCTAAATGAATATAAAACAAACAAAAAAATTACTATTTCAATACACGAATTACTACCTAACAGTTATCATGATAGTGTTTTCTGGATTTGTTACTCATTGTTCCTCACAAATGGAATTTGTACTGGTTACACAATTTTGCAAACAGGTTCTAAATTAATTCAGACACAGCACACCTATAGAGCAAATTTATTCTTCAAGAAAGCACTGTTGTGTCATGCATGATGCTTAATGGAAGTACCAAATTATTGCTGTATTGTTGCCAAAATTTAACACACTAGATGTTTCCTTACTGTTTGCTGGGGCTTTCAGGGTTTATGTCCAGTTTAAAACCCAACTGGTCCACAGGACCAACATGGACATGATTTACCTGGTCCTCTCTGTGTTTCTGCTGGTTTTCATCATAATCTTTATGCAATTTACAAAAAAAAAATCAGTTGGTCTGGAGGACCAGCTGATACAGAAATCAGCTGATCCTGACCAAAAATCACTGGTCCCGGACCAACGGACTAATGGTTAATAAAACCCCTGGCTTTGCTTATTTTGCTAAAACATTGGTGGTGGACTTATTCACATGCTATGAGAATGCCAATGGTTTTGAATACCTTAAGGCAATATATTTTTTGACTCAGAGACATATGTGGGAAAAAACATAGGAATTCAAGTTCAACAATGTCATCTATAGGAAGTCTTTCTATATATGACAAAAACAGGCCTCAACATTTGAAGTCTTTAACTTCTGCTTTTGTGAAATCAAGCACAAAAGTAGAGATTAAGGACAGTAAATGTGGAGTTAATGAAAAGCCTGTTCGAAGTTGAGCATGTTTACCTGAGAATCTGAATGTTCTGTTTTCCTTCTCCTTCAAACATTGAAGTTCATGTTTGAGGCTGTCGTTTTCTGCTTGAAGAACTGAAATCTTCAATTTCAACTCTTCAACTTCTTCTCTGTGTGTTCTCATTTGTTGATATTTATAGGGTGATGGCCTGTATGGGGAAAAGCCTGAAAATCCCCACTGGGGTTGTTGGTAGAAAGCCATTGAGTCTGTTTGTATATCATTGAAGCCTCTGTGAAAATCAGTTTGGCATGGCTCTGGTGGTTGAATGACTGCACAAGCTGATTCCCTTTCCCTGTCTTCTCTAGTTTCACCTTGTATGGTGTGCGATTCGCTGGCACTCTGTCGTCGGTTTTCTATGATCTCTTTGAACTGGAGACTTGCTGCTTCCACCTTTTTTTTTTCTAGCTCCATTTTTCTTTTTTTCTCTGCTTGCTTTTCATTGTCATTGTTGTCTGGTGTCCTCTTTTTTGTCTTCTTTTTTCTCTCCCCTTCAGTTTGTTCAGGTTTGGCTAAAATGAACATAAAATCAATTTTAGAAAAATGCAACGAATCGGTAAGGAAACTTATTCAAGCACTGCCTTAGTACTAGGCGGAATTTCTTCAAAAATCTAGTCTAACTAAGAGGTATAACAAACTGCCAGGTCCGTGAGAATAATGGTTCGAAATTAATCTAAGAGATATGTGAAAACAATCAAGTTTTATAGTATGTTGCCTTCGTTGCCTGCATTGAATGCCAGACCAGTGCGCTGAAAGGGACAGGTCACTAAAGGGTATGTTCTGTAATTACAGAAACAAGAAAATTGTTAGAACAGATGGATGCTCCCCGAAAGAGAGCCAACTTCGTAAATACTTGTGACAGGGTTATTGTTCTTGTGCACTGCACTTCCTCTTATTGCCCTCTATCAATGTGTGAAGTTGCATTTAGTTCCCCTTTACACTGTCAGAGATATGCTCCGGACAAGCAAAATATTGCATCAACCGGAAAGGGAGCCAACTTCGTAAATACTTATGACAGTGTTACGGTTCTTCTGCACTGCACTTCCCCTAATTGTCCTCTATCAATGTGTGAAGTTTCATTTAGTTCTTCCTAATACTTTCAGAGAAATGCTCCGGACAAAAGTGTGACGGACGGACGGATGGACAAAGCGTCAACTATATGCTCACTCTTTGGGGAGCATAAAAAAGGACATAATTTGTTTTAACATTAATTAATTTACTAATCATCTCAAATCAGCTGACCAAATTTCTAGTTCCTAGCCCTAGCTCAAATACTTTGAGGTATCTTGCTGACAACCTTAAAACACTGAAATATTCTTAGGACCATATGTCCGATAAAAATTGACAGAATTTGCTGAAATTTTAATCACTTGTTCTACTCACCATTTCCAAGTAGCTGACCTAGTTTCAAGCCCCTAGCTCAAACAGTTTTTCAAGATACCTTGCTGGTAAGTTAAAAGTGCGGAAATTTTCAAAGGGCCATAACTTCAAATAAATTTGACGGCTATATTCTTTCAAAAGTTAATCTACAGTAGAACTTCAATGGCTTGAACCCTGATGGTTCGTTTACCATGACTGGCTAGAACTCGTACTTAGGTCCCTACAGTTCAGTTTATACAGAAAATAACCCTGAATGGCTGGAATGACCTTTAGCTGGAACTAATTTTAATGTTGCCAAGCCTGTTCGAGTCATCGAAGTTCTACTGTATATCAGGTTCAAAAGTTAATCAGTTAATCTACCCATTATCTCTAATCAGCTGAACAAGGTAGTTTCAAGACCCTAGCTAGCTCCAAAACTTTGGAATAATGAAAATGCCTATAAGGTCCAAATAACTGACCCTGGTCCCCTCCAGGGGCCTAACCCTGGCACTTAGAAACTTTGAATTTTGTATAACAGCTGTGTTAAAGTTTTATGGTAAATTTTTCAGTTTGCTCTTTGTTTTTCACCTTAGAAAAAAAATCTGACAAACCAAACCTTCTCTTTTCGACAGAGTCAAGTGACTGTCAGGTGTTACTGGAAACTAAGATATTCTAAAGGTTGGCCTTAGTTTGCTTTTTGAGATTTACTTAATTTGCATGTGATTCAAGACATTAGAAGCATGAGAGGGTATGCCTTGTTTTAACAGTGATGGTGACCTAAAGCTTGTTCCTCTTCAAAAAGACTGACAAAGTGGAGCATTAAATGTGCAACGCCTAACATCGAAGGCCAGCTTTTTACCACAAGACTGATGAGTATGATATTTCTAACCTTGACTCTGTTGTTCTACAGCATCACCACTGTCTTCTCCACCCACTGTTACAGTACATGCTGGATCTGAAAAACATTCAGACTTTGGGAGAACTGTTCAAAGGCATGTTGGTTTTTTTTTTTTTTTTCAATTTTGTCAGAATTTTTAAGCTCACCTGGGTAACAAGATAAGTAGGTTCTCCAAATGGGTCGACTCTTCTAGGAAAAGAATATGATCCTGGAGGAGCATATAGAATATGCTTTTCGAGGAGCATATTCATTTCCTCAGGAGTTGACCCCTATTGATGAGGCAAGGAAAGGAAACTAGTAGAATTACTTCCTGTGGAAGTATGAAGTATTTGAGTGATTGACTTATTATTCTTTAGGCTTTAATAATATCCCCCCCCCCCCCAACCTCCCCCTTTGCAGAGCCAGGCCGCGTAGCGCAATCGGTAGGGCACCTGACTCATAAGTCATAGGTCCTGCTTTCGATACCTGGTCTGGCTACTTTCGTTTCTCCTTCTGCTGATTCAAGAAGGGCAGTTGTCAATTACTGACGAAAGTATGTGCACTTAGTACTGGTTAACCGCTTAGGAGGTCTAAGCCTGCCCAGGAATAGTGTGGTTAGGTTAATTGACGCTACCGACATGACCACAGCTGTTTACCGTGGACGTTAAGCAACAAATCAATCAATCAATCCCCCTTTGCAGAAAATGCAATGCCCCTGGGGCGTTTAATACGATTCATACTGTATATAAGGAAAAATTTCAAAAAATGTAGAAGTTCTACAGTTGTACAGATATTTTGCTCATGAGATTGTATCTTCATAAAATTGTCGAGTTGCCTCTCCAAATTGGAGAGGACATACAGGCTTTTTGTCAAAAGGTCCATATGGACTGCCAACAAATTGATCGAAAATTAGTTTGTTTAAGTGTGTAAAAATATGATTAAACTAATTCATTTTTGTTGCAGTTCTGTCACTGTTAACTGGCTCTGTTTCATGTTGAACGTTAATATTGACCTCAGGCAGCAACAAATATATGTTAAACACCTCAAACCATGTTAAACACCTCAAACCTATGTTGTAATCTTACAATAAGATTACTGTATGAACAAATAATATCATAAGACCCTTCTTACCACTTGATGTTTTCTGAGCTGCCTCTTGTTGACAGTTACCATCTTTCTTGTTGCCTGCAAAAAAAATTCTTCTTTTTGTATTAAAACTGGAACTGATAATGAATCAAACATCTAGGAAAGCTATTGATATATTTATAGGTGGGGAGTCATACAGTGGTTTTCAGCTATAATTGTGTATAATTGTGATCACATTGTCAGGTCTGTCATCTATATCTGACCATCTACAGAGAAAACAGAGTAAAAATATTTAAGAATTGTTGACTTCTGTGACTTCTGTAAATGTACATCATGTACATGAAGCTACAAAGCCCCCCCCCCTCCCGCTTTTTTACAAAACTTTTAATTGACAAGAAGATTCTAAAAGACATAAGAGGTTACTAATGGAATGTCATGTAATCCACAGCCCTATTAATTATAGAAATATAGACAGGTACTTCTACTGTATCATCAGAAATACCTGAAATCAGAGTCACTTTACATTGCACACAGCCTTGCATTATCACCGTCTCATTGTCCTGACATGGCTGAACACTGTTAAAAAAGATGTCAAATCACAAGTCATCCATGATACCCTGTTACATTTTAAGACCAGTCGAAACAGATACATGAAATTATACAGCTGTCCTTATTTCTGTGCTTAGCGCTTACCATAAGATAATTCCAGAGCCTGCAACTTCTGTCTTCGGTCCATCTCAGCTATTAGTTCTTTCTTAGAATCTGTGAATAAATAAATAACTTGGAGACCTGAGCAAAAATATAGCTATAGATACCGAGATCGTATAATAAATCTTCTCCATTTTTTTCGCTTTTCTTGTTTTCTCTATATTTCTCTTTTTTTATTGAGTATATTTGTTTGTTAAGGTGCTACCGTGCAGCATCAGTGGGTTGCCGTGTGATATATGACTGTCAATATTCATGCAATTTTATGGTTACTGCTAAGGCTGTTGGTTGGTTGTTTTGGGTTTAACGGCCCTTTGAGACAGTATTTCAGGCCCTTGCCCTACTTTTATCCAAATAAGTAGGACGCCATGGCCATGGAAGTTATAACCAGCACCATCGCCCGACCACCACTCCCTTGCACTGACAGCAGCGGCGGCAACCTTAATTGCATTAGCTATGCAAGGACCATAATTGTACTTGAGAGACTATACAAAGAAGACAAACAAATACTTGGAGAAAGATACCTGAGAGTTACTTTGGCCTATAAAGGCTCTATAACAACAACATGTGATTGTCCATAGAGCTTACAATCTCAGAACGATTTTTTTTCTTCAAATGACCATCAAACATCTTACACTTTCTACATATCAGCACATGGCGTAGGCGCTAACCTCGACTCAACATTGGGTCAATATTGATTCAGCCTCATGAACCAAACCTATTCAATGTTAAATCCATGCTATGTGCCTGATGTGATTCGGGTAAAATACAGTAAATTTGTACCTGTGCAATTGGGCTACTGGATCCAAATTCAGGTACCTGGGTACTCCTCTCGGCCCTATGAGGCAGTGATCATGGTGACCAAACTGTGTTTTATCCTTTACATTTGGAGTGGAACCATGCACACTTGCACCTGACATACCTGACTGAACTGTTTCCTCTGCACATTCAGCAGCAGAAATAGATAAGGCAATCTTACAGGGAATTCAAATCTCTAAAAGTCTGGTGGAAGTCAGTCCCAGCCAGTAAAAAACGTATTCAGAATGGCAGACAGCAGCAACAGCATTTCAATTTGTCAATGCTGTCCAGCCTCCCAAATTAAGAGCTGGCTCCCCAGCTTCCTGAATAATTTCTAGTTCTCCCCACACCTTGAAAACAATAAATGGGCCTCTCTCCCACTCCTCGTTTGGTCACGAGCCATTTCAAATTTTACGTGTATGTTTTTTCCTGGAGCAAACGCATTTCTAGCACTTCAGACAATGGAAGACTAATGGTTTAAAAAAAAACATAAAAAATTGCATATTTTACTTGAAAATGGACACGTTTGTCAGCTATAAAATAAATATATTTACCGCCAATTTCAACAATCACGCCATTCCAAAGGCGAGTTCCAAAATTTGGAAGTTTGGCTTTTATCTCTTCTCCTGGCCTGTATTCATCCAAAGGTTTCCTTGGCTCCTTTATGATATTTATTGTGTTGACACTAGTTGTGTTGTCCTCCCAGTCAAACCAAACATACTTTAGTTCTGACATTTTTTTTTTGCTTTGTTTCTCTCCTGCGATTTCTAGCTCAAAACTTTCAAAACTGGCACCGGAATGAGTAACTGTGTATTGGTTCCCCGTTTGTAGCTCTTTTACTCGCTACATGATATTCTGAGACACGAAATCGGCACATCGAGTCGGATACCAGAGATAAGAAATGATGCTGGAAGTAACCAATCACATCAACCGCAACTCTTCGGTCCATTCCGTAATCCGTAACAAGTACCACTTTCACAAAAAAAAAAGAGCTCGGTTTCTTATCAATAAATTAAACCTTATACGTTGATCTTGAGGAGACGGATTGTGATGTATTTGCAAAGATAAAAGTATTCGAAAGCTGATCTGCCTGACCATTTTTCATTTCCATGAAGCTATTTTCAACGTCTAGATGCTTCGGTTAGGAATTAGATTCTAATTATGATCGACGTTCTTATAAGCTGACCATTATTCGTTTTCGTACTGACAAGAGTTCTGAACCCAAAATTCCATAAAAGAAATAAGTACGGTGTTTTACGCTGGCCACACAGATTCTATCTTTCGCTATAAAATTTGTCCTTGGTTCCGACTTTTAAGAGGCCGAGTAAAGTAACACCCTCCCCAGCCTGGCCCTAACCCAGCGGGCACACGACGTTGAAATGACGTCGTGTTGACGTCGATGCGACGTGATGACGTCGCATCGACGTCAAAACGACGTCATTCTGACGCCATGTGTCTACTGGGAAGTATCCGACTCACTTTTCGGTTAGTACGTACATGATGAGTGGTGTGAAATATAAAATTATTAGCATCAAAATACAAGTAAAAATAGTAATATCAAAAGAAAAAATATATACCTAGATTTCTGAATAAGCGATAATTAACCGATTGCTACACGTATTTCAGACAGATTACCAACAATTAATGTACGAACGAAGACTCTGACTAGTTTGCGTATTCTTATGATATCCAGTGTGAACACTAAGCAGGCTGTCGCAAAGCGAGAGGTTTTAATCTTCTGATGCTCCAAATGAAGAATTGTGTTCGTTTCGCCCTTCCTCTTTACAAAAATAAGAAATTATTCCCTCCAATTTGATCAAATTTTCCATTATTTTCAATTTTCCATTATTCTTCATTATAATAATCTATAACACGAAGCTTAGTTAAGTTTTCAAATACCGGACTTTCTGTTTCACTGACTTTTTCTACTGATACATAGATATGGCGGATGTATTATAATAGACATGTGATGCTTACTGCTCGCGAGCACCTGATCAAACCTCTATTTTGGGGTCCATATCTGTGTATCTAAAATATTCCGGAAAATGACTTAAGAGTTCGGACTTATGATTTGGGTACTTTGACCACTTTCATCTATACTCAAAATGCATTCACAGATTATTTAACATGATAAACAAGACTTGTCACCGGGACAGGAGAGCTCGCCTGACAGCGCCTTGCCCATCACATAAAAAACTTTTACGTAAAACTTTAACATTTTGCTAACGCCGCCGCCGCCGACGCCGGTAGTATAATAGCTCTTCCTGAACTTCGTTCAGGCGAGCTAAAAAGTGTCAGTGAACTGTCTTCAAAAGTTTTGATGAACTGTCTTCAATTTTGTGGTTGAAATGTCTTCAAAATCGTCCGTCGGCGCAGCTTCAGTCAGCCATTAGGTGCTACTTACAAACTGATTATTATCATGTCTTGGAATGCTCCCGCTTGAATGATATAAAGTCGGTTTCTGTTTGCAACATTATAAACGTGAATAGAGAGGATCCGTGGTCCAGTGCTTAGAGCACTTGGCTATGGCCTAAAAGGTCGCGGGATGCGCTTATTTCCCTTTAAGTTTTGAGAACGGGACGTGGGAATTGATTGTATCAATTCTTGATCATTGCCTATCTTTTCATGACCGAGCGAACGGATTTGTTAAGGGACCCTCCGCTGTAGTGTATATGTATATGTATTCAAATCTACTTTAAATGTTAAATCTTTTTGCTTGCTCATGGTCTGGCTAACATAACATTTGTGCGTAAGTCGTAGTTTCTTGAAATATAAATTATTTAAACCAAAAAAAAAAATCAGAATCAGAATTGCTTACTAGTGATACGTCCAAGGACAGTCATTGACAAGGAATGATGATGTGGTTGTCAAGATAATCAAATTTGTATTTCAAATAATTTGAAAATTATTGCTCAATATACCGATCATGATTGACTGATGTTCGAAGACAAAGTATTTTCGGAAACAACAAGTCTACGTTGATTCATGATAAAAAATACCAAAACTGTCATAACAAAACATTTGGTGCAGTTTTATGCAAATAAATTTTAGCGACTTTATATCTGTATTATGAACTAAGTCCAGTACCAATAGACTGACATGACAATTTCAAGTGGCAAACAAGACAACCCTAGGCCACTTGTCCAAACCGGCCCTCTTAATGGACTTTGGTGCGTTGTTTATCATATCCACAGCTTGTGAATATGCAAACAATCTTAATATTTCACGATAGTATTAAAAGTTAAAAGATATTAAAAGTTCAACAAACTATAAAGTTTCAATCTCCTATCAAGATTACAAGAAATCGGTAAATATTGGTACCGGTATTTGATCCCGCCTTTTCCGTTTTGGTCCCGTTTTTTACGAAGAGGAAAGCTGGTCTCCTGAATGTGTCTATTTACCGTCTGTCGTAACGGCCGTTGTGCTATGATTTCGGAAACCAGTAATGTAAAGATGGCTGACTTTTAGCAGTTTTGAATTTCTTTGTGTTCGAAATTTAGAAAAAAAAGGTGTATTGCCGTCACAGATGACTTCGCACTACGCCAGCAGTTACATATGACAGCAATAATAGTTCATGATTACCACCAACGACCGCCAGTCGACAGTGGCGAGTTTATTTGCGAAGACTTCCGAACGGAATTACAATCCTGCAACACCGACTAAAATAAAAAAGAATATTTAAATTTAAGCAAAAAAACAAACGAACCGGCTTAACACATAAGTACTTGAGAGTTATTACAGCTGAAGAAAAGTACCAGAGTAACCAGCTATACACCTAGAGTTAATTCGGCCAGAGGGCTGTTGCAACAACAACAACATCACCGGAGTGTACAAAAGTACATCGTCTGTGTCCCCTCCGGGGGTTAAGGCGTAAATGAAAGAAAGAAGAAAGAAAGGAATTTATAAACATGGCAAACAGGAAAAACAGATATAACAACCGGTTTCTGCATGAAGATCCATTTCAAGCTGCACCCAAAACCACAAAATGGCGACTACGAAAGCAGCAACGGAGGCAGCAAAGCATTGATAATGCCATCGCAAAGACGCTGATGAGCATGTAGAACACCAGTATGAAAATGTAAGTCAAATCAGTTGACTCAGTAATAATTATTGAGGCTCTCATGTAGGTCAATTTAGTATTCTGGTATTTCTGTGAAGTGGTGAACAACACTTGACCAATACAGAGTTTGGGAAAATACATGCTATTTTCTGATTTTAAATTTGTTGTTGGTTCTTGAATCTTTGGTTTGATTTGAAATGAGTGTATAAATAGCTGTACAAAAGAAAGAAGTCAAGTAAAATCACTGCATAAATTATGATTTTACTTTATTGTATTACAATTTTTATAGGGGTATATAGTTTGTCATTCCGACTGTTTGTTTGTTCATCCAGTTCGTCCGTCTGTTTGTTTGTCAACTTTACGTCAAAGTTTTGCGTTAACTGCACCTGCTGTAATAATCAGAAAATTTTTAATGATCCTCTCAGTATCGAGAGATAGAAACCGTTTTGGTAGGAGCCCCTGTAGCTCAGTGGGTTAAGCGCTGGCCTAATGATCTAGCGGACCGGGTTTGAATCCCGCTTGAGGCAAGAATCTTTCCTACCGTAAATGGGGTTTCATGGCACACAGCCTTTCATAATCATCCACCCATCATCCTGATACAACTGAAATACTGTTGAAAAGGATGTAAAATCACAAGTCATCCTTTTTTGGTTGCTCATATCTCTGTAACCGCATATCAGATTCTTTTCATATTTGGTTCAGGATATCTTTACAGCATTACCTTTGATTTGAACTAGCTACGCCTCTAGCTAGCTGGGTCAGGTTTCAGGGTGGGGCCAGGGTCAATAATTAGGACTTAGGCATTTTCATTATGTCAAAGTGTTGGGTTAAACCTTACTGATTGCTCATATCTATGTAACTGCACTGAAGATGCATATTCCCTATTTGGTTCATGATATCTCTACATCATTGCTTAATCTTTATGGACTACCTAAGCTGCAGAGTCAGGCTCATGGGTGGGGCCAGGGGTCAATAACTTGGACTTAGCCTTATGCTGTAGTTCCTTTTGGTATAGCTCCAATATACTTCAATGGAGCCTAATGATACATGTACATGACTAGGTTTATTTCATACTGGTTTACATCATGTGGATGCTGCTGCTGTTGTAAGGTCAAGGTCACAGACTTAGAATTTTGTACATTAAACTTCTATGTTAAAGGATGCTCTCATTGGGCGGTGGCTCTGGTCGGGGGTATACGTGAGCCCCTGCTCACTTGCTCTAGTGATTTGTTGGCACTAAGAAAGTAACACATTCACAGTGATTGGTTTCAGCAAACATATACAGTGTTTAGTAAGTTACTTATCAACCTTACTAACAAATATCATGCAGAGTAGTGGCAACACTACTCATAGACATTTGGTGTATTCAAAGTGAATAGGAGTTACTGTTCAGTAAACAGTTAATTATTAAGGCTAAAGCAGAAGTTTCTGGCCTGGAATCCTCTTCAAGTGCCCAATACATATAGGTACAAACATTCACATTCAGTATGAAAACACATAAAGTATATCATAGGGTCACAGGATTTATAAAGTATATCATAGGATCACAGGATCCAGTCGCACTTGTCATTTACAGCCAAGTGTTTTAAATTGTATATGCTCATTCAATTTCTGAACTATAATCAAACAAACATTTGCTCAAGTATAACTTAATGCAGCTATAGCCTTTATTTAATTTTTCAGATTGTGTCAGTTAGTGACGAAACGGCAGAACCTGTGACAGGAATGATTCAAGGAATGTCTACAGATAGTGTTGCCTTGGGAGCAAATGAAGAAGCGTGAGTTGATTCACCTTGTTGCAAATTATATAATTCTTTTTATAACCTTTCCAGGTTCATGGGACAAAATTTGGGCAATGACAACACATTTCATGGTCTGGAGCCATGCAGTCTTGGTGTATTTGACCATTTTTTATCCTGGAAAAAGTGATGTATATTAGAAAAAGGCATTTACTGAAATAAATAGGATGAAGTTTATGAGAAAGGGGGCATTTACTGTCCAGAATCAATGGTATAAATCGTGATGAATGTTTTTTTGAACAGACCATAGTGTTCCATTCTTTAGCATAATAATTTGACATATACACTGGCTTAGTCCATGAGAAGCTGTCAGGAAAAACGTTCACTGTGGGTGAAATTTTAGTTAGTATATATGTGAACGAACTGTACCTGTGCTTAAGTAGGGTTCTGGGAGATACAATGACTAAAAATGATAACTAGATCGCATAATGTATTTGCAATTGAATATTTACATATTTATATGATGATACCTGTGGCTTAAAACGTTTTTACAAATTTCATAAAAATCATTGGTTACAATATTTTTACAAACATACATATTTCAAATTTATATGATAAGCATTGCCTGGAAAGGTACCTTATGGCACGTGGATGCAAATCAGCCTGTGCATTTGTGCAAACTGTTTTGGTCTTTTATCACATTTAAGATATTCCCAAGATTTCATGGATTGTATATATGCCAAAAGGTAAAACTCAGAGTAGACTCGGCAGATGTGCAGGCTGAATTAAATCAGTCCTGGTCATTTTTAGCGTGCTTTTGCAAATGCAAAGATCTTATGCTATAACCCCGGCGTCATAGCCCGAGTGAGCGTTAGCATTCTCGTAAGCATTCTCGTCGGAGTCTGTGATAAGATGAACCAATATTAAGAATTGTTTTTAATTAACTCGATGTTCAACTCTGTATTTTACAAACTACAGCAGCTTGGTACATATATACATCCATATGACTACAGCAGCTGCATTACAATTTTATGTCCTTGACCTGTGTGTCATGCTGTTTGGCACTGTTATTTAGGCAGAATTTTTAGTTTTTACGACTTTAAACAAGAGACTTGATACTTGGTTAAATAGCATATCCCTATAATTGCAGCAGCTACAAAGCATCCATTCTGACTCCTGTGCCCTTGACCTTTATTCATGGTCCAGTGATTTTGCCTTATATTTCCAACACTATTTAATGGATTAACATAATAACAATGGATCAGTCTGACATTGTAAATGACCTCATACTATTTGTAGATCACTGTGACCAACATTTCATGGTTCAGTGATTTTGAGAATCAGGCACTGTGACCCATGAGGCTTGTTTGTTGGATTCTGACAACTCTTGTTCATGCTAGAAGAAACCTTTCAACATGGGACCAATCAAATATACTAACAGACATGAAGTTTCCTTTCAAATTTTGTCTTTCGCAGTCATGGATCTGGAACAGCTGGTGATGATCTCTGGTTTGACTGTACTGAGACCACAGAAGAACCACACTGCAGAGGAGAAGAAGAGTCCATCTGGTTTGATTGTGAAAGCGACATTAAAGAAGAGGCTACTGACACTAAAACAGCATCAGATGACATGGACACAGGAGACAGGCCAATATATGATGGTGCTTCACTATCAGTTGCTCAAAGTGCATTACTTATTTTAACATTAGCATTGCGTCACAATCTAACTGGAGAGTGTTTGTCAGACATTTTAAGTGTGGTTGCTCTGCACTGTTTAAGTGCAAATGCTATACACAGCTCAGTCTACAGATTCCGGAAGTATTTCAGTAATTTGCAGACACCCCTGACATTCCATAAATACTGCAAAAAGTGTGAACATCTTTTTAAAGCGAAGGCAGACAGTTGTCCAGTATGTCTGTCTAACACACTGGATAACAAAAATGTGTCATATTTTGTGGAAATACCGTTGGTTCACCAGCTACTACAGTTTTTTAAACGAAAAGGATTTCATCAGAAGCTTCTGTCTAGATTTGGTAGGAAAAAACAGCATTCAGATAATATTGAAGACATCTATGATGGAGAGTTGTATAAATCTTATATGTCTGAGAACGGGTTCCTAACAGATCCTAATAATATTTCATTTATGTGGTATACTGATGGCGTACCTCTGTTCAAATCATCTAAAATTAGCATCTGGCCATTGTTTCTATCCATCAATGAATTACCATATCAAGACAGAATTAAACAAGAAAATATGCTGTTTGCTGGTTTATGGTTTGGCAAATCAAAACCGTCAATGGCTTCTTTCCTCAAACCATTTCATGACAGTCTGACTGATCTACATAAACAAGGCGTCCAGCTTGACTGTGCACACTGTCAAGAAAACATAACAGTTAAGGGATTGTTGTTATGTGGGACATGTGACTTGCCAGCAAAATGTCTTATGATGAACATGGCTCAGTTTAATGGTGAACATGGTTGCATTAAATGCAAACAAGAAGGTACTGTGATACCCATAGGTAAAGGGCATGGCAGAATATTTCCTTTTGATTCAAGTCTAATAGATGGTCCTAAAAGAAATCACGCTGAGTTTATTGCAAATGGTGAAGAAGCATTTGCTACTTCTTCTAGAGTGTTTGGTGTTAAGGGACCATCATGGTGGGCAAATATTTCTGCAGATGTAATCAATGGCACTGGCATTGATTATATGCATTCAGTTCTTTTGGGTTTAGTTAGGCGCTTTCTAACCCTGTGGTTTGACCCCAAATTTTCATCAGAGTCATATTCTGCTTCAAATCTTACAGCTGTTGCAGATAAACGCTTAGCAACAATCAGACCACCGTATTTTATCAAGCGTCTCCCGACAAGTATAAAAGATCATTCTCAACACTGGAAAGCATCAGAGTGTAGATCCTGGCTTTTTTTTTACTCAGTTCCTGTGCTTTTTGGACTTTTAAAGAAAGAAATCTTTGAGCACTATCTTCTTTTTGTAGAGGCAATTTATTTACTAAATTTGCAGTCCTTATCACAGCAAGAATTGTTACATGCAGAAGAACTTCTGATTAAATTTTGTTGTATGTTCTCCTCATTGTATGGGGAAAGGCATATGTCAGCAAACTTACACCAGTTGTTGCATCTTCATGATACTGTCAAACAGCTTGGACCATTGTGGGTTTATTCATGCTTTTGTTTTGAAAGCATCAATGGGAAGCTAGTGAAATTGTTCCATGGCACTCAAAACCCAGCAGTTCAAATTGCAAATGCTGTTTCCACTTTGATGAAATTGCCTGTGTTGAGTGAAGATATTGAAAATGACAGTGTAATAGGAGTGTTGTATTCAAAACTATCCAATTCTAGCTATCATTATTCCTTTACAGAGACTATTGCAGAAGGTTTGCATATAATAGGGGGAAAGACATTGCGAAACCTTGAAAGAAAATTTTACAACATACTTGGTTTAAGTCTTGGAACAGCTCCAGGCACATGTTACACATTTCACAGGGTAATGATAAATGGGGTGCTTTACCAGTGTAGTGAATATAAAGTGGAGTCTAGAAACTCGTATACTGTACAGTATAGACACACAAATAGTATTTATTATGGCCATGTTGTCTTTTATGTCAAGTGCTTGTCAGTCTGCAGCTGCAGGAGTTCTCACTGCAAGTGCAGGGCTAACTATTTTGCAATCATAAAAGTAATTAATATTGACCAAAACTGCATATTTACGTCAGATGACAATGAGCTAGTTAAACCATCAATGCATAATGTTTTATCTGGCAATTTGACCAGGGAGTTTGTGGCTGTACCAATTGAAAATATTATAGATTTGTGTACTTACATTAATTTTGGGGATCAGCAAGGGAAGGTCTTTCTTGCTCTGAGACCAAATAAAATAGAAGGAGACTAATATCATTTTTCATTGAATCAAAGAATCCTTGGCTGTTGGTCCAAACTACTTTGACAAACCTGTCCTTTGTACCGATACTAGATGGAAGTGGACTCTTTAGGAGGTTGACCAATTTTCAGAGGTCAGAACACCCCCACCCCCCAGCCCCCACCCCCACCCTCTTCCCTTCATAACTGCCAGATTCTTAGAAGTGATTTCCTTTGAATCTTTACATGTTCTTATACTAAGAAGTAACGTTGAATCTTTTTGACTGTCTTTACGTTCATGCTATGTCAGAAATGTTCAGTGTATATATTGTGAATACATGTACAAGAAACAGATCCAGACTTCCTTTTCTGTATGTATATTGTGAAAAACAGAAGTACAGTCAAACCTGTATGAGGGGGTCAGCTTTCTATAGCAAACCCAGAGGAACCACAAAAAGCCACTGCTTAAGAAAGGTAACTGGATGACTTTATCAGCAGGTTAGACTGTGCAACTGACTACAGATACACTAGTTTTAAATGGATGGATGGATGACTTGCGATTTTACGTCATTTTTAATAGTATTTCAGTCATATCAGGAAAATGGAGCGGTGATAGTAAGAGGCTGTGTGCAATGGAACCCCATTTACGGTAGGAAAGATTCTCGCCTCAGGCGGGACTCAAACCTGGTCTGCTAGATCAGTAGGCTAGCGCTTAACACACTGAGCTACTGGGGCTCCTCACTAGTTAGCTCGCCTAAACGAAGTTCAGGAAGAGCTATTGTACTACCCACGGCGTTGGCGTCAGTGGCATGTGGGCGTTAGCAAAATGTTAAAGTTTTACGTTAGAGTTTTTAATGTGATGGGCAAGGCACTGTCAGGCGAGCTATCCTGTCCCTGTGACAGGTCTTGTTTTAAATACATGTACACCTCTAATAGGCAAAACCTTTCTATAGATGAATGAGTACACTTCTAGAGAAGCAACTGTACCATTGTCATTTTTGCTGCCCATCCTAATGATGGTCAGTTCTTAAAGAAAGAATTTGCTCCCCTAGCAGCAAAATGCTTACCTCAAAAAGTAGACCCCATTTCGGAATGGCAGTGTCATCCAGGAAAGCAAACAGTAAGTCACAAAGATTGTTTCCCTTTGTAAAAATGGCTTGAGCCATTCACCGTACAGACAAACAAGTTTTAAATGCTACCTCTGTTGGTCTGACAGAATTTTTCTTATGTTGAATGAGTGCACTTTCAGGGAAGAGCAACTCTGTCATTTTCATTTTTGCTGCCTTTTCCATTGGGGGTTCATAAAGAATTTGCTCCTCTGGGAGCAAATGCTTTCCTTGAACAGTAGATCCCATTTTGGAAGGACAGTGTCATCCATGAAAGCAAACTGGAAGTCACAGAGGTTGATCCCCTTGTAAAATGACAGGAAAACATGGAGTGTGCCAATACACCATACAGGCAACAATCTCACATCAAGAACCAACCTGGAGTAATATTGTCAGTATAAACTGCCTATAGTAAACACGCCCCTGTCTTTGGCAAGCAGCTTTTGTTTGTGTTTTGGTACTTGCTTGAGACAGCTAGATTTCAGTGAAGTTTTTGGCATTGGAGCAGATGACTGGATAGCATATTTCTGGTCTTAAAATATGGTTCATATACAAGCAGTTTGTATTTCTATATGCCACCAGGCGCAGAAATAAAACTAGCAGCTGACTGACAAAACTGTTTTGTTTAAATCAGAATAGTTTAAGTCTGAATTCTTTTGAATTTTTGGGAATATTACAAATTTGTAGGTATCAAAGTTTTGTTTACATTTTCAATAAGATTTGATTGTGATAAGAAAATCAAACAATCTGGAAAAGTTGAGAAAGTAATAAAATTTTGGCACAAATATTCTGTCATCATCAGAAGCTCAGAAATATTCTAAGTCCAAACTCTGGAAGAAATAAACTAAGTCCAAACTCATGCAGAAAAAAGTTTAAGTATAAGCTTGCGCCAGTGCATGCTTGCGCAAGCTTGAGCATGCTTGCGCAAGCTTGCGGTTTTCTTGATATTTTCAACTTTTAAACCTGCATGCTTGCGCAAGCTTGCAGTTAGCTGGCTGCATGCTTAAACTGTATTTATAAGCATGCGCAAGCTTGTTGCATGCTTGCGACAAGCATGCAGCAAGCTAGCGTTTTGGTTTGGGTAAAGATGAATAGAGAGACAGTTAAAGCATTTAAAGCCTCTTCTTTAGAATGGCAGCAGACACAAGATTGATTAGTTTGATCAGACTCTGTTTATTAGCTTGATTTGTTTTGTTGTGACATAGTTACAGAAATACCGTAATCGACCCATTTACCGCACCGTGCGCTTAACTTTTTCAAAATTGCAACAAAAAGATGTGGTTAAAATGTGTTTAATAACCGCACACTCAGAACAATGAAATGCAGGGTGACTGGAAAGAGGCAACAAGGGTAGGACTGGAAATACTTTGTGTTTATACTTTTCATGAGTTTCCTGTTAATTATTGCGTTTTGTGAGAGTTTCAAAGAAAAAGCAGTGTGCGCTTGTGCAGTTTGTCCGGAAATGGCCTTGGTGTGCGGTTATAGGGGCATGTGCGGTAAATGGGTCGATTACGGTATGAAATACTGCAACTGTCTGCATATTAAACATGCTCATTTTTTAGCATTTTTGGCACAAATTGGCATTGTTTGTGCTGATGTGCTGTAAAACCCATATCATCAGTCAATCAATCTATTCAAAATGGATGGATGACTTGCGATTTTACGTCCTTTTTAACAGTATTTCAGTCTTATCAGGACAATGGGTGGATGAATGGGCCGGGCCGCATAGCCCAATCGGTAGGGCACCTGACTCATAAGTCAGAGGTCCTGGGTTCGATACCCGGTCTGGCCACATACTTTCGTTTCTCCTTCCGGGATTGAGTGAGTGATATGTGTTTTACGGCACATCAGCACAAAAAGGCTATTTCGCGCCGAAAACACTATAAAAGGATACGTGTTATATGCATAAGGTCAGAAATAAGTGCAGTATAAATTCTCCTTCCGCTGATTCAAGAAGGGCAGTTGTCAGTTGCTGGTGAAAGTGTGTGCACTTAGTACCGGTTAATCCCTTAAGAGGTCTAAGCCTGCCCAGGAATAGTGTGGTTAGGTTAACTGACCGTCCCGACATGACCATAGCGGTTTACCGTGGACGTAAAGCAACAAATCAATCAATCAGTGATAATGAAAGGCTGTGTGCTATAGGGGGATGGGGTGGAAGCAAGTTATTGATATAAGCCTGTAATATTTTGTAGATTCTTCATAAAACTCTCTCACCTCAGACACAGGATTGATTATTCTGATCAGGCTCAAGATTAGTTTGATTAGCATTGTCTGTGACATAGTCAGGTAAATACCATTAAAATTCTGAAAATTGGGACACCTAAGATAATTACCATTATTGTCCTAAAAATGGAACAGGTTGGTTTTACAGTGCATAAATGTGTCGAAAAGATGCAGATGAAATGGCCTAGGATCAGCATGTGGTGCTCCCATCTTATAACCACACAAATATGGTTTGCTATATGGTTTAGATGGAATACACCTTGATGGCATAAGCAGCCATTATGAAACTTCCTGAAAAAGCATGTTGTTTTTAAATAATGAAAGAAAAACAAAATTGTGAATATGGGACAAAGCAACAAGAAAAATTGATCAGTTTTTACTCATCAATAATAAATAAAGTGAAATTCTTAATTGTTTTAACCTGGATGTCTAGTAACCTGAAGAAACAACAACAAAAGTCTGGGTGGCCAGTTTTACCCTACTTTTCCAGCATAGCATATTAATCCTAATAAATGCCCCTGCTCTAATAAATGCCCCCTGTCTCCTTCCCGAAAATAATGTTATATTAACTTGCATGAATTCCTGTTTGCTTCTCTGGATAAGGTAACTCTTTGAAATGGAGTCTACTCTGAAAGTCAAAAATTTGTTCTGTAAAACCCCTGTCACACCAGAGCAGCGTTCTCACGGCGATCCCACGGCGTCCAAGAAAAATGCAGAACGTCGAGGTGTGCGCAGTACGATCGCAAGCATCACTGCAGCAACGCAGTAGCATCGCCAGTAGACGCTGTGGGATCGCATAGAAGTCCGAGCGACGGCGAGCACTTTGAGCATGCTCAAAACAAACGCCGTCGCTCGGCGTTCTAATAAGAACGCAGTGGGGTCGCCGTAAGGTCACAATAGCAGCGCAGTAAAGTCTCCTACAATGCAGTAGGAGCTCCGCAGGCGCGCACAAGGGTCGTTGTGCAAACGCTGTGGTCGTCCATGGCGTTTGCACAGAGATTGTACTGCGTTCTTTGGGATGTCACTACATCTTTAACTCGCTTATACGACGCGTCTACGGCGCTTATATGGAGTGCAATTTATTTTACTGCGCTCTTACAACGACTGTAAGAAGCTGCCATGGTGATAATTGCGCTCCCTTGGAGCTTTTACCGCGCCCATCGGAGTTTGTATGACAAAAGCAAACAAAATAGATTAAAAAACGTAGAAGTATTTTGGCAATGTCTGATTTACTACACTTTAGGCTCTTAATAACACCCCCCTTTCCCAAAATACAATGCTCCTGGGATGTTTAATAGGATTAATATGGTAAATGGTGAATAAATGCCTGCTTGTGTTGGAAAAGTTTATGGCGGAAGCCATTACAATGAGAGTAACATCAGATATTACTCCTTCCTTATATATATTATTGCAAACAAACCTTTCTTAGTTTTACTTTCTGTCTGTCTTTGTACCTAATTCACTATTCCAAAACCACGCCTACTTTAATCAGGTATGCATCCCTCCTTTAACTATAAGGTGAAATCAAGGACTTATTGTGGGACATTCAACATGTGTGATTTAGTTTGTGGGATTATGTCATGTGCTAAGTTGTCATTGCATTGGCCAGTTATACACTTAGTCTATCAGATGACTTTTGAGTGACATGGCATGAGACCACAGTTAGTTTAACTATACAGTTTAATTATCCATCCTTCCATGAAACTTTTTTCACAACACTCCAGGCACTTTGAACTCTCTTTTCCTCAAGTCTCTGAGGCATGACAAACCATTTTCAAACAGTTTCAACAGGGCAAAACCTGCTACTTTTTGCTAAACAACGACTCGTCAACTTATGAGACAATCTTCCGCTGTAGGGGCACTTATGAATTTGGTTCCTCTAGTTACCTCCAGTGCTGGGGACTCTGAACTAATTATACATTTTCAAGAAGCATATCCAAGGCTCTTTTCAGTTTGCTATAGCAAGCAGGATATTCAGTCAAACTGGCCTTCTTAGAACCCAATGAACCAGGGAACTATTTGTGTGAAAGTATATCCTGAAAGTGTTCAACCAATCAAGGGAAATAATTGTGGACTGATTCCACATTCTGGGTGTGGCTCGGAACTATCAATAAGATGCTTATAGGATGCTTATAATGTAACTTGAAATATGGAGGCACACCATAACAACTTACTTAATAAAACTTCAGCGGCAACAGTGCAGATTTGGATCGGGTTGCTCATCTGGAAGTCATTGGCTACATATTGGTTCAGATGGATTTGATTTTTTTCCCCAAAAAAATGTGATTAACAAGGTATGGGTCAGAGTGACACTTTAGAAACTGATATCTTCTTTTTTGAAGGGAGTTCTGGGTATAAACTCTAACCCCCTGCATTATGGTGGTAAGTTAGTGAGTTCCCTTCTGTATTAGAAATCTTCCTCTGATAGAGTGAAGCTCATTTCTTAGGATTCTGAAAAGCTCTTTCAGTTAGGTCTGCTGGAGTTGCCTTCAGCAGGCTAAAGGAAAACACTGCATGCTGTGTGTCCAACCAGAAAAAAAGGGGTTTGTGACCTTCTTTTTGCTGATTTGAACACTTCTACCTTATGCACAATTCTTTCAGTTCTTTGATATGGAGCTAAGTCACTCAGTTGTATCAAGTGCCAAAAAGCAGATGACAAAATTTACATTTGATTTATTGTCCAAGCTATATCATATTGATACTTCAAAAACAGTGTTGATTCAGATGAGGTGGCTCATGATGAGCCACCTCATCTGAATCAACAATGTTTGAAAATTCAACTATTTTCAGATTTGGCACACTATTATTCTTGAGCATATACATGACTGTCCTGGGATGGGCTGTCATTCTGCCCTATATTCTATGGTTCAGTAGCCAGAATTGAAAATGCTGGCAGGTCATGAAGACATCAAATTCCACAGAATAAATTATTTCATCACCTCTGTGTCCTAGATATTTTAACAACAATATTTTGGCAATGGTTTGTACACATCGTGACCAAAAAATATCTGAATGTCACCTATTTCATGATATTGAGCCATGTTAACCAGATTATGTAATGCCAAATACTGTTACCACAGATTTTGTAGGAAATAACAAATATGTATTGGGGTTTTAATTATTAAAGATATGTTTCAAGCATAATGAGCCATAACAGAACCCAGGGGGAGGGTTTGTAAAACCTGTTTAAGCCCCTTAGTGAATTATTGCTAACCATTCCAAGGCGGTGCTTATGTTTTGGTTAACAATTACTGTCATTGTTTGTCAGCTTTATATTATTAGTCTTTAATTTTTTGTGCATTATTTAAGAGATAGCCTCATGGCCATCTGCTGGGAGAGAGTTGACCTCTTGGCTTCTTGCTCATCTTGTTTTTTAGCTCGCCTGAGCACGAAGTGCTCAGGGTGAGCTTTTGGGATACCCTGATGTCCGTCGTCCGTCGTACGTCCGTCCGGACGTCCGGACGTCCGTCCGTCCGGACGTCCGTCAACTTTTGCTTGTGTACACTCTAGCGGGCACAGTTTTGATCCAATCTTTCTGAAACTTTGTCAGAATGTTTATCTCCATAAAATCTAGGCCAAGTTCGAAACTGGGTCATGTCGGGTCAAAAACTAGGTCACTAGGTCAAATCTTAGAAAAACCTTGTGTACACTCTAGAAGGCACAGTTTTCATCCAAAGTTCATGAAACTTTGTCAGAATGTTTATCTTAATAATATGTAGGACAAGTTCGAAACTGGGTCACGTCGGGTCAAAAACTAGGTCACCAGGTCAAATCTTAGAAAAACCTTGTGTACGCTCTAGAGGGCACAGTTTTCATCCAAAGTTCATGAAACTTTGTCAGAATGTTTATCCTCATAATATCTAGGACAAGTTCGAAATTGGGTCACGTCGGATCAAAAACTAGGTCACTAGGTCAAATCATAGAAAAACCTTGTGTACGCTCTAGAGGACGCAGTTTTGATCCAATCTATATGAAACGTTGTCAGAATATATATCTCCATAAACTCTAGGCCAAGTTCAAAACTGGGTCATGTCGGGTCAAAAACCAGGTCACTAGGTCAAATCTTAGAAAAACCTTGTGTACACTCTAGAAGGCACAGTTTTCATCCAAAGTTCATGAAACTTTGTCAGAATGTTTATCTTTATAATATCTAAGACAAGTTCGAAACTGGGTCACGTTGGGTCAAAAACTAGGTCACTAGGTCAAATCTTAGAAAAACCTTGTGTACGCTCTAGAAGGCACAGTTTTCATCCAAAGTTCATGAAACTTAGTCAGAATGTTTATCCTCATAATATCTAGGACAAGTTTGAAACTGGGTCACGTCGGGTCAAAAACTAGGTCACTAGGTCAAATCATAGAAAAACATTGTGTATGCTCTACAGGACACAGTTTTGATCCAATCTATATGAAACATTGTCAGAATATATATCTCCATAAACTCTAGGCCAAGTTTGAAACTGGGTCATGTAGGGTCAAAAACTAGGTCACTAGGTCAAATCTTAGAAAAACCTTGTGTACACTCTAGAAGGCACAGTTTTCATCCAAAGTTCATGAAACTTAGTCAGAATGTTTATCCTCATAATATCTAGGACAAGTTTGAAACTGGTTTGTGTCGGGTCAAAAACTAGGTCACTAGGTCAAATCATAGAAAAACCTTGTGTACGCTCTATAGGACACAGTTTTGATCCAATCTATATGAAACATTGTCAGAATATATATCTCCATAAACTCTAGGCCAAGTTTGAAACTGGGTCATGTAGGGTCAAAAACTAGGTCACTAGGTCAAATCTTAGAAAAACCTTGTGTACACTCTAGAAGGCACAGTTTTCATCCAAAGTTCATGAAACTTTGTCAGAATGTTTATCTTTATAATATCTAGGACAAGTACCAAACTGGGTCATGTTGGGTCAAAAACTAGGTCACTAGGTCAAATCATAGAAAAACATTGTGTACGCTCTATAGGACACTGTTTTGATCCAATCTTTATAAAACATTGTCACAATGTTTATCTCCATAAACTGTAGGCCAAGTTCAAAATTGGGTTATGTCGGGTCAAAAACTAGGTCACTAGGTCAAATCTTAGAAAAACCTTGTGTACGCTGTAGAAGGCACAGTTTCGATCCAAAGTTCATGAAACTTTATCAGAATGTTTATCCTCATAATATGAAGGACAAATTTGAAACTGGGTCATGTAGGGTCAAAAACTAGGTCACTTGGTCAAATCATAGAAAAACCGTTTGTATGCTCTAGAGGACACAGTTTTGATCCAATCTTTATGAAACTTTGTCAGAATGTTTATCTCCATAAACTCTAGGCCAAGTTTGAAAGTAGGTCATGTCAGGTCAAAAACTAGGTCACTAGGTCAAATCTTAGAAAAACCTCGTGTACGCACTAGAAGGAACAGTTTTGATCCAATCTTCATGAAACTATGTCAAAATGTTTATTGTCCAAATATATATGCCCCTTATGAAACTGAGTCACGTCAGATCAGAAACTAGGTCACTAGGTCAAATCTAAAAAAAACTTTGTGTACACCCTAGAGGGCACAGTTTTGATCCAATCTTCATGAAACTCTGTCAGAATATTTACCTTTATGAAATCTAGGTAAGTTTGAAACTGGTTTGTGTCGGATCAAAAACTAGGTCACTAGGTCAAATATAAGAACAACCTTGTATACGCTCCAGAGGGCACAGTTTTGATCCAATCTCAATGAAACTTTGTCAGAATGTTTATTCTTACAATATTCGGTTTGAAACTGGGTCATGTCGGGTCAAAAGCTAGGTCACTAGGTCAAATTTAAATTAAGTTATGTTGCAAGAATCAGAACTAACATTGCAATGATGCCAGCCACAAACTCCTTGGAATACATTAGTTTCACCACAGTGAGATAATGATGCTACCATTCTGTCATCTGTGTTTGCCTAGTTAAGTCTAGTTGAAATCCATCAAAGGAACTCAACATGAACGGGAACTTTTCGGAGAAGCGACTCTGCCATTTTCAGCTCACCTGATAGAGCCTTACAGTATTGGTGTTAGCTGCCTCTTTCATCCATCCATAAACATTTTCAAACATCTCTGAAACCACTGGGCAGATCAAATTTCATATGGAGCCTGCACATGGGTCAAAGGATTGAAAGTTCTTCAAATGATCTTGGTCACATGACCAAGGTGGCCGCCATTCCCATGTATGGTAAAAACTCTTATAAATCTTCACCAGAGCCAGTGAACTGATTAATGCTCAGGTGAGCGATTCAGGGCCACCATGGCCCTCTTGTCTTTGTGATGCTGTCTGTTGGTTTCCTTTATTCCTTTTGATGTTTTGGGCAGGATGTGGAATTCAATAGACCTTTCCAAACCTGATAGTGTATAGCTGACCAGTACAACAACTTAGCATTTGACATAGTCCCACAAACGATGTGAGTGAACTCAGGTTTAATGTCCCACCAACAACGAGGTCATATGGAGACGGGACCTTGGTTTAAAGTATCATCCGAAAGACCCCTGGATTGGTAGTCCGGAGTGTTATCCACTACACTACAGCCCCTCCTACAAACAAAATCACACGTGTAATAAGTCTGTGATTTACCTTCCAGTTACTGAAGAGATGTGCCTGTAGAAAGCAGGCATGGCTTCAGAAAGGTGAATTGTATTGGTTCCTGATCATTGTCTTCTCATCCAGTTAGAGAGAATGAGAATCCTACAGACTGGCTATGTGGAGAAGTGTATTATGTGGCTTAAAGGCTCTCATAATCAGGGCAGCATATTGCCTGAGCTGAGCACTCATTTAATTTAGGTTGCATTTTCAGGTCAAGCTGGGTAATAGAGATGTATACCCTAATAGTCCTACATGTTTATACATGTACGTAGCCAGTCTGATGGGGTTGGACCTATGAAACTAGGTCGTTTTAGTAGCCTTTTTAGACTAGATCTTTTTTAATGATGTCAGGGCTAGACTTTTTTTTGCCCTACATTTTAGAGACAGTATTTTTCCTTACTTCTTTTGTAACACTGAGTTTGAAATTCAAATCGGTTGTATTTTTTCTGCTTTGTTTGTCTGAAGTAAACATATTTAACAGATAAACATGGCCTTGAAGAGTCCACCAAGTTGCAATTTATGGATGTATCAAGTATTTACCTAAAAAAAAAAAATTCTATAATAGTGCACATTGGAAAACTTACGGAATCATTGGATGGATGACTTGCGATTTTATGTCCTTTTCAACAGTGTTTCAGTCATATCAGGATGATGGGAGGGTGAGAGGGTGATAATGAAGGCTGTGAGTTTACAGTAAGAAAGTTTCTCGCCTCAGGCTAGGCTCAAACCCGGGTCAGCTAGATCAGTAGGCTAGCGCTTAACCCACTGAGTTACTCGGGCTCCTACAATCACTGGAAGTGTAAACTGGAAACACTTTGGCTATTGGGGAATTTGTTACTGTAATAGTGCCCCCTGTCTCCTTTCATTCTTGCAGTGCCCATGAGGTGTTTAGTAGGAATAGTAGGACCATCAGAACCCATGGTTGTCTAGTTAAAACTTGGAGAAAACAGCATACTTTAAAACCTGGAATGCTATGGGCTGGAATGGAATCAAATTGATGAGTTGGTTGGTTGTTTTGGTATTAACGGCTCCTGGAGATAGTATGAAGGAGGGAGAAAGATAACATACCTTCCTGTGGCTACAAGTTGCTTTCAGAGCTTGGGATGGTACTCTTACAGGAAAGAATTTGCTCCCTCAGAGGGAGCAAATTCTTTCCTGAAAGATTGCCATCCCAGATCTGTGAAATGAAGTGGAGGAGACTGTCTCTGCAAGTCCATTCCATTCCTGTTTACTGTTCAAGAGTTGAGCCAACACTTCCCTAATTTATCATAAAAAACAAGAAAGAAAAACTGAAGTATACAATTTGCTAGTTATTTATGACTGTTTGCATTATTGTCATGTTTTGTCTGGAAAGTTTGATTTTCCATTACTTTTGAAATAGAGAAATGTCACTGACTGGCTCTCTGTTTTGGTTGGTAATTAATGAGTGATGTGACAACCGGTTGCACTTGTCTTAAATTTTTTCTCTTAAATTTTCGCTACATCATTTACAGAGCTGCAGGAAAGGGAAGAACCATGATGATAATTACGGGATGATTTCTGCATATTCTCCATGAAATCATTTGTTGTGACCCCTCATTAGAATTGCTGAGGTGGCTGTTTTGAGGGAGTCTGTTGAGGGATCACAACATCTGAATAAGAAGAAAAAAATTCCAGAATTTTCATTTAAATCTGTTTGTTTTATGAGTTCTGATTAATGGGCATTTTGCATGACTGGCAGTGAGGTTCATTTGCTGTGTGAGGTAATTACCTGAAATAGTGAAACACCTAAACTCTTTAAGCGCCAAAAAGCAGACGACAAAATTTACGTCTGCAAAAATTCAAAAAAAGGCTTGTCCAAGACATTTCATATTGAGAATTCAAAGACTAGAGGGCAAACAGTGTAGATCTAGATGAGGTGGCTCATGATGAGCCACCTCATCAGGATCAACCCTGTTTGCAAATTTTGCTAAATTCGCCACTGGTGCTTAAAGTGTTAACATAGAAAGTTGCAGGGGCTGTATCTGTTATTAAGGTGAATGGGCAACCTTTCAAGGGAAGCAACTCTGCTATTTCCATTTTTGCCTCCCTTCTCAGTGGGGTCAACTCTTGGACATGTTCTGCTCAGTGCAAATGCTTTCCTGTAAGAGTACATGTAGTCCCCAGTTTTGTGAAAGCAAACTGGTAGCCACAAAAGCTGTTTCTCTTTGAAAAAGCCGGGCCGAGTAGCGTAGTCGATAGGGCACCTGACTCATAAGCCAGAGGTCCTGGGCCACATACTTTCGTTTCTTCTTCCGCTGATTCAAGAAGGGCAGTTGTCAGTTACTGGCAAAAGTATGTGCACTTAGTACTGGTTAACCGCTTAGGAGGTCAAAGCCTGCTCAGGAATAGTGTTGTTAGGTTAACTGACCGTCCCGACATGACCATAGATGTTTACCGTGGACGGTAAGCAATAAATCAATCAATCAACCAATCAATCAGTCAATCAAAATCCTGTAAGAGTAGTCCTTAGTTTGATGAAAAGCAAACTGGTGGTCACAAAAGCTGTTTCTCTTTGAAGAAAAATAAAAGACAGAAATATTGATGTCTACCCATACATTTTCAGATTCTTCAATTTACATACAGTCAACTCTCGATATCTCGAACACTGATATCTCAAACACCCTCTGATATCAAAGAAAATAGTTCGGACGAATTTCGTCTATTTATTTACATTTCAACTCCCGTTATCTCCCGTTATCTCAAACTACTGATATCTCAACGTACATTTTCCGGGACCAGAAAATTTGCTTTGAGATATCAGTAGTTTGAGATGCATAATGACTTTGAGATATCGAGAGTGGACTGTAGTTCAAGTGGTTTAGTGATACCGAGTTATTTTCGGAAGAAACGATACGTCACACTTAGTCGGAAAATACCTGGAGAGTGTGTACTGCAGTGTTTATATATAGCAATAGCGCAAAGCATTAGCTTTTCCAAAAATCATGCAGCGGCGTCGCGAAAAATAGGCCTTAGGGCATCGCATAATCTGACTGGTCAGAGCAGCCGGCACACTGTCCAGCGCTGGTGCCTTCATGGGATCTGATCAGTCTTTTCGGCATAAATATTCTTTATGATAATCCATGATGCAGACATCTTTCATACTGATAAGACTGCGCTTATGCCGGAGTGGGCTGATATGTGTATCTGTAAAAACTGAAAGAGCAGAGTTCAAATTTATCGTTTAGATTTAGAAACAAGCGCTTTTGACGATTTTCTTCTCTTATCACATTAACCGAAGAAATGTATTCCATCTATCTAGAGTTAATAGTTTATTAAAGTCTCATTTTGGTGTATAGCTGGCGCAAATTGACCAGTCTCTTTGACCCCTCATTTAAATATATTAGTAGGTTCAGTTGATTTCACAGAGAGGGATAATTGAATTATAAAACAAACTTAAGGCCATCCTTTAAAAATATGTTTGTTGTGCTCCAATGCAAACTTAGCTGGATCGGTAGGTTGGGAGGAAGTTTTTTTTCGGGTGCCACAAAGTGCTGGTTACGACTAAAATACATTTGCAAATAGTGCAGACCCGAATCAAAGTATTCCTTAAGAGCAGTCTGGTCATGATCAACTGTGTTTGCCATCTTACACTGACAGTCTTAACTCCGCTCAGCAGCCGTTACCTAATTTAAAGTTGACAATTACATGTATTATGATTAAATATTACTACATACGAAAAGAAATGAAAGAAAGGACACAAAGGCCAAATCATAGATAGTATGGAATGCAGCAAAAATTATCATGGCCTTACAAATAACGAATCTTCTCAAGAATCACGAGCATTTCTACCAGAAATGAATTACTTCATGCAGTGGTGACTAGTTTACCAGATATACTTGCATAAACCTACAGACGTCTTGCCCATGTTAATTGTGGGCACAACTGTATGTTCCTACTTCTGTATGTATTCTCTGCTCTTGAAGGAACTTTTTAAGATTTTATTGGTACAAATAAAGTTTATCATTTCTCAAAAGGACTTTTGATTCGGGGCCGATAATGCAATGCATTCCAGAAGACATAATTTTTTTTAATCGCTTAATTGCAAACAGAAGCAACTGCAAAAGCATACGCCTCAAAGAGGGTTCAAAACCTGGGCAGGGAGAGCAGGAATGGATGGATAAAGTGCAGTTTTACTTCCTTTTAGACAGTATTTAAGTCATATCAGGACGATGGATGGGTGATAATGAAAGGCTGTGTGCAATGGAACCCCGTTTACGATCGAAAAGATTCCCGTCTCCAGTGGGACTCGAACCAGGGGCCACTATATCAGCAGAACACCACTTAATCTACTGAGCTACCGGGGTTCCTGGACGCGAGTGTCTGAGAGAGAGAGAGAGAGAGAGAGAGAGAGAGAGTTGCATTCTACATCTTAATGGCATGTTACCCAAAGTGAGAATACAATGTAGCAGAAGATACATTAAGAGATACAGGGATAGTGTATTATATCAATCTACGTATCTGGATATCATTTCAATGTCCTCATGATTCATGATACGGTAAACAATACCATGGGTGAAAAAGTAAGCATTATTCAGCATCTTGCCTCAACCTACTGCATGATGCTCGTGTTTGCGACGTTTCCATTCATCTGAGCTAAAAATTGAATGCATACTCTCTCTGTCTCTCTCTCTCTTTCTCTCTCTCTCTCTCATAACCAGCTCTGAAATCAAACATTCATAAAAAATGATAAAATTTAGGCGATTTTCCATACAGCATAGTTACGTGCCGAAATTCCTTGGCATTTGGAAATGGAAAACCGGCTTTATGAAGCAACACGCTCTGTAAATATCTGAGGCTCTTTTCTATGGCAAGTACTTTATGAAGGTTTCGGCGCCGAAGCTCTGCCTTTGTAAATACATGGCAGAAAGAGTTTCGACGCTGAAGCAAACTATAATATGCTCCACGAAAACCCGGGGGAGGGGGTGGTCGGGTGGTGCGATGGTGCTGTGTGTATCTTCCAGTACCGGGGCGTCCTACTGATTTGGACATTGTAGGGCAAGGGCCTACTGTGCTTGCAGTGGGTGCGGGTGGGGGTTGTTTGGACATTTTTTCTCTCGTCTATCATTTCTCTTCTTTCTCCCTCTGTGGGAGACGGCCCGATATAGACTGAAATACTGTCTCAAAGGCAGTTAAACCCAAAACAATCAATCAATCAATCAATCAATCAAGAAAACCCGGCTTTAGGATATGGCAGTCATTCAATCGCGTAAATACGTGTAGGTGTTGTTCTGCTAGAAAGCTTTGTCTCCTATTTCGCAATGAATTGTGCTATTTTGCATATTCATGCATAAAGGTCAGAAAGACAGGTCAATTTGCGCCAGCTATACAACATCACAGTACATACATGTTTATATACAGACATATAAAAATACACCAAACCATTCTGTACAGAATTATAAGAGAATATGTACATCATGCATTACATATAGATTTATCTTATCACCGCGGATAAAGGCTCCATAGAGGTAAAAATAATAATAATAATAAAAAAATACAGCGAACATTGAATATTTTTTTTCCACTTACGTGGCACTGCATCCATGATGTCAGAGTACAGTCACTTCCTAAAAACTACACACTGGAATCAATGGTTTCCCCCTCCTCAGCCACACGGCGTATGAATTTACCAAAAGCGGCACAGTCAGGTACAGAGAAACATGTGGCGGAAACCAATGTCCAAACAGCATGCCCCCCCCCCCCTCCCTGCACCGACCTGCACCGACTTTGTGCACCGTAATACATGCTCCGTGAGGATGAAAAGGGGAAACACTTTGGAAAAAAGTCTACTTTGTGGGAAAAAAATCAGACAGTTAAACGAATAAATATGCTGGCAGTAAACAGAATTTCTGCCGTGCGCATCGAAGATATGCATTTCAATAAATGTGTGGCTTAATTGCTTGTTAGCTCGCCTGAGCACGAAGTGCTCAGGGTGAGCTTTTGGGATACCCTGATGTCCGTCGTCCGTCGTACGTCCGTCCGGACGTCCGGACGTCCGTCCGTCAACTTTTGCTTGTGTACACTCTAGCGGGCACAGTTTTGATCCAATCTTTCTGAAACTTTGTCAGAATGTTTATCTCCATAAAATCTAGGCCAAGTTCGAAACTGGGTCATGTCGGGTCAAAAACTAGGTCACTAGGTCAAATCTTAGAAAAACCTTGTGTACACTCTAGAAGGCACAGTTTTCATCCAAATTTCATGAAACTTTGTCAGAATGATTATCTTTATAATATCTAGGACAAGTTCGAAACTGGGTCACGTCGGGTCAAAAACTAGGTCACTAGGTCAAATCTTAGAAAAACCTTGTGTACACTCTAGAAGGCACATTTTTCATCCAAAGTTCATGAAACTTTGTCAGAATGTTTATCTTTATAATATCTAGGACAAGTTCGAAACTGGGTCATGTCGGGTCAAAAACTAGGTCACTAGGTCAAATCATAGAAAAACCTTGTGTACGCTCTAGAAGGCACAGTTGTCATCCAAAGTTCATGAAACTTAGTCAGAATGTTTATCTTTATAATATCTAGGACAAGTTTGAAACTGGGTCACGTCAGGTCAAAAACTAGGTCACTAGGTCAAATCATAGAAAAACCTTGTGTACGCTCTAGAGGACACAGTTTTGATCCAATCTATATGAAACATTGTCAGAATATATATCTCCATAAACTCTAGGTCAAGTTCGAAACTGGGTCATGTCGGGTCAAAAACTAGGTCACTAGGTCAAATCTTAGAAAAACCTTGTGTACACTCTAGAAGGCATAGTTTTCATCCAAAGTTCATGAAACTTTGTCAGAATGTTTATCTTTATAATATCTAGGACAAGTTTGAAACTGGGTCACGTTGGGTTAAAAACTAGGTCACTAGGTCAAATCTTAGAAAAACCTTGTGTACGCTCTAGAAGGCACAGTTTTCATCCAAAGTTCATGAAACTTAGTCAGAATGTTTATCCTCATAATATCTAGGATAAATTTGAAATTGGGTCACGTCGGGTCAAAAACTAGTTCACTAGGTCAAATCATAGAAAAACCTTGTGTACGCTCTAGAGGACACAGTTTTGATCCAATCTATATGAAACATTGTCAGAATATATATCTCCATAAACTCTAGGCCAAGTTTGAAACTGGGTCATGTAGGGTCAAAAACTAGGTCACTAGGTCAAATCTTAGAAAAACCTTGTGTACACTCTAGAAGGCACAGTTTTCACCCAAAGTTCATGAAACTTTGTCAGAATGTTTATCTCTATAATATCTAGGACAAGTATGAAACTGGGTCACGTCGGGTCAAAAACTAGGTCACTAGGTCAAATCTTAGAAAAACCTTGTGTACGCTCTAGAAGGCACAGTTTTCATCCAAAGTTCATGAAACTTAGTCTGAATGTTTATCCTCATAATATCTAGGATAAGTTTGAAACTGGGTCACGTCGGGTCAAAAACTAGGTCACTAGGTCAAATCATAGAAAAACCTTGTGTACGCTCTAGAGGACACAGTTTTGATCCAATCTATATGAAACATTGTCAGAATATATATCTCCATAAACTCTAGGCCAAGTTTGAAACTGGGTCATGTAGGGTCAAAAACTAGGTCACTAGGTCAAATCTTAGAAAAACCTTGTGTACACTCTAGAAGGCACAGTTTTCATCCAAAGTTCATGAAACTTTGTCAGAATGTTCATCTTTATAATATCTAGGACAAGTACGAAACTGGGTCATGTTGGGTCAAAAACTAGGTCACTAGGTCAAATCATAGAAAAACATTGTGTACACTCTAGAGAACACAGTTTTGATCCAATCTTTATAAAACATTGTCAGAATATTTATCTCCATAAACTCTAGGCCAAGTTCGCACTAGAGGGAACAGTTTTGATCCAATCTTCATGAAACTATGTCAAAATGTTTATTGTCCATATATATATGCCCCTTATGAAACTGAGTCACGTCAGATCAGAAACTAGGTCACTAGGTCAAATCTAAGAAAAACTTTGTGTACACCCTAGAGGGCACAGTTTTGATCCACTCTTCATGAAACTCTGTCAGAATGTTTACCTTTATGAAATCTAGGTAAGTTTGAAACTGGTTTGTGTCGGATCAAAAACTAGGTCACTAGGTCAAATATAAGAACGACCTTGTATACGCTCCAGAGGGCACAGTTTTGATCCAATCTCAATGAAACTTTGTCAGAATGTTTATTCTTACAATATCCGGTTTGAAACTGGGTCATGTCGGGTCAAAAGCTAGGTCACTAGGTCAAATCTAAATTAAGTTATGTTGCAAGAATCAGAACTAACATTGCAATGATGCTAGCTACAAACTCCTTTGAATACATTAGTTTCACCACAGTGAGATAATGATGCTACCATTCTATCATCTGTGTTTGCCTGGTTCAGTCTAGTTCAAATCCATCAAAGGAACTCAACATGAACGGGAACTTTTCGGAGAAGCGACTCTGCCATTTTCAGCTCACCTGATCGAGCCTTACAGTATTGGTGTTAGCTGCCTCTTTCATCTATCCATAAACATTTTCAAACATCTCTGAAACCACTGGGCAGATCAAATTTCATATGGAGCCTGCACATGGGTCAAAGGACTGAAAGTTCTTCAAATGATCTTGGTCACATGACCAAGGTGGCCGCCATTCCCATGTATGGTAAAAACTCTTATAAATCTTCACCAGAGCCAGTGAACTGATTAATGCTCAGGTGAGCGATTCAGGGCCACCATGGCCCTCTTGTATGTAGAACTGACCGTGTTATGTATGTAAAAGTCGGTAGTGTCGGTGAGTACTTAACGCTTACGCATTCCAATAGGCCTTTCCATGGTGCAAAGCGATATATTATTTCCACATTTTTAGCATCTGATAAATTTCCTTTTGGCCATCAACATGTTCATGAATGGCCTGAACAATGATACAGAAAAAGGGGACAATTCAGAGTTTTTAACATTTGAAACTCAGAATTGTTAAAATTTGAATCTGTTAGGGATTCATTGACAGCTTTATGACAAGGGAGGGGTTGGTTGGTTGGTGCGATGATGCTGGGTATAACTTCCAGTGCCGGGGCGTCCTACTTATTTGGATTATAGTAGAACAAGGGCCTACTGTGCTTTCGGTAGGTGCGGGTTGGGGTGTGTGGACATTCTTACTTTTATAACACTCTCTAATGTTGCCTTCTTAGTTAAGCTATACAAATGTACAGAGAAATATTTACACTCAACGACGATTTCCTTAGATGAACCTATACTTGGCTGACGATGTTCATACATCCACGAACAACACACATTCATGCAATCTTACGCGTAAGTAACGTCGCGGATAGTTCAAATAGATGATTGGCCGACGTAACGATTGATATACGTCATGTCATAGTGACGGCTGCTGTACTTCATTACCAAACACGTAACTATTATTCGTCCTTTGCTTGGCGTTTAATTAGTCAGAACTTCACAAATGAGTAAACAAAACTGATGGAAAAACATAGCATACATATAAAAGATAAATTCATTTGTCGGGAGTTCATGGAAATACAAACTCAATAGGTTCCGTGCTTTGTTGTTCCCAAATGGTGTAAAGCAAGTTATTATCCAAACAATAACAGAATGCATTTTCTTCTCAGAGTGTCAAAATTTTGTTCCAGTCACTGCCACTGAAGCCACTTACACCAAAAATAAACTTCAGTAAATATTAATTTATTTCTTCTTTTGATGCCAAGTTCATTATGTGCCAAGATTCCAAAGACATGGGTTTGAAACAGTCTTTCCTAAAATTTTGATTCAGACTAAATGTGACTCAACAGCTGTAAAGAAAAGACTTGAAATAGGTCCATATAGTTATTTATCTTGAGGCATGCCTATTACGGCCGGCCAAAACGTTGGAAAACATTTTTTTTTTTTTGTCATTGTGTGTGTGTGTGTGTGTGTGTGTGTGTGTGTGTGTGTGTGTGTGTGTGTGTGTGTGTGTGTGTGTGTCCTCAATTTGTTTTTTCAAATAAATTCTACACTTGTTTTTACCATACACCCGTGGACAATGCCACCATTCAAGAAGTTAGAAATTAAATACTTTGCTAAATAAAAGTAAGCAACAGAACGTACACTAACAATCGGGTTCACTTCAAAAACAACTCATGAAAATTTCACTGTTTTAGCTGTGCAAGCCTTCCTTTTTAAAAGGAAATTTTATTTCTTATTTTCAGCTCATAATTGACATTGATATTACTGCTCTTCTTGGTAGCCTTGCATTTTTTTAGACACAGTTTATGAATACTAAAGAAAATTAAAATAAAAAATAGTTTAATGGTTTATTGTAAGCTGAGACCTAATGTTATATTTAGACACTCTTTGTACCTCAGTCGATTTCTAACACGGAAGTTGAGGCAAAAGTACAGTGACGAAAGTTAAATTTGTTGAAGCATGACTATTCAGGATGGGTACAAAAGGAACTCAGGATCATTAGCATCCGAATCTGTTTGCGATCTTTATCTCAGTGATTTTTTAACAAGGAAGCTGTGGAGAATGTACAGTTTGTTGAAGCGTGACAATATGGGCTAGATACTGCACCCACCACAGTCATAGCAAACAAACGGCATCTGCAATTTTATATACTAGGGGAGATAATAACAGCATGAAGAATAATATTTGTAACACCACAGTTACATGGCTTATTAATGTTGACACTCCATATAACTTTTGGTCATGACAGAGTAGTACAGTAGCTCTCAGGTGAGAAAGTAAGGTCCACTCAGACCTCTTGTTTATACGTTTCTGCCCACTTCTGTTTTAGCCTTGTCATTTGGATTGCTTGTGGATTATTATGCACGGTGTGGTCAATTTTGCAAGGGAAGTCATAACAGCAAGAGAATTGTAGAAGGAATGGTAGCAGTTGTCTGCCTTACATGCCATATGCTTTCCCATGCCTTCATCCAAGTAGACAGTAAGGAGTTAGATGATAATTCTGAGATTATCAATTAAAACATGCTGTGACACTTTATAAGAATTGCTAATCGCACATGTAGTTCTAATAAGGGGCCGTAACATACGTTCAATACGTCTGCTTCATAGAAACATTGTAGCCTCTCAATATTTCTGTAGCCTCTCATTATTGCTGTATCTCACTATTGCCAAAATATTTGCAATATTTTTATGAGGAATGAACAGATAATTGTGGAAACAGAGCTTTGGCTTTTAGGTATTGAGAAGTGTCCACATGGCTGTGTAATTAGTGCTTCCGACTTCAGATCATAGGGTCGCGCGTGTAGGTTTGAGTCCCCCTGGAAGCTAGATTCTATCCAAACTTAATGGCGCTTCATTGTAAAGAGTCCTTCATAGTCTCCTTCCAACATCCTGTATATGGCTGAATACTGTTGAAGAGGACGTAAAACAGCCAAGTCATCCATTCATCTTTTACATATTGTCTTTGCTCCTGTGATTCAGCAGTCAGAAAAGCTGTGTGGTAAACTCAGAGTCTGCAGTACCGTATTTACCCAAAACATTCATGCAGAAATGTGTAAACAAACACTGTAGACCCTGATCAGACTGCTCCCTTTGGAGCAGTCTGATCAGGATCTACAGTGTTTGCCAACAGTTCATAAAACATCTTTATAATGACAAAATGGATTTGTGCAAAATTAAAAGTCCTAAACAGAAACTGACTGTATGTTTAGGGCAGTTACTGTATTCTCTAAGGAATCAAAAGTGCAGATTAAGTTGTTTTTCTTAGGTTATGCACCAAGATCAATTTAATTTAGCACAGTAAAAGATCAATAGGCCAAATGGTATAAAGTCTGCAATATCTAGATTCAATTTAGCTTAGTACTTAAGGTTGATCAGAACTTATCTTAACAGATTTACCCTAAATGTTGGGACACACATACCAAATACCATAATTATATATATTATCGATGGCGGAATGGGAAACAGGGCCAGTTTCTTGGATGGATGGATGACTTGCAATTTTACTTCTTTTTCAACAATATTTCAGTCAAAGGCTGATAATGAAAGGCTGTTTGCAATGGAACCCTCTTTGCAGTTGCAAGGATTTCAGCCTCCAGTGGGAATAGAAACCAAGTTCCCTAAATCAGCAAGCCAGGGCTTAACCCACTAAACTACCGGGGCTCCCTAGTTTCTCAGAAGTGCATCAACACAAATTCGTCATACAAAGTTTGCAATGGCATTTGGTTTGCATTGCAATTATGAGCCTTGTATTAGCTTTGTGAAACTGGGCCCAGACCAGAATGCCACTTAAGAGGCAGTCTGATGTGGGGGCAACACTATTGGCTCAGGCACTGAATATTGAGGGTTGTAATGCATTCAGTTCATTTTGATTTAAAGGAAATTAGAGGAGCGGCTGTAGTGTAGTGGATAACACTCCAGACTACCAATCCTGGGGTCGCAAGATTGATACCCCGCTTCTCCGGTCTTTCAGATGAGACTTTAAACCGAAGTATTGTCTCCATATGACCTCGTTGTTGGTGGGACGTTAAACCCGAGTTCACTCACTCACTCACTTAAAGGAAATTCGAACATTTTTATCCCCTGACTGAATAGGTTCCGGGGGATGTAGTGATAGCCTGACATCAGCCTGTCCATTTACAAAAGCACACCATGCAGTATGTTTTGACGATACTTGGTACTAATGTAGATCAGGCTGAATAGGCATGATGCATACAAGAATTACTACCCTTGCAGGCTTAGCCTTTGGTAAAAAAGTTTGTGCACTCTGTACCTCTTAAACTTTGCATTATATTTTTGTTAAGTATAACGGCTACATTTGAGCATTATGTATTTTGTGCTTTCTGAGTTATTTAAAAATTATGTATGTGCAGACTGTCACAAACCCACATGCTTAAATATGCAGATTTTTATGTAAACCTTGAGGGGAAACGACAGCTGTTGAAATAAAGAATTGACTACCATCTTATATAATTATGGCTATAATCGTTTATCTTGAACTTTTTATTACAAGCCTTTGATGAAATCTGACAAACTGTGAGTCACACCAAGAGGAAAGATACATCATGATCATTGCCACAGAGAAGACTCAAATCAGCATGAACATTTATGCAGACTGATCTGTCTTCACTTTTTGCATGCGTTTTCTAGAGGATGGACAGAGAAGACTCTGATCAGACTACAGGGATATGCAGTCTGATCTGATACTTCACTGTTCATGATGCTGTAAGGCATAGTCACTGCTTACAATGTTGTAAGGCATATGGTTTACAGTGCTATTAGGCATGTTCACAATGTTGTAAGGCATCTTCACAGTTCACAATGCTGTAAGACATCTTCATTGTTAATGATGATAAGGCATGTTAACTGTATACAATGCTGTAAGGCATTTGACTGTTCACAGGCAAGTCCATATTGCTGTAAGGCATCTTCACTGTTCACAGTGCTATAAGACATTTTCACATTGACAGTACTATGAGGCATCTGGCTGTTCACAATGCTGTGTGGTATCTAATTGTTCACACTGCTGTAATGCAGCTTCGTTGGTCATGATGCTGTAAGGCATGTTAACTGTGCAGAATGCTTTAAAGCATTTTTTACTACTCACAGTCATGTTCACAATGCTGTAGTGCATTTTCACTATTCATAATGCTGTAAGACATCTTAATTGTTGACAGTCCTGTAAGGCATCTTTATTGTTCATAATGCTGTATGTCATCTTACTGTTCACAGTGCTATATGGCATCTATGCTCGAAGACATCTCCACTGTTTACAATGCTGTAGGGCATGTTCACTGTTCACAGAACTGTAAGGCACCTTCACTGTTCACAGTGCTGTATGTCATCTTACAGTTCACAGTACTGTAAGACATCTTCACTGTTCTTAGTGCTGTATGGCATCTTTGCTGGAAGACATCTCCTCTGTTCACAATGCTGTAAGGCATGTTCATTGTTCACAATGCTGTAAGGCATGTTCACTGTTCACAATTCTGCAGTGAAGGCATGTTCACTGTTCCCAGTGCTGTATTGCAGCTATGCTGGAAGACATCTCCGCTGTTCACAATGCTGCAATGAAGGCATGTTCACTGTTCCTAATCCTGTAAGGCATTTTCACTGTTCGAAGTGTTTTTAGGCATGTTCACAATCCAATAATCATTAGCTTTTCACAATGCTGTAGGGCATGTTCTCTGTTCACACTCATGTAAGGCATGTACAGAAAGCTATAAGTATGTTTGCTGTTCATAATGTTGTAAGGCATGTTCACTGTTGACAGTGCTGTACGGCATGTTCATAATGTTGTAAGGCATGTTCACTGTTCACAGTGCTGTAAGGCATGTTCATTATGTGGTAAGGCATGTAATGCTGATGTAAGGCAGGTTCACTGTCCACAATACTGTAAGATGTGTTCATGATGCTGTAAGGCATGTTCAGAATGTTTCTATAAGCCATGTTCTTTTAACAGAGCTAATATGAGCTGCGACACGACAAAACCAACAATGTGGTTGAGCGCCAAGCACAGACTCAGATCAGCCTGGGCATCCGCCCAGTCTGATCAGAGTCATCGCTGTCTGCATGAAGGTAGCTTCGACTCTAAACTACCCTTTAAGCACCTAGCAAAGAGTCTGAACAGACTGGGTGGATGCCCAGGCTGATCTGAGTCTGGGCTGGGCGCACGACCACATTGTCGGTTTTCTCATGTCGCGGCTCATTATTATCAAATTCACTTCTATAAATATTTCACAAGATGAAATTATTAAAGTGTTAGTGTTTTCTTTTAACAATATTTGCAAAGCTTTTAGCATCTGAGAATTAGAGATATTATGCAGATCGATATTTTACACAAATTTTCAGCAGATGCTGTTTTATGGCAAATACACTCAAGAGAAAAAGAAATGCTAAATTTTTTTCATTGCAGTTACACTGGATATAATTTGATGGATCAGGACACTGGACAATAAGTCCTCTAGTTTATAAGAAGTTGATAAAAATTGATAAAACAGTTGTGTGGATTGATAATCCATAAAGAAAATCAGGTGTTTGTAAGAATTTTGGTACCTCAGCATCAGCTGACATTAGCATGGCCCCCAGGTTATTTGTTTTATGTTTCCAATGTTTCTAGACATTGTAGTTGAAAGCTAGTTTTCAGTTTTGTTATATAAAATGAATATCTTCCCAAGGAATACGTTTGACTAAATGAGGCCTTTATGTTTTGACCGTTGTCCATTTTACAGATGTTGAGTTGTTTATGTGGTGGGCAAGATGAGTCAGGCAAGCTTTTCAGTAGTCTGACTGTTTTTTTTTTTGGGGGGGGGGGGGGTGGTTTGACCGAAAAATGGCCTTTTTACAGTGAATGAAAAATGGTTCTTTTTTTTATGTGGGGTCAAAAGCAGGACACAACCATATACTATATTCATGCCCATTGTTTCCGATTCTGAACTCATGCTTGGGTGTGCTGTAGGGTCAGGAATGTACAGTATTTGGACTATATGAAATAAACAAAAGCAAATTGCATATTTACTGGCTTACCGAGTGCACCAGATAAGGAGGGGTAACAATTATAGTGTAAGGATAATTTTTCCATATTTCTCTTTAAAAACAATTATAATGTGACCCTTCATTAGAACCGTCTTGCCCAGGCGGTTCTAATGAAGGGTCACAATATATGTTGTTGTTTTTGTTACAATATATGGTTTCTTGGAGAAATAAGAAAAAAAAAATTAGAATTATTCTAAGACCCCACCATTATCTGCAGCACTGCTGACCTGTCCCCAAGGTTATAAAACTTTTTTCATTCTCAACTCAGCTGAGCATGAAATTTTCACTGCTGATAAATATGAAATTGCCAACTAATGTTGGCATTTTCATATTCATAAGCAGAGGAAATATCATGCTCAGCTAAACTGGGCAAGAAAACAACTGTACTTAGCAGTAACTTGCTATTTATCAGCAGGTAAAATTTCATGCTCAGCTGAGTTGAGCATGAAAAAAGTTCTGTAACCTTGTACCCTGACTGTACATGTGCTGTATCTGGTCAGGGCATGTGCCGTTCACGCCAGTCACTTCTTCTGCAGGTATTTGTCAAGCTCACCTCTTACATTTGTCCTCACAATACACATACATTTTTGGATAGTTTATCTGAGGTCACGACCGTAAAACTAGAAGTTGAAAGATAAAAGATAGTGACCATTATTAAAATATGATTAAGTTTCTTGTCAGGTATAAGACAGCCATCCTTGAAAAGTTCAGAAACTAGTCTAGGTGCACTAGTTCCAAAAAAAATTTCACAAAAAATTAGTGTGTACACTTTTTTTAGCTCATCTTTATGAAAGTACAGGAAGAGCTGTTGTCTAAGTTTTTTTATGTGACAGGCAAGGTGCTGTACACAGAAAGGTCTTCTTGTTTATTGTTTATTCTCAGAGAAGCCTGAAGCTTGGTAGTGCAGTCTGTTTAGTACTGGTTTAAGGCGCTTGCCTTGCAATCAGAACCCAGCTTACAGTGTGAAGAATTCAGCCATTGCCAGAATTTGAACTGATATCCCAAGGCTTCAAATGGAACGCCGTTTACCGTGTGAAGAATTCAGCCATCGCCAGAATTTGAACTGATACCCCAAGGCTTCAAATGGAACACCGTTTACCGTGTGAAGAATTCAGCCATCACCAGAATATGAACTGATACCCCAAGGCTTCAGATGGAACACCATTTACAGTGTGAATAATTCAGCCATCGCAAGAATTTGAACTGATACCCCAAGACTTCAATGGAACACCGTCTACAGTGTGAAGAATTCAGCCATCGCCAGTATTTGAACTGATGCCGCAAGCCTTAGGATATCAGTACAGATTCTGGCGATGGCTGAATTCTTCACACTGTAAATGGGATTCCATTTTTCACATACTTCCATTATCATCCTACCATGGCCTGGATATGACTGGGGTGCCGTATCTAAAATCTACCTGAAAGTAGGCAGAAGATCATAGGCAGAAATATTGTAGCATTTCATCTTTAGAATAAACGAAAAATATTTTTATCAGAGCTGTCATGAAAAGAATTGTATGTTACAAGATATTATGCCTTTCCATGAGAAACCTCACCAAGCATTTTAATAGTCAGTGTGCATAGTCATTCAGGCTGTTCAGAGTCCATGCAGTTAGTCAGTGTGTATATAGTCATTCGGGCTATTCAGAGTTCATGTTTTGTAATATAGTATAATACATGTAGTAGATTTCTCAAAGTCCTTAACTCTTAAAGCCCCAGTGACGAATTTAGCAAAATTTGCAAACAGCGTAGATCCTGATGAGGCGGCCTCATCTAGATCTACACTGTTTGCCCTCTAGACTTTGAATACTCAATATGAAGGCATTTTTCTTAATTTTTGCAGACGTAAATTTTGTCGTCTGTATTTTGGTGCTGAAAGACTTAAACTGTTTCTTTGAACAGGAGGCTTGTCTGAGTATTCCCTGATAGCACATACTGTGTGACACCTTTCTCATTAGACGGCTTATGCCTAGGTATATGAAGTGCATGGACGTCAGCGTAATTTATGCTAAGCTCATTAATGCCTGTCTGACATTTAGAAAACTGCAAAATCTTGTCTCATTTAATTAATTTAAGCTTTTTAACTTGATGTTTATTTTCTGCTATGTACATCAGAGCTCAAGCTAAGCCATATTTTTGTTGTTGTAGATTCTTTTTGATGAAAGTGCAAAAAAAAAAATTTTTTTTGCAAAGACGGGTAATATGAAATGTTTTCTTGATATTATAATGGGAGATGACTCATGACTGTTTGCTTTTCTGGGTGAGGAAACCCTTTCAGAAAGGGGTTTACTCTTAGAGACAAAAATTTGCTCCTAGGGGAGCAAAGTCTTTCATTTAAGAGCTAAACCCCATTTAGAGGAAAGGCAAAGAAATAACGACAGAGTTGCTTTCTGAAAAGCATACACATTCATTTTATATATGTGTTTATGACATCTTATTTAAAGTGCCTTGCTGACAAGATTCTAATAATATCCTGCAAAGAATGAAAGAGTAAGTAATAAATTTATAAGCATGTTCATCCCAAAATTCCTGCTAGTAGCAGAGATGCATATGGCATTGTCAGTCACTGTCTCTAGTGTCTGAGTCTCAGACACTGTTTCTAGTGTCAGTCTCAGTCACTGTCTCTAGTGTCAGTCTCAGTCACTGTCTCTAGTGTCAGTCTCAGTTACTGTCTCTAGTGTCAGTCTCAGTCTCTGTCTGTTGTGTCAGTCTCAGTCACTGTCTCTACAGTCAATTTCAGTGTCTGTCCCTTTTTTTGTCAGTCTCAGTTACTGTCTCTAGTGTCAGTCTCAGCCCCTGTCTCAAGTGTCAGTCTCAGTCTCTGTTGTGTCAATTTCAGTCACTGTCTCTAGTGTCAATCTCAGTCACAGTCTCTTTTGTCAGTCTCAGTTACTGCCTTTAGTGTCAGTCTCAGTCACTGTCTAAAGTGTCAGTCTCAGTCTCTGTCTGTTGTGTCAGTCTCAGTCACTGTCTCTAGTGTCAATCTCAGTCACTGTCTCTTTTGTCAGTTTCAGTTACTGCCTTTAGTGTCAGTCTCAGTCACTGTCTATAGTGTCAGTCTCAGTCTCTGTCTGTTGTGTCAGTCTCAGTCACTGTCTCTAGTGTCAATCTCAGTCACTGTCTCTTTTGTCAGTCTCAGTTATTGTCTCTGTCAGTCTGATATGCAGAGATGCATATGGCATTGTCAGTCACTGTCTCTAGTGTCTGAGTCTCAGACACTGTTTCTAGTTAAAGTGTCAGTCACTGTCTCTAGTGTCAGTCTCAGTCACTGTCTCTAGTGTCAGTCTCAGTTACTGTCTTTTCTGTCAGACTCAGTTACTGTCTCTAGTGTCAGTCTCAGTTACTGTCTCTAGTGTCAATCTCAGTCTCTGTCTCTTTTGTCAGTCTCAGTCACTGTCTCTTGTGTCAGTCTCAGTCACTGTCATTAGTGTCAGTCTCAGTTATCGTCTCTAGTGTCAGTCTCTGTCTCTAGTTGCAGTCTCAGTCACTGTCTCTTGTGTCAGTCTCAGTCACTGTCTCTAGTGTCAATCTCAGCCACTGTCTCTTGTTTCAGTCTCAATGTTTGTCTCTAGTGTCAGTCTTTGTCTCTAGTGTCAGTTTCTGTTTCTAGTGTCAGTCTCAACCTCTGTCTCTAGTGTTAGTCTCTGTCTCTAGTGTGAGTCTTAGTCACTGTCTCTAGTGTCAGTCTCAGTCACTGTCTCTAGTGTGAGTCTCAGTCCCTGTCTCTAGTGTCGGTCTCAGTCTCTGTCTCTATTGTCAGTCTCAGTCACTGTCTCTAGTGTCAGTCTCAGTCACTGTCTCTAGTGTCAGTCTCAGTCACTATCTCTAGTCTCTGTCTCTAGTGTCAGTCTCAGTCTTTGTCTCTAGTGTCAGACTCAGTCACTGTCTCTAGTGTCAGTCTTGGTCACTATCTCTTGTGTCAGTCTCAGTCTCTGTCTCTTGTTTCAGTCTCAGTCTCTGTCTCTAGTGTCAGTCTCAGTCACTGTCTCTTGTGTCAGTCTCAGTTACTGTCTCTAGTGTCAGTCTCAGTTACTGTATCTAGTGTCAGTCTCAGTCACTGTCTCTAGTATCAGTCTCAGTTACTGTCTCTAGTGTCAGTCTCAGTTACTGTATCTAGTGTCAGTCTCAGTCACTGTCTTTAGTATCAGTCTCAGTCATTGTCTCTAGTGTCAGTCTCAGTCACTGTCTCTAGTGTCAGTCTCAGTTACTGCCTCTAGTATCAGTCTCAGTCCCTGTCTCTAGTATCAGTCTCAGTCACTGTCTCTTGTGTCAGTCTCAGTTACTGCCTCTAGTGTCAGTCTCAGTCACTGTCTATAGTGTCAGTCTCAGCCTCTGTCTCTAGTGTCGGTCTCAGTCCCTGTCTTTAGTGTCAGTCTCGGTCACTGTCTCTTGTATCAGTCTCAGTCACTGTCTCTAGTATCAGTCTCAGTCACTGTCTCTTGTATCAGTCTCAGTTACTGCCTCTAGTGTCAGTCTCAGTCACTGTCTATAGTGTCAGTCTCAGCCTCTGTCTCTAGTGTCAGTCTCAGCCTTTGTCTCTTGTGTCAGTCTCAGTCACTGTCTCTTGTGTCAGTCTCGGTCACTGTCTCCTGTGTTAGTCTGTTTTTCGGACAGTTTGGATGATGCTAATTTATGCATATTATGTCATGATTCATTTGCATAAATCTGGTTCAGTTATAGGGGTTAGACATCTTCTACCAGTAACACACGCCCTGTGGGTTAAGCCCCAGAGCATTATCTGATGTAGCAGTCTAGGGTTTGATTCCTACTAGAGGCCAGTGTCTACAATTTGGGTACATCCCTAGTGCACTTGTTATATAGTGTCTGAGGTCATATACATTATGACTGAATTGGCCATTTACCTTAAATGACCTACAGAGTGGATTTTAAGTTTGTGTGTATAATCCTCTACCTACTTTTATAGGTCAAAATCAGATTTGTTAATTTCATTGACCAAGTCTATTTGATTTTCTTGGTTTTAATCCAAAATTAAACAATTGAGTGACGACGTCACATCAAAAGGGCCCTCATTCCATGTTTAAGCAGCGAATTATCAAACCAAGCTGTGCAGCAGTACAGACTGGTCAGTGTCTTTAACATTTCACGTTTCAGATTCTTTAGGATTCATGGAATGTATATTTGGACAGGGAAGAGTGTGATCATCATGCACAAATTTGCAAGATGAGCTTAGCCTTACTGTTTGTAAATGCCATAAAGTGAGCCGCAACCCGATAAAACCAACAAAGTGGCATGTGCAACCAGCAAAGACTCTGATCATCCTTGGTATCGGCCAAGTCTAATCAGAGTCTTTTAATGGTAGCTAAGGGTCTAAGCTAGCTCCATGTGGACAGCAAAGACTCTGATCAGACTTGGCAGATGCCCAGGCTGATCTGAGTCTTCGATTGGCACACATGCCACTTTGTTAGTTTTGTTGTGTCTCTGCTCAACTGTCTTTCCACTTGACGTCAGGACACAACACAATTGTAGTTCCATTTAATTCGTAAAAGTACATTGTCCACTTAAAACTTAACTGGGCTACGTGTCAAACAGCATGTGGACATTACCGCAGAACTAGGATATAAGATTAGGCCAATACCATATACGCTGAAAATATATGTCATAGATTACTATCAATAGTAAAATTGGCAAGTACGTTCTATTAATAAATACTTTCAGAAGGGCAATAAATAGGAAACTTGGCAATATAATCTAGTTATCTTTATCATATTTTCACACTGGCTGACAGAACTGATGTTTTTGAATGAGTGACCTAGAATGTCTGATATTCATTATCATCATTTTGAAATTCCTCTATCATTTCAGTCATTTGGCCATTTCGCAATATACAAAGCCCTCTGCCGTAGACCTTTGCTGATGTAAAGCCAAAAGTTCTTTTCGCTGGTATATAGAATTAAAGCATTCTTCGTCAGTCATGAACAGTTTAAACTTCTGATAGGCTTTGATATATGTTTCAGCATATTCATTGCTTTTGAACTATAGGCATGAAAAATTGAAATGTCTGTTAGACTTTGTTGTCTGTTTCCTGTATTCAGTGCTTTTGAACCAGTAATTATGAACAGTTGAAATGTCTGATATACTTTGATGTCTGATTCCTGTATTCATTGCTTTTGAACTATAGGCATGAAAAATTGAAATGTCTGATATACTTTAATGTCTGTTTCCTGTATTCATTGCTTTTGAACTATAGGCATGAAAAATTGAAATGTCTGATAGACTTTGTTGTCTGTTTCCTGTATTCAGTGCTTTTGAACTAGTAATTATGAACAGTTGAAATGTCTGATATACTTTGATGTCTGATTCCTGTATTCATTGCTTTTGAACTATAGGCATGAAAAATTGAAATGTCTGATATACTTTGATGTCTGTTTCCTGTATTCATTGCTTTTGAACTATAGGCATGAAAAATTGAAATGTCTGATATACTTTGATGTCTGTTTCCTGTATTCAGTGCTTTTGAACTATACTCAGAGGCAATTAAAAGTATACAGTTTTTGATGTTGAATACTGGGTCTCGTGTAAATGGCAGCGCGAAAATTTTAATGACATCAGTTTGGCTAATGTCTAGCTCTGCAAATCACAAACACAAACTGTCCCGCAATCATTATTAATGGAGTTAAGGGCCTTAATTCATTTTCAGCAGTTCCAATCAAAACTCGCTTTGCACATAGCAAATGGCTTTCTGCACTTCACGAATGGATAGCGCGAATGTCTGTGAGTAAAACCACACCGTCATTTAATCTGAAACTCCCACCAAACAGCTTCAACCGTAGTTAGAAATCCTACATGTCTCAAATTATCTCCCTTTGAATTAAAATTATAGGGCACTAAATCTTTCTCTATCTTCCCATGTGTAAGAAGTTTTCACCTGAAATTTTCAGAGAATTGTTGTATGGCTTTTTGCCTTTGTGCGCACTTGAATGGAATCTCACAGACTTGTTTCTTTGAAAGAAAATTGCAAATGAACTTCCCATAAGAACTCAATGCAAATTCAATGCATATTTACCAGAAGACACCAAAAACATCATTTCTTGGTACAAAATTTGATACGTAACCCCGTTTTTCATTTAAGAGTGTGATATGTCTTTACAAACCTTTCATCCTTTTTCAATGTAATGCGTAAAAATGCATGATTTAATCTCTGTTGTCCGAAGTGAATGTTTAAAGGGGAGCTACTCCAGCAACAGAGTTGACTAAGACCCCTTGTCCGTTTAAAACGATGCCATTTGCTTATCCTTTGACCGATTGTACTGAAAATTGTCGCAAATTTTGCAAAAATAATCATATTTATCAATAGTGCCCAGGTATTTTGCAGATATACAGACATCTGAAGAAAAATTAAGACTGCGTTACCTGTATACTTACTTTTGCCTCTAAGTATAGTAATTATGAACAGTTGAAATGTCTGATATACTTTAATGTCTTTTTCCTGTACTCAGTGTTTTTGAACCAGTAATTATGAACAGTTGAAATGTCTGATATACTTTAATGTCTTTTTCCTGTATTTATTCCTTCTGAACCAGTGATCACGGACAGTTGATATGGCCAATGAGACTGGATGTTTGTTTCAGTGTATTAATTACTTTTGAACCAGTGATCACGGACAGTTGATATGGCCAATGAGACTGGCTGTCTGTTTCAGTGTATTAATTACTTTTGAACCAGTGATCAGGGACAGTTGATATGGCCAATGAGACTGGCTGTCTGTTTCAGTGTATTAATTACTTCTGAACCAGTGATCACGGACAGTTGATATGGCCAATGAGACTGGCTGTCTGTTTCAGTGTATTAATTACTTTTGAACCAGTGATCACGGACAGTTGAAATGGCCAATGAGACTGGCTGTCTGTTTCAGTGTATTAATTACTTCTGAACCAGTGATCACGGACAGTTGATATGGCCAATGAGACTGGCTGTCTGTTTCAGTGTATTAATTACTTTTGAACCAGTGATCACGGACAGTTGATATGGCCAATGAGACTGGCTGTCTGTTTCAGTGTATTAATTACTTCTGAACCAGTGATCACGGACAGTTGATATGGCCAATGAGACTGGCTGTCTGTTTCAGTGTATTAATTACTTCTGAACCAGTGATCACGGACAGTTGATATGGCCAATGAGACTGGCTGTCTGTTTCAGTGTATTAATTACTTCTGAACCAGTGATCACGGACAGTTGATATGGCCAATGAGACTGGCTGTCTGTTTCAGTGTATTAATTACTTTTGAACCAGTGATCACAGACTGGTGAAATGGCCAATGAGACTGGCTGTCTGTTTCAGTGTATTAATTACTTTTGAACCAGTGATCACGGACAGTTGAAATGGCCAATGAGACTGGCTGTCTGTTTCAGTGTATTAATTACTTTTGAACCAGTGATCACGGACAGTTGAAATGGCCAATGAGACTGGCTGTCTGTTTCAGTGTATTAATTACTTCTGAACCAGTGATCACGGACAGTTGATATGGCCAATGAGACTGGCTGTCTGTTTCAGTGTATTAATTACTTCTGAACCAGTGATCACGGACAGTTGAAATGGCCAATGAGACTGGCTGTCTGTTTCAGTGTATTAATTACTTTTGAACCAGTGATCACGGACAGTTGATATGGCCAATGAGACTGGCTGTCTGTTTCAGTGTATTAATTACTTCTGAACCAGTGATCACGGACAGTTGAAATGGCCAATGAGACTGGCTGTCTGTTTCAGTGTATTAATTACTTTTGAACCAGTGATCATGGACAGTTGATATGGCCAATGAGACTGGCTGTCTGTTTCAGTGTATTAATTACTTTTGAACCAGTGATCACGGACAGTTGAAATGGCCAATGAGACTGGCTGTCTGTTTCAGTGTATTAATTACTTCTGAACCAGTGATCATGGACAGTTGATATGGCCAATGAGACTGGCTGTCTGTTTCAGTGTATTAATTACTTTTGAACCAGTGATCACGGACAGTTGAAATGGCCAATGAGACTGGCTGTCTGTTTCAGTGTATTAATTACTTTTGAACCAGTGATCATGGACAGTTGATATGGCCAATGAGACTGGCTGTCTGTTTCAGTGTATTAATTACTTTTGAACCAGTGATCACGGACAGTTGAAATGGCCAATGAGACTGGCTGTCTGTTTCAGTGTATTCATTACTTTTGAACCTGTGATCATAGACAATTAAAATGTCCTATAACACTTTGATGTCTGTTTCAATGTACATGTGTTCAGTGCTTCCCTGATCACAAAGTGTTGAAATTTCTGATAGACTTTGATGTCTGTTTCCTGTATTTACTGCTTTTGAACCAGTGATTATGAAAAATTGAAATATCTGATAAGACCTTCATATCAGACTGCCCAGTGTTTCCTGTAGTCATTGCTTTTGAACCTATGATCATAAACAGTTGTAATGTCTAATTAAACCTATATGTCTGTTTTCCTGTGTTCATTGCTTTTGAACTTGTGATCTTAAACAGTTGTAATGTCTGGTAAGACCTGTATGTCTGTTTTCTGTATTCATATTGGTTTTGAACTTGTGACCATGAACAGATAAAATGTCTGATAAGACCTTGGTGTCTGTTTCCTGTATTCTTTGCTTTTGAACGAGTGATCATGAATCATGGAAATATTGATGTGTGTTTCAGTGCATTCAGTGCTTTGAGTGAGTGATCATGAAAAATTGAAATGTCTGGTAGACTTAGATGTCTATTTCAGTATATTCAGTGCTTTTAAACCAGTGATCATGAAAAATGGAAATGTCTGGTTCTCTCTGATGTCTGTTTCAGAGTATTTAGTGTTTTTGGATCAGTGATCATGAAAAATTGAAATGTCAGGTAGACTTAGCTGTCTCTTTCAGTGTATTCAGTGCTCTGAGCAAGTGATCATGAAAAATAGAAGTGTCTGAAAAGACTTTGATGTCTGTTTCCTGTATTCATTCCTTTTGATCCAGTGATCATGAATAATTGAGATGTCCGACACAAGACTTTGATGTCTGTTTCAGTGTATTGACTGCATTTGAATCAGTGGTCTTGCTTTGCATTGAGTTAATTTTATTCAGGGTCACAATACATGTATATATTTTGTACTTTCCATGAACACTGAGACCACACAGATTTTGTACTTGAACCTTGTTTTGTATTGTTAGTTCAGTCAAAATTAAATGCAGTTTTCAATTAATACAGTATTTTAGCAAATTTCTGAAAAAAAATTAAATGTCGTAAATTACCATTTAAAGTGCTTTTAATTTGCCCCAGGTGAGTTTGTGAAGGTGTGGAAGAAAGGAATGATTGTTATTATGCTTGACTTGTACAGACATTTTAAATAATATTTATTTTGATATTCTTCCTTTTAGCACACCATAAAAATATGCATAATTGGATTGCAAAATACTAACTGAATTATATGTGGTATGAAGACATAACTAATAAATAACCCTCAAAGTGCAAAAAAAAAAATAGATAAAGCAGACAAAAAAATTTGCATCTGCAAAATTTCAAAAAATGTTTTTCACATGCTATAGTCTAGTGGTCAAACAGTTCCGATCCAGATGAGATGGCTGACATCATGAGCCACGTCATATGGATCTGCACTGCTTGCAAATTCAAATATTTTTTTTCTGAGGCTTGAAGTTATTAATTAAATATGATCCTTGTGTGAATTATTTCATGAGGTTCCACAACTCAGAACTGGTTCTAATATGGAGCCGCAACATGCAGGTTTAGTGGAAAAATAAAAAAGTTATTATCAAAGCTGTTTTTCATCAGAGATTATGAGCTTATTTGGAACAAAAAATGTCCATTGTAGTCTCAGCATGCTTTTCTCCTACCCCCACACAACCCATCCTTCCATCAGAACAGACTTAGCAGTGCATTACAGTAGAGTCTCATATTAAATGCTGTTCATCTGATATATTATGCAAATAAATATCAGACAGAGCATTTTGGATAGAGCCACAATGATGGATCCCAAACTGCTAGTCCTGTTCAGTCTCGATAAGCTGTTTGCATACAATGCTATAAAATGCCTTTGAATGGTCCCCACCCATTCATTAAAAGGGACCATATTGCATTTGCATTACTTGATCCGAACCTTGATCCCCATAAAAGTTGGGTATTATCATTATTCTGATATTGAAAGGATAAAATTCAATTGATTATTGTTGAATAATAATCTGGGGTGAAAACATGATAACCCTTTTAGGGAAATATCAATAAAGTTTTAGGGATCTCCCCATTTCTGCACGTCTTATGCATACACTCCCTTTTCTGCGGTTGAACTTTGTTGCAAAAAATGTTGAAATGTGTTTTTTCAGACTCAAGAATATTGACAAGACAAATGAGCTTATTTACCTTAAACGGTGGTTGTTTGCTCATTTTTTATTTTCTCAAGGTTACGTAGTCTTAAATGGTTGCCAAGAGTGCAAAGTGTTGGCAAATGTCAGACCACTTTGTTAATGTGACTGGGCACACTTTTAGGAGAAGCAACTCTGCCATTTTAATTTCCACCTCCCTTTTCAATAGGGGTCAACTCTAAAAGTTGTTCCCCCTTGTAGAAATGGTGATAATACATGGAGGTATATATACTCATATACCTTAAACCAAAATGTTTATAGACTCCTCAAACATCCCTCTGTGAATATTCTATTTGTGCAGTTTTGGGATGATATGGAAAATTATTGGCAGTCAGTGCAGACCTTCATCAGACTGTTTGTGAGGAGGCTATTTGAGTATTTTGTATAAATATGGTAAATCTTCTTTGCTAGACTTGTCAAGGATGTTGAAATCTGTCTTGTCTCATTTTAAAAATTATCATTCAATCTCAAATCTATTTTTTTTTTACTACTTGGTAAACATGGTAGTAAAATTATGATGAATGAATGAATGCCTATATCATCTTTTAAATTAAAAATTGTAAATATCGAAATTTTTTTTAAAAAATCAGTGTTCGTTGAGGCTGAACGGCAAGGTTTTTGCCCTGTGTGGACTTTAACTTGATCCTTGAATCTGTTATCAGTCTAGCATATTCTTCAGATAAAGTTCCAGGTGGAGGTGATACGTTGCTGTGGCATTTATCAGATTAAACAGCTTTTTCTGGGGAAAATGAAGTACTGTAGCTGCTTCCTTTAACCTTGTATCTTGTCTCTCCGATCCCCCTGTCCTTACCAACCCAACCCCATACAACCCCACACCACCTTCAAATATTGTATTCAGAGCTCCAGATTAGAGGGGGTTTTGAGGATAATTCGAAGACAATTTTTCTTATTTCTCAACGAAAACATATGTTGTGACCCCTCATTAGAACCGTCTCGACGAGACGGTTCTAATGATGGATCACAAAATATGTTTTTAATGAGAAATATGAATAATTATCCCTAAATTATCTTTGTTACCCCTTCTTATCTGGAGCACTGTTGTATGCAAGACAATACAATAAGCAGCATCTTTTTAAGCAATGTCTCTTCTAGAACATTAATGCTTAATATGCAGTTTTTTTCCTGTAGAATTGTTCTCCCAGTCGTGCCTTCTCATTCCGGTGAAATATAAGAAGTCTATTATGTGCCTTGCGACACGTGTGTAAGGGAGTTCACATAACCTTGAGACGGACTGAATACATATTGTTATCAGCGATGAATTACCGGTTGTTAAAGTCTTTTACCATTTAAGGCATATCTTTATTTACTCAACTTTACCCTCATTGGGAAAAGAATATTCTGACCTACATCTTGGGTTAAAGACATTTTGTTGGCAAACCATTCACATATGATAATCATAGAAATGATATTTAGGTTAAAGAACCCTTTTACAAAGGTGTATGATGCAAGAGCTATAATATGTTAGAATGGAAAAAAAAACATACTGGATTTGCTCAATTTTAAGACAGTTTTTTTTTCTGTCCAAAACAATCACAAAAATCTAGATCTATCTTATAAGACAGATCTAGATTTTTGGTATTGTATAAGACAGATCTAGATTTATGTGATTGTTTTGGACGGAAGCAGAATCACATGAGATTGATTTGGATATTTTGGGTTTTGGTTCATCTTTGGGGGGGGGGGGGGGGGGGGGGGAATTGTGTAAATATGGTATGTCACATCCATAATGTACCAACAGCCAGGTCTTTGAAGACAGCTTTCAGCTTTTTGAAGTTTGAAGCCTGAAGGATTGCTGTGGTTCAGGCACTTACTGAGAATGTATAGCCCAGTGTACGAGAATTTATTGGGGTCAATTTGTCCCCTGTTTTTTGGCACCCCATGCAGATTTGTATTCTGTTTCCCTTCCATGTGCTAAATTTAAGGTTCTTGATATCATTTAAACAAAAAATGCATAGACATGAACACCTCAAAATAACCTTAATTGCTGTTTGATAAATGACTATTTGTTTTATCGGCCATTAGCCAAAAGCTTTAAATGGTAATGAACTTAATTTCTTAAGGAATAATTGCAATTTGGCAAATTAGCTTAACGATTACAAAGTATGTATTGAATTTTAAGTACCTGCAGAGCAAATGTCTTCTTGTTTTGCATTGCATCATCGTAGACACACTGTGGGGTGATCAGAAAAATGTCAGGGGTATTAAACTGTGTTAGTTCACTTGAACCAACAAACCAAGTTAGGAAATACACCTCTAGACAGTCTAGATCCAGATGAGCCGGTTCTGTTCCCCAGGAGGCTCAAGGGATCGAATCCATAAATTGCACCATCTGGCAAGGAGTTCCATTTTTGGAGAAGACTTTTTGAAACACACTGTTGCCCATATTTCAAACATAGAAAGGTCAGTTTCAAGTTTTTCTTTGTTAGGGTGAAACTTTAACCTTTTTCAGACTGGAAACTTGTTTTTGGGACATATGCAAACGAGGCAGACCCAGTTCAGATGCCACATTTTAGATGCAACTGCTGATCAGGGTCACCACTGTTTGCTTGCAGGACTTTCTATGCAAAATACTATAAAAATATAAACATTCACTGGAAACACATAAAAATGGACTCATCTAAATGATAATGATGGACAAGTCCACTGGTCAAAAAAATCATGACAGAATTGATGATATGAGAGGTAAACTATCCACTTTAACCCACTCCTTTGTGGGTATCTGGGCAGACAGTTTGGATCCAGATCAGGCCCCACAAATGTGGGGCCTGATCTGAGATCCAAACTGTTTGCTGCCTAGACATCATTTCTACAAGAGTTAGTTAGACCAATATTGTCAAAATATTCTTGATTTTTGATGCAGACGACAATTTCAGCAGACGACATAAAATGCCCAGAATGCAATGGGTTAAAAGTCAGCATCAGCTCATGTTTCAAAGGCAGACAGGTGAATTTCAGCAAGCACTGACTGCCTCTGCAACTTGACCACACTGGGTAGGCGGCAATCAAAAACGCTCTCAACAGTCGATGAACGCGGATCATAAACCATTAGAAATAGCGTTTTGGATTGCAAATTGTTGCCAATTTGTAATCAAAAACACTGTTTCTGATGGTTTTTGATCCGCGTTCGTCGATTGCATGAGCATTTTCGATTGCCGCCTACCTGGTGTGATGACGTGACAGTGATTTCTACATTGGTTTTGTGGCTGCGGTAGTTTACCTTGACATTACATGTTGTTTTCACACTATTCCACTATCCAGACTTGGTGCATCTTTATTTTGCCTTGACATTTAACATCTTCATTTATTACCTTTGAAACTTGCTTTATCAAATGAATGACAAGTTTTCACATTAGTGCTGTGTGCTGTACAGGTACAAAAAGTCTTGGAGTGCATTAGCAACCTTGTTAGGAAATAAACTTTCATTCAGTCTAGCATTTATAAGACAAAGATATCTAATTCTTGATAAAAAAATTATTTTTTTTTTTCCATAGTCTTTAGATAATAATAATTAAAAAGTTTAATTGGTCATTATGTGCCCACATGAAATATCCATTTAAAAAAATTAAAAGCATATCTGATCAGGGTGACTCTAAATGGGCCAAGTGTGTGGCTTCATTAAGCAAGCAGCGATCAACAAACATAATTGCCAGAGAAAACAGTGTGGATCCAGATCAGACTGCTCCTAGTCTGATCAGGGTCTGCGTTGTGTGTTATTCCACCAGAATCAAGTGGGAAAGTCACAATTTCATTAATTGGTCTCCAAATATTTATGGCAAATCAGATAAATTAAGGTGAATGGGTAGAGTTTCAGGGGAAGTAACTCTGCCAGTTTCATTTTTACTGCCCTTCTCAATGGGGGATCATCTCTTAAAGGATAGAATTTGCTCCTGTAGGAGCAAATTCTTTCCTTTAAGAGTAGACCCCCATTTGGAAGGGCTTCCTCCAGGGAAGCAAACAGAAGGTCACAAAAGTTGTTCCCCTTTGTAGTGAGTGACCTCAGATTTAAAGTCCAACTGCTGTCTTGTAGGAGCAAATTCTTTTCTTTATCAGTTAGTAAGATTGGCTCTGGACCACTAAAATTTGTTATTTATTACCCTGATTTGTTCAAGAGTGCCATTTATAAGTGATGTGAATCAAAAACACCCAAGGAGCATTTGTTAGAAAAAATATGCATACATATTTTTGCATGTGGTTGACCCTCAACTTTTTGCTGAAGTGTAAAAATTCTATACTGTATTTTGTAATACACTTCTGCTTCAAGCTGTATTACTATCGGAATGTATAGTAGGGTGATTAGGTGAACACTACTGCACACAGCGTTCTATTTTTATCAACATCGATATGTGAATAGGTTTTCCCCAGCGTGCTTAAGTGTGATTGTGTTGGAAGTACCTAGTCAGGATTTTCGTTGTGCTTACAAGGATTATTTTGTATTCCATCAAAATGCAAAAAATGAAATTACGAACTCGGATAAGCAAAAATGGAAAAGTGTCGGCAATTACGAGGAGAAAATTGAAAGGTAGGCAATCTGTCATTTATATTTAGTGCTGTTTCTAAACCAGACAATCATGGATCAATGGTTTGAGTCATATGATAGGGATATTGAAAGACCCTGGAGGGTATCGGGGTGAAACAGGTAACTTGTATACAATACGTATGTGGACACTTTCACTATTTGTAATTACAAAGTCTTATATCTTTGAATCTGGACATGTTCAATGGTCCTGCCTGCAGTTGTTTTACAAAGTGATGGGAAATTGCCCAGACTCTCATCAGAATGCTCCTAAGGAGCATTTTGATCAGAGTCTGTGCTGTTTCCTAAGGTATTTTTATTGAAATGGTAAGGTTACCATAAATATAGTTGTCTTACACCAGTACTAAAATTCTGTCTCCTCCTGTTTTTGTGTGCAGATGAAAACAAAAATAAAGATAAATCAGTGAGAGAGAGAGAGGGGGGGGAGGGGCTTTGAAAAGGGGCACAAAGAGGTGGTTTGGAGAAAACTTGGTGGGAGGTCATCTTGAGGGGATGGTGAGGGCATTTTTTTTATGGGACAGAGTGCATGGATAAGGCTGTTCTGTAGATAGATATCAGCTTAGAGAGCCAGTAGAGAGACACAGACAGTTTAGACATACTGTAGACAGTGTGCATGTTCCTCATTCAGCAAAAACCCTGATTTGAAAAATGGAATTGCTCAAATTTCAAATTTGGAAGAATCCATTACAGAAATTATTAGGGTAATGCTTTAGGTATCCTGTACATGCATGTGTTGCAGTGCTTATGATTAAATACCTTCAGCTTATCTGATTTATCTGTATACCTGGCTGTCAAAAGTTCTGCTCCTCTCTTTAGATATTGTGCTTGTGTGCATGTCAGCCAGTCATTAGACATGTGTGCCATCACCTTTTCAGCTAGATGTGCACTGACCCTGTCTGACCTACTTTGGTATGTTAATTTATCTTCCTGTGTGTCTCTTGGATACCTTTGACATTCACCGGCATGTCAGCCTCTCAAGCTTTTGGTGCATTTGCTGCAAAGTTATTCATTTAAATTGAATTCTTAGCCCTATAGATTCCATACATCACCTAATAAGCACCCCTTATTCCAGCTACCTGTAGGTTATTATAACCAGAATTATTCTCACAGGTGAAGTAATAATATACTGAACAAAACTAAAAACTTGACGGTTTTTTTTTCTTAATTCCAGCCAACCTAGCAAATTTGTAATGTATATATGGATTATTTCGAGTTGGACAGACGTCTGATTGCTTAAATCATGAAAACTTATTGGTAATATCTTGTTCTGTCCGGAGTTATCTAACTTATTCCTCTTTTCATAATCCAGAACAGAACTTTAATTTGCGCATGCGCAGAAGAAAGTTCTCTTATACGCAATAAACAGTATTTCGAGTACGCACAGAAAACACTTTAAACGCTTTTGTTAATTGTAATCACAACCTAAAAATAACGTTTAAAGTTTCAAAACTTTTAGATTATCTCCCTTTGAATTAAACATATAGAGATTTTTGAAATGCCATATTTTCTATACCAATGCATCTTTTTTGTTATTTTCTTCGAGATTTGTTTGATTGTCTTGCAAACTCAATGTCTTTATTACTAAATTTATTTGAAAGCCATTTCTTAAACTGTCATAAAGACTTAAATGTGTAATGGGAATTCCATTGAAACTGAATTTCTGACTTCATAATGGTTTGGAATGAGGTTTTTCGCCTGGTCCTCACAGAGTCCTAGTCGACCGTGCATCGGCATTAGTTTCACTCATGAGCTTATACAGACTGGCTTTCATAATGGAAAGGCATTGTCAACAGAATTTTTATCATTTAAGCACACTTTAACAATTTTAAATTCGCTAATTGTTTGGTTTTAGCACAGAAAACAGAAAAGCACCCTTGTGACGTTTACAATAATCTCAATTTTGCTGTATCTAAAGAATCTTGAATTTTTGTGACTATGATATTAAAGAATGATTACTTTTTCTTAAATTAAAAGAAATTCCATGTCTCACTTTTTCCCGACTACCGTAAAATGAAAAATAGCGACTGTCAAGTTTTTATTTTTGCTAAGTATATTATGATTTCAAACTTTCTTATAGATTCTGTTTCATATCTAATATTAATGTCTTCTCTGATAATGTATTGGACGTTCCAGGACTTATGATATGCCAGTCATATGTTGATGTCCTACTTTGCACTGTTTCAGTTTGTAGTCACATGTTGATTGGTGACATACCTTTGTGTACGTCATACCTTCATACTTTCACTTTGTTCTTCATTGTCATACTTTCTTCTGTATCATACCTAGGGGATTTGTGGGTAACTTTCAATGCCTGGACAGTCTACTAATTTGGATAATAGTATGGCAAGGGCCTACTGTGCGTGCAGTAGGTATGGGTGGGGCTTCTTTAGATATTTTTTCTCTTGCTTATCATATCTCTTTATTTTCTCCCTCTCCCTGGGAGATGTCTTGATATAGACCGAAATACTGTCGCAGAGGGCTGTGAAACCAAAAACAACCAACCAACCAAATGTATCATACCTTTGAGGTATCACTGTTCTATGTCATACCTATGTAGTCTCATCTTTTTGTGTGTCAAACCATTATCTCACTTACTTCTGTGTCATGCATTTGTAGTCTGACTGTTCTGTATTAGACCTTTGTAGTCTCACTTTGTGATGTTTCGATGATGTGTTTTCTCACTTTGTTCTGTGTCATACCTTGAAATCTCACTTTGTTCTGTGTCATACCTTTGTATTCTCACTTTCTTTTGCGTCAAACCTTTGTAATCTCACTTTGTTTTGGTCTTTTGTTGTCTGACTATGTTGTGTTCCTTACCTTGAAGTCTGTTCTATGCCATATATGTTTGTAGTCTCACTGTTTTGTTGGTTATACTTTTGTGTAGTCTCACTTTGTGTTATATCAATCCTTTGTTGTCTCTCTTTCTTTTGTGTCATACCATTGTTGTCTCATGTAGTTCTTTGTCACACCTGTATGGTCTCGCTTTGTTTTGTGTCAAACCTACGTAGTCTCACTTTGTGCTATGTCAATCCTTTGTAGTCCCACTTTGCTCTTTGTTTTTAGCTCGCCTGAGCACGAAGTGCTCAGGGTGAGCTTTTGGGATACCCTGATGTTCGTCGTCCGTCCGGACCCGTCAACTTTTGCTTGTGTACACTCTAGCGGGCACAGTTTCCATCCAATCTTTATGAAACTTTGTCAGAATGTTAGTCTTTATAAAATCTAGGCCAAGTTCGAAACTGGGTCATGTCGGGTCAAAAACTAGGTCACTAGGTCAAATCTTAGAAAAACCTTGTGTACGCTCTAGAGGGCACAGTTTTCATCCAAAGTTCATGAAACTTTGTCAGAATGTTTATCCTCGCAATATCTAGGACAAGTTTGAAACTGGGTCATGTCGGGTCAAAAACTAGGTCACTAGGTCAAATCTTAGAAAAACCTTGTGTACGCTCTAGAGGGCACAGTTTTCATCCAAAGTTCATGAAACTTTGTCAGAATGTTTATCCTCGTAATATCTAGGACAAGTTCGAAACTGGGTCACGTAGGATCAAAAACTAGGTCACTAGGTCAAATCATAGAAAAACCTTGTGTACGCTCTAGAGGACACAGTTTTGATCCAATTTTTATGAAACTTTGTCAGAATGTTTATCTCCATAAACTCTAGGCCAAGTTTGAAACTGGGTCATGTCGGGTCAAAAACTAGGTCACTAGGTCAAATCTTAGAAAAACCTTGTGTACGCTCTAGAAGGCACAGTTTTGATCCAAATTTCATGAAACATAATCAGAAAGTTTATCCTTATAATATCTAGAATAAGTTTGAAACTGGGTCACGTCGGGTCAAAAACTAGGTCAGTAGGTCAAATCATAGAAAAAACCTTGTGTATGCTCTAGAGGACACAGTTTTGATCCAATCTTTATGAAACATTGTCAGAATGTTTATCTCCATAAACTCTAGGCCAAGTTTGAAACTGGGTCATGTTGGGTCAAAAACTAGGTCACTAGGTCAAATCTTAGAAAAACCTTGTGTACGCTCTAGAAGGCACAGTTTTGATCCAAAGTTCATGAAACTTTGTCAGAATGTTTATCTTCATAATATGTAGGACAAGTTTGAAACTGGGTCATGTCAGGTCAGAAACTAGGTCACTAGGTCAAATCGTAAAAAAACCTTGTGTATGCTCTAGAGGACACAGTTTTGATCTAATCTTTATGAAACTTTGTCAGAATGTTTACTTCCATAAACTCTCGGCCATGTTTGAAAGTATGTCATGTTGTATCAAAAACTAGGTCACTAGGTCAAATCTTAGAAAAACCTTGTGTAAGCTCTAGAAGGCACAGCTGTGATCCAAAGTTCATGAAACTTTGTCAGAATGTTTATTATCATAATATGTAGGATAAGTTTGAAACAGGGACACGTCGGGCTAAAAACTTGGTCTAGGTCAGATCTTAGAAAAACCTTGTGTATGCTCTAGAAGGCACAGTTTTCATCCAAAGTTCATGAAACTTTGTCAGAATGTTTATCCTCATAATATCTAGGACAAGTTCGAAACTGGGTCACGTCGGGTCAAAAACTAGGTCACTAGGTCAAATCATAGAAAAACCTTGTGTACGCTCTAGAGGACACAGTTTTGATCTAATCTTTATGAAACTTTGTCAGAATGTTTATCTTCATAAACTCTCGGCCAAGTTTGAAAGTAGGTCATGTCAGGAAAAAACTAGTTCACTGAAAAAACTAGTTCACTAGGTCAAATCTTAGAAAAACGTTGTGTAAGCACTAGAAGGCATAGTTTTGATCCAATCTTCATGAAACTATGTCAAAATGTTTATTGTCCATATATCTAAGCCCCCTATGAAACTGAGTCACGTCGGCTCAAGGTCAAATCTTAGAAAAAGTTTGTGTACACCCTAGAGGGCACAGTTTTGATCCAATCTTCATGAAACTCTGTCAGAATGTTTATCTTCATAAACTCTTGGCCAAGTTTGAAAGTAGGTCATGTCGGGTAAAAAACTAGGTCACTAGGTCAAATCTTAGAAAAACGTTGTGTAAGCACTAGAAGGCATAGTTTTGATCCAATCTTCATGAAACTATGTCAAAATGTTTATTGTCCATATATCTAAGCCCCCTATGAAACTGAGTCACGTCGGCTCAAGGTCAAATCTTAGAAAAAGTTTGTGTACACACTAGAGGGCACAGTTTTGATCCAATCTTCATGAAACTCTGTCAGAATGTTTATCTTAATGAAATCTAGGTAAAGATTGAAACTGGGTCGTGCGGGTCAAAAACTTGGTCACTAGGTCAAATATAAGAACGACCTTGTATACGCTCCAGAGGGCACAGTTTTGATCCAATCTCAATGAAACTGTGTCAGAATGTTTATTCTTACAATATCCAGGCCAAGTTTGAAACTGGGTCATGTTGGGTCAAAAACTAGGTCAAATGTTAGTATGGTAAAAACTCTTATAAATCTTCACCAGAGCCATTGAACTGATTAATGCTCAGGTGAGCGATTCAGGGCCACCATGGCCCTCTTGTATCTTTAATGTAGTCTCTGTTTGTGTTTTGTCGTACCTTTGAAGTCTCACTTCATTCTGTGTCATTCCTTTCTTACTTTGTTCTGTGTCATATCTTTCATAAGTTTGTCCTGTGTTATCTGGTACTTTAACAGATCAGATTGTGAAGTCAGACCAGTTACTGCTACTGAGTTGATCAAGTTGTGATGCCTGATCTGATGCTGTCTCAGAAGTTACGGCATCTGATCAGGCATCATAACTTTATCTGGCATAATGCCAACTCTGACAGCAGTAACTTCTGCAGATTGTTGCAAAAGTTTTGTGATATCTGATCTCAGACCTGTTGCTGCTTGTCGGATTTTGTTGATATCTGACCCTGTCAGAATATGGTTCTCCATACTAGGAAAAGTGAATCTGTACAGGTTTGAAGATGGGAGATTCAGTAAAGAAAAGTGAATTTGGACAAATTTGAAGATGAGAAAAGCCATATAAGAATGATATTTTGGGTCTATTTTATAATTCTTCAATTTGATTTAATTTCTATGTAAAATACTGCATTTGGAAATGCTTTTAATAAGTATCTTGCCTTAAGGATTTTCTCAAGGAAAATAGGTGTAAAATCAACATGTATAATTGCATAGTTACAGCATTAGGTTCATTTAAAATCATAAAGCTGTCCAAATTCTTTGATAATATCTCCTAGTAAATTAAAATTGCAAGTAACCATTTTAACTTCCTTAAACGTGGTAATTCACATTTAGATGATTGGTCAGTTTTAACATTTTCATTTCCTTATCAAAGCACATCTTTCAGATTTTGATCAGTTAAGATTTAGATTTCAAAGAGAAAGGTTTATTTACTGATATGTAAAATAACAAAAAACAAAATGTGACTTTAGAAATAATTTAAGAAAGTCAGGGGCCTAGGGCCCCTGATCTGAAATGGACTTAGGTGTGATACTGGACAAGTTACTGATATTATGACTTTGTACTTATGCTGCATAAACAAAATGAAAGAAACACAAAAATAAAATACAAAGAAATGACATTCTGGACTTTTGTCTCACTTGACGTTTTACTTACTGGGACTTCCAAAATAAAGACAAAGACAAAAATAACAAAATGAAGAAACAAACAAAATAACAACCTAAAAAATATCCATTATGACAATTTGGTGGAGAATCCGGGTAGGAAAGCTGTTTAGCCTTTCCAAATCCCGGACCTCTCTGATTTCTGGAACTCCGATGTAAATGGAACTAGGATGGAAGATACCAACAAGAACAAATTTGGACATCTTATCAGATGAAATTCCCCAGATGTTTTACAGCAGGACTCTAGTGAAATTTTCCCAGATGTTATATGTGACAAACTTTAAAAGACTTAATTGGAAGAAACAGACATCAAAGATGAACCTTTAGAATTTTTTTTTAGCTTTTAAAAATCTATTTTATGTGTATTTGATATTTCATATGTGAGAAGAGAATTTGGAGGACCCTGAATAACACTAAATTTGTGGAAACTTCAAGACTTTATATTTGTTTCGGAAATATTGTTATGTTTTAGTTGAAAATCATCAAATCTGTTTCAGTGCAAATTGTTGTCATTGGTTGCAATTTATTCTTGATTCATTTATGTGTTTGTTTAACAAAATTTCATATGTCTTTGTATAATTCACAAATGTTTACACTGATTACTTTTGTTAACTTGTTCAGTATCCACACATAAAGTAAATTAAAATCACATTATTTTTAAGGACTTTCAAAAATTTATGATTTATTGCAAATTATTACCTACATTTTAAACAATGGATAGAATAAGTAATAATAATAAAAATTAATTCAATACATATTAGACGCTGAGGAAGTTGGATTTATTTGAATTGAGGTTAAAAAAAAAAGATAACTTTTAATGCCTTTGTTCTTTTCTTTTAAGGATAAAAGTTTTCTTTGGTAACAGCTTAATTCTACTTTATCACCTTGTGAATATTTTATTTAATTCCGGGACTTCCTTGCATTGATTATAGGTGACTTCCAAAATCTGTCAGTAGCCACACATTTAATTATAGTTGACTTTCGAAAGAAAAAAAAAAAAAAAGAAGAAGAAATCTTTTATCGGTAGGCATTATAAAATGATATGTTCATAAAGTGACAAAATTAATAGGTGTTAACTGAAAGAATATATTATTTAAGATGCAACATGAATGATTATAGGTGACATATAAAAGCTGTTCAGGACTACTGGTATTGTGCTAGAGGTTGGGTGATCATCCTTGGCCAGGATGATTCATTTCAGGCTCAGTTCAGTGTCTGAGTCTCATATTCCTAGGTTTGTGAGTCTCATTTCCTGCACGCATGTAGGCTTCATACTAATATGTCATCTTCAGTCGCTTGCATTTCTGTTTTAGATATTAGAAAAATAAGAAGATAGCAAAAATCTTAAAATCCTCTAATCAAATTAAATGAAACTGTGGGACCGTCTCATTAATAAATATGAGCTGTAGCTATGGCTTCATCTGCTTAGCAGTAATATGTGACATCTGGTTTAGAATGCCAAAATTATACTTTGAAAAAAAAAAAGTTATGGTGTTTAACAGAAATGTGCATATAAACAAGCTAAAATAATAATGAAAAATGAGAAATATATATATACTGTAAGCAGCAAATAGCTACCTAACAAAGGAAAATGTTGGTGTAAATATGTAAATAGGTCCATTATAATAGATTTTAAATTGTTTATTTCCCTTTGTTATTTAGCCATTAAAACAAAAGAGCTTTAATTGTTCAACTGAAGCCATGAGCCACACTCTCCTGCTTATTCTCCATATTAAAGGGTCCAGCTAATCTATAATACCGTAATCGACCCATTTACCGCACATGCCCCTATAACCGCACACCAAGGCCATTTCCGGAAAAACTGCACAAGCGCACACTGCTTTTTCTTTGGAACTCTCACAAAACCCAATAACTAACTGGGAACTCAAGGCTTTCATATCATGAAAAGTATAAACACAAGGTATTCCAGTCCTACCCATGTTGCGTCTTTCCAGTCACCCTGCATTTCATTGTTCTGAGTGTGCGGTTATTAGATACATTTTAACCACGTCTTTTTGTTGCAATTTTGAAAAAGTTAAGCGCACGGTGCGGTAAATGCGTCGATTACGGTAGTGTCTAGATATAGTAAATATAATAATTGCTTTTCAGTCAAAATAGATATAATGGCGTCTGAATTACATTTCTGCTGGAAATAAAATACACTAGAAAAATAAGATATAGTGGATCAGTAAGAAATTGTGAGAGGTAGGCGTGCATTAAAAATAATTGTATTTTCACAGGGTTGTTAATACAAATGAAAATGTCACAGCGCTCTTCGAAATAAATGGTACCATAGATATATAGAAATTAACTGATTGGAAGCATAAATAATATTATTAATATATCTGAAATGATAACACTATATTAGCTGGAATCTTGATGGAATGAAATTTGCTTATATAATTCATAAGAATTATTGCAGGACAATGAGGACCTAGTCACTGAATTTTAAACTAATTATTTTTTTGATGAGGACATCAAAATTTCAATCGAGGGAAAATTATAAGAATGATATTTTGGGTCTATTTTATAATTCTTCAATTTGATTTAATTTTTATGTAAAATACTGCATTTGGAAATGCTTTTAATAAGTATCTTGCCTTAAGGATTTTCTCAAGGAAAATAGGTGTAAAATCAACATGTATAATTGCATAGTTACAGCATTAGGTTCATTTAAAATCATAAAGCTGTCCAAATTCTTTGATAATATCTCCTAGTAAATTAAAATTGCAAGTAACCATTTTAACTTCCTTAAACGTGGTAATTCACATTTAGATGATTGGTCAGTTTTAACATTTTCATTTCCTAATCAAAGCACATCTTTCAGATTTTGATCAGTTAAGATTTAGATTTCAAAGAGAAAGGTTTATTTACTGATATGTAAAATAACAAAAAACAAAATGTGACTTTAGAAATAATTTAAGAAAGTCAGGGGCCTAGGGCCCCTGATCTGAAATGGACTTAGGTGTGATACTGGACAAGTTACTGATATTATGACTTTGTACTTATGCTGCATAAACAAAATGAAAGAAACACAAAAATAAAATACAAAGAAATGACATTCTGGACTTTTGTCTCACTTGACGTTTTACTTACTGGGACTTCCAAAATAAAGACAAAGACAAAAATAACAAAATGAAGAAACAAACAAAATAACAACCTAAAAAATATCCATTATGACAGCCATTTAAATGGATGATCCAGCTTGTTCTAGAATTGTCATTTATGTCTGTGTCAGCTTGTCGTTAAAGTTCAGACCAATTTAAATTGATTGCTCTTTTGAACTGTCTGGGTCATCAGGTGCTAAGTTTGAAAAAAGTAGAGCCACGCTGCTTTTGTAAAACCACAACTTATCCATGAGTGTTTGATGGATATTCTTTCAAGTTTATAGTATGAGGATTCATTCAGTCTTCAAGTTTATAGTATGAGGATTCATTCAGTCTTTCTTCCTTGGCATTCTCATTTTACTTTCAGTCATGTTTTCCATCTTTTCTTTGGTGATTTGAAATGAGATGCGAAGCCAGGGCTTTATTAAGAAGTTAATTAATTTTGTTCCTGGCCTTTATGGTGATAATAATGATTTGTGATTGTCCAGAATGAAGTCTTTGTCAATATGGTATTGATTGCCATAGACTGGGGCCTCAAGATATTCTCGGTTCAGTCAGTTTGGATAATGCGCCTGATTGGTCTGGCCCAATTGATCTGCAATTATATCTCCAACATGGAAAATAAAATGCTGCAGCTTCATCTGCAAAGTTTCAAAAAATGTTTCATCCAAGCTATGTCATATTGAGAATTCAAAGAATTACCAAAAGATTGAAAGTTTTTAAAGCAAGTTATTGAAGTTATCCTGGAAGTTGATGTTGAAATTGAGTAATAACTTCTAAAACAAAATGGGCCAAAATGTTTTTGGCAAGGTGGGTAGTCCTATAATGATTTTGCAGCTACATTTTCTATGTCATCTGTAGGGCTTTTGCTTAAATTCAGTCTGAATTTAGAAGAATTGGTGAAGGGAGTGTTTGAGGTTGGCTATTTCCCTGTCTCAAAAGCTCAGGCATCCAATCTAGGTCTTATATATTTTTATTCTATTAAGTTTGTCAATACGTCCATCAAGTATAGCCTTAGTATTGACATTTTGATTAGTATCATTGAACTGTTTATGTTTGTTTTTAAACTTAAATTATTTTGACAATTTTGAATGTTTAGTTGCTGATAGATTGCTGGGTAGACTTCAGATTTTGTTTATACTGAGTGTCAGATTTGCTGATTGAAGCAGTTTTGAGATAATATTGTATTTTTGAGGCCTATACCTTTCATAAATATATAGGGGATACAATATCAGTTTTGAAAAAAAAATAGCAGGTAAGGAACATGAGAATATGCTGACTGTAACAGTTTGCTCAGGTTAGAGCTTTATACTGTGTCATTGGTATTGCTGTTGCAGGCCTTCAACTAAGATCTTGTCAGCCATCAAAACCAAAGTTTGATACCCAATGGAGCCATTGGGTATTGATGGCTGACTGGCGCTTATCTTAACAAGGCAGCTCATCTTGAACCATTTCATCTTTCTGTCTGCACTCTTTGCCAGATTTGTTAGTTTAAAATGTTTTCTAAACAAAGACCTTTGTTACTTAAGAGGACTTTGAAACCTACTTGATTTGGGTTACTTTAATTACCCTAAATGGGGAGATATGAAGTCTTTGACCAAACCAAGTAGGCACCAGATCAAACCACAAGCAACTAGATAGTGAAATCATCTTCATCAAATTGTATTAAACTGACAGCAAATTAAAGTGTCACATGGTGATAGGTTAGTCTGTTATCTAGTAAAATATGAATGAAATTGTAAACCTTAAGATACAGGTAAACATCAGTCTGAAGTGCTTCAGTGATTTGGGTTAAAAAGTTATTTTTGATTTCTTTTTTCATTGAATTTCATCCTTTAAATCATCAGGGCATTTATCATTTTACAGGTCATTAAATTCAAGTACATTGTTGTCATCATGAAAATACATGGGAGAAAACTGGTACAGTGAAAATTTTGAAATACTAGCAGCTGTTTGTGGTTGCTTAAAGTAAAAAAATTCAGTAATTTTGAAAATTTGAGCCATGCTATGAAAAAAGTTGCTCTTTGGCAAGTGCAGACAGAGACGACTCTGATCAGACTGCAAATGTGCAGTCTGGTTAGAGTCTTCCCTGTCTCCTCTGACAGTTAATAGATTCTTATACATGTGGACAATGAAGCCTGATCAGACTGCATAACTGTTCTGGCTCATATGAGACATTAGTGTTTGCAGTTACCATATGACATGCCATGACTCAAATGTACTTTTCTTTGTGTGGTTACACTGAGTTACACCAGGAGTTACAAGGGAGTTTCAGGGATGGTAGCATCGATCTTAAAGGGGGAAAAAAGAAATACATGCTCCTATACATGTAGGCCTGCATTCTTTGTGAGTGAATCAGAATCAGAATTGGAGGGAAAGCACATGTATGATTTTCTAAACAAAGAAATGAAAGGATGTCAGTTTGGTGAACTGAAATCTGTAATTAACTTTTTGATCATCATTAACAGAGCTCTGTGAACAAGCATTATTCACACATGATAGTGAATATGCACTAAAAATATCATGGACAGACTGTTTGTTGGACAGGCTAGTTAAAATTCATAGACCACTCCAAGCAGGCACAAATGGCACTTGCCTGTCGGGGCCCTTGACACAGACAGACTGCCTGGTGTTTCTGCGGCATATCTGCTTGCCTCAAGATTACCTTAGGTCCTATAAATAAAGAAGTAACATCTTGACTTGACTGAAATATTGAGGACTAATAAACCACTTATTCCCTTTCTATTACTCAATATTAACAACATCCTCAACAGTTTTTAATGTTTCAAAATTATGTTGCCACTCATGATGTGCAGACTGATTTTGTATTTACAGAAATGCAAAATGCATAGGGGAGAGTCGGGTAACTTTGGACAGCGGGTAAATTCGGACACTGACATTTTTTTCCTTTATATGTCAGTTGTTTGGAACTAAAACAAGAATTAACTGGCCAAACAGAAAAAATCCTGATGAGACGGCTCATTATGAGCCGTCTCATCTGGATTTTAACTGTTGCAATTGTATGACCGAATTTACCCGCCTGTCCGAAGTTACCCGACTCTCCCCTACGGCAATGGGGTGCGGATTATAATATATGTGGCATTTTCATCTCTCTGCATGTACACAGGGTATAATCGATTCCGCCGATTTTCGCTTCCTGCAGAGACTGTCCGTCGTACTGGCTTCCGCCGAGACTGTCCGTGAATTCTTGCTTCCTGCAGAGACTACTGTCCTCGTAAAATGGCTTCCTGTCGAGACTGTCCGCGTGAATCTGCTTCCTGCCGAGAGCCTCGGCAGGAAGCAGAATCACGTGGACAGTCTCGGCAGGAAGCCATTTATCATGTACAGAAGTCTCAGCAGGAAGCAAAAGATCGCAGACAGTCTCGGCGGAAGCCAAATATGATGTACAGTCTCTGCAGGAAGCGAAAATTAGCGGAATCGATTATACCCTGTGATGTACAACTCTGCAGAAATTCTGTCAGTTTTGCAGACACCAAACATGTAGCAGGTTAACAACATGATGGGTAACTATGAATTCTCTGACTGAAGTTTATTTCTTTCAGAGCTATGTATGTACTTATTCCCCCCATGGTCATGTAAATTAGATTTACATTTTTTTGCGACATGCAGAAAAGCATGTTAAGTGCAGGAAGCTCGTGATCATATCAGCAAATCCTTATCCCACCTCGTACCAGGTGTAATTGTATGTGGCAATATTGCAAACAGCAGGCAAAAATATATTGTAATCTATATCTGAGGATCACGCTGCATGTCTGTACAGTCTGGTTAAGGCCAGTTTTGATTGTCACATTAAATCCAAACTATTTTGTGTTTTCAAATTAAATGCTGTAATATTTATTAAACCATACAGATACCAAGATTGATCTGGAAACTGACTAGGATGCATCTGACATGATACATATTTTCCCTTGGCGTGACTGATAAATGGAAAGCCATGTACCGTCTGGAGTTGCTGCACGCATATCTGCACACAAACTACTGCAATTGTTTTATGGTGGTTAATTACTCAAATTGTCTAATTACATTACCTGTTCATTAAGTTTGTCGAGAGCTTCTCTTATGACTTTAATGCTGCTCTAAATGGATTAAATTTTTGCAATACCATAAAATAAAAAAAAAATTGGAGCACCAGACCTATAATAGCTACTGTAATTGGTTGAACAGTTTGGTTTTTCAGTGCAGTAAAGCATCTGAAATGGCAAACATTGTAGACTCTGATCACTCTGATCTGGGTCTGGGTACTGTTTGCTCCCAATTTGTCCCAATTTGTCCCAATTTTAGAATTTTTACATAGCTATCAGTCATGTAGAATTCCTATTCTTACTGCTCTCATGAAATGTTGCATGTAGCAGAGACATAGTTTTAAACATGGAATAGAATGGAGTTGCAAGGATAATCTCCTCTGCCTTATTCCACTTACTTGGGATGAAAGAATGAGGGAGTGAATTCTTTCTGTAAGAGCACCATCCCAGGCCCTTAGGGAGTAACTTTTAACAAATGGATTAAAGGTTACCTCCTCCATTCCAGCCAATTCCATTGATGGCATTCCATTTTTTTAAACTTTGCCTATATCAGAAACTGTTGTTAAACAAAAGCTTTTGTAAAATGCATAAAATTTGAAAAATTTTAAAAATCCAAAATTTGTTGACCTTCTGGCAATGTGTCATAAAGTGCTGGCAGACTCTGACCTAAAGATTCGGCTAATTTTGCTCTGCAGATATGTCTGACTAATTATTTATTATTTTCATGCAGATTTAAAAATTGCACACTGTCAGACTGAGAGGCAACTTGGCATATAGCTAGAAAATGCTATGGAACAGACCAACCTGTCTTGTATTTGCTTGGCATTTTAAGAATTAATACAATGAACATGAGCTGAACTTAAACATTTTAAAACTTTTTTCTTTTCTTTTTTGTTTGTTTGTTCCAAGAGAGATATTTATGAAAAGAAAGCTTCTTGTTACCCTGAGCATATTACAGAGGCAAGCACTATGTCAGTGCTGTACATGTGCCAGTTTCACTGACATATCACACTGAGGAAAGCTTATTGTTGTCTTCAAAGAGACTTTGATTTGTTGCTATATGCAGCTGATTTGGTTCTACACTGTTGCAGATATCAGTCTTGTTAAAGTATAACTTGAATTAAGCTTTTTAGACTGAAATACATAAATCACCTCACATTAGACAATTTTGCCATCTTACTGGACCATAGACAAAACCTTTTTATCCTTCATTTGCTTCATTAAAAGTCTTGGAGCCTATATCTACTGAGACATTGAAGAGGCTAACATTTATAGCCTTGTTTGTAATTCTTGAAATGTAATAATGTTTATGCTATTGAACCTTTACATAAAACATGTATTATGCTTATTGTACTAAAACAGTTTTTATGCTTTGGGTGTGTATTGTCTTTCAAAAACAGATCATATTTTGTCCATTTTTAACCTGTGCTGTCACAATAGTGTTACATTTCTTTATGCTGGGGTTTTGTAACAGATTATATCTATGCTGTTGGGATTTAAGAAATTGTTTGTGTTTAACTAGGCACAAGCAAGGTTAATTACAATTAGTCTTCCGTAATGATGACATCAGCGGAACAATTGAGGTGTGCAGTGAGCTAGTATTAATCACAAACAGGCTAAAACACGAACAAAGAAAATATAGGACCAGGACCAGAATTTTAGAATTTTGCTGATGTTTATTTGTCTCATAGTATTGTTGACCAGCTGCATCCCTGTATCCATCCATTTTCTGATTTTGATGATAGGGTTAAGATAACGTCTTTTTGTTGTCATAATATATTTTTGACCCTCTTTGTAACCGCTTCCATCTTTTTTGTGTGTGATTTGAAACAGGGGCAGTTGTATCACCAAAACTGTATGCTTATCACAATTGTGTATGTGTGAATGTTACTGACACAGTCTTCTGCAGTATACTTTTTACCAGAAGTATGCTTTGTGATGGGATAGAGAGTCAGCATGAATATTATTTCTACCAGTTATATGATTTGATTTCCAACATTGTCTGGAGCAACTAATCTTAGATTTTACAGTTTATATAATGTCATAAAGTGGCATTTCACATAATGTGCCAATGTTTCGAGATTTTGTAGGTTCTTGTGTTTGACTTACTTTGAATGAAATCAGTCAGATGCATGCAACAGCTAACATTACTGGTTTCGCACTTCAGTTAAAGCAATATGCTCATCTGCCATAACGTTTACCTGATATTGGAAAGAAAATTCATGTCGCTATAGTTGACAAAAAGACTTCTGTTTGTTTGCACATTCTTCCCTTGCTTCCAAGCTTCATCCAGATTGATGTGTGCCAATATTCTCTTTAGCATGAATGGCTATAGTCTTCATAGGTTTGACTGAATTGCCACTGAAATTTTACATACTCAAAGTGTCTAGACAAGTTGTTTTTAAAAGTTATGACAGTGCTCCAGATAAGAAGGGGTAACAGAGATAATTTTGGGATAATTAGCCATATTTCTCCACAAAACATATTTTGTGACTTATCATTAGAACCGTCTCATCGAGACGGTTCTAATGAGGGGTCACAATATATGTTTTCATTGAGAAATAAGAAAAATTATCTTTGAATTATCCTCAATACCCCCTCTTATCTGGAGCTCTGTTATGATATCAATATGTCTGTCATTTGCATTAGTCAGTTTTAACTGATCAGAATATCATTTGTTATATTGTATGCAAATTTAAGATCATATCATGCAAGATTTGTGTAATGTTACCATTAAAGCACTTAAAGTTTGGTTCAGCTGACTGTCATACTTAATATTAAAGTTCCATGGCTTCATCTATAGATTTCACCTTAATTTTGATCTTGTTCCAATTCAACTTCGAATGTGTCTTCTTAGGTGCTTTAACTTTGCTTCTTGATTGATTTCCAAAAGTTATTGTGTGTTGTGTTGTGTGTTAAAGTTCCCCTGAATTAGTATTTCTGCTTTATATACACTTTGGCACATTTTATTGATGATGCATTGCCAAAAAGTCTTAATATAACATGCAGAGAAAGTATTTCTATATCAAGTGATTTACAGGAACAGGTTAGGCTATGCTATTGATCAGTACCATAAAAAGGTTCTTAAGTGAGTAATAAATGTCCCTGATAGTCTGTAGGCTATCACTAGGAAATTCTTTAATGAGTTGGAAGTTAAAAATGTCAGGTTCTTACAGAAGATTGATCATTAGTTTAGTGGAGATTGGTTCTGAAGAATGTCCTGAGCATAATCTGTCTTGCAGGACTATGTCTATTGCTATGTAAAGTTGAGTTACAACCCATGATATCTTGCATTATGTATTTATATTCATAATAGCAACAGCTTGAATTTCATGGCCTAGTTCAAAGCAAACAACTTCGTTAGTTGATGAGACATTACAGTTTCAAACATATTGCATGCAAAAACACCCCAGTGCAGATGCACCTCGCATTTTTTCAGCAAAAACGTTAGCACACTTTATTTTTTGTGGGGTTAATAGTCTGGGGGTACTTGAAGACTTAACAAATCCTTGATTGGAGACTTTGGGAATGCAACATGCGCTGTGATGCACAGGCTTGCTTTCTTGAGATCTGCCTTGAAGTTCAGATACTGCATGAAAATTATAAGAAATTTTTGTACAGAAATAATAATAAGAATTTGTTAAACAGAGCAGTACAGCCCTAGAGGAATTAGCACTTTAAGCACTAGCAATGAAAATAGTTGAATTTGCAAACAGCATAGATCCAGATGAGGTGGCTTATAATGAGCGATATAGTTTGGACGAAACATTTTGTTTTTTGTTTTTGGGACATAAATTTAGTTGTCTGCTTTTGGCTCTTCAAGGGTTAGGCTCTTCAGTGTTTACCAGGTTGAGTCAGCCAACGGAATCATTTTGGGCAAGAGGACTAGATGGAAATGTAGATAATGGTTAATTAATCATTACAGAACTGTTGTCATTGAACTTGGTTTCTGGTTATAAAATGTTTTCAATGAAAATTGTTTACCATGATGCATTTTAATTAGTATACCATAGATATAACATGGTTTTTGTCTCGCCTGCGAAGCAGAAGCGAGACATAGGTATTGCTTTTCCGGTGTCGGCGGCGGCGGCGGCGGCGTAAACTTTCATCGGGTTTTTGCGTTTAGGTCATTTTCTCAGAAACTATAAGGGCTAGAGCCATGAAACTTGATTCATGCATACATCTGGAAGAGTAGATCTCTAAGCCATCATCAATACAGGGTCTTGACCTACATTTTACGGTTGACTGACTTTGCAATTTTTCATCGTGTTTTTGCGTTTAGGTCATTTTCTCAGGAACTATAATGGGTAGAGCCATGAAACTTGGTTCATGCATACATCTGGAAGAGTAGATCTCAAAGCCATCATCAATACTGACTCTTGACCTACATTTTACGGTTGACTGACTTTGCAATTTTTCATCGGGTTTTTGCGTTTAGGTCATTTTCTCAGGAACTATAATGGCTAGAGCCATGAAACTTGGTTCATGCATACATCTGGAAGAGTAGAGCTCAAACCCATCATCAATACTGAGTCTTGACCTACATTTTACGGTTGACTGACTTTGCAATTTTTCATCGGGTTTTTGCATTTAGGTCATTTTCTCAGGAACTATAAGGGCTAGAGCCATGAAACTTGGTTCATGCATACATCTGGAAGAGTAGATCTCAAAGCCATCATCAATTTTGAGTCTTGACCTACATTTAACGGTTGACTGATTTTGCTATTTTTTGTCAAGTTTCCATGTTTAGGTCATTTTCTCAGAAACTATAAGGGCTAGAGCCATGATACTTGGTTCATGCTTGCATCTGGAAGAGTAAATCTCAAAGCCATCATCAATATTGAGTCTTGAGGTACATTTTACGGTTGACTGACTTTGCAATTTTTCGTATAGTTTTCACTTTTGGGTCTGTTTCTCAGAAACTATAAGGGGTAGAGCCATGAAACTTGGATCATGCATTCATCAGGAAGAGAAGAGCTCAAAGTCATCATCAGTATTGAGTCTTTACCAACATTTTATGGTTGACTGACTTTGCAATTTTTTGTCAAGTTTTCACGTTTAGGTCTTTCTCAGAAACTATTAGGGCTAGAGCCAAGAAACTTGGTTCATGCATACATCTTTGCTGATTTAGCTCTGTATTGTGACAAAGCGCTAGGAGGCGAGACACCGCATTCCGCGGAATTCTTGTGTCCTAATATAACCTATCTTGGAAGGGATGCACTAGTTCAGATAAAAAACTGACTGACTTTAACTTCATATCTTATAAAAGAAGCAAAAGAAAGAAATGAATGGCCTCAAATGCACTGTAAGGTGCATGCATTACAGACAAGTTACATAATGCATATTCCATACATACATTAAAATGCAGATTAGCCAAGTTTTTGTATGTGGTACAGAGCCCTAGATAAGAGGGAGTATTTGGTGATAATTAGGGATAATTTTTGTTAATTCTGGATAAAAACATATGTTGTGACCCTCATCTGAACCGTCTCGACGAGCCGGTTCAGATGAGGGGTCACAACATATGGTTTCAATGAGAAATAAAGAAAATTATCCCTCAATTATCATCAAATACCCCTCTTATCTAGGACTCTGGTGGTAAATTGTATGTGGTAAATATGTAAGGTTGTGAAATCAGACCTGAAAAGAATTTACTATCAAAGCAGATCATTAACACTTTAAGCACCAGTGACGAAAATATCGTAATTTCCAAACAGTGTAGATCCTGATGAGGCGGCTCATAATGAGCCGCCTCATCTAGATCTACACTGTTTGCCCTCTAGTCTTCGAATTCTCAATATGAAATGTCTTGGACAAGGCATTTTTTAATTTTTGCAGACGTAAATTTTGTCGTCTGCTTTTTGGTGCTTAAAGAGTTAAGGTTCCAGACTACATTCATTGTTCTCAGTAGTGAAACTTAAAATGTCAATATGTGAGTAGCATAATAATCAAGTCTATTTGATTTATTCCAAAGAATGTTGTTGAGAAGAAAAAGGGTAATAAACCCATTAGCAAGGATTTGAAGTTCTTATTTGAGGTGCAAAAATGGGGCATTATTCACAGAGGAATTGCAAACACTGCTGATACAAGTGGCCTGTCATTCAGGTTTGATCAAACCAGACTTGATCAGTAGTAGTTGGTTAAGAAAAGAAAAGTCTTGTTGCTTTTTAAAAACATCATTTTGTCTGTGTTGTACAGCAATAAAGTTATCATAATCATTGTCATGCAAAGTGTCAAGCTGTGGGTTTGTCTGCATCACTGTCTTAAGATGGTTGTTGAAGTATGCTTATTTCATACATCAGATTTGTTTTGGTTCTGAGGTACAAAAAATAAAACACTGTTTGTGGTCAACTTTTGCACCAACTTAGTCAAGAAATGGAAACTGGGGTGGTTTGGCCACATTTCAAGGTCTTTTGGCTTAGCAAAGATAATTCTACAGGGCATAGTGAAAAGAAAAAGAAGAAGAGGTAGACAGAAGAAGAGATGGAAAAACAATATTGAAGAGTGGACAGGAATGGACGTTGCCAGCACAACTATAGGGCAGCTGAAGACAGGGCCTGGTGGAAAGGGATTGGTGTAAAGTCGCCTGTGGTGCCCCCAACAACCTTGCAAAGTTATGGGATATACTAGACTGGACTTTGCTGGTTATACCAAAAGTGATGGTAAAGCTGGACAAATAATACCAGTGTAAACAGTGCACACCCAGGTCATACTGGAGCAGTCACATAAGAGTCTGCTATGTTTGTGTGCAGTTTTAATTGGTTAACAGGATAAATTGGACTTGACAAAATATGGGAATTGAAAGAGTCTGGTACTGAATTTGAATACTTAAGGGAGCTGTGGTTTTTGCTAACAAGCATAGAAACTGTGAAGCACCATTATCCTTCTGCCAAAGTGGACATCTCTTTGGTCTAAATAAAGCTGGGCAACAGTTTTGCTTCTGAAGATGTTCTTAGTCATAGAAATCTTATTAGAATTGTTGCCTCGGGTATTTCACCATGTAGATAATAATTGAAATGTTTGTTAGGATTCATCATTAATTTTCTAGACAGAAGCTTGAAGCCTGTTCTCAATTTCATTTGCTTCCTGCTTGATATTGCTTCAGAATGGATCTGTGTAAGATTTCTCAGCAAAAGTAGTATATGCAGCTTACCAGTCTAAGAAAATTGCTTCCATTGAAATGATATATGAAATAATATTTGGAAATGATTTGTTAGCTATGACTATTGCAAAGTTCAGGCATAATTAAGGACAATTTATCTCTTGCCACATAAAGTGTATTACAAAAAGTTTCCAGGACCTATACAGGAAACCAGTCCAACATATAATGATCTTATTGCACATCCTGGTGGTGGAGTGTTTCAGGAAATAGTTATTGAATATAATATATTTTTTCCTTGAAGCATGTTATGGTCTAGACTGGCAGCATTTAAGGTTGACTGGATAAAGCCTAAATTTTTACATCCCTTTGCCACATTGATTTTCAGGTTTTGAATATCTTGGCCCGGTTGTTCAAAGCATCATTAGCCTAATGAGCTTGTTTCCACCTTATTATACAGAACTTACAATTTGGCAATTTTAATCATAATTTGACAACAACACTTTGAATACCCATTAGTTATGATTTTTCAGAATATAATATACAAAATACAACAGGACAATATCAAAACAATATAGTTTGTTTATATGGGATCTGCCTGTAAGGCAGAGGGCCTAGAGACATTCTGTCTACCATTATAGATAGACACTCTTGGTATACTATGTCATAAAATATAAATGACATGCATTGAGAACGGGATGACTATGCATTCAGTCTGGTTCCCCTGTGAGGAATTCATGAAATCATTCTAGAACAGTTCTTGAACTAGTTCTAGAATTGTTCTTGAACATTAAATGGCCGTTCTAGAACTTGAAGTTCAAGAACTAGTTTAAGAACTTCAGAGAAATTGTTCTAAATTGTGAAGTTCAAGAACTAGTTTAAGAACTTCGGAGAAATTGTTCTAGAACAATTTAGAACAATTTCTCCGAAGTTCTTGAACTAGTTCTTGAACTTCAAGTTCTAGAACGGCCATTTAATGTTCAAGAACAATTCTAGAACTAGTTCAAGAACTGTTTTAGAATGATTTCCTGAATTCCTCCTAGGGGATGTTAGGTGTAACATAATGCAGCTTTGTTGCAATCTGGAATGTCTGCATGGTGCAAAAGGACTGGTAATGGCAACAATGAAGTTTATATTAAAATAGCTTTAAACTAGGTTTGTAATTATACATTATGCAGTTAGTCATACCATCTGCAGCAGGTGTTGCCCTTTAAGTATGTAGCAATCGATATAATATGAGATATCACTTGTATTTCAAAAGTACTTTATTGATGATTATGGGCTCACACAGTATCTTACCATCATCACGAGATAAAAATTGTAGGGTAAAAAAATGAAAAGAAAGAAGTGCAACACTGTAGATATTATGCATCTTATTAGAATATTTCTAGCTGACACTTAATAGTGAAATCACATTAATGCAATATAAAACAACACATATCAACATCATTGCAATGCCAGTCATTTGCATTCTCAGCATTGATGCCTGATTTAGCAATGATTTGTATACAACACACTGGTTGCAGACTGGACATTAAGAGCCTGAGTATTAATTATCTTCACTACCCTTAAATGGTCAGTCAGAAGAATTCATTAGGCTAAGGGCATTATACTAAGAAGAAAAAAAGTCTAAAAGAACATATGACTTTGATGTCTCCAGATTGATGTCTGGACATAATATGAAATTTCTCGACATAGTTTCATAATGATCAGCTGATAATTACTTTCTAGCTTTTATTTTCATCTTCAACTTCAATCACCCCAGTAGTCCAAAATGGGTTGAGAAAAGAATCCACCTCCAGAAGGAATTGAATCCAGACCAGCTTAGCTTAGCAGACCAGTGCTTAAACACTGAGCTACCAGCGGGCTCCTCAGAACACTGTTGAGTGCCATAGAGCAACAATAGAGAAGCATTAGTTTACTATGTATGCAGTCAGTAACCTCTAATGCCTATGACTCTTTGGTTTTAAAATACTGACCAAAAGAGGAAGTTTCCTATTTTGCATAAGTCAAAATTGTGGCAATTGTTATAAATACACTTGTACTTTACTGTTTATCGTGATGATGCTAGATTGTAGAAGAGAAATGTGTGAACTGCTCAGATCAGTCTTATCACTGTCAGCACTGTAAAACTAAGGAGGAAAATTTTCAGGATAATAATAATAATAATAATAATCGTCTTTATTTACAGAGGGTAAACACATTTAGCATACATAGCTAATCTTCCATGAGGCCCTCAGGAACTGACACAATTCAGTACCAGGTCCAACCCAAGACACCATGTGGGAAAGAGACAACACAAAATTAGTCACCATGAAAGACAACAACAGTGACAGCCATGTGAACAGCCATTTCCCATGTAGGTGGTCAACAGGCTAGGCTGAACATCACAAACAATATATCAATAACAGACATAGCAACTAACAACACATGAAACAACCAAGAAGAACCAAAACAGAACTGCTGCCTTGGGACGGCCAGTAATGAAATTACTGGGGCGCTTAACCTGTTTATAGTCCTTGTTGTAATCCTGGATATTTTGACAAATTGCAACCAGATTGATAATAAAAATGATCGGTTATGTAGAGTAAATGACAGTATTCTACATGTTTGAAGTATTTTTTCAAGGTTATCCAACTCTTTTTCATCAAAACCAATTTCAAACAGGAACTAATTGAGTGTATTAATGTATTGTTTTCAAGTTGTCTCCTGTTTGCCTGAGTTTTTAATATTCAAACATGATGGAATGGGCCTTGGGGAAAACTTTTTCATGGCAATTAATTTTAGATTCCTGTATGATGCTTTGATATTGATATATTCAAATTTTGCTTATAAATTTTGTGAAAACAGGAAACAGAAGTAATAATCATATTAATTATTAACTTCACTGCATACTTAGAAATTATGGGATCATTCAGCCCAATAGTTTTTCAGCGTATCTTCACAGTTCTCAGTAACTTGATGAGCTAAGAATCACACTTACACAGGGCTGTCCATAAAATGTGAACATTTCCTAGCCCTCATTGTTAAATTTGCTCAGGACAAGTGGATTTTTATACAGAAATGTCCCAACAAGTGGATGAAAAACTTGTCTGTTTAGCACTGACTTACATCTGGAAGACAGCACAATATGAATGCCACCACCCAAATTCAGAAGTGACAACTAGTTTATGCTACAGAGAAGACATTTTGGGCAAGAGGCATAGTGGTTAAGAGCACTGACTCCTGATATTAGATTGCTCACTGCTGTGGGTTCAAGCCTTGGTCAGGGTACAAATAAGAAAACCAAGTTACAGCTTGCAGAAGGTACAAGAACTTAAAGAAGATGAAAAGGCAATGAGCTGCAATGATCAGGAACCAACACCATTTTTACCACAAACTGTCCTAAACACCAAATGGGAAAGGAAAATAATAAAAATGGCACAAAAAGCGAAACATTAGACAAATAAAAACCAAGAGATCCTTAATCTTTGGCTCCTTTGTAACAAGCCAAGTCTGCTGTTTACTTTTTTTCTGCCTCTGTATTTGTGATGACATTGTGCCTTCTCATCTGGACCCCTTTTGTGAGAGGGATTTGCAAAAGCTTCAACTTGTACTTGACAGTGTGCTTAATAGAATGACTCTTTAATAACAACTTCTTTGGTAAAAATGAAATTTCCAAGTGCCCTGTGCTCTTATAATAGCAAAGACTGTATTTTGGATAAAAAGAGGTGGTCCTATATGTCAGGCTGTATGTTTGGGTTGAAGTTTCATGCAGTGTGATTTACTTGAAAATAAGTCATCACTAAAATCATCTTTGTCTGTTTGGTTCTAATATTTCTTTGGCTATTTGGATTCTATGCAATGACATAGAACCTAAAGGGGCAAAGCTAATATATAAATGTAACACTAATAGTGTGTTATCTTTGTCTGTTTGGTCCTAATATTAGCTTTGACTGTTTGGGTTCTTATGCCATGACATAGAACCCAAACAGGCAAGGCTAATATCAATGCAGACATACTGAGCCGATCACATGTTAATTAACATGTTCCTTTAAAAGGTGGAAAATATATAAAGTATCCTGGGCTCATGTGTTATCGATACCTTTATAAAGTATCCCGGTCTATAAGCAACACAGCAACGTCAACATTTATAAGTCTTGTATGCGTGAAACTTCGCCTTTTCCCTCTTTATTCTTGGTGAAAATACGCCATTTTCCGCGCCGACTGTTTTGCTACTTGACCCAGAAAGATGACCTTCGAAATTGACCAATGAAATAGTGCGTCATATGCTATCGGTACTCATTTGCATATCTAAATTGACATGCGCTGTGTAAGTGTAACAACAAAATCTGCGGTGGGGTATTAAAATCATTCATTTTCGTGACGAAAATCGTCTGTTACTTTCTTCGTTGTTTTTATAAGCTCACATTACCCATTAATAAAAAAGGTATGTTACAAAACTTGCTAAAATAGATATTGCTACAAATTTATTGGGAGCATGGTGTTGAAAATCATTCGGTTTTTAGAAACAGATAGACGCCCCATACTGTCTAGAATATGTAGTTCACACCTGGAACACTCTACAATAAATATACATTGAATTTAAATTGTAATAAAATCTAAGTAGCTTTTCAGCAGCAATAACAGGTGTGAGCTAAAAACAAGAAAAAAAATCAAATTCCCTATGTTGTATGATAAGGACCTACGGTACGTTTGCACTTCCGTACTTTTGAAATCCAACACAGTCACTCGCTGCAGCCTGTTCTATTTATAACCCCATAGAGTAAATAAACAGACAGGAAAGCGTCCATAGTTGCAGAAATTTCAAAAGTGGAATTTTCAATGAATTTATGGCCCAGAAATATGGATATAAGTGAAAATGAACAAATTACAAGTTGTATTGTAAGTACAGTGATCTTGCTTTGATTCTAAGCATGTTTATTTGAATTTTTTCACTGAGTTGGCGGCAAAGCTTCAGTCTACAGGATCAAAGGTCAACGTGACCAAATGACGTAATATCTATGAAAATCTCGCGACCTAAAGGAAGGTATCGAAAACATATGAGTGGCGATAATGTATGACGTCACGATACTGATAAAATTTACCTAACAATATTGCATTCAGTGCCAAGTCTTACATTTTCTGTCAAGACAATGTAAGGCTGGCAGTATTTGTGTCTGCAGAAACCCTTGCACTTCGCTTTTCTTTTATTGAAACAAACTTTTCATGATGATGAAAGGTATTTATTTTTGATCACTTATCTTTTACCTGGATTTTGACATTATGCTTTCTTTCCAATTCTATCAGTTTCTATCATCAACCCAACATGAGACTTTCTTGTTTTCCAAATTAATGATTTGTTGCTACTTTTCTGCAGTGAAACAGCCTTGAGCCAAGAATTTGGCATTTAATGAGATCTCTTAATAGTGTCTTGAAATGTCATAGAGAAAATCTGTGGGAGAGATGTTGGAAATGGGCCAGTAAGGCTTTTCATCAAGATAATATATTTTCTAACCTTTTCATTGTAAAACAAAACAAGTTCTTCCATGTGTTCAAGATATCCTGTCAATGAGTTCTAGAGTGAACTCAGGTTTAATGTCCCACCAAAAACTAGGTCATACAGAGATGGGACCTACATTTAAAGTCTCATCCGAAAGGCTGGAGAAGCGGGGAATTGATTTTGTGAATCCTTGATTAGTAGTCCAGCGTGTTATCCACTATAATGCTACCGCTGCTCCATATCCTGTCAAGCATACGATTTTGAGTGCTAGAGAAATTCTTAAGCTGATAAGTTCAAACCTCTCCTTGTCCATATGTAATACCTGGTTTTTCATGCTGTTAGAGTAAATTTGTAATCCCTGAAGTTCACAATTAAATCATTTTGATGTTCAGTGATATCTATGTTTTGATGATTTTGTTCTAAATTCTGATAACTATGCCAAATTGGAAACAAAAAAAATCATGTTTTTCTGAGACTGAGAATATTGATATTGTCTTGCTTTGTCTGGAAAATCTGATTCATATACTTGCCTTTTCTTTAAGTTCAGTAATAGTTGCAGTGTTCTCATGGCAATATTTTCTGGTGCCCACAGCTGCCCAAGTGAAGACTATTTCAGTGCACATAGACATGGCTACATGTCTTTGATGTGTCTTTCTTGGGTATATAGCCATTTTGCATTGCCTTTGAATTCAGTTACATTTGTAGGTCTGAGGTCCTCAACTTTATAAGCATTATAAGCATTACATTTGAGTTCTTTTTCAGTAACATGTGCAGTAGTTTGGTTCCTTTTCATATGTAACTTCTTCTGAATGACAGTGTTATTCAGGGGGTGGTCAGGTCGGACGATGGTGCTGGGGCATTCTACTAATTTGGATAATAGTAGTGTAAGGGCTCATTGTGCTTGCAGTAGGTGGGTGTTGTTAGGATATTTTTCTGTTGCTTATCATATCTCCTTTCTTTTTCCCTCTCTCTTGGAGATGGATCAATATAGACTGAAATTCTCAAAGGGCCATTAAACTAAAACAAACAAAAACACCAACAGTGTGATTTACTTTTAGGCTCTGTGAAATAACAGCGCTATCAGATCTGTTTCATACTAGTTGAATAGATTGCACTGTAAATTTCATACTAGTTGAAGTTGTCCTGAAGTTCTGTTACAGTGCTACTTTGTAGTCTGTCCCTGCACTCAGAATTTTACTGTAAATCAGCTGTAGGCACTTTAAATGACTTAATTTTTGCATCTTAAGTAAGGATTTTTGTTGTATGTATATTTTGTCATGAATATAATTAAACTTCTTCTTTAAGTTCATGAATTTTATTGCCTAAAGTAAGATAAATCAGACAGACATGACAAAGATTTATTTTGTTGTCAAGCAAATGCAAAGTCGTAGCCATTCAGACATGCAGGTTGTAAACGTCAAACTATAGTTGTCATCAGGTGTAGATTGTCCCCTTTACATGCAGTATAAGGCCTTGAAAAGCTCACTATGTCAAGTATCAGGAAAAGTCAGCTTCATGAAAAGCCTGCTGTAAGTGCATAGGCCAACTTATAGATAACAGGTTGGGGTCTTCCAGAAAAGGCCCTAGTTAACTTTTAACTTTTTCAAAAGATCCAGCCTTGGTATGAGTGGTAAAGTATAGTCATGATGTCAAGAATGATGATGACAAACAGTTCATCAACTCAAAGAAGAAATATGCACATAATGACTTACATGATGATAACGAAAGCATAATAATTATGTAAACCATATACTTTTCAACTGGATAGTAAAACCATCCTGTTCAAAATCATCCTATTGCAACACATAATTGGTTTAAGAGTCGCAAGTATTAATTCCAGTAAGTCTGGCTCTGAGATGTCTGAGGTTCCTTTTGGTCTGAAAATGCAACTGCTAGCCAGAATGATATATCCATTGAAGTTGTACTTCAGTCCATTCATACTGTCAGTGGTTCTTTACTGAATTAGCAGTTTTTCTGACAGGCCCATATGCTTTCATGTTTTAATTGCCTGCTGAATTTTTCATAATGATTAAGTAAAGAAAAGTTTCAAAGCAGAGTTGCAAGAGTAATTTACAAGATACCCTTCTGTGAATACAATCCTTAATTAATTTGTCTGAAGTTGCCCTTGAATAATTAATCAGCCAAAACAGGGAGAAAAAGACTTATACAAACTCCACCTGTACTGTGCAAATTTCTGCACTTCACTAGCAAAGCAGTCAGAGATACATATAAGATTGAGCACCCAGACGAGCTGTGCATTAGCATGCATATCAGATTCTGACTGTATGGCTATAGGATAGTAGATTATATGGCATAGTGCCTGGAAATGTCAACTGTCAACAACAACTGGTGTTAATAATTAGGGACCCATTTGATATGAGTTCCTTTTAGACCATTAGCATTATTCATTCTTTTGCTATAGCCAGTCCTATGAATGCATAGATTTGTATGCACATACATGTACGGTGGAAATGTTTTGAAAACTCCTTGATATATTGAGATTGGTAGTTTGCTCAAACACTTCCATTAAGACCAAAGAAGCCAAAAGTACTTAGTACCTAAGCAGTATACTGTTCAGGATTATTGAAAATCTATCAATCATCTGGTAGAAAGTTTGTCCTGAATCTGGGGTTATGAGGTCATGCAAGGCCAATATCATTATCAGACTTGGTAATCTATTTGAGTACTGTAAGTGTTTAGTTTGTACAGGGAGGGCAATAAACTTAAACAGGATAAACCACTCAATCTGCTCTGACCAGCTAATTATGGTCACCACCTAGGAGAGTGCCATGGGGCTATACATAGTTTTATCTTTTGTCCAGGTTTAAAGTAGGGCAGCTGTATGGATGGGGACCTTGTTATATGATAGCTATCCCCTGCTTGCTGATACTGTAACTAGGATGGACTTGCCTGAACACACAGCTACTCTGCCTTTAACACTTATAGTGCTGGAGATGAAAATAACTGAATTGAGCCACGACATGACAAAACCAACAATGTGGTTATGCGCCCAGCGAAGACTCATTTACAGATGAGAAGACTGTCGTTAATAGCCACTCAAATAATTTGCCTTTAAAGTTTGCTGTTAACGTTAAGGAACGCCAAGACAGACTTCCTACGATGTATTGGTTACCTAAGCTTCATAAAAAAACGTATAAAGCTAGATTCATTGCCAACTCTAGCTCTTGTACTACTACAGAATTATCTAAATTATTAACTTCTTGCCTCACTGCTGTGAAATCTCGTGTCATTTGGTACTATGAGACAGTGTATGAGAGGTCAGGGAAAAATATGTTTTGGTCTATAAAAAATTCTGGTGAGGTACTTAGTAAACTGAAGTCAAGAGGGTTCCGTGCGACTAGTTTGTCCACTTATGATTTTTCTACTCTTTATACCACATTACCCCATAATTTGATAAAGGAAAAACTTGTTGATTTGATTGAGAGGGCCTTCAAAAAGTTCTCCAAAAATGAAGATACCCTTTATATTGCCTGTAACGATAAGAAAGCGTTTTTCACTTCTACTGACCGTAAAATATATAGAGGATATAGTCTTTGGTCATGTCAGAATGTATGTGACGCCTTATCATATCTCTTAGATAATATTTACATCAGATTTGGTAATAAGTTATACAGACAAATTGTTGGTATTCCGATGGGTACAAATTGTGCTCCTCTTGTGGCCGATTTGTTTTTATTTTGTTATGAAAGAGATTTCATGACTTCTCTTTCTGTTGATAATCAAGCTGATATCATTGAGGCATTTAACTCAACCTCTAGATATTTAGACGATCTTCTGAATATTGATAATCCTTATTTTGAAAGCATGGTTAACCAAATTTACCCACCTGAACTTAAATTGAATAAAGCTAATACTTCAGATACCGAGGCCCCCTTTTTGGATTTACATCTATCTATTTCTAACGGTTTTGTATCTTCTAAAATTTATGATAAACGTGATGACTTGACTTTGATATAGTTAATTTTCCATTTTTGGATGGTGACGTTCCACGTCGTCCCTCTTATGGAGTGTATATTTCTCAACTTATAAGATTTGCTAGAGTGTGTAGTCATGTAGATGACTTTAATGCTCGTAATAAATGTTTAGCTGCTAAACTTCTTCAACAGGGCTATCGGTATCATAAGCTTAGAAAGGCTTTTTCTAAATTCTATCGCAGACACCATGAATTGGTTTCAAAATTTGATGTCGGATTAAAATTTCTTTTACACCAAGGCCTATCGGAACCAGAATTTTATGGTGACTTAGTATACAAATTCAAAAAGATTAAGGGTAGGACTGATTTTTCTGATCAATTCCGAAAAATAATAATACGTCACAAACGTATTGGCTATAATTTAAATGTTATGCGACAGTCTGCATGCTTAGTGATTAACCCAATCACGGTTGATAGCTTTGCTGCACTCTTTAATTGCACACCGGGGGATCAGGCGTCAGACTCTATGATGGCCCCGACCTAAAGCTATATATTTTAGTTGGTTGGGACCGGAGCCTTTTTGTCTGTTGCTTGGTCCACCGGGGCTCAACTGGTGACCTTCTTTTGCTTCAGATTTCCAGTGGGGTTGTTTGGCAGGACAGGGATCTCCACCTGTCAGACGGCCCGTTGTATCTGTTGAGTCCTCGTCTTTGCTTCTTCATGGTGTTGAAATTTGATTTATGTGTTTACCGTGACGATTCATTGACGAGTTAGAGGGTTATCATGCGAACCGAACAACCAACTAAATGTTTTGTACCACTTCAGAAACTGAGGGTGAGGTTGGGCCTGTAAAATCGATTTAAGCCCCCCAGTAATTCATTACTGACCGTTCCAAGGCGGTAGTTCTGTTGTGGTTCTTTGTTGCCTGTTTTTGGTGTCAGAGTTTCTGTGATGTTTTACCTTATGTATGTTATTATTATTTTTGGTTCGGTTTGGGTTGCTGAGTGGCCACCTTTTGGGAACAAGCTGCTCACTCGGTTGGCCATATGTTCTCTGTATCTTGATTATTTGTAATCTTAGTTGTTTCCAACTATGGTTTGAGGGCTGGATTTGGATTTTGATTGTTTCAGTTCCTGGTCTTTGCATACTTTTTACTTTTTTTTCTGACCAGCCTGGTCATCCGCCTAGTCCAGTCTGACTCTTCATTAAGTACTTAAAGGGTAGCTAAGAAGGGTCTAAGCTACCTCCATGCAGACAGCGAAGACTCTGATCAGACTGGGCGGATGCCCAGGCTGATCTGAAAGTAAAAAGTATGCAAAGACCAGGAACTGAAGCAATCAAGTCCAAATCCAGCCCTCAAACCATAGTTGGAAACAACTAAGATTACAAATAATCAAGATACAGAGAACATATGGCTAACCGAGTGAGCAGCTTGTTCCCAAAAGGTGGCCACTCAGCACCCAAACCGAACCAAAAATAATAAGAACATACATAAGGTAAAACATCACAGAAACTCTGACACCAAAAACAGGCAACAGAGAACCACAACAGAACTACCGCCTTGGAACGGTCAGTAATGAATTACTGGGGGGCTTAAATAAATTTTACAGGCCCAACCTCACCCTCAGTTTCTGAAGTGGTACAAAACATTTAGTTGGTTGTTCGGTTCGCATGATAACCCTCTAACTCGTCAATGAATCATCACGGTAAACACATAAATCAAATTTCAACACCATGAAGAAGCAAAGACGAGGACTCAACAGATACAACGGGACGTCTGACAGGTGGAGATCCCTGGCCTGCCAAACAACCCCACTGGAAATCTGAAGCAAAAGAAGGTTACCAGTTGAGCCCCGGTGGACCAAGCAACAGACAAAAAGGCTCCGGTCCCAACCAACTAAAATATATAGCTTTAGGTCGGGGCCATCATAGAGTCTGACGCCTGATCCCCCGGTGTGCAATTAAAGAGTGCAGCAAAGTTATCGACCGTGATTGGGTTAATCACTAAGCATGCAGACTGTCGCATAATATTTAAATTATAGCCAACGTTTGTGACGTATTATTATTTTTCGGAATTGATCAGAAAAATCAGTCCTACCCTTAATCTTTTTGAATTTGTATACTAAGTCACCATAAAATTCTGGTTCCGATAGGCCTTGGTGTAAAAGAAATTTTAATCCGACATCAAATTTTGAAACCAATTCATGGTGTCTGCGATAGAATTTTGAAAAAGCCTTTCTAAGCTTATGATACCGATAGCCCTGTTGAAGAAGTTTAGCAGCTAAACATTTATTAAGAGCATTAAAGTCATCTACATGACTACACACTCTAGCAAATCTTATAAGTTGAGAAATATACACTCCATAAGAGGGACGACGTGGAACGTCACCATCCAAAAATGGAAAATTAACTATATCAAAGTCAAAGTCATCACGTTTATCATAAATTTTAGAAGATACAAAACCGTTAGATAGATGTAAATCCAAAAAGGGGGCCTCGGTATCTGAAGTATTAGCTTTATTCAATTTAAGTTCAGGTGGGTCTGCACTGGGCGCACAACCACTTTGTTGGTTTTGTCAAGTCCCGGCTCAATTTACAAACAGTTTAGATGCTGAAGTGGCAGCTCATCTTGATCTACACTGTTTGCCCTGGAGTCTTTGAATTAGCTTAGACAAAACATTTTTTATTACATTTTGCAGACTTAAATTATGTTGCCTGAATTTTGGTGTTGAAACGGGTAACATACTACAAGTGAGGTCAACTCATAAAGGGAAGCCCCTGCTCTCTGATGCTGTAAGAGTACTCAGTAAACAACTTTCAACAAGAAGTCACAACAGTTGTTTCCCTTCCCAATTCTATAAGATTAGACCCCTTTTTAGAAGAGTTGTGCTTTCCAGGGACGCAAACAAGAAGTCACAAAAGATGTTCCCTTTTGTAATAATGGCAGAAAAAAATGAATGTGTACCCATGCACTTAAAATTTGAGCCGCGACACAAGAAAACCAACAAAGTGGTTGTGCGCCTAGCACAGACTCAGATCAGCCTGGGCATCCGCTCAGTCTGATCAGAGTCTTCGCTGTCCGCATGGAGGTAGCTTAGACCCTTAGCTACCCTTTAAGCACTTAGGGAAGACTCTGATCAGACTGGGTGGATGCCCAGTCTGATCAGAGTCTTCGCTGTCAGCATGGAGGTAGCTTAGACCCTTAGCTACCCTTTAAGCACTTAGGGAAGACTCTGATCAGACTGGGTGGATGCCCAGGCTGATCTGAGTGTGCACTTTGCACACAACCACTTTGTTGGTTTTGTCGTGTCGTGGCTCATATGGCTATTCTCTTACTGGAGAATAAAACCTTATATTCATTTCTCCATTTGTGAAAACAAAGTGTAAATAAGGATTCATCATCTTGGTAATAGATTGCCTTGTCTTCCCACAGGGTCAGTTTGTGGTCAGAAATGTTTCCGACTTCACAAGTTGTTTTTAGTGCAAGGAATGTTGTTTGGAATGCAGCTGCTTTCAGTAAACAAAAGTCTTTGTAAAAATGAACCCTTAAAGCTTGTCATCTATCTGCTGCAAATGAACCATCAGCCTGAGATGGTGTTGACAGGCCAGTAGAGTTCCAAGTCAGCCCTAGATAAAATGGCTCATAGTAAGCTAATTCTCATTTGGATCTTCACAGTACTTGCAAAGGTTTCTGATATGGTGTATCAGGTTGAAAAATCAAACGCTTGCAAACTGTCGTCTGTTGCAAACTTAAATGTCTCCAGCCTTAAGTTTCAGCAAGTTTGTTGATTTTGTGACAGATTAAATTGTCAAGTGAAACATGCCCTAATTCCTTTAAAATTGTTCAGAAATTGAAGTTTCAGCAGCACTTCTGGAGTTGCACTTTTCCGGTGCCTTTAGGGATTTGCAGCTGAAGAATGCATTATCATATTATATGTTCTTGTCTTGAAATATTGAGAAAATGTTCAGATCGTCAGTTTTTGAGAGTGTTATGACTTCAGTTTTAAGTGTAAAAAAAAAAAAAACAGTTCAATTTGCAAAGTATTTACTCAAATGAGTGGCTTATGACGTCATCTAACGTCCATACAGTGATTGCCTTGTAGTCTTGGAATTATTTTCATGATATTGCTTGAATAAGATATTTTTTGAAATATTGCAAATGTAAAGTTTGTTGTCTACTTTTTTGGCACTTTAGGGGCGAATGTCATTATGTCTAAAACTGCCATTGAGACAGCTGATTAGTCAAAAGGTAGCATGTTTTGTTGTTGACTTGAGCACAAAATCTGAATTTAAAAGTGAACAGGGAAAGGTATTCAAAGTTCTGCATATAATTAGCTGTTAATAGTGAAAAAAATTTTCGAAACCATCAGGTGGAACTTATTCAGAATTGACCGTACTGATTCCAATGTTCTGACAAAATTAATCAGGCAAAGACCCCTTGAGTGCTTGAGTTCCCAGTTTAAAGGCTTTAAGTTGGACTATTAACTCTTTCAGTACCAAAAAGCAGACAACAAAATTTATGTCTGCAAAAATTAAAAAAATGCCTTGTCCAAGCTTTTTTATATTGAGAATTCAAAAACTAGAGGGCAAAAAGTGTAGATCTAGATGAGGCGGCTCATTATGAGGCGCCTCATCAAGACCTACGCTGTTTGCAAATTTTGTTAATTGCGTCACTGGGGCTTAAAGAGTTAAAGGCAGAGTTAGGTAGCTTATCAGGGTATTTTACTGGACACGAGCATAATCATCTTCAGTTGGTCATAAAAACCTATAACTGATCTGATTGGCTGCCAGCATGTGTGAAAGAATTTACCTTGGAAATGATTGACATCTCATCATTTTGGTGACCAATTATAGCCTTGGGCCTTAGGATTAATTATTATCAGTAAAACCAGTAACTATATTGTAGCTGTGTTCCTTAGGGTAGCTTTAATCCTCTGCCGGTAGGTACAGAATCCAGGCCTTTAAGATATCTGACAACCTACCTGCTTTATTGGCCTAATGATGAGGTTATTTTTTAGAGTTTTAAGACTTGATCCCGCCCATCACATGCGCCTGTTTAGCCACCTCTATAAACACACTCCCACCATGGGCTTTGTAATTTGCAAACTTTACACATGTTTGTGGTCAGTCCCATCAGAATTGTTTATCTTCTATCAATTTCATGTGTGTTTGGTTCAGATCAGATTGTGTATATTATGCAGTTTTATATTTGCCGAGATAATTAGAACAAGTACCTGATAGTGATTAATATTAAAAGCTTTATATTCTCTGAGGATTTTTTTCTCTCTATATCTCACTGAATTGGTATAGTTATGTTTATATTAAATGGCTTATACTGTGAATATTGGAGATTGACCAGCACCTACCTCATTATCAGTATGAGCCCATTGCAGTGGTAAAAAACATCCTAGTCTAAAAAATCAGAGACTGTTGCAATGGAGTCTGTTGCTTAAGGAAAGTACAGAAAAGGGCAATGATCAGGAATGGATTTAATCAAATTCTATTCTCAGTTTCCACATACAGGAGTTCAGTTTTGATATCAAACATAAGGAAGGGTCTGGCAATGGCAGTGCAGATGGATTATCACGGGGGTTGTAATGATGACATGCACATATATGTATATGTACCAAATCATCAAAATTTCAGTAAATCTTTAGGTGAAACACATTTACCACTGGAGATGGTGGAGGATGCTTTAAGATTAACATTTTATGCATTTTGCTTCAGAAGTCCTGTTTTGGAAAAGTTGACAAACGGAATATCAAGGGATTGTAATGATTAAATGTACTGATACCGATTTGTTGCAATTTCTAAATTAATTCTTACATGAAACATTTTCCACTGAAGAAGTAGGAGGATGTTTTGAAATTCTTACTCTGTCTTCCCCGTTTTTAGCTTGCCTGAACGAAAGTTCATGAAGAGCTATTGTTGTCACCCTGGCGTCCGCGTCGGCGTCCAGATTGGATGTTTTGGTTAAAGTTTTATAAAGACCTATATCTCCTTAACCCATGGATGGATTCATTTGATACTTGCACTGTAGTTAGATATTGGTCAAAGGTTTAACAGGGTACCACCCCCACCCCACTCCGTGACCTTGATGTCAAGGTCATGGACTTAGAAAATTGGAAGTGTTTTTGTATTGGATGTTTTGGTTAAAGTTTTATAAAGCCCAATATCTCCTTAACCCATGGATGGATTCATTTGATACTTGCATTGTAGTTAGATATTGGTCCAAAGTTTTCCAAGGTACATGTACTACCCCCACCCCACTCAGTGACCTTGATGTCAAGGTCATGGACTTAGAAAATTTATTGCTTGGATGTTTTGGTTAAAGTTTTTTAAAGACACATATCTCCTGAACCCATAGATGAATTCTTTTTATATTTGCACTGTACCTAGATATTAGTCCAAAGTTTTACAGAGTACTACCCCAACCCCGCTCAGTGACCTTGATGTCTAGGTCAGGGAATTAGGAAATTTGGTCTTTATTAAAGTTTTCTAATTGCATACTGATTCATAATGCTTGACAGAGATTTAGTTTACACTTGAACTGATGTTAGACAATTTTTTTAGATATACTTACCCCACTGGATGACCTTGAAGTTTGAATTTTGTCTTAAAGATTTTGGTTAAAGTTTTATATTTATGAAGACATAATTTCACAGTGCCACGATGGACTCAGTTGATACTTATACTTGGACTGATGTTAGATAATGGTTCAAAGTTTTGATATATCCTAGATCCTATTTCTGAGATTGCTTTTGTTTATAAATGTGTTGTCATTATGGACATGCTTGCCTGAAGTTTTATGCATAGCCGTCCACACCACCATAGCGACTGTGTGATGGGCAAGCACCTATTCAGGCGAGCTGTGCTGTCAGGCGACAGCTCTTGTTTTTGAATGCCATTTATCATATACAAAGGCAGTAAAAATAAGATGAAATTTTAATACTGAAAAATGCTTTTGTCTCATTTCAGACATGCTAGCCCTCACCACAAATGGAAACTTTAATGGTCGCCTTGGCAACAAGCTGAAACCACCTTTAGCTGTAACTACTGGACACAAGAACAAGGATCCTGGTAGGTATTGGGAAGAATTAAGTATAATTTTGAGGAAGTACAGAAGAAATTACACAGGAAAGGCCAAAATCACACTGCTTAACCCTATTGCACCCAGAATGGCCAAAACTCCATAAAGTTTTGGCCATTCTGAGTGCAATAGGGTTAACCCACCCAAGACACAGAAGGAAGCAGAAATGTTAAACATATTGAGTCAGAAAGAATGGCACATTTGCAATAACAAAGACAGTCAATCCACCAGAGAGGAATTTCAACAGAAGTAGAACCACCATGGAACAATCAGTGGTAAAATTATTTGGGTTTGAGTCTTGCAGCATTTCCATCAAAAATGCTCAAGATCCATCTATGCAAAGGTTCAACACTGTGACACAGAGACTGACATTGCAACTTGTGACAGTAAGAGAAAGCTTCCTGCAGTGAGTTCAAAATAAGTGAAAGACATACTTCAGGCCCGGAGATTATAAAACTTAAGTACATTCTCAAACTCAAAATAAAGCACACTGATTGGCTGCTTCCGAGCATGAGCATGAGCTCGGAAGCAGCCAATCAGTGTGCTTTATTTTGAGTTTGAGATTATTCTCAGGTTTTATAACCTCGAACCCAGGTTATATTTTTTGCTTCGTCAGTAATTTACAAATCTCAACAATAAATGACAGTATGATGTAATTGTTATGACATGCTGATATTTTCTCATTTCTCCAGGATAACATTTTTCTAATGAGTTCTGTCTTTGCAATCAACTAACTGTGCAATGGAATCCCACTGAATGCCACCAGATCTAGAGCATATTGTAGCATAGGACAAGCTTAGGATCTATGATTGTGGCATTTCTTGTGTACATTGACATAATTCCACTTGAAAGAAAACAAAAGATAAGAAGGGGTAATAGGAATAATTGAGAGATAATTTTCCTTATTTTTAGCTCACCTGGCCCGAAGGGCCATAGTGAGCTATTGTCATACCAATGCGTCTGGCGTGCGTTGTGCGTCGTCACGAAATTTGTCCGTCAACACCTAAAAACAAATATTCAAACATCTTCTTCTGTAAAACTACTGGTCCCACGATTCTCAAATTTCACATGGAGCATGACCTGACTCCAGGGTCTCAGAATTGTAAAATTGGGTCAGGTTGAAAATCCAAGATTGCCGCTGTTACTAAAAATAGCAAAAAGAACAAAATCAACTTCTTCTCCAGAACCACTGGGTATATTTGTCTGAATTTTGACATGGAACATCAGTGAAACCTTGGTATTCAAAATTGTAAAAATGAAAAAAATCTGTAGCGTAGTTTTGTCACAGTGACCTACTTTCTGTTTACGTGTGTAATTTTGCACAAATGCCAATGTCAAAAACTGACCTATTTAAACTACTTCAAACAACTTCTTCTCTAAAACTACTGAACCCATGGATCTCAAATTTCACATGGAGCATGACCAGACTGCAGGGTTTCAAAATTGTAAAATTGGGTCAGGTCAAGAATCCAAGATGGCTGCTGTTACTAAAAATAGCAAAAACAACAAAATCAACTTCTTCTCCAGAACCAATAGGTATATTTGGTTAAAAGTTTGCATGGAACATTAATGGGACGGACCATGATATTAATAATTGTAAAAATAAAAAAAAATCAATAGCGGAATTAGGTCACAGTGACCTACTTAGCATTTACAAGACCGATTTTGCTCAAATGTCAATATCTAAAGAAAATGCAACTAATTTTGATCAAATTTGGTCAGAAATGGTTCTTGAATGGAATTATTGTCTCGCCTGCGAAGCAGAGGCGAGACTATATGTATTGCTTTTCCGGTGTCGTCGTTGTCGTCGTCGTCGGCGGCGTAAACTTTGTCGACTTTTCGCGTTCAGCTCATTTTCTCAGAAACTATAAGGGCTAGAGCCATGAAACTTGGTACATGCATACATCTGGAAGAGTAGATCTCAAAGCCATTATCAATATTGAGTCTTGACCTACATTTTACGGTTGACTGACTTTGCAATTTTTTGTGGAGTTTTCGCGTTTAGGTCATTTTCTCAGAAAGTGTAATGGCTAGAGCCATGAAACTTGGTTCGAGCTTACACCTGGAAGAGTAGATTTCAAAGCAATCATCAATATTGAGTCTTGACCTACATTTTACGGTTGACTGACTTTGCAATTTTTTGTCGAGTTTTCGCGTTTAGGTCATTTTCTAAGAAACTATAAGGGCTACTGCCATGAAACTTGGTTCATGCATACTTCTGGAAGAATAGATCTCAAAGCCATCATCAATATTGAGTCTTGACCTACATTTTACGGATGACTGACTTTGCAATTTTTTGTTTAGTTCTCGCATCTAGGTTCTCAGCAACTATAAGGGCTAGAGCCATGAGACTTTGGTCATGCATACATCTGGAAGAGAAGAGCTTAAAGTCATAATCAATATTGAGTCTTGACCGACATTTTACGGTTGACTGACTTTGCAATTTTTTGTCAAGTTTTGGCATTAAGGTCTGTTTCTCAGAAACTATAAGGGCTAGAGCCAAGAAACTTGGTTCATGCATACATCTTTGCTGATTTAGCTCTGTTTTGTGACAAAGCGCCAGCAGGCGAGACACCGCATTCCGCGGAATTCTTGTTTCAATTTTGTGCCAGTTGACTATCCAAGATGGCCACCATGGGGGCCGTTTCTAAAAATAGCACAAACATAAAAATGACAATTACTCAAAACCCTTGAATGGAATTGGACCAATTTTGTGTCAGAATGTTCCTTGCATGAAGCCGTTTTGATTAATTGCAATTTGGCATTCGAAGATGGCCGCCATCTGGTGTTACTAAAAATAGCACAAACATAAAAATGACAATTACTCAAGAACCCTTGAAAGGAATTGGACCAATTATGTGTCAGAATGTTCCTTGCATGGAGTCATTTCGATTAATTGCAATTTGGCATTCCAAGATGGCCGCCATCTGCCATTACTAAAAATAGCATAAAACATGAAAATGACAATATCTCAGTAACCGCTGAATGGATTTTGATGAAATTTGTGTCAAAATGATTCTTACATTGAGATGTTTCAAAAATATCTAACTGTAGACCAGTCATATTGGCCTCTGTTACTAAAAATAGAAAAATGTGAAAAATTAGAAAATCTCAATGGAATTGGGCTAATTTTGTGTCAGAATGGTCCTTTCATTAAGCTTTTTCGATTTTTTGCATTTTGGCATTCCAAGATGGCTGCCATCTGCCGTTACTAAAAATAGCACAAAGCATGAAAATGACAATATCTCAGTAACCACTGCATGGATTTTGACGAAATTTGTGTCAAAATGATTCTTGCATTGAGATGTTTCAAAAATAACTAACTATAGACCAGTCATATAGGCCTCTGTTACTGAAAATAGAAAAATGTGAAAATTAGAAAATCTCAATGGAATTGGACCAAATTTGTGTCAAATTGGTCCTTGCATGAAGGCTTTTCGATTTTTTGCATTTTAGCAATCCAAGATGGCCGCCATCTGCCGTTACTAAAAATAGCACAAAACATGAAACTGGCAATATCTCAGTAACCCCTGAATGGATTTTGATGAAATTTGTGGAATAATGATTCTTGCATTGAGGTGTTTCAAAAGTAAATATATAAAGACCAGGCAAGTTGGCCTCTGTTACTAAAAGTAGCAAAATGTGAAAATGAGAAAATCTCAGTGGAATTGAACCAATTTTGTATCAGAATGGTCCCGTTGCACAATAGCCAGGTGAGCGATATCAGGCCCATTTGGGCCTCTTGTTCCATTAAAACATATATTGTGACCCCTCATTAGAACCGTCTCGCTGAGATGGATCTAATGAGGGGTCACAGTGTATGTTTACTGGGTCACAGTTTATGTTTACTTTGAGAAATAAGAAAAATTATCTCTGAATTATCACATTTACCCCTTCTTATCTGGAGCTCTGATACTCTGCCTAACATGAATAAATAAGCACACATCACACCCACATCATATGCATGTCAGAATCATACTCTAATGTACTTAGGCCACCCTCATGAGCATAGACGCCGCATACAAATGAAGGATTTTTTTTGGTATTTTCTGGACTGAATTAATGTATCATAATGATATTATAGTAAATTAAAAGATGTAACATCACCTGATATTAGCACTTATCTTCTCACTAATATGACAGATAATTTGTTGTCTTCTACACTAATTTGACTAATTTGTTGTAAATGAGCTAATTAATTGTTTGTTAAGACATGCTCATTTGTACTAAAAAGACATTATGGAACAGTTTCCTTGACCTGAATTCATCCCATAGTATAAATCTTAGGTAATATTTTGCCTCAGCATTTTTAAGAATAAATGGGAAACATCCATTTATTGCCTCCTTTTACTATTACATACATGGGCAATAGCAACAGTTAACTCTCATTATCTCAAACATTGATATCTCAAAGTACCCACCCACTTTATCAAAGAATATAGTTTGGACACATTTCCTATTTTTCTTAAATTTCAACTCCTGTTTTCAAAGTAAATTTTCTGAACCAGGAAATTTACTTTGAGATATCAGTAGTTTGAGATGAACTTCGACTTTTAGATTTGGAGAGTTGGTAATTCTATGGAAGCAGCTATGTTTTAAAAGGCAGGCAAATGGTATTTCTTCCCCTTGCATTTCTAAATTGAAGGAGTAAATAATTTTCAAAAAGAGAAAATCAGATTACTTCATGCGCTGATATCTCGATAGGGGCAGTAACAGTGTCTCCCTTTAAAAGGTTGGGCTTTCTTGTCTTGAAGCCTTATGCTCTTAGTGGCAGTGGGTGTTAAAGGTCCACCATATCTTGAGCACAGCATGTGGAAGATGAAGCCCATTCCTCTTGTTTCGCTACCTTTCACTTTCCATGAGTTGAAAAGGGTACCCTGTACGCTGCATGGGTTGACAGAGTTTTCACTTGCTGGCTGGCCCTGTGGGAATTTGGACCTGTGACCTAGATCTGCACCATAGCTGAGCACCGCTAAACGCTCGTCCAAACCCCTCCCTTTACAAAAATCTGTATTGGTAGAGGAGTAAATATTTTGCTAACGGCAAACAATTTGTTCATAAGGGAGTTAGGGTAGAGTCCGGTACTTCAGACGGCAGGAAAATTCGGACATAACATTGCATACAGTGAAATTACAGATGAGACGGCTCATGATGAGCCGTCTCATCAGGATTTTCACTGTTTCCCCAGGTACTTTTTGTTTTAATTCCTAACAGCTGGCATATAAATGAAACAATGTCACTGTCCAAATTTACCCGCTGGCCGAAATACCTGCCTTTACCCTAACAGTCTCCTGTCTACTCTTAATGCAGGTCACTCACTAATTTGTTTGACCTAAAAGTGTCATGTCAATATTTGAACCTTGCAAGTCACAGTTTGTACGAACTTGAAAATTAAATTTGTACCAGGGAAAAATTTTAAGGGTGTTGGTATTTAAATCCTGTGAGACTGCAATCGATTTTCATAAAAATTGGTGCTGCAAATTATGTGTTTTTGGTGCTTCAAGGCTGGCTATGTTGCAGATATTTCTCTTAACTTCCAAAGTAATTGGGAATCGATCATTCAAGAACATCATTAGAGACTCCATTTTCACGATTAGACCAATTAATGCACCAAACAACTGAAATCCCATCTGGAAATACAACCTAAATGCTACCTGAAGCACATGAAGTGAGTTTCTCAACTCAGGAGATGCTAACTGAATCACCAGGCGTACTCTTTGTACTTACGCGCTTTTATGTTATAGGTCTTTAATAATCTATCAGTGTTTTAATGCAAAGAATACAAAACAAGATCCGAAGGAAAATCTTCTGAAAGCAAGCAATACGTCAGAGAAACATGAATAGCAGACATGGTTTAATTGAGTCTGTTTATGTGCAGTAATGCAATGTTTCAACTCTGTCAAAATTGCCCAAAGTTACAAGCAAAAAAGGAAACGTCAAAAGTGTCCAAAGTTACAAGCAACAATGGAGACAATGGAAACGGAAGAGTTGCTGTCAAGGCCCAGTGTTTCAAAGCATCGTTAGCCTAACGAGCGCGTTAAGAGGTCAACTCTTTAAGTGTTTTATGACATTATTACCAAATACACTGATATTTTTTGTTTAAAAAATGTGAGAAGCTTTTGCAATGCAAAAGCTTCTCACAGTTTTTCTACAAAAATTGTTGGTGTATTTGAGATATTGACATTTGAAATTTTAACAAAACATTAACTAACAAAGTCGTTAGTTTTGAAGAACCGGTCCCAGAAATCTACCCATTCACCTTGCTAGCCAAGTACTTTCTCTTCATGATGTACTTTTATGTCTAACATGAGATTCAATGTTGATGTTGTTTGTTCTGCAATTAGTTGTGTTTTGGTTTAGTTTTTTTAGCAGTTTATGACATGCTTTGTCTGGAAGATAGCCAGCCATTCCTGGAAGCTGATAATTATTTCCTTGAATGCATTGTGGCTTAGAAAATGCAGCTTGTTAGAAATAACGCATGCACTGTTATTGCTGAAATTGGATTGCTCATACCATTATACAGTACTCTTAATTATGCATACACACTAAATCCTAGCCAGCTAGGTCCCATTAGTTATCAAGGGTACAAATTGACCCCTTTAGGCTTGAAAATTAGTTCGAGTTAAGCAACAGTTGTAGTTAGTGACGTGTCACTATATTTAACCCATTCCATTCAGGGATACCCCTTTAGGGGTATCTGGGCAAACATTTTGGATCCAGATCAGGCCCCACAAAAGTGGGGCCCGATCTGAGATCCAAACTGTTTGCTGCCTAGACATCATTTCTACAAGAGTTGGTTAGACCAATAGTTCAAAATATTCTTGATTTTTGATGCAGACGACAATTTCAGCAGATGACAAAAAATACCCAGAATGCAATGGGTTGAATACAAAATCTGAAGAGAGGCACCATGATCAAGTGGTTAGAGATGCTTGGTTATGGTGCAGAAGATACAGTGGATCTCTAACCCCCACTGCCCTTACAGCCGCTAGGCTATAGGAAACCTTTATCTTTTACAAAATCTGAAACAATAATGTTCTGGTTATTTTTTTTGCAGTCTTTGACATACCTTGTATGGAAGAAGGGCAGCTGATGTTGGAGGCTCTGAATGGCTTTCTGATATTTGTAAACAAAAAGTTAAAGGTACAGTTTGTGTCGAAGACAGTGGAAGACCATCTTGGATTAAAACAGGTGAGTTATTAAACTGTGTGCATAAAAATGCAAAAAAAATCAGGAACATATGTGAAAGTAGGGGAAATTGTTCTCTTCAAAACAGCAAACAAGAAAGTTCCAGTTTTAAAATCGGATCACATAAGTAAAGATAACTCAGATTTCAGTTTCAAACTAAATTTGAACAACATGAAAATCAGTAGCAGTATTTGAATTGCATTATGAAAAAGGGCCTTAGGGTATGTGCAAATGCAGGTTTTCAAATCATCATGCATGCCTGTGCAAACTGATCATCAGAGTCACCACTTTTCAGCCTTAAGACACCCAAGGAGTCATAAGATTGTTTATCCAAATGTTGATGATTCTGACATGATATGTCAGAATCATCAACATTTGGATAAACAATCAAGCTATATGTTTTCTCTGTATGCACATCCCATAAGGTACCTTTTAATGTGGCATAGCACAGTTGAGATTTGTTAAAATCCAAAGATATTCTGAAATGTCATTTGATCCAAATGTGGAAAACTAAGGAATATCTTGCATAAAAAGATGCAGTAGAAGAAATGATCTGATGTAATATTAAGAAATTCCAAATGTATTAGGAAAGAGCCTGTTCATAACAAGGAAAAATATAATAATAATAATAATAATAATCGACTTTATTTATATATTATTTAGTTGTCATGCATCAGGCAAAATTGAAATCTTTCAATGAAAAATAAAGGCAGTTAGAGGATACCCTGTATATTTTGTTATAAGACAGGATATTTTTCCAGAATGACCCCCAAATATGTGAGCTGTCTTATTGATTCTGCTGTAAGTTTGTTTTTTTTTTCGTCCAAAATGATCCCAAAAATCTAGAACCATCTTGTAAAATGGATCTAGAGATTTGAGGTAGTTTTGGAGTGGGAATAGTCATATGAGCCTCGACACGACAAAACCAACAATGTGGTTGTGCGCCCAGGGCAGACTCAGCTCAGCCTGAGCATCCACTCGGTATTATCAGACCCTTTGCTAAGCGCTTAAAGGGTAGCTAAGGGTCTAAGCTACCTCCATGCGGACAATGAAGAGACTGATCAGACTGGGCGGATGCCCAGGCTGATCTGAGTCTGCGCTGGGTGCACAACCACATTGTTGGTTTTGTGGTGTCGTGGCTCATATAGCCGAATAAAAATTGTACCACACAAGCATCCACCATTTGCAAGTCTAGAACTTTCAGATCCTGATATCCAGGTAAGGTGGGGCTCTGAGAATTAGTCTGAGATAATTTTGTTTATTTCTCTATGAAAACATTATATTGTGACCCCTTATTAGAACCGTGTCAGTGAGACAGTTCTAATGAGGGGTTGCAAGATATGATTTTATGTAGATATATGGAAACTTATCCCCACAACCCCTTCTTATCTGGAGCAATAAGCTAATGTGTCGCACCTATTAAGCTCTTGGACAGTAAGTCACAAGCATTTTATTTTCACAAAACTATTATGAAGTATAAAATATCCGAAATCATAGAGCTTCATTGGTGCAAACCTTTAGGGGATCATGAAGTTAAGTTTCTGGGAATGTTTCCTGTAATGATAATTTGGAAAATTAGTATTTGCAAAAAATTTCAAGTTCCCATGGGTTTAGTAAAAAAATATGTTGATGAAGAATTTAATATCATTTATTTTAGGTTCATATGATAGGAAAAAGTGTTACAGACTTTATACACAATGCAGATCATGCAGAGTTGATTAAACAGTTTGGTAAAACCAGCACAGATGGGAGACTCGCCATCACAGAACATGAAGGTAAGGTTGGAGTAGATGACAGGCCCGGATCCAGGGGGTGGGCTTTGGGACTTCAGCCCTGCCATTTTGGCCTTTGTGATATAGTCTCCAGATGATAAGGAGTATCTGGTGACAGATTGAGATAATTTATCCATGTGGTCAGGTTAAAATATATGTTGTGACATCTCATTAGAATCGCCTTGGGAGGCGATTCTAATGAGATATCACAACATACATTTCAAGGCAAAAAAACCCTCATTAAATTGATCCCTTATTATGTCATTATGCCCCCTCCCCCCCCCCCCCCCCCCCCTCTTCCCCATCCCACATACACATCTCAGAGCAGCTCCGAGCCCCACCACTTTCAGAGCCCCACCAGTAAGTGGTGGTCTGGATCCGGACCTGTGACAACAATAATTCTTAGGTCTTTCCATATACAGTCAAACCTGTCTTAAGGGGTCACCCAAGGGAAGTCCAAAAATTGGCTGCTTAAGACAGGTGACCCCTTAATACAGGTTCATTTGCACTATATTTTAGTCCAAGGGATCCTGAAAAGGTGGCTGCTAAAGGCAGGTGACCCCTTAATAGAGGTGACCACATAAGCAGGTTTGACTGTATAGATTGGATGTCTTAGCCTCTGGTTGTCTGTCCTATGGATGTCTGTTAGCAAACCAGTTGTTTGTTGTTGGAATTTACCTATTTAAGTGTGCATCAGGTTGGTCCAAGAGAAAGACCTTTGTGACAGATTGTCTTGCTTGCAACTGGCAGAAATGACACATGAGCCATGACACAACAAAACCAAAAAAGTGGCATGTGCGCCCAGCGAAGGCTCAGATCAACCTGTGCATCTGCCAACTCTGATCAGTCTTCACTGTGTGCTTAAAGCTTAGCTAAGGGTCTAAGCATCCCCCATGCCGACAGGGAATGGGAGAAGCCCAGGCTGATCCGAGTTTCCGCTTGGCACTTTGTTGGTTTTGTCATGTTGCGGCTCGGTAGGTATTTCTTTTCCAGCGTCAGCACTGTCATCAGCATTGGCTGCATAAACTCTCATCAAGTTTCAGAGCTCCAGATAAGAGGGGGTATTGAGGATAATTCAAAGATAATTTTTCTTATTTCTCAACGAAAACATATGTTGTGACCCCTCATTAGAACCGTCTCGACGAGACGGTTCTAATGATGGGTCACAAAATATGTTTTTGTGGAGAAATAATGATAATTATCCCTAAATTATCTCTGTTACCCCTTCTTATCTGGAGCACTGAGTTTTCTTGTTTGGCTGTAAAAGCAGGCAAAACCATCAATGAAAAAAAAAAAAACATTGGTGGTGTCTAGTACTGTCTACTAAATATTAAATGGATCAAAGCATATTAAAGTTATATTAAAATTGCTAAGTGTGTCAAAAAAATAAATACATTCAAGTAGCGTTAATTACTATAGACATTTACGACTTCAAGGTGTCTGACTTTAGTCTTAAAAGGGCATTTATACTATCATTAGCATGCATAAATGGTACTTGTCATATAATTAAAGTTGAGACTATTTCATAAACTTTTAATTAAAATGTGGTACATGACAAAATTCTGTTATAGGCTGGGCGGTTGAAATTCATGGTTTTGAATAATGATGTTGCACACATAAATAATTTTGTCTGCCAAGTTTGTTTGGTTGTTCTTGTACAACTTTTGCAGTTTGAGAAAACATCAAGACCTCCATTTTAAAAAACGCTAAATAGATTTATTTGCTGTGACCTATGAGGCTCTCTGCTTTGGTGTGCTTTAAAGCCCAGTGGCTTTTGAGACTATGCAGGCTGGACACCAACTTCACAGAATATTCATATAAAGTTTATAACCATGCATACCTTGCCCTGATACAGTTGATAAACCTAGACAGTAGGTAAAGTAGCTGATCAAGTTTATAAACGCAACTCTAATCATAAAACCCAGACACTATAATGTTCAGTAGTGGATAAAGTTTATAAGCATAAACCAGACTCTATACTCTAATGTTTAGTAGCACATCAATTTTATAAACATAAAACCAGACTCTAAACTTTAATGTTTAGTAGCACATCAAGTTTATAAACATAAAACCAGACACTATACTCTAATGTTTACATCAAGTTTATAAACTTAAAACCAGACACTATACTCTAATGTTTACATCAAAACCAGACACTATACTCTGATGTTTACATCAAGTTTATAAACATAAAACCAGACACTAAATCGTAATGTTCAGTAGCAGATAAAGTTCAGAAATTCATAAACTCAGAGGCCTTACCCAATCTTTATTTGTTGAAAAGTTTATAAACCATTTGTTGAAAAGTTATAAAACAATGCACCTTTACCCTATAATGCTAAGTTATAAACCCAGAAACCTAACTCTAATGTTCAGTGGCAGAACAGACACCTTGCTCATATGTTTGGCAGTCTGTGAAGTTTATAATTTTCAGTCATTTCATCCTAATCAGTTGCAGATGAAGTTTATAAACCCAGACATTTTACCAGACACTGTACTCTGATGTTCAGTCACAGACAAAGTTTCCAGTGCTCCAGATAAGAAGGGGTAACACAGATAATTTAGGGATAATTATACATATTTCTCAACAAAAACATATTTTGTGACCCATCATTAGAACCGTCTCATCGAGACGGTTCTAATGAGGGGTCACAACATATGTTTTCGTTGAGAAATAAGAAAAATTATCTTTGAATTATCCTCAATACCCACTCTTATCTGGAGCTCTATAACCCCAGACACCTTACTCTAATGTTCAGCAGCACATCTGCTACTGGCTATTTGTTCTCATTATAGCACTTTAGTGGTACATTACTGTAAAATTGTTGCTCTGTTTCTGCCGTAGGAGAATTCCAGAGAATCGATTCTTCATGAGTGACCAGTAGAATGAAATAAATGAGGGCAATAACACTATCGCCTACCAAATTTCTCTTATTTTCTGTAATGAAATTCCATACAGAAGTGACTACAGACAGCTGTGTAGCTGTCTGTAGTCTCTTCTGTATGGTGTTACATTACAGAAAATATATATCAGAAATTCTTACAGAAAATACCACAAATTTGGTCGGCCATATCCTGGGGACTATATTCACTGATAGTTGTATATTTGAGGTATAAAGATGTTGGGACTGCAACACTAGTGAGCAATATACTGGGATCCATAATGGAAAGATAGTAAATTTTTTATTTTTGAAACACAGTATTTCTACTTTATTGCCCTTTCTACAGATGTCTTGAGTGTTTCAGTCGTGGCCTTCTGCCTCAAGCCTGGATATTGAAAGCTGTCTTAATCTGCTAGTCATAGCTTGGTACAGTCAATCATGTCAAACAGTAATTTCAACAAATCCACTTACTACCTGTCATGTAAATTGCACACATAATATGAAATTGACAGCCAATGCTGTGCATGATATGTCACTGTAGATTTCTGATTAGATGCCAGTCATGAAGGTGAAATCAACAGGACAAGATTACCTTTTTAGTAAGCATTATTAAATGGTCTGAACAAAGTTGTGAATTCAGTACTGTAGTTATTTTGTTTTATTAAATATAACGGAAGACAAAAATAATCAGTGATGGGGTTGAAATTTCAACAGGGAAATTTTGAGCTCATTTTCAGATTATTTAAGTCTCATGCTTAGCAAGCATCGCATGATACAAATAACCTGAAAATTAGCATTAGATTTCCTTGTCTAGGCCTCAACCTCGTCTGCCCTACAAATTCAAATAAAAGTGAATATTGAGGCTTAGGTGTCTGGACAGACAGGGAGAGACCCATTCATTATGATTTCTTCTTCCTGCAAATATTACTGGCCTGAAAGTGTGGGATAAAGCTTTGCAAATTGTATTATGTCTGCGGCAGACCCCCTTTATGCCTAACTTCAAGAGATTAGAGTCAGACAAAGAAAATTTCTTTCATTAGAGAAAGCAGCATTTAATTTGAAAGACTTAGAGCCAGCAGAATGCAATCAAGTTTCTTTATAGAACGGTATTGATTTTTGGATTCTGAAGCAAAATGACACAACAGGGAGTCTTTAATTTCATTTCTGAATGTCTAAGTGGGTTTAAACATTATTAAATGTTTGAATTTAGACAGACAGAAATGTCAGGTTGTTGGTCCTAGGATTTTGAAATCTCCCAAAGGGCAGTGTCAAAAGTTTGAGCCGGAGAAAGAATAAGACAGTTGAAAGGTGATTTTGTAAATTTAAAAATGCACTTTCTTCTTTCTGATGATGATTGGCAGACTGCTGGTGATCTGCAAGCTCACAGGGTATAATCGATTCAGCCATTTTTCGCTTCCTGCAGAGACTGTCCGTCATATTTGGCTTCCGCCAAGACTGTCCGAAAACTCTTGCTTCCTGCAGAGACTACTGTCCTCGAGAAATGGCTTCCTGCCTAGACTGTCCGCGTGACTCTGCTTCCTGCCGAGAGCCTCGGCAGGAAGCAGAATCACACAGACAGTCTCTGCAGGAAGCCATTTATCATGTACAGACATCTCGGCAGGAAGCAAGAGTTCGCGGACAGTCGGCAGAAGCCAGATATGATGTACAGTCTCTGCAGGAAGCGAAAATTGGCGGAATTGATTATACCCTGTGAAGCTGGTCTTGGGCTTTGTCATTCAAAGATATGCCAGAGACCTTAAGCTTGTATTTTTAGCTCACCTGAGCCGAAGGCTCACAGGTGAGCTTATAGTATAGGCAGGCATCCGTCGTCCGTCGTACGTCGTCCGTCGTCCGTCGTCCGTCCGTCCGTCAACATTTTCAAACGACATCTCCTCTGAAACTACAAGGCCCATTGTAACTAAATTTCATATATAGCATCTATAGGCAGGGGGAACCAATAATACTGTTTTTTATCCAAATTGCTTTGGAACTTTGGTTGCTATGGCAACTTAAAGTTTCCATTGACTTGTATGGGAAAAATTGAAAATTTGCATTTATTGCTATGTCACTGCAGATATTTTGACAAAACTTTTACAGAAATGTTCCTTGAGTAGTCCTCCATCAACCACATGAAATTTTTGTCAATTTCACAATTTGGCTGGTTGCCATGGCAACCGAATGCTTAAAAATAGAAAAAATATTCAAAAATCATCTCTACTCAGAAACTATGCAAATAATAAAGCTCAAACTTCACAGAAAGGATCTTGGCACTGCCCTCTATAAAAGTACTGTTTTTCTTGGCAATTGCTCTAGCAGTTTGGTTGCTATGGGAACTTAAAGTTGCCATTGACTTATAATGGCAAAATAGAAAATTTGCATTTATTGCTATGCCACTGCAGATATTTTGACAAAACTTTTATAGAAATGTACCTGGAGTAGTCTTTAACCAGCCTTGTTAAATTTATACAAAATGGGCTATTTTTCTGGTTGCCATTGCAACCGAATAGTTAAAAATGAAAAATATTAAAAAATCATCTCTGCATAAACTGTGTGGCCAATAAAGCTCAAACTTTACAGAAAGAATCTTAGTACTAGCCTCTATAGAATTACTGTTTTTCATGGCAATTACTCCAGCAGTTTGGTTGCTATGGCAACTAAGAGTTTCCATTGACTTATAATGGGGAAAATGGAAATTGTCAATTTTTGCTGTCTCACGGCTTTTATTTAGATTTTCTTTCTACAGAAATGTTTCTTGAATAGTCCTCTATATTTCATATGAATTTTCTCCAAATCACTGAATTTGATTGGTTGCCATGGCAAAATATAGGGTAAATTTTCAAAAAAAAAAAGAAGAAAAAATGAAAAAAATCTTCTGCTCAGAAGCCATATGGGGGATGAAGCTGATATTGTGCAAACATGTTGATGACAGAAGCCTCTACATGAATTTTGTTTTTTCTTCCAACCCAATAAGAACTTTGGTTGCTATGTCAACTTATAGTTTCCATTGACTTATAATGGGGAAAGTGAAGCCATGAGGAGGATGAAGCTGATACTTTGCATACATATTAATAACATTAGCCTCTACCTAAAGTATATTTCATATTATCATTGCCCATGTGAATTGGTTGCTATGGCAACTTAAAGTTTCCATAGACTTACAATGGGGAAAGTGGACATTTGGTATTTATTTCTGTGTTACGGCAGATATTTTGACAAAAGCTTTACACAAATGTTCCTAGAGTAGTCCTCTATCAGCTATAAGAATTTTGCCCAAAGACCTGATTTTGATTGGTTGCCGTTGCAATTGAAGGGCCAAATTTTCATTTTTTTTTTTTTTTTTTTTTTTTTTTTTTTTTGCCAAAGATCTTCTTCTCAGAAGCCATTAAGGGGGGATAAAGCTTATTTTTTGCATAAATGTTTGTGATATTATCCTCTACATAAATGGTGTGTTTTATTGCTGTTGTGCATGTTGTTTTGTTGCTGTGGCAACTTAGTTTTTCCAACATAACCTCAGTGCTCAGGTGAGCGATATAGGGCCATTGGCCCTCTGGTCTTGAGGCTGCGCCTAGCAGAGGCAAGACATAGGGACTGTTTTTCCAGTGTCATTGTCATAGGCTTAAAAGTTTGGGCAAGTTTTCTGGTTTAGCGACAATGTGTAGACCTTCGATACACTGCATTTCACAGAATTCTTATGTCTTTATGTATAGATCTATCTTGATTTTCTTGATACACTTGATATGTCTTTCTAAGCAAATTCGATACTAACTAGGTACTAAGTAGGTAACTTAGTGCGTTACAAAAGCTAGAAGGAAATATTTCAACAGTCATGCCAGAGCAGTGTAGATGAGACTCCTTTAAGGAGCAGTTTGATCAGGGTTTGCCCTATATGCAAACAGTTTTATTTGAAACATTTTCTGACAGTACAGGTAGTCTTATTATAATGTTTGAATATTGTTGTTCATGTTTGAATATTGTTGAGTCAATTAAAAACACGATGGAGGTGTCCAAATATTTAGATGAATATGATAGATGTATATGTGTCAGGATATTAGATGGCATCGATTTTGGCTTTTTCACTGCTTAGTAATAATAAGTTTTCTGAGAATTTTCTAACAGTAATGAATGATATGCACCGCGAGGCATGCTAGAATTGCTGCTATAATGTAACCTGCTGTTATGATACTAAATATCGGGACAAACATGCAAACAGATCTGCTTGGCCTAGGGATTAAAAGCTCTGACTCTTATCACTGCTTTAGGTTCAAGCCCAAACCAGGGCACAAATGAGAAAGCCATGTTCTGTTTATGGATGGTCAGGTGGTTTTTCCCTGGAGATTGTGTTTTCACCCACCTTGTTTAGCATTTGCCTTCATATAAGTGAAATATACATGAAGGGACAGTCAAGCTCATATTAAGAAAAAGGAACAGAAATGCTGGCTCAAACAGGGTAGACCCAGATCATGAAGGAGCAGTCTGATCAGGTCTGCACTGTTTGCTATTCCACCAACAGTTTACAGACACGTTGCCAAGTTGTAAAATCACCTTATTTAAATTCTTGTTAAGGTGAATGGATACACTTTTAGGGGAAGCAACTTTGCAATTGTTATGCTTGCCTCCCTTCTCATTAGGGATTAACGCTTAAAAGAAATTCTTTCCTTTTAGAGTAGATCCCTTGTTTGGAAGTGTTTCATTGTCCATGGAAGCAAATAGGAATCCCCTAAGTTAAAATGAAAACATAATTGAGCCGCGACACGACAAAACCAACAAAGTGGTTGTGTGCCCAGCACAGACTCAGATCATTCATGGCAGCTGCCTAGTCTAGCTGGCTTTAGACCCTATGTTCAATATATCCCCTGCAAAGGAACATAGGATTCTGACCACCAGAGTAACACAGATTCGACTGGAGCCAGGCTAGGCAGCCGCCTAGCCCCGATATGACTCTAAAGGGTAGCTAAGGGTCTAAGCTACCTCCATGCTGACAGTGAAGACTCTGATCAGACTGGGTGGATGCCCAGTCTGATCTGAGTCTGTGCTGGATGCACAACCACTTTGTTGGTTTTCTCGTGTCACAGCTCAATTATTATACCTAAATTAAAGTAATTTCTTGAAGGTGTTGCAATGTTTTGAGCAGTTATGGTAATTTAACTAAAACTCAAGGTAACGGTGATTGATTTTGTTGACTGCACTTTCGGCAGTCTATCGATAATTAGATTGTTTCTTTCCGTGCTTTATCAGCTTTCTTGGGGTTTTCTTGTCGCAGACGAATTTGTTGTTGAAACCGCAAACAAGAAAGATCCTCTGCAACATGCAGAAAGGTGCTGTGCACACCAACAAATATCAAATGATACACACAACAGTCTAAGCATCCTAGCAGTTTTCTGTAACAGCTGCAGTTTGTAACTGGATTGTTCTATCAGACTTACAGATGTACATGCTGGTCTGAGTCTTAATGCTATGGATTATGCAGTTTGAACCCTTTTGACTAGTTGGTTCTTGAATGACATCAGCATATGTCAGAACTTACTTGCATTGCTGTATACCTGTAGTATATTTATAATTTTGCCTGCATTTCATTAACACTATAAGCGCCAGAGACGAAAATAGCAGAATTTGCAAACAGTTTAGATCCTGATGAGGCGGCTCATAATGAGCCACCTCATGTAGATCTTTACTCTTTACCCTGTAGTCTTTGAATTCTCAATATGGTATCTTTTGGACAAGGCATTTTTTTTTTAATTTTGCAGATGTAAATTTTGTTGTCTGCTTTGGTTAATTCATTAATCTTTTCATCAAAGTACTGTTCTGGTTTATTTTGCAAGGATTTATTATTTGTATTGCCAGAGTATATTTCTTCTAGGAGCTCACAGCATTCTGCTTCTTTTGGTTGCTAAATGTCTCATATACATGTATAGCCCTTCATTTCCCAGAAGTGGCCAGTGTTCCAAGTAGATGTCAGTCCGATTAGGGTTACACTGTTCCTGTTGAGACTGCACTCACATTGAAACACCATCTGAGGCCAGTTTAGCATTGCATCACAATGCTTTAAGAATATAAGGTGGGTGTCTACATTATTTGTTTAGACTTTGGTAAAATGTGCAGATCTGACTTTTCTTGGACAATGTTGATACATACTGCAGCCAGCCATTTTGCATGGTATTCTTGAAGACATTTGAGGCATTCTTTGAAAGCCATCATTGGAGTTGTTACAGTTTTAGAAGCTATTATATGGTAAGCAACTAAGCAATTATAACAAAATGTCTCTGTTTTGTGTACAAAATTGTTCACCCGACTCTTCACTTGTTTTGGTTTTACAGCAAGTTTCAGTCAAACTAATAAGACACAGTGGAACTCAGAACTGAACTCTGAAATTATAATAATTGAGTTTGTTTTGTGAGGAATTCTGCATTTCAGTTGTTGTCAAACAGATAATCAGAATTCTATGCATTTAAATTTACCATAACATTGTCTTCGACAGAAACGTCCTAGCTTGCGAAATACCAATTCCATTAACCACGGTTATTTTTGTCGGGAGAAATTGCCTATGGGATTCTCATTATACTGGATAAAAGTGATACATTGGAAATCAAATACAGACGTATCACCTAGAACGAGGACACGCCGTAATTAGAAATCTGTCGTAGTGAACGTCTCATATACCTCCTCATTCAATATGATCCAATCCAATATCCTTAGAGTTTCTGATCAGCAAAATGTTTTGGGTAAAAATTCAGATGTTTTTTTTTTTTCATATTTATTATACAAGAGCATATGTTATGGCACCTCATTAGAATTACCTCATTGAGGCAAAAAGGCAAAATAGACCAGAAAAAGTTCTAACGTTTTGGCTAGGTTAGAGATTTGATTCACCAAATCCTATCAAACGGACAGTTGTCATTGAAGAAAACATGTTCCTAAAGATTGCTTACTTAGTATGCAGCTCAATACGTTTTACTCTTCGCTAATAAATATTCATTACATTTCTCTAACAGAGCCGAATAAAAAGTATACAAACAAACTAGAAGATACACTTTTGGTACACAAAACATCAAACATTGATAGTGATATTTAAATAGATATGTTTGCTTTTCTCAAAGAAGAAACAAAATCAGGCATAAATTACCTTTTATATAAACTGAAATGTCAACTAAACAAACCATTAAAGTGTATACCTCATACCTGTTTTGCCATATTGATGATGAAAGAAATTCTCAAAGTGCATTGACCGTCAAAAGAAAAGATGATGTTCATTCTCAGTCACTTCAGTGAGTCTAGGTTTGCAGGTGAATATCTCATTTGCATGGCAAATAATTTGCATACAGAGTTAAAGTGCAGGTCGGAAATAAGATAGTGAAAATGTTATTGATATAAGTGTTGATTGTTTAAGTGGCTTAATAGAGGCTCTATATTGTTGATCTTCTTATGAGACAAGCTTTGGCTAGACATCAAATTTGACACCATTTTTTGCTAACCGATGGTTACGTTTAGGTGCAAAAAAACCCCAAAAAAAACCCCCAAGTAACAGACAAACAAGCCAACAAAAACGAAAAAATAGCCAGCAGCCACGACTTCAAAGATAGCTTTCAGATTTATTATCCCTCTACTTCACATAATATTATTTTGCAATTGGAGAATAGCTTGTTTTGAAATAGCTTGTCAAGGTTATAGACAGATTATGAAGTGGCTGTTATATGTAATTTACATTACAATCATGTAATTTACATTACAACTGCTCTAAATCAGCTACCCATAATGCAGCATAGAAATAGTTGTTGGTGGGAAGTTGTTGTTGAAGAGAGGTTTGTTCACACTATAGGAGCTTTTCATTCAGGTCTGCAAATATTTGATAAGGTCACTGGTTGGATAAAAGGACATGACATCATATATGATTGGCTTTGGATGAAAAGGGACCTTACAGCATGTGTGCACAGGTATGACTCATATATGCCTGCACATCTGCACAGTCTGATCTGAGGAATCTAAGAAGTGAAAAGTAAAGACTCTGATCAGTCTTCACAGCTGTGCAGGTTGATTAAGGAGTGTTCACTGCATGCACCTGGCTTGAGGCCCTTCTTTATATCATGCCAATCATTAGTTATTGAGATGACTTGAATATGGCATTTTACAACAGCAAAAATCTAGAAAATGATTCTTCTTTATTTTATTGAAATTAGGCTCTGTTTTTATCCACTAATGAATTAAAATTGTACACTGAGTGATTTTAGTTTGTTTAAAGCTTTTAAACGGTTTACTTGGATCCGTCAACATTAGTCTTCAGAATATCAAGAATTTTTGAGAATGATAAATTTTATTATTTTTTTTTATTTGATTTTCAACATATATGTGAGGTTTGACCACATGAGGGTCACCTCTAACATACATGCATATTCTAATGTGGCACCAAAACATTTGTTTTATGCAGCAATAAGGAAAAAATAGCAAATGGAATTGCCAATATTTTGGCTTAACTGGAGCTGTAAAATAATCATAATCTGCAGCTCAGCCTCCCACACAGAAAGTAGCAACAGTTTTTCATTTGTTATCTGTTTTGGCATTTGCTTTGATGCACTAATTTCATCAAGGATGCTTGTTGATGTCTATATTGCATTTTTTTTTTCACTTTTTTCCCTACATTTTTACAACATATGGTTTTTTAGTTCTTCAGATTAATTATTGTATAAAAAGTTTACGCAGAAAAATGCACACATAGCATTTCCAGAACTTTATAGTAATAGACATTTTTCGCATCTCATTGAGATTTTATCACAATTTTAGACTTTTTGGTACAAAATGAGACTTTTGTATTTTTCTGAATGCTTTAAAACTTGTTTAGATTACTTACTTATGAATCTATTAAAGTTTTTGTGAAATTATGATTGCCTTAACCAGTAATATGAAGTAAATTACTGTATTTCATGAATTCAACCCTAGGCCTTGAAGCACTAAAAACAAAACCGTTGAATTCTCAATATAGATTAAGATGAGGCGGCTCATAATGAGCTGCCTCATCTGGATCTACACCGTTAGTCTTCTGGTCTTTGAATTTGCAATATGATATAGCTTGGACGAAATATTTTCGAAATTTTGCAGATGTAAATTTTGTTGTCTGCATTTGTCAGGCATCTCTGTCACAATATTTAGGGCAATTACCGTAGCTGTGCCAATTTCTATCAACCTATTTTGTCTGAAATAAAAGCTCTTTGCCAAGGTAACAGATTATCTACAAATGCAGCAATCAAAAAATTTGTTTTTCCATTAACTAATGGCTTCTAGCTGTCCATTAGAGTGATGGCAGAAAATAAAATTAGCTCTCTCCTTTGGAGTAGTGGACAGCAACCATTATTAAACCATCATGCAACATTTCCATACACATCCATGACCAATATAAGTCTGCTACCATGGTTTATGAGGAGTAAAGGAGACAGGGCTTGATGGGAAAAGCTCTTTAGATCATATTTCATGCATTTATACAGTCTGGTTGTCGCTTATTTTTGCTTACTGACGGCAAACTTAACCCCAAGATTCCACTATTTTATACAAAGGGGAACAGCTTTTGTGACTTTCTGGTTGCTTCCCTGGATGACAAAGCCCGTCCAAAATTGGTTCTACTCTTAGAGGATTGAATTTCCTTCAAGAGTTGAACCCCATTGAAAAAGGGGGCAAAAATCAAAATGGCAGAGTAATTTGTCCCAAAAGTGTGCCAGTTTGGAAAAACCCATCTTATAGCAAAATTATTACGGTAGCTGTACACAGATAGGGACTAGCCAGACTAATTGGATCTTTAAGTGGCTGTAGTGTAGTGGATAAAGACAGAATCCAATCCAGTTGTCTCAGGTTCAATCCTCCACTTCTCTTGTCTTTCAGATGAGACCTTAAACCAAGGTCCCATCTACGTATGACCTATGTATTTGTGGGACATTAAACCTGAGTTTGCTTGCTTGCTTGCTCGCCCACTGGCCCGGCTTCCCGCTTGCTCACTCACTCACTCACTTGCTCACTCACTTCTTTAGGATCTGGCAGCAGGCACTTCTGTCCCAGCATTTACAAGCTTTGAATGATAATTTGCATTGCACAGCAATTTTCGAATCCCAGTTACCTTTTAAATGTCACTGAAGCATAGTATGTTTAATTACAGCTAAAACATCGGATTGTTTCCTATTATAGATCTAATTAACTTTGAAGATGTTAATAATTGATATAACAAAGAACCAAGACATTAGTTGTGACATGCATAAAATGCATACAGTGTCTTCACTGTCGCTTTAATAAGTGACATGCATGTTTGCTTTTGCATTTTAGTGATGTCCCTCCAACTGTCACAAAAGATTCAAAAGAACAGAACATCATCTTTTTTCCCTGCAGCTGCTGGTTGCATGAGTTGCATGAACAAATTAAGCAAACTTTTATGGTTTAACAAAGTCACTGACTGAAATTTCTGAAAAAAAAAAAAAAAAAAAAAATAGAACTGTTCATGTAATTATTGGCAAATGGATTTTTCAAAATAATTTTTAGCAAACTGAAAATCTAAGTGCTTTTGGTGCTTATTAGAACAACCATGGTAATATATGCTCAGCAAAGTCAAGACATCAGACTGAATAGTTTTGTCCTTGGGTTAGGCTCTGCCAGATTAGAGCATGAGGCATCACTTGTGATGCTCTTATGTCCTACTCTGGTCAGAGGTTTTGTTATTATGTCATTCTTAAGATTCACAAGAATGTCTGTTTGGTTGGATGATCAATTTGCCTATAAAATGTCTATTTTTGTCCACGGAATGCCATTCAAATTCTGTGCAGACTCTTTTAGTTTTGATATCGACTCTGTATTTCTGGCCCAGACACTATATCTAACAAGTCAAATGATCTGCAGTCCTGGCATTTAGAAAGAACATTGATTTACAGTGCTCCAGATAAGAAGGGTAACAGGGATAATTAAGGGATAACTTTCTATAGTTCTCAACAAAAACATGCATTGTGACCCCTCATAAGAACCGTCTCGCCGAGACGGTTCTTATGAGGGGTCACAGTGTATGTTTTCGTTGAGAAATAAGAAAAATTATCTCATCTTCAATAATCTCCCTTATCTGGAGCTCTGGATAAGCAAACATCTTATTTGATTTGTCTGCAGTAGGGTGCATAAAAGACCAGTTTGCAAATTAGTTATTGGAATTTCGAACCTCACAGACTATAGTTATACCATTTCTGACGCAATTTTGCAGTGCTGTAATATATGGATCTGGCTTCAAATTATTGTAGGCTGTCTAATTTGTTATTTCAAAATCTTCAAGGATAAATGGAGATGCTAGTCTCACTGAATAATAATTGTGAATATTGGTTGGTAGGTTGTTTTGGGTTAGAGTCGATAGCTGTCAGCTTAGAGGTAGCTTAGTCCTTTGCCGGGCCGCGTAGCGCAGTCGGTAGCGAGTCTGCCTCAAGAGCCAGAGGTCCTGGCTTTGATACCCGGTACATACTTTCGTTTTCCCTTCAGCTGATTCAAGAGGGGCATTTGTCAGTTACTGGTAAAAGTATGTGCACTTAATACTGGTTAACCACTTAGGAGGTCTAACCCTGCCCAGGAATAGTGTGGTTAGGGTAACTGACAGTCCCGACATGACCATAGCTGTTTACTGTGGACATAAAACAATAAACCAACAACAACAACATCAAGCTTAGACATTTAGCTACCTTTTAAGTGCACAGCAAAGACTCTGATCAGACTGGGCAGATACCCTGGCTGATTTGAGTCTTCAGGTGGGGCACATGCCACTTTTTTGGTCACGGCTCAAATATTAATTTGTATTAAAGTAAGCACCTGCATTTAGCATCTCCTTTTGTGGTTTCTTAAGGTGAATGGCTATACTATCAGGGGAAACAACTCTACAATTTTTTATGCTTCCCTATTCCTGTAGGAGCAAATATTTTCTATAAGAGATGACCCCAGTTTGGAAGGCTTTGTCATCCAGGAAGCAAACTTGAAGTCATAAAAGTTGTTTCCCCGTATTGAAAATGGCCAATAAACATGGAAGTGTGCTCATTCACCTTAAGATAGATTTTTCTGTAAAAACATTTTGGCCGGGCCGCGTAGCGCAATCGGTAGGGCACCTGACTCATAAGTCAGAGGTCCTGGGTTCGATACCCGGTCTGGCCACATACTTTCGTTTCTCCTTCCGCTGATTCAAGAAGGGCAGTTGTCAGTTACTGGCGAAAGTATGTGCACTTAGTACTGGTTAACCGCTTAGGAGGTCTAAGCCTGCCCAGGAATAGTGTGGTTAGGTTAACTGACAGTCCCGACATGACCATAGTTGTTTACCGTGGACATTAAGCATCAAATCCAATCAATCAAAAAACATCCACTGTTAGAACAGACTGAATGATGGGAGTGTCCACTCCACTGAACCTTAAAATAATCCCAGAATACCATTGTACATGGTACATTATCCCTATGGACCAGTGTCACATTCAAGAATATATACATAGGAGAGAGAACCAATGGCAGCCCATTGTTGAATCCCATCCAGTTTTCCTTGGGAAAAGCTAAACAAGAATTGCCTGGGAATCATCACGCAGACGGACAAAAAATAAGTTCGGTTTTATCTCAACAAGACTTGACAACAGTCTTGTGGATGAAATATTAAGTCAGTCTTTAAAATTTCACTATCGTCTTCTCCTATTGAGGATATGCCTATTCTATATTTCGTCACTCTAGTGAAATAAAACTGTTGTCTAAATAAATACTTGAGACGTAGACAGCTTAAGAACAGCACCAAAATAAAGTCTCAAGGCTCATAAAAGGATTAGTTTCGGCAGCCATCTATCAGTTTTCGGTCTGGTTCAAAGTGGTAGACTACTTTAAACCATCCGCCAATTACCAGGAAGGAAGCTGCATTAAAATCAGGATATTTTTTTGCTTCCTTACGCATAATGTCAGACAAATTAGTGCCTTGCTTTTCTAAGTCTTCCATTACACTTTGGTTGCCATGTCATTATAATGGAAGTCATGCCAGGGAAAATGTATAAGATTGTGTAATTAATGTATTTACTCTGAATTTTTTAAGTTGATTGGGTACACTTTCAGGGGAAGCAACTCTACCATTGCCTTTTTTGCCTTTCTTCTCAGTGGGTTCAGCTCTTAAAGGTGTAGTGAATGGGTATGAATAACGCTACTAGTGCCTCGCTGTTGAAGCATGCTTTTATGGCGACTTGGTTAGAGTGGTGAACTTTTATTGCAAGTTAAGCAACGGTCTGCTCAGTTAGTACTGGATGGGTGAACCGATAGGCTTTGGACCATTAAGTCACATCAGTGGTGTCAGAAGTGTTGGAACGAGCTATCAGGAGACTACTGTCCTGCCTTTGAGAGTGAAAGGGGAGCTATGTAGTGTGGCTGAGTATTTGTCACAATGACTGAGTTCAGGGTCTTTCAAGAAAAAGGAGGGAGTAATGTAGTAAATTGGTATAAATACCACTGCTAGCGCCTCGCTGTAGAAGCATGCTTTTATGGCGACGTGGTTAGAGTGGTGAACCTTTATTGGATAAGCAAAGGTCTGCTCGGTTAGTACTTGGATGGGTGACTCGATAGGCTGGTGACCATCAAGTCACATCAAAGGAAAGATTTAGACCCTTGTTTGAAAAGGCCTTGTTCTACAGGGAAGCAAACGATAAGTCACAAAAGTTGATCACCGTTATGAAAATGGCGGAATAACGGTTTTAGTGTATGCCTATTCTAAGGTTCTTGTATTACCAATCATTTTACCAGTGGAGCCCACAGGCCCTAAGGGTTACCCTGTCTATATTTGATGTAAAACATAGTGATCAAATTATCCATTCATTCATTCATTAACTTTTATGAGCTGCATTACACAACAAAACCAACAAAGGGGCATATGGACCCAGCAAAGACTCATATCAGCCTGGGCATCTGCCCAGTCTTATCAGAGTCTTCACTGATGGCATGATGGTAGTTAGACCCTTAGCTGCCCTTTAAGCGCGCAGCGAGGGTTCTTCTGATCAGACTGGGCATATGCTCAGGCTGAATTGAGTCTTCACATGGCGCACTTGCCACTTTTTTTTTCTTTTTTTTTTGTGTCGCAGCTCATGTAATAATCTCAGTAGTCAGACAAAATGCCTCAGCAAAAAGTGTAGACCCAGCTGAAGATCTGCACTATCCCCTGACATGGCTAAGAAGAGTTTGCTACAGAGATGCCTCAGCTGTCCAGATATAGAGGGTAAATACAGAAGCCATGTAAAGCGCATCCTTTTGATAAAACAAGTGGAAGTGTCTGCATTGCCGAGTGGTTAGGGCTGCAAACTTACGATCATGGGGTTGTGGGTTCAAGTCCTACCGGAGGTGAGGTTCTGCCCAAACCTAAATGGTGCTTTATTGCATAGAACTGTTCATAATCACAATCCCATTATTATAAGACTGAAATACTGTTGAAACAGGCCAAAACTGGCAAGTTATTTATCTGTTTCTGTGATGATACAGGCTTTTCTTTATGTCGGTTGTAAAATTTTCTTAGTTTCCCTGGAGACCTCAGCAGGATCTTGAGTGGAATCTGCATAATTATAGCATTGCAAAACCAAAGCTAGCCTGTGTTAAGCCATTGTTGTCAAACTCAGAGATGACAGAAGTATTATTAGCAGTGTCTAGGAACTTTGCGATTCTGTCTGGAAATTTCAGAAATAGAAGTCGTGCAGATCAAAAGTAATTTCAGGGTTTGCAAGGTTCTGTTCTGTTCTGTTCAATTCTTGTATCGACATTATTGAATTACCATGAGGAGGCCCTTTTATTATTGGCATGGCCCAAGGCATATAGTACATGTCTTTGCATATGTGTGCACATCCATATGCAATTGTGCACTCTTGTCTGAGAATCTGGTAGCACTGATGGGCAGCTTGGGCATAAACTTTGTCAAGTTTTCGGGTTAAGCTCTTTCTGTGGCAATAAACAGACAGGCAAGACACACTTTTTCACTGTAGAGGTAATTAAGGGCAAGGGTTGTTTATTCTGTAAATTAGTCATGACATCTTTAAAGAGCTTTTTAGCTAGCATCCATAGAGTCAGTTCATGTCAAGAGCCTTCATAAAAACGCAAAGGTTGTATTAAGAAGTAAAGGTTGTGTTAGGAGCAAATTCTGTTCTTTAAGAGTTAGCCCCCATTGGAAAGGGATGCAAAAATGAAAATATCTGAAAGTGTAAGGAGCAGCGGTAATGTAGTGGATAACAGGCTAGACTACAAATCTAGGGGTCACATGTTCAATACCCTCTCCCTTCTGTGGTCTTTGGGATTCGACTTTAAACTAAGGTTCTGTCTCTGTATGACATATGTGTTGGTGGGATGAGTTTACTCACTCACTCACTAGAAGTTTACCCAAACACTTTTTAGCCTTAGCATTCAGTAGTCTAGTCACAGCTTTTGCTCATGGTCTAAGGACTCTTTATTCCTGTTGGGGCTAGTACCAGAAATATCAGTCTAATTATGGGCAGGCAGTACCATATAAATTGTTGAAGCCCATTTAATTTCTCATTTTACTGTCTGGAAGGGTGATGCCTATTCCTTATAGTATCATCAGACGTGTGGGCTGTTAAGGCTTTTAGTGCAAATTGTGACTGATTTCACAATAACGTCTATATTTGGTTGGCCATTTGTTATAGATATGGCATTGAAATAGAAGAAGGCGTGATATATATTTTGAACTTTCATTTGTATCTCTTCAGTCCACATGTATGGCCTAGCAGTGACTAGCTTGTCTGTGTTGAGATAAAAGGTTTTTTTGTTCAATGTAAGAACTTTTCTGATCATTTAAGTTGTTCAGAGCATTGTTAGCTGAACAAAGTCATTAGTTAGTGATTCGTAATGTCTTCTTCTAGTTCAGGTAAAACCCAGTGTGCAAAAGCCTGGCTTATTTCTTCAGCCAAAAATGGCAATATTTCTGTGCACAATGCATTTAAAAAAAGTAACGGCTTGTTAGATTACAACAGCTCTGCACTTCTATATACATGTATATCACAAATATTCAAAAACTTCAGCTTTTAGCATCTTGGAACTGGACAAGGTTATTTGCCCTTACAAGGGGTACACTGTCAGGGGAAGCAACTCTTATCATTTTCTTCTTTTAAAGCAAACTTCTTGCACCAGTATTTTTGGTCACCATTTACACAGGGTATAATCGACTCCGCTAAGTTTCGCTTCCTGAAGAGACTGTACATCATATTTGGCTTCTGCTGAGACTGTCCGCGATCTCTTGCTTCCTGTCGAGACTTCTGTACATGATAAATGGCTTCCTGCAGAGACTGTCCACATGATTCTGCTTCCTGCCGAGGCTCTCGGCAGGAAGCAGAGTCACGCAGACAGTCTCGGCAGGAAGCCAATTTTCGAGGACAGTAGTCCCTGCAGGAAGCAAAAGTTCAAGGACAGTCTCGGCAGAAGCCAAATATGATGTACAGTCTCTGCTGGAAGCGAAAATTAGTGGAATCGATTATACCCTGTGATTTATGCCATGTTCAGTGAGTGAGTGAACTTGGGTTTGACATCCCAAAAACACATAGGTTATATCCAGACAGGAACCTTGGATTAAAGTCTCATCTGAATGGATGGAGTAGCTTTGGATGGAATGTATGACCCCAGGATTGGTAGCCTAGCGGGTAAACCACTAGACCACCACAAGTCTCTGTTCCATATTATGATAAAGAAACTCACATGAGAATATATCATATATTCTTCCTGCAGATAATGGTAGATATAACAGTCCAGAATAGATACTAGATGTTACAATTAAGACATTCACTGCATACAAACAGATGGCAAAACATGATAAAGCAACTATTTGTAAGGTTGATTGTGAGTCTTCTGACATGTGCCAATGTCCTATTATAACAATTATTTCTTCATAGTTTTTCATGAGTTGATAGAATGTTCTAATGATGCAGCAGCTGCAGTGGAGGGGTGACCAAAAATAAAATCATAAAAACAGTTGATGACTTTGATGTTTCAATCCAAATAAAGAGGGTAAATCATGGCCTTATTGAATTAATAGACTGAATTCGAATTTGAAGATTTTAGAGTCCATTATAGTAAGTTGAAGGGTAGGAAATACACGAGCCAAGACACAACTAAACCAGCATAGTTGCATGTGTGCCCAGCAAAGACTCAGATCAGCCTGGTCATCTGCCCAGTCTGATCAGGGGCTTTGCTTTAAGCTGAAGGTGTACCTAAGGGTCTAAGCTACCTCTGTGCCCACAGCAAAGATAATTGGACTGGGCAGATTCCCAGGCTGTTCTGAGTCATTGCTGGGTGCACATGCCACTTTGTTGGTTTTGTCATGTTGCTCACATTGTAGCGGTATTGTAGCAGTTATGATGGCATCTATGCTATCAGGAACCAGAATCTCTCATCATACAAGAATCAGAATAGATCGTGAAGTGAAGGATTCTCTTATGTCACCATTTATTACTGCTTCCAGCCAGGAATTCCCATGTTCCTCTGGAGAACTGTCAAGTTGATACTGGAAAATCACATCATGAAACGGCCAGACAGCTTACTAAGAGTATATACTAATGGTAGTCTGGAAATACAGAATAATGAACCATTTTTACTGAACTCTGCAAAAGTTCCGCTTTAAAACCAATTTCTTGTATTAACTGAACATGTTGCACTATTGCAGATTTCTGTAAAATTAACATCATTGTTTGCTACACAAAATTAATGTGTCCAGTGGAAACGCTGATAATTTGGTAGAAAATAAGTGAGTGAGAAGTGTCTGGCCCTCTGAATTAAGTTGAGATAAAATCCATATGGCTTACCAAATGTTCAACTATTTGACTGTTTCTTGTAATATCAGAGTAAATCAATGACTTTATAGAATTGTGTATTTCATTTTGCCAGCTGTTGATGACTAGTTACTTTTCTTCTTTTTCAGTATTTACAACATTTAATGGAAAGGCAGCATTTCATTGGCACTTACTTAGATTTTTACTATAAATGCAACAAAGAGAGATAACTGTTTTTTCTTCTTTGTACTGTCAGCTTATGAGGAAGAGTTGTTTCCCCTCTAATTTAAAAGGGTAATCATGGACTGCCATGTAGGAGATTCAAATAAATATTCTGTATGAAGAAGTACTGAATACTTTAGACAAAGTTACTGTGTCATTAAGACTTGTTACAGTAACACATGCAGAGAATGAGCATTGCTGGATGGCAGATAAATGTAAATGAGGGTATAAATGTGGAGACCATCTGGTACTGCCAGCCTCATGTCTGAAAGTCACGAAGCTGATGTGGAACTCTGATGATATGGCCATTGTTTTTCTTTTTATGCACTTTTAGACTCTTTAGATGTCCTATATCAGGGACCTAGTCCTGTGAACATTGACCTTTCACCCAAACAGCTTGAGTCAGTATTACCAAACAAATTGAAAAGAGCAATGTGCTGTACTCTAGTTGCCATCAATGTTATGGACAGACTGGTGTGAGAGTAATCGATAACTTATTCATGAAAATCAGAAGTAATTTCTATATGACATTCAGATAAATTGCTGACTGTGATAAAATGTATGGTTTATGATTCAATCAATGTGAATATTAAAGATCTGGGAATAAAGCAGAAGTATGATAATAAAAAATAATAAAAAAGTTACAACAGATTTTGTTGGTTTAGTGAATGAACCATGACTTTACAAACTAAAGCCCTCCTAGAGCTGTAAACAGTTGGGGTCTTTTCAAAATAAAAATGCCTCAACAGTCTGTTAGTGTAATCAAAGCTTATACATCTCTTATGGAGAGAGATGTCTTGTCAAGGTTTTCACTGCTTCCACCATTTTGAAATTATCGTCTAGTGGCACAGACACACATTTCAAAGTGTGTGTTACAGGAATGGTTGAAATGTCTGCATATTTACAGTAAATGCTGATATTTGTTGACCTAGGGTTTGTTTTGGTATTGGATGCTCAGCAGAAATCCCTGATTGAGACAAGTTGTCATATATTCCATAGGTCTTGGTTTCTAATCTGGGCACTGTTGTTCATAATATCTCTATAGCTTAACAAAGACATTAGGCAAGGACTCGTCAAGTCTTCTAGGAGTCATAAAATTAAGTAGGCTACTAGTTTTTGCAGAAAATATGAGAAGCTTTGAGGAGCATTTGCACTGCAAATTTTTGGGCAAAAATAGCAGTATTACTGCGTACAAGTAATGCAATTTTAATTTAAATTTTAATAAATGACCTCATTAGTTTTGAACAACTTGACCTGAAAGTCCCTGATTTAGATCAGTTGACATAGATTTTCATTCTCATCAGAATCCTAGCTGTCATTGAGACATGTTTAGACATAGATATTGGGTCCTCACCAGTATACCAGCATTGAAATTTGGGTTTACATTGAGCCAGCTGTAATGTCTTCTGAAAACAGATTGCACCAATCTGTGCAATTTTGTTAAACATGAAAAGAGGAAAAGAAAGATAAAAACTCAGTTTTCAGTCTCCAAAATTTAACGATTTTGAAATTGGTTGGTGAAGGCTAGTCACTGTTGAAGGCTAGGTCATGAGGCAAATGTGGACTGAACAGCCTGGATCAGAGCCTTCAAGATGCAAGGGGAGACTAAGCAGCTTGAAGTGAAATAGCACATGAAAGGACCAACTGTTCCATACTTCATACCAAGATAAAGGACCAGGTATGATTTGGGCCATATTTGGCCCCCTCTCAAAATTTATTCAAATATTGGTTTTTACATTAGCCACCTTGTCAACAATATAAATCTAGAAAATGGAGATGTTACGGCTTGTACAAGGAAAGTTACAGACATTCGTTTGTTCATGCAGTTCTGGCCTGATTTTTAGCAAAATTTAGGGGTAGGGATACATTATGCCATATATAACAAAGAAAGGAGTTTAAAAGTAAATGATAAGTATCAGATCTAATAATGTATGTAATATTAATACTAAATCTCTTTGACATTTACTGGTCTGCATCTTATCACGTGCATGAAGGGCGATAACTCTTGATAGATCACTGAAATTGTCGGATTACAGAAACGCTACATTAAACTGTTTTTCAATCAAAAATTTACGTTTTAGGGGCATGCCACAGTTGCAGTATTTTGTCTTTCAAGGGAATTTAGATAAACCATTCGTTTCAAACTCAGCTCATGTGCAGCAGTCACTTTTTCTCGGAACAGAACGTAATAGTCTGAAAAAATCGGATGAAAAAATATTTAAAAATATGGGGGTATGGATAAACTTTGCATTATTCTTGCGAGTTGATAAACTGAAAATAATAAGAAATGAATACAAAAACAACAAAGATATAAAGCTAATAAAAATATTTTGCATTCAAAGTAAACATCTATCTCTAAGAAAGAAAAAAAGGGAGATAACTTATCATTTACATTGAAACTGCATAGCAATTAATGGTAATGAACACATACTTTTTATAACTGCTGACTTTGTTTTGCAAACATAGGCCAGATTTTTTATGCGCTTCCTTTTATATACGTTGTTATATAAACAAAAAAAGTTAACTATTTACCCTAACCGTTTCCATGGCAACGATTTAAAAAAAATAGATGGAACGAAACAAGAAATTAGATATCTTTCATATACGTGCTTGTTTTTATACTTGTTTTTATCGTGTGGTTCATTATTTTCCCACGATTTTTGAAGTTATTACTATATCAACCATATATGTAATACAAACTCTTAATGAAGCTAATCAGCAAAATGATCAGAATGATAGTCGTGTATTTCATGTATGAGAGTGGGTGGGGTAACTAAGACACTGAGTTATTCATTCGGTAATACTGGGAAACTGGGTAATTCACAATCTTTGTCCTATTATATAAACAGCCGTAGGTATTGAAAACAAAGGGCAATGAATATTTTGATTAAACTATGCATTGCTCATACTTTACCATAGCTAAGCTGTTACTATGGTACTATTATCAACTACGGCGGACTTTAGAGCTACTACTGAAATCTTAACTTCCTCACAAAGGATCGCTTTTAGTCTTCGTTTTGACGCTGAGTGCAGTCCAGAACTGCATTGTATCAATAACAATCATGATTGTATAGCTCAGAGCAATTTTCTATCCATCTGCTGAGAGTCTATCATTCTTATGTTAGACATGTCCCAGACTTGTTCTGGATAGTTAAGATCTACCCTGTTCTCTGAATTTTAATCCACACCAGCTGATGTGCTCACTTGCAGTTGTGTTATTCTAGGTATTAAGTTTCAGTCTCCTTGCATCGAGAATCCCTATTAATCAGTCCTCCTTTGCTCTCTTCAGGGCATCTGAACCCTTTTGTAAGCCTTCCTGTATTCTCTCGCTTCTTCTGCTTCATACCGCCTCCTTTTCAAATTCCTCCTCGCATCGCAGAGGTTGAAAACATCCAGTGCCCAGTGCATGCACCTGCGATGTTCGTTTCAAAGTATTTCTTTTCCTGTATCAGTAACTGCTGTATTGTAGGGCGCAGAAAAATGCAATGAAGTCGCGCTAGTTTAAATCGTCCCGTACGTGCCCGATTTCGAACAAGGCTTAATTTGTTTTTACTTTTTTGTGGTTTGACACTTCAACAGAATATCTGTTGGTAAAGTATATCGAGCAGATATATTGAAAAACGGACGTGACCCCGTCATTTCTCAGTCAGACAATACCCAATTTGATGTAACTTGGTTTTATTTATGAAATGGGAGCAACTCTAACATACAATTTAAAGAGAGTCTTACAAGTGATATGCATAAAAAATATTGTTTGATGATTTGAGGTCTGAATAATGTTTCTGCAACCCGCCCTCTGCCTCCCCCCCCCCCCCCCCCCCCCCCCCCCCCGGCACACACACACAGACAGAGAAACACACACCTATTTCCCATCACCTCCAATACCAATTAATGGATTCATCAGTACAAATATCGTACTACTACTACTTACTATTACTATTTCAATTCTCCTAACGACGTTCCCCAAGTGGCTCAGCGGTAGTACAAGTACCGTCTTTCGGTCCCATCTTTTATTCGCTGTCCCGATTGCAACAACATTGCAGTTGCATGTATACTTCAGAATCAGGAGTTGTTTTTGACAATAGGTCAAGCGTCGTCATGAATGAAGAAGCGAAAAACTATGTTTTGCATCATATATTCTGATATTACTTATCAAAAAGAAGGTAAAGCGGTCTGTTTTGGTTTTTTATTTAGTAAAATTTCTTGGCGAACCGTAGATTATCTACCTTCACTGCCAAAAGAGTTCCTGTCGCACGCGCGTCCTTGTAAGGCAACCGTTGTCAATGACGTTATTTTATTTAGAAAAGTTTAAAATTAGGTGTCAGCGCAGGCAAGTGCACAGCTGAATTTTTCACACATTGTTGATGTTCTTAAAATGCATTATTATGCAAAAAATCAGCTGTGCACTTGCCTGCGCTCAGGTAGTTTTCGGCCCAACTGCAAGCCAAAAATGGCCGAAATTGCCAAAATCAGCTGAGGTGGAGTACATTTAGAGGCTCAGAAGAAGTTGAATAATATTAGAGTATAGATTATTTTAGTCAGAATTAATGGTTAAAGGTTTAAACTCATACATTACATGAACAGAAGTTAAAGAAGTGCAATTTTGAAAATTCATAAATGAGGGGGCCAAATATGGCCCAAATCATACCTGGTCCTTTTGACAAACAGTAGCAAAACAAGCACAACAAGCATATTTTATGGGGCAATTAGAAAGATACATCTTACACAAGGAGCTGCAGATGAATTGGATTTTGACAATTTTAGGATATTTTACCTTATATCTGCTTAGAAATTTATGTTGCTGTTCCCTCTTTAGAACTGCCTCACTGAGGCAGTTCTAATGAGGGAACAACAACATAATAAAGAAAAGTAAGATAAATCATATCAAAATTACCATTGAAATGCACAGTTATCTGTAGCTCATAGTTCAAGATGAGGGTAAAAGCAAGAAGATTAACAATGATACTTTTGCTGACCCAAGTCACTGTCCACTAGATCATTGTTTGGCAGTGCAGTTGGAAAACTTCCCAGTGACTAAGATTGAAAGAAACAACTGTTAGTAAACATTACACCAACAGCCTAGTGATTCTGCAAATTATACCACCCTTACGAGAAAATGCCAACCTTAGTACGAAATATTTCGTAATGAGAAAGGTCTACACTGGTAAGGATGGTATAAAATAGTTATAACACGGTTTGTCCGCCTGTACGGGAGTTAATCCACTCCCTAAAGCTCGAGGATTATCTGGTAATACAGGCGGACAAACCCTGGTATAGCTATTACGTAACATGGAACTGGTAAAATTGTAGCATCCATGTACTAAACAAGCTGCCTAGTGACAGTACCTGTCCACATTAAGTTATGCAAACTAAGGATATCAAAACCAGCTGCAAAGCTGAATCCTGCCAAAAGCCAACCGATTTGGATGACCAAAGATTATGTTTGGCGATACATGGCATAAAGACTGATGCCATTTCTGTAGAATGACTTGTGATTTTACATTCCTTATAACTGTATTTAATCATATTGTGATAATAAAAGGATGTGTTCAATAAAACTCTGTTAAGGGCCAAAAAGTTTACCTCCCCCAGTGAGAATCAAACCCAAACTGCTAGATCAGCAGGCCGCTTCTTAACCCACTGAGCTAACGAGGCTCCCCATAAAGGCCAGTATTATGTAGTTAAACTTGATGCCAAACTACTCAGATTTGTATGAAAGTATTGTCAGTGCAAATAGTGTACTCACCAGTACAGTAAGAACAAAAGACCAGCTTTTTTTTTGAAAAGGTGGTTCTTGTTAAGTAAGGGAGATAAACATTTTTTTTCAAAACGCTATATCTACAGTCAGAAAATTATCTCCCATAGCCAATAAGTGTTGTAGAAGCAGTATTTGTTACTGTTTTGTAAAACAAATATTTCACTGCCCTCAAATCTCTGAATCTGAAGACAGACAATAAAAAACAACAGTTATCAGGTGGAAACATGTTACCTTGTTCCACCAAGTACTGTCCAGTTAGGCTATTGTGACAGTGACGTCACTGTTTGTTTACTATTTTGGGCAATGCCTATTATTTAAGACGGGGATGTTAAGTTTCCATATAAGCCCTACAGATATTATTTACAACAACTTTAGGTAAATAGCAATTGTGGCCTAGTGGTTAAATAGAGATACGAGTAGAAGTTTTGATGTTGCAAACAAGAAAACGCAGGTTCGAATCTTAGAAACGTTTTTTTTTTGTTTTTTTTTGTTTTTCTTGTTTTTTTTATTCATTTTCTTATTTATTTACTTTTTTTTTACTTTATTTGTGTGTATGTGTGGAAATATGACGAGAGGTTGTTTATTTTCAGCACATGGTGGCTAAAATCCCTATTGTTTTGCCAAAATAAATGGACTAATCAGCTACATAAGATAACCCATATAAAAACGAACAGAATATGTTGAATGAATATTATGGGGATGGTCGTGGTAGGGCGACTGTGCTGGGTAACTTTCAGTGCCGGACTGTCCTACTTATTTGGGTGATAGTAGGGAAAGGGCCTACTGTACTTGCAGTAGGTGCGGGTGGAGTGTTTTTGGACATTTTACTCCACCCAATCAGATAAAACATGTTTGGAATGAAACATAAAACAGAGCGAAAAGAAAATAAGAGGCAGATAAGAAATTAAAATCTAAGACTGGAGAACTGTAGGCATATAATAAAGTTTCACATTAACAAATAGAAAGAAAAAAAATGATTTCAAGCTGACCAGGGTTCGAACCTACGACCTTCTACCTACAAAGTCGCCATGTTACCTCTACACTATACAGCATTGCTTGATAAGGACAGTCAATTTAATTCCTTGTTGAATTCACGGTCTGAATATTCTATGATACACTACGGGTTCACCTATCGCACAGTAATGGTTCAGTCTGTTTACATTCTGAATATCTTAACTGGACAGTATGTGGTATACACTACTTCTGTAGAATAATAATAGTAAATCTTGCAAAAGTGCTGATGCAACTCGTCACTCTAGAATGAAAATCAAGGTTGTGCAAAACATATTAGAGGCTCCCTGTTTTATCAATATTCGTTTGACGAGTGATGGATTAGAGTTGATACATATCAAAATCAACAGAAGTGCCTGAGCAAACTGTACAGACCCTGATCAGACTGCTCCTCAGGAGCAGTCTGATCAGGGTCAGCATTATTTGCATTTGTGCCAGGAACATTCCGAGAGAGCAAAAGTGTGGCATATCCCCAGAAAGTCAGATCAGCTTATTCAAAGTTTTAAGACTGCTATATTAATTAGTTAAGATGCCGCAGTATCTACGGTAATTGTGGTACCTAGAGGAATCCTGTATTGGAATGGTAGAGAGATTTCCTAAAGGTTACTGGGACAGAGAAACAATTCAATAGCGGAGGTTCTTGTACTTGTCGGATAAATGCGTAAGCGAAATTCTGTCCAAGAATCGGAGAATGGTTAGTTATTGGCTACAGAATGATCGTGTGATTGAGTGTGGGACACTTCAGGCAGAAAAAGCTGATAATATTTAAACTGAAACAGCAAAGAACCAAAAACGTCTTTTGCATTTTGAAACAATATTGGCAGATATACTTGAACAAATGCTACCAGCACACGCGCATTCTTAATCTTACAATTAACCTGATTCGAAAATTGATTGACAGTTGTGATTGATCAGTAAAAATGACATAACAGTAACACAAAAATTGGATAAACAAAATACATGTGCTTTGAATCCAGTGCGAAATGCATGAAACATGTATTTGCTTGTTATGGATTTTTGGAGGGGTGGAGCTATAATCCATTAAGCATCAGGTTAATTAGCCTTAAATAAAGCTGCACAAGGACTTGAATTAACTGACAATGTTAAATTGCTACAGACATTGCAATAGATGCCAGCCACACTGAGTGAGGGAGCAAGTGAGTGAAATGTCCCACCAACTCATAGGTCATATGGAGACAGGACCTTGATTTAAAATCTCATCCGAAAGACCAGAGAAACAGGGGGTTTGAACTTGCAACCCCTGGATTGGTAGTCTTGCAGTCATTTTGGTAGTCTTGCGCATTATCCACAACACTACGGCCACTCCAATTTCATAAATATGGTAGCCCAAAATTTTCAATTCAGTGTACTGCAGGCACACTTATTGGCGCAAATTCAATACAATGTTACCTTGGAAAGTGCAGGGCTCTCAACTGGCATTGTAACAAGATTCATTTCTTGTCAGACTACTGGTTACCATAATTGCCCAAATAACGGTACACCTTCACTAGTTAACCATAATATTCCTAGAAGTTGAACAGACTGATTTTATATTGTCAAAAATTACTGGGAGATTTGGCAACCAGTGCAGACCATGATCAGACTGCTCCTTTGGGAGCAGACTGATCAGGGTCTGCACTGTGTTGCCAGGTACTTGTGTTCCTGTAATTAGGATTATTACAATAAAAAGAGCCATTTCTTGCCTCTGTAGGCAGACTGTTAGCTAAATGTCAGAGATTCAAAATCGGCATGGTGGCCATTATATTGCTATTATCTTCTTAGAAAATATTGCAGAAAAAATATAAACTCAAGGTAAAAATGTAGAGATTATTTCATGTTATTGGTATTTTGATGTATTTTATTAACTTTCAACCTTTAAGTTCAGTGTTTTGAGGTATTTTGTAACTTATAACCTTTATCATGTGAGATCCAATCTAGAAAAAATTGCTACTGAGTTCTGCTCTCGATAACCAAAACCACCAGTAGCTGGAACTAAATTTCAAGGTCTGAAAGGGTTCCAGCCAGAGCCCTAGATAAGAGTAAGTGTTTGGTGATAATTAGGGATAATTTTCTTTATTTCTCATTGAAACCATATGTTGTGACCCCTCATCTGAACCGTCTCGACATTATCCCTCAATTATCATCAAATACCCCTCTTATCTAGAGATCTGGTTCCAGCTATCAAAGGTTGACAAAATATGATATTTTCATCATCATATTTGTTAGAAGGACAGTTTATGTCAAAATATCGATCTAGGTTGGCAAAGACCTAATTCACCAGATATGGGACAAGGTAAAATCGAAAAGTTTTACCTGTATTTGTAGGTCATAGAAGAAACGGTCATTGACTTATGATCTATTTTCTGAAGTAGAATACCTGTATGAGTTGTTGCTGATGTTACACAATTTTAGCTCTGTAACCACAAAAAATGATATACTAGTAATTACAGTGTTTCTTCCTCCAAATATTTTGATGTGTCTTGGAACTCTGACAATAGTACAGTACAGGTTTTTAGTAGGTTAACAGAACCATTCAAAACCACAAGAAGAGCCATTGCTCTGTCCCCAACACTGATGTTGGCATCGGTATCATTTTCAGAATGTAGCAGCATTTCATATTATGGGAAAGCCCTAGTTCAGAACAGTTACCATATTATTTTATAACAGTTTGAAAGTTCAAATGAGTTCCAAAACATAACAATTTGTGGAAACAATGTTTATCCCCTAAAGTCTAGCTACATTGAAGCCCAGGCAGGCATTGTTAAAGGTTGTGCTTTCAATCCCTGATTTTGGCACGGAAAAGAAAGTGAACATACTTTAGGACATTGGTCCAATTATTATTAATATCCTTATTAATCTGTATTAATATTAAATACTAATAAAATTTGTTTAAGATTACCAACTTTCCTATTGGTAAAGAGTTTTATTCAAAGTATGAATTTCAACACTTGCAAAGTGAAAATTCTGAAATAGGATCAGAAACTGTGGCTTAAAGAAGTAATGAGATGCATCCTCTAGATCTCTCATTTGAGGAAGTAATTGTTTTGGATTTAACAGCCTTTTGAAAAGCTTCTTGCTTTGGAGAATAGTTTAAAAAAGAAAAGAGCTGCTGAGATGTCTTGTGAGAAAAGTTGTCTTACAGTACCTGCAAGCAGCAGACATAGATAAGTATGCACATTGTGCAGTTATATCAGAATCGACCTTGTTTATGTCAGCTCTCTGTGAATCCTGATGCAGCTTTATAATGAAAAGCAAAGACTGATCAGCCTATGCGAATGCACAGATTGATCTGAATCTTTGCTGTTCACACATGTTAAAACGTGTTCATAGCTCGACCTGACACTAGCCATCTGTTTCCGCAGGTTCTTTTGTAGCTTTCAAAAACCATGCTTTACCATCTAGCTGCAGGTCATTAATTGTAATGTTATTTTGTTTTTTTCAGGGTTTGTTTCCTATGCTGATGAAGACAGGAAGGTCTTTTATCTCAGGATGAAGTATTCCCTGCCTAAACCAGGCAGTAAAGCAAAAAATGAAGGCTACATGGTAAGTGAATCAGTATCAAAATTGGATAGAGGATGAGTACCATTCTAATGTTAATGAACACTCCTGTCTTAAATAACCCCTTCCTAATTCTGGCAGAAAGCAGAAATGAAGGCAACACGGTAAGTAAATTAGTACTTACTGGAGAATGGGATAGAGGATGAATATCAGTTTGTCATATGCTGATGAAGACAGAAAAGTGTTCTATCTCAGATTGAAATTTTCCTGTACCAGGAGCTTATCACCAAGAGTGTGATATGCTACTTGCCTGTACAAAAACAGGCAATAAATCAGAGAATGAAGACTATATGGTAAGTAAATTGGTAAAACAGAATAGAGGATAAGAATCATTTTATCATGATTATTATGCTGTTGGAGAGACAGAATTTGAGACTACAGGTTTTCTTCCTAAATCAGGCAGTGAAGTGAGAAATGATGACTACATGAGAAGTAAATTGATACTGTTAAATGGTATTGAAGATGAGTATCGTTACTTTTTTCAAAGAGACAGTGGCTGTACGGGTTCCTACAAATGATTTCTCTTTCCTCGTCTGCTGTTTCAGCTGTATTCCAATATTATGTAAGGAAAGTGCAAGAAAAATACGATCATTATCTTAACATGCCATCCACGAAAAGAATTGTTTATATTTATGAAATGATTGCCAAGTATTTTGCATGCCTAGGAATAATATTCTGTCTGGAAGTTGTTTTGTAATGCTCTTTGACTTTACAAACATTGCTTAATGATTCTCACTATTTTTCATAGCTAAGCTGCAGCTCAAGGTAGTCAGTATTTTGGGGATGAAATTTTATCTTACTTTCTTGTTTCTCCACAAAACATATGTTGTAGATCTTAATTCATATGTTTGAACTTTCATGGGGCCATTAAAAACAACTTTGTTTAGTTTAATGTCTGTGAAGCACAAGGTTTATCATAGACATTATACTTACAAATGTTTTTCATGATTCTCTAACAGCAAAATAATGTGATTTCAGTGCTTACCTTTACCTTTACATTTAATTTTGAATTCATCCCATATCGGAGGAGCAGCGGTAGTATAGTGGATAACACCCTAGACTACCAATCCAGGGATCACAAGATCGATTCCCCGCTTCTCCGGTCTTTCAGATGAGACTATAAACCAAGGTCACATCTCCATATGACCTTGTTATAGGTGGGATGTTAAACCTGAGGTCACTCACTCACCTACTCATCCCATAATGGCAGAAGCCCTTCATATTTCCACCTTGATGAAATTTCTTGCAACTGTTTTACATTAAAAGTTTAATCGCAGTGAATATAATAAGTCTATCTTGGGAGATCAGAATAAACATTTTTACAAAATAATAAAAAATACCAAAAGTGCCAAAAATGAAAATACAATGTAGTTGAAGTTTGTGGACATGAAAGATCCAGATTATGCTCCCCATAATGAACTGCCTCTCTGTTCTTAATCAATATGTTTTTGAAATTTGCAAACATAAATTTTTTCATCTGCTTTTTTTGTGCTTTAAGGATTAACACCTATAATTTTTGCTTATTTTGAGCCCTGTAAGCCAGATTGATTCTGATCTACTACTGTCTGTCATTAAAATGATGCCTAGAGTGGTTGGCAGAATTGCAAATTATATCAGAGATCTCATATTTATTAATGCTGCAGCACTCTGTGGCTCATCATCATTTTCAGAGCTCACTTGTAAGAAAGGATATGTACTGTAATGACCCTAAAATTTCGGACAACTGAAAGTCAAACAATCATTGTTTGAAAATTATTGGAAAGCAGATTTTACACGTTAATGCATCCAAATGATGCTTAGTGAATGGCAAACATTGTGGACCCTGATAAAACTGCTCCTTTAGGAGCAGTTAGATCTGGGTCTACAATGTTTGCTTAGCCGGGCTGCGTAGCGCAATTAGCAGGGTACCTGACTCATAAGTCAGAGGTCCTGGGTTCGATACCCGGTCTGGCCACATACTTTCGTTTCTCCTTCCGCTGATTCAAGAAGGGCAGTTGTCAGTTACTGGCGAAAGTATGTGCACTTAGTACTGGTTAACCGCTTAGGAGGTCTAAGCCTGCCCAGGAATGGTGTGGTAAGGTTAACTGACCGTCCCGACATGACCATAGTTGTTTACCGCAGACGTAAAACAATCAATCAGACCTGTCTGTCCGAATAATTAGGGTCATTACGGTATGTAAAAAGTCAATGCAACCTCCCCTCCTCACACCTTTCTCCCTTTATTCCCACCATCTCTGTGGCATCAGTGTCATAGTTGGACAAGGATGTGAGGCAACCTATACTCCCTGTGACAGCTCTTGTTGGTAGTATGGATCATTGCTAGGAAATAGCCAGTCATGTTGACCAAGCCAGAGGTTGTGCACAGAGTAAAATCGATTCCGCTAATTTTCGCTTCCTGCAGAGACTGTACACCATATTTGGCTTCTGCCGAGACTGCCCGCGAACTCTTGCTTCCTGCCAAGACTTCTGTACATGATAAATGGTTTCCTGCAGAGACTGTCCGCGTGATTCTGCTTCCTGCCGAGGCTTTTGGCAGAAAGCAGAATCATGTGGACAGTCTCGGCAGGAAGCCATTTTTCGAGGACAGTAGTCTCTGTAGGAAGCAAGAGCTCACTGACAGTCTCAGCGGAAGCCAAATATGGTGTACAGTCTCTGCAGGAAGCGAAAATTAGCGGAATCGATTATACCCTGTGTTGTGTGTTTGAATGGTTTAATTTGTGACTCTTCATCTCACATAAGTTCCCTCCAGCCTGAAATAATGTATTTCTTCTAGTAAATGCCCTGAAGGTGTTGTAAATTCTGAAGTGTTTTTAAATGACATTTTGGAAACAAAATTTGGGCAATGAATGACATATTTTGCTGGTCTAAAGTCTGCTTTGGTGGAAATTTTCCCACTTTTTCACAGAAATCTAGGCACTAGGTGGGGGCATCTGTGTCCTGTGGATACATTTCTAGTGAACAATATTTCAGTCAGTCATATCAGGACGTTGGGAGGGTGATAATGAAAGGCTGTGTGCAATAGATTCCTGTTTGCAGTTGGAAAGAGTGCCTTCAGTGGGTCTCAAACCTGGGACCAGTAGAACAGCAGGTCAGGGCATTTCACATGAAACACTGAAAGATTCTATAATTTATTCTTCTTTCGTTAACAAGAAAACATAGGGATAAATATGTAAAAAATATGTCTGCTTGTAATCATTTGTAAAGACATGCTAACTAGGTTGAATACGGTATATTGTTGGACTCTGAGTTCAAACTTTTGGAAATTTTCATCAATATCGTCATCTTACCCATGCCCCTTCAGCCCAAAATTACTAAAATACTGTTGAAAGGGTTGTAAAACACCCATTATCTATATGTAACTACACAGTGCAGTTATTATAGGTCATGATATGAGCAGTTTAGATTTAAAAGAAAAAAACAAACACATTTCTTCCAGTAAAGGTCCCCTCTCAAATAAATGCCCTCTCGCCTTTTCTGTAACAATGTGGCTATACATCCCCTAGACCATCAAACTGCCCAAAATTCGCCCTCCCTCATAATAAAGTACATACTAGAGTGGGTCCTGTATCTACTTCAGTCTATTTTCAGTAATCATAATTATGATCTGTAACAATTTATAAAAACATTTTATAAACTCAGTTTCCTTTTGATGCATCTTCCCATGTTAGACACTTTTCAAATTATTCTAATTAATATTTGCAACATTTATGATTATTTAAATTAGCACCATAGAGACCTATAGGTCACCTAAACTTAGCTCCTTAGTCATGGGGTAATAACATACAAAATGTAAACACTGCTCTCTGCCTGTTAACCTTCCTGCTCTGAATGATCTAAAAGCAATATTGATGAGCCATAAACAATATTTCATTTCAGCTACTCACTTTAAGAGAATAAAGTAAATTGCCTGCAACATAGATTAAGGTTAAGTGAGCATGTTTTTCAAGCCATCTGATCACTGCCTTGACAGTTTGCATCCTTGGGATGAACATGACCTTGTGAAGGACAAAAGCAGGTTTTTCAAGGAGAAATTAACTGGCTATGTTAAATAGTTCCTTCACTGACCATTGCCTTGGATTACAATATTATAAAGTTTCTATCAGTTCACTGGAGTTTTCTTTGTTTCCAAGTGGATAGAGAGATATATTTTCCTCTTCTGTGCATTTGGTGTTAATTTCATTGAGAAAATGGATTTATACCGTATTGACGGAATTATGGCTTGTGTTGTTTTTGTGTAAAATGGTAGCTGAAGAATGGGAAATCTGATCTGTTTGATTGAAAAAAGGTTATAGTTAGTTAATTGTCTTAAGATTATATTAATTCAAGATTGGTAATATTAAATTTTGCAACAAATATCAGATTTGTGAAGAAATATCTGGAAAATGTGAGAATGACCTTTGAATGAATGAGTAGAAAAACATACTGCGTAGTCATTCATTCAGTCCTTTAGCTTGTCTACACTGAAGAAGAACTTTGAAGAAAATGTAAAGGAGATACAAAGAGAGTCCAAAACTATTTAAAAAGCATGTGAAAGCAAATTCACTTGAAGCTCAGCTGCTGGAATTAGTGTTTCTTTGGACACTTCAAAAAGCCATTAACTTTTGCAATAATTTGTGCTTGCATATCATGAGAAAAAAGAGTGGTACCTTATTATGAGGTATTGAAAAAGAAAATGAAAGTGGGTTATATGTGACAGTTTATTTTCATGTTATTCCCTACACACACACTCATAAACCTCCTAAAATGCCTGTTCAGATAGTGCAGACCCTGAGTAGACTGCTCTAGAGGAGCAGTATGATCAGGGCCTGCTGTATCTGTTTTGTATAGACAGAATGGTACCAAATCGAAAGAGGTGAAAGTCCATTAAAAAAAAATCAGAAGGGTAAAGGCCAAGTCATCCAAATAAGGGACCGACCATTTGATATTCTGGGGGGGGCCTGGTATATTTATCAAAAAAATTTCCTGTTTTTGGATATGCAAGAAAAAAATAACCTGGCTCATAAGGGGGCTCAAAAAAATAATCTGGCCTCAAAAGTAAGAGAAAAAAATAACCTGTCTCCACCCAAAATTTCAAAAAAAAAATATAGTCTGCAGATAATTCCATTGGAATTGAGTTTTTATATTGTCTCTGGCTTCTTGGGGGCTGCGCCCCCCAGACCCCCATATTTATAGTAATATTTTAATATTATCTACAATTGGTTTACACCAGCGGGCCCGCATGTGCATACATTTACAAAAACATCCTATACAACATTCACATACATGTATTACTGATCTGCCACTTTACTAAGTAAATGTTTCCACTAAAACTGAATTGCAAAAGAGTCACTAGCTTATGGGAGACAAAACCATTGTGGCGAAATAAACACTCTAAAAGGCAGAAGTCCTAATATAAAAACCCTTATTTTAATCATCATTCCTAGTTTTTCTCTATTGTTTCCAGTCTTAAAATTGCCATTGAAATTGGGAAATTGCTTTAGCTTCTGGGGGGCGTTGCCCCCCAGACCCCCCTTTGTTAACTTCTTTGCACATAAGTTTCAGCCATTTTATTAATTGCCATTCATGTATAAAGTGACTCTATCATGCAAGTAATGTGACTCTATCATGTAAGTATTTATCAAACTTTCTAAAGTACAAATAAAGCATGTTTGGGCATATATTGGGGTAGAAAAAAAACCTTAAATTCCTAATGTAAGCCCTACAACTTTGCCAAAATAGCCCTAAATTTTGGCCAAAATATCCCCAATTTAAGGCCTATTTTTTGCCAAACTCATACAGGGATGTTTGTATCTGTACCTTAGAAGAAAAGAGTAACATGCTCCAGGCACTGGTTTGCAAAAGCAAGCTAAGCCATGCCCTTCGCCTGGTTAAAGACAGCACCATGTTCTTTTTGTGAGAAAAAAGGTGTAAAAAATACTGATGTGGGTAAGATAAAAGGATATTAAGGTCAAGTAAACAAGGATCTGATAGTTCAGCTATAAAATTAAAAAAAAAAAATATCCTGTTTGAGTTAGTTTGTAAAAAAAATAAATTAGCTCCCACAAGGTGAAAAAAAAAGAAATTGTTTCCAGAGGCCAGTGAAATAAAATGTTGTGTCTCCATCAAGAATACCAGGCCCCCCCCAGAATATCAAATGGTCGGTCCCTAAGTAGAATAAATATTACTGGTACTTTAAAGTGAATGGACACTCTTTCAGGGGAGGCAACTCTATCATTTTTTTCTTGTTTTTGCCACCCTTCTAAATAGGAGTCAACTCTTAAAGGAGAGATTTTGCTCCCCTAGCTTCAAGAGCAGACCCTACGTTCAGTTATAAAGCCAGCCGTGAATAGATCGCAGGGTGTAAACCAGTCTGCCAATTTTCACTTCCTGCAGAGACTGTCCATCATATTTGGCTTCTGCCAAGACTGTCTGTGATCTCTTGCTTCCTGCTGAGACTTCTGTACATGATAAATGGCTTCCTGAAGAGACTGTCCATGTGATTCTGCTTCCTGCCGAGGCTCTCGGCAGGAAGCAGAATCATGCAGACAGTCTCGGCGGAAGCCATTTTCGAGGACAGTAGTCCCTGCAGGAAGCAAGAGATCGCAAACAGTCTCGGTAGAAGCCAAATATGATGGACAGTCTCTGCAGGAAGCGAAAATTGGCGGACTGGTTTATACCCTGTGAAGATTCTTTGAAAGCGAAGTTGCAAGAGGTGTTTCCATTTGCAAAGTATACATACACCTTGGGTCAGATTTAAAAAATTCAGACCTCTTAAAAAGGACCTTTCAGAATCTAGTTATTGTTTTAGATGTTTCTCAAATTTTGGTTAAAGAAAAATGATATAATTCCTTGTTTTAGGATAGTGCTGAAAGGTTTCCAGAAAAATAATGTCAGTTCTTGTGATTGTATTTGTTGTTTTATTAATGAATGTAGATGTTGGTGTGAGAATGAAATTCTGGGAATGATAATCCTGAAATGTTATAGGTTATATGCCACATGTTCAAATACTTGCAGAATCACAGGGTATAATCGATTCCGCTAATTTTCGCTTCCTGCAGAGACTGTACATCATATTTGGTTTCCGCCGAGACTGTCCGTGATCTCTTGCTTCCTGCCGAGACTTCTGTACATGATAAATGGCTTCCTGCAGAGACTGTCGGCGTGATTCTGCTTCTCTGCAGGAAGCAAAAGATCGCGGACAGTCTCGGGGGAAGCCAAATATGACGGACAGTCTCTGCAGGAAGCGAAAATTGGCCGAATCGATTATACCCTGTGAGAATGAACCTGTATGTCAGCGTGACATTTCTTTATAGGCTACAGCAGCTGATACAAATAAGCAAAACTTGTATATCAAAGGCAGGTTATGGATGACTTCAGGAATTTATGTCCTATTCAAGAGTATTTCAGTCAAATCAGGATGATAGGAGAGTGATTATGAAGAGTTCTGGGCAATGAAGCACTGTTTAAGCTAAGACAGAATCTAAGCTCCAGCAGGACTCAAACCACGATGGTGGTCCAAAGTCAGAAGCCACGGACAGTGCTATACTGAAACTGCTACTTTGGGTAATGACGTTTAGGCCTGCTAACACAGAATTTTGCTGTTGAATGTGGTCCTTTCAGGCAGGTTTGTGTTTTGCACAGTGTAAGACACAACAGCTAATGTGATATCAGACCCAAATTTGGATGAACTGTGTTGTTCAGGGATGCAAAATGGCAAGTCACAAAAGATGTTTCCTCTGTAGAAAATGCAGAAAAAAAAATCAGTCACAACACGACAAAACCAAAAATGTTAAAGTGGAATGTGTGCCCATCAAAGACTCAGATCAGCATAGGCAGCTACCAGTCTGATCAGTCTTCATAGTCCGCATGGAGCTTGCTTAGACCCTTAGCTACTGTCTAAAGACTCTGATCAGACTGGGTGGATGCCCAGGTTGATCTGAGTCTTCGTTGGGCCCACAATTCACTTTGTTGGTTTTGTCATGCTACGACTCTGTTATTGGAATAAAAAGGGCCATGCAATGCCTATTTCCATCTTGAACTTAGCTGGAAGGCAGCCTACACTGTGGTCATGCTTCGGCTTATTTTGTTCTTTATTTAACTATTAATATTTAGCTGATATTTCTCACGTTTTACCCATCCATTATCTATTTTATCATTACAAAGCTATCCTCCTTTGGCAGAATACCTTGATAATTTTACCTGTACACATTATCATTGAGAAAAGATTTAAAAACCTTGAAATTCATTCTGTCACTTTTCATGAATGCATTGAATTTGAAAATGAGCCATTCTTTAGAATTGAGGTAAACTGAAGAAGACCTTGGCCTTGTGTGAACCTTACAATTCTTTCACCTTTGTTTAAGTCTGACACTTTTCGAATGAGAAATCCTTTCACTGGTTCATTTTTTGCTGAATCAAAGTTTTCACTGGTATTTGAGCTACCTGTAGGACAGACAGTCAGTAGGACACAGTATTGACAGACTCGGTTGTATGGGGTGCATGTTATGGCTTTGTTCCTTTGAACCTGTAAAATGCTGCTTTAGGGGAACATTGCTGAAAGAGAACAAGAAAAAAAAAAAAAAAAGACCTAAGCTAAATATGATAACTTTTTTCTTGCCATGAAGAACGAAACTATATCACCTCAGTATGGGGCCACAACAACTCTTGATGCTCATATCTAAAAGGTTTGAAAATTTAGATAAAGTTTATCATTCTAAATTTAAATAAGGTTTATCATTAAATTGTTTTATTTTTCCAGTTAGTACAATGGTCAGGAAAAATAAAAAGGCACCGCTCTTCGAAGACAGGAAAAATGACAACAGATGGCCTTCTGTGTATTTGTCGACCCATGCAGACCACATCTATACTAGAAATCAGAATGGATGGGAATATGTTTATGAGCCGCCATGATCTCAAAATGACCTTCACCTTTTGTGACACAAGGTAAGAACAAAATTGTAGCCTGTTGGCTTTCGCCGTTTTGCTGACATCGCAAATTTGGTCCGTTCCCCATTTAATTCATGTGACAAAAAATGACCAGTCATTGACACTTCTGTCAGTAGTGTAACCCTTAATGCACCAAGAAGCAGACGACAAAATTTACATCTGCAGAATTTTAAAATGTCTCGTCCAGGCGATATCATATTGAGAATTCAAACACTAGAGGGCAAACAGTATAGATTCAGATGAGGTGGCTCATTATGAGCCACCTCATCTGGATCTTTACTGTTTGCCAATTCAACTATTTCAATTTTGGCCCTTTGAGGATTAACAACAAGATGAAAACTGCGGGAAGATAATAACAATAGTAATAATAATAAGAAGAAATAGCTTTTTCCAGTTTCCAGTTATGCAAAGTGCTGTAAGTAGTAGCTTGCATGTTTGTGATTTGTGAAACCAGATTATCATGAAAATGTGTATTTGAAATTTTGACAGCTAAAAATGCATTCCACATCAAAAATCTTGATGAGATTGGCTCATTTTGAGCCTTTTGGTGGTTCTGCTCTGTTTTCTGGGTTTTGATGTTGTTATTGTTGACTTTTCTATCATGAGAAATTGTTGGCATTAATTCCAAATATACATCTGTGGCTGTTTCACCATGTGACTTGAAAGAATTTATTTCTGAATGAGTACCGTATAACTCTATGACTGTCTTTACCAGACTGTGTTGCTGTATGCTGAACCATTGTCAAATTTTGACCATCAGACAACAGTTTTATAAATGGCTGAATGACAAACAGTGAAAACCCTGATCAGACTGCTCCTGAAGGAGCAGTCTGATCTGGGTGTACCCTGTTTGGTTCTGTACCAGTATTTCTGCCGCCATACTTAAGAATTTTACGGTAATTCTATTCCCAGAATAAAACTAATGATGCTGTAAACTTTCCAATATATTTTTAAGTCGGTGCTGTAGCATGCAACCATTGCATCATCAGTTTGGAAGATTGGTATATTGAAAGTTTTGGGATAGCTGCATGGATTAAAATTTTATTTGAATTGACAGACTATATCCTTTTCCAGTTCTGCCGAACACATTACAAGTGATATATAAATCAGGTTTTTGGACACATGGATGAACCAATGGTTTGGCAGTTTTAGGTTCTTTTCAACAATAGATTGATGGGAGAATGATTATGAAAGGCTCTGTGCAATAATTTTAGCACTGTTTAGGTTCTGACAGAATCTCATCTCCAGGGGGACTTGAACCCATGACCAGAGTTCTTGATAAGAGTGAGTATCTGATGATAATTAGAGATATTTTTTCTTATTTCTCATTTAAACCATATGTTGTGACCCCTCATCTGAATCGTCTTGTCGAGACGGTTCAGATGAGGGGTCACAATATATGTTTTAATGGAGAATTAACAAAAATTATCCTTAATTATTACCAAATACTCCTTCCTATCTAGAGCTCTGCATGACTGCCTGATCTAAAGTTGGAAGCTCTAACTGTTCGGTCACATGGATACTTTTTTTGGACACAGTGTACTGGATTGGTGAAAGATGAAAATTGTCTTAGAATTATATTAAATCCTCCTTAACTGAAGAAGAGATATTCTTTCAGAGTTCAGCTAAGATGACAGGTAGAGATGTACTTTTCCTATTATGGTCTGATGAAGTTTTGATAAATGAAATGTAATGGGGGAACGTTTTCTGACAAGAATTTTACAATCACAATTATTAATGTGCATGAAACGTACATTTACATACATTTACCAGACAGGGTCAGTGAACACGAGGTTGTAAAAGTTTGCATTTGGAAAAGCTCTGGGATGAAGATTGAGATGAGATCTGCCTGGATTTAGTTTGGGAAATAAAAAAGAACAGTTTGTAACATTTTTATAGTTTTGAAAAAATGTCATTAATATTTGTATATGGGAAGAAAAATTGTGCTGAAAGAATATGTAATAGTGCAAGTAATGGCATGGTTGTTAGAGCTCTAAATAAGAGGATTACATGATTTTTTTTATTTTTTATTAATATAGGTGTGTTATGACTACATGAACGTATTAGAACTGCCTCTTTAAGGGAGTTCTGATGAGGGGTTACAACATGTCTTTGTCTCACCTGCAACTAGCGAGCCCAGTAAATTTCTGTCAAGTTCCGTCAAGGGGGCAAGGCAACACTTTTCAAGTACAAGTAACAGAAATTATCCTAGAACCTTTACCTTTAAATTAAGTTTTAACCCATTGCATTCCGGGTATTTTTTGTTGTCTGCTGAAATTGTGGTCTGCATCAAAAATCAAGAATATTTTGACAATATCACAGTATCCGAACTGACAGTACAATCTCTTCCGGTTTTCATAGCGTTGAATCGAGAGTACATACATTCGCTTATAACCAGTAGTCGGAAATCATTATGTTTTGAGATATTATCCGGAACCTGCTGCGTCATTTATAGTTATTCAGCTTTGAAAATGTAAAGAGGTAAGTTTAATATAATTTGCTATTCGGTGTTTTACTTTATTGCCCTGTACAATGTCGTGTATGGGTGGGTAGTAATTGGTACAGTATTCAAATCGCCCTTGGCATGATTCTAAAACCATTTTGAGCCTTTTTTACGTGTTTTGTAAAAAATCTTTAAAATAAACGGAAGGCGTTTGTTAGTTTTGATAATAGGATGATAGCTAGGTTTTACACAACACAAACTCGTGTTAAATTCAGCTGCTCGGAATAAAATTTCTATGACGGCCATGAGGTTTTCATTATAAAGGGTAATAAACTAAAAGACCCAAGAACAAATTATATTAAACTTACCTCTTTGCATTTTCGAAGCTGAATAACTATAAATGGCGCAGCAGACTCCGTATAAAATCTCAAAACATAATGATTTCCGACTACTGGTTACAAGCGAATTTTGTACCCTCGATTCAACGCTATGAAAACCGGAAGAGAGGGTACAGTCAGTTCGGATACTGTGAATATTGGTCTAACTAACTCTTGTAGAAATGATGTCTAGGTAGCAAACAGTTTGGATCTCAGATCAGGCCCCACATTTGTGGGGCCTGATCTGGATCCAAACTGTTTGCCCAGATTCCCCTAAAGGGGTATCCCGAATGGAATGGGTTAAATCATTGCAATAATTGTGTGGTGACCAGAGAAATAAAAAAAAACATTGAGCTACTCTCAATGAAAATGTGCCTTAAGCCATGTGTGAAGCATGAAGTCACAGAAGTTTTAATTTTGTTACTGCTGCTCCGAAGAATCTTTAATTTTCCCATATTGATTTTGCAAGTTCATGAAAAATTGTTGGTCTGACATTTCAAGAAGGACTGTGACAACTATGATACCTGCTACTTCAGAAGCTGTTAAATATTTCATTAAGTTGAAAACTGAAACTTGGAGAAATTGTTGAGAAATTGTGCAAACTGGTTGGAAATTATGTTGGTAAGTTGTTTAGAGTGGTTAGTTTGATCATGAGAAGTTAATGAGTGCTTTGGACTGGTTGTTTATCAAAGACTGGTTACTTTTGTTATTTGATCATTACAAGTTGAACATTGCAATGCATAGACTGATTACTTTGGTTCTGGTATTTTGAACTATATGATGTATCATGTGGATGAAATTCATCATACCATGTCTGCGAAACCATATTCAGAAACTCAGTCTGACTCTGCGGATTTTAATCATTGAGTCATTGAATAACGACTGTACCTTTATGGACAACTGCCTGCCTTTACCTCTTTTTTGACCAGTGGACTTCTCCACCCTTATCATTTGGATGAGTCCATTACTAATGTCAGGGGTTTCTAGTGGATATTTTCATTTTATTTCATTTTGCATAGAATTTCCATGTAAGCAAACAGTGAAGATTCTGATCAGATGCTGCAGAATATCTGAACTAGGTCTGAACTGTGAGCATATGTCCCAGAAACAGGTTACCAGTCTAAAAAGGGTTAAAGAGAGAGAGAGAAAGGGAAAAAAAGCATGATGTAGGTTTATTAGCTCACCTGGCCCGAAGGGCCATAGTGAGCTATTGTCATACCAATGCGTCCAGCGTGCGTCGTCACGAAATTTGTCCATCAACACCTAAAAACAAATATTCAAACATCTTCTTCTGTAAAACTACCAGTCCCATGGTTCTCAAATTTCACATGGAGCATGACCTGACTCCAGGGTCTCAGAATTGTAAAATTGGGTCAGGTTGAAAATCCAAGATGGCCGCCATTACTAAAAATAGCAAAAACAACAAAATAAACTTCTTCTCCAGAACCACTGGGTATATTTGTCTGAATTTTGGCATGGAACATCATTGAAACCTTGCTATACAAAATTATAAAAATGAAAAAAATCTGTATCGGAGTTTTGTCACAGTGACCTACTTTCTGTTTACGTGTGTAATTTTGCTCAAATGCCAATGTCAAAAAATGACCTATTTAAACAACTTCAAACAACTTTTTCTCTAAAACCACTGAGCCCATGGATCTCAAATTTCACATGTAGCATGACCAGACTGCAGGGTTTCAAAATTGTAAATTTGGGTCAGGTCAAGAATCCAAGATGGCTGCTGTTACTAAAAATAGCAAAAACAACAAAATCAACTTCTTCTCCAGAACCATTTGGTATATTTGGTTGAAAGTTTGCATGGAACATAAGTGGGACCTTGGTATTGAAATTGTAAAAATAAAAAAAATCTATATCGGAATTAGGTCACAGTGACCTACTTAGCGTTTACAAGGCCGATTTTGCTCAAATGTCAATATCTAAAGAAAATGCAACCAATTCTGACCAGATTTGGTCAGAAATGGTTCTTGAATGGAATTATTGCAATTTTGTGCCAGTTGACTATCCAAGATGGGCACCATGGGGGCCGTTACTAAAAATAGCACAAACATAAAAATGACAATTACTCAAGAACCCTTGAATGGAATTGACCAATTTTGTGTCAGAATGTTCCTTGCATGAAGCCCTTTCGATTAATTGCAATTTGGCATTCCAAGATGGCCGCCATCTGGTGTTACTAAAAATAGCACAAACATAAAAATGACAATTACTCAAGAACCCTTGAATGGAATTGGACCAATTTTGTGTCAGAATGTTCCTTGCATGAAGTCGTTTCGATTAATTGCAATTTGGCATTCCAAGATGGCCGCCATCTGCCGTTACTAAAAATAGCAAAAAACATGAAAATGACAATATCTCAGTAACCGCTGAATGGATTTTGACGAAAATTGTGTCAAAATGATTCTTGCATTGAGAGCCTCTGTTACTAAAAATAGAAAAATGTGAAAATTAGAAAATCTCAACGGAATTGGATTAATTTTGTGTCAGAATGGTCCTTTCATTAAGCTTTTTCGATTTTTTGCATTTTGGCATTCCTAGATGGCCGCCATCTGCCGTTACTAAAAATAGCACAAAACATGAAAATGACAATATCTCAGTAACCGCTGAATGGATTTTGACGAAATTTGTGTCAAAATGATTCTTGCATTGAGATGTTTCAAAAATATCTAACTGTAGACCAGTCATATTGGCCTCTGTTACTGAAAATAGAAAAATGTGAAAATTAGAAAATCTCAATGGAATTGGACCAAATTTGTGTCAAAATGGTCCTTTCATGAAGGCTTTTCGATTTTTTGCATTTTAGCAATCCAAGATGGCCGCCATCTGCCATTACTAAAATAGCATAAAACATGAAACTGGCAATATCTCAGTAACCCCTGAATGGATTTTGATGAAATTTGTGGCAAAATGATTCTTGCATTGAGGTGTTTCAAAAGTAAATATATAAAGACCAGGCAAGTTGGCCTCTGTTACTAAAAGTAGCAAAATGTGAAAATGAGAAATTCTCAGTGGAATTGGACCAATTTTGTATCAGAATGGTCCCTTTGCACAATAGCCAGGTGAGCGATATCAGGCCCATTTTGGCCTCTTGTTAATGAGTGGCACATATTTCAGTAGTATGATTGTAAAACCCATCAGTCTTAACACAATTTACAACTGCTGTTTCTCATCACTCCAACTGCTTTTTGCATAAAATCTGGATGCCTTTGATCTACTACAACTCACCTGAGATGGTGATGATATCTTGTTCACATCAGAGATTTTGTCTGTTTTCCCAGTGGAAATTCATGTAAAAGAAAAAAATGAGCCACAACACGAGAAAACCAACATGGTTGTGCGCCCTGCTCATAATCAGATCAGCCTGGGCATCCATCCAGTCTGATCAGACCCTTTGCTAAGCGCTTAAAGGGTAGCTAAGGGTCGAAGCTACCTCAATGCGGACAGTGAAGACTCTGATCAGACTGGGCGGATGCCCAGGCTGATCTGAGTCTGCGCTGGGCACACAACCACATTGTTGGTTTTCTCGTGTCGCGGCTCAAATATAGTTTGCCTCAGCATTTTCAGAATGTAGGTCACTGCAGCATATGGGGATCCCAGTGCTGGAGGAACTGTAGTGGTCACTGCAGCATGGGATCCCATTGCAGGAAGAACTATGATCGTCAGTGCAGCATGGGGACTCCAATGCAGGAAGAACTATAGTGCTCACTGCAGCATTGGGATCTAGTGGTTACTGCAGCATGGGAATTCCATTGCAGAAAGAACTATAGTGGTCTGTGCAGCATGGGGATTCCTATGCAGGAAGAACTATAGTCATCAATGCAGCACAGGGACCCCACTGCAGGAAGAACTATAGTGATCACTGCAGCATGGGGATCTCAATGCAGGAAGAACTATAGTGGTCACTGCAGCATGGGGATCTAGTGGTTACTGCAGCATGGGAATCCCATTGCAGAAAGAACTATAGTGGTCTATGCAGCATGGGGATTCCTATGGAGGAAGAACTATAGTCATCAATGCAGCACAGGGACCCCACTGCAGGAAGAACTATAGTGATCACTGCAGCATGGGGATCTCAATGCAGGAAGAACTATAGTGGTCACTGCAGCATGGGGATCTAGTGGTTACTGCAGCATGGGAATCCCATTGCAGAAAGAACTATAGTGGTCTGTGCAGCATGGGGATCTCAATGCAGGAAGAACTATAGTGGTCACTGCAGCATTGGGATCTAGTGGTTACTGCAGCATGGGAATCCCATTGCAGAAAGAACTATATTTCAGGTCACTGCAGCATGGGGATCCCACCCAGTGTTATTTAAGCTGTTGGTTAAAGTTTTATTAGATGACAAATGCAAGGCCTGTTTGTGGACAGGTATTGTTGATGATCATGATATATTTAAAAAAAATAGAACTGCTTGTAGGGGATTTTGAATTTTAGCTTTTAAATCTGGTAAAAATGAACTTTTGTTTGTCCTGTAGTAGGTCTGACTTAACTTTTTCTTACCTGTTTTATAGACTATGCTTTGGTTGCTTAATTAAAATTTTCTATTACTAGAAATAATTTACCATACCGTATTTGCAATAAGTAATTTGACAAAAATGCATGCACAAACATTGTGATAACAGAATAGATTTCTTTGTAAGGAGCAGTCTGTTCATGGCCAGCACAGAATAGTTGCCAGTATTTGATAAAGCATACCCTGTGAGGCCAACAGAACCTCATTAAATTTAAAGATGGGAGAGCCTGCTACAGAAAATGATAGGGATGTTTAAATGAGCCGCGACATGAGAAAACCAACAATGTGGTTGTGTGCCCAGCGCAGACTCAGATCAGCCTGGGCATTTGCCCAGTCTGATCAGACTATTTGCTAAGCGCTTAAAGGATAGCCAAGGGACTAAGCTACCTTCATGCGGACAGCGAAGACTCTGATCAGACTGGGCGGATGCCCAGGCTGATCTGAGTCTGCGCTGGGTGCACAACCACATAGTTGGTTTTCTCGTGTCGCGGCTCAAATATACTCCATTTATACCATAGTTCCAAGTAAATCATTAATAACAGTTGCATGGAAATATAACAGTTGCATCCTAATTGCTCATTTCATTTCTCATTGAGAGAGAAAAAAAAAAGCAATATATTTCTTATCTGAGGTTGTTAATTTCTTCTGCAGTAAAGATGCACATCAGATATTTTATGGTTTAAGATGTCTATATTTCATAGTGTTTAATTTGTCAGAGTTTGACGTAAAAGGCTGCTTATAGAGTCTTTGCTAGGGGCATTTCAAAGAGTTTGGTCTTGGAAATCAGCTTTTCCTTTCTGCTGAGCTCTTGTTAAGGAGAGTATTTGAAGATAATCAATCAGAAGACTCTCTGGAATTCTCATTTACAAAAATACATTGTGGCTCCTCATTAGAACTGACTCAATGTGGCAGTTCTAATGAGAGGCCACAATTTGAAGCAGTTCTAATCAGGATGGACTGCCTCACTGAAGCAGTTTTGAGAGGCAATACAACCAGACAAGTCTGATGAAAGGCCACAGTTCTAATTTGGATAGACTGTATAGCTGAGGCAGTTTTGATGAGGAAACACAATGAGACAATTCTAATGAGGATCACTGTGAGGTTGTTTCTAATGAGAGCAATTATGACAGATCTAATGAGGTGCCACGGTGTGAGTCAGGTCTAATGAGGGGCCACAATTTTGAGACAGTTCTAATGAGGGGCCTCAATGTGAAGCAGTTCTCATCAGGGGTCACATTATGACACAGTTCTAATGAGAGGCCACAGTGTGAGACAGTTCTAATGAGAGGCCACAGTGTGAGACAGTTCTAATGAGAGGCCACAGTGTGAGACAGTTCTAATGAGAGGCCACAGTGTCAGACAGTTCTAATGAGAGGCCACAGTGTGAGACAGTAAATTGGGGCCACATTGTAACACAGTCTTAATTAGGGGTCACAATGTGAGACAGCTTTAAAGAGGGGCCACAATGTGAAATGGGTCCAGTTAAGAGCCACAGTGTGAGACATTTCTAATGAGGGGCCACAGTTTGAAACTTTTTTAATGAGGGGCCACAATGTGAGAGTATTATTGAAGGGGCACAGTTTGAGGGTTCTAATGAGGGGTCACTGTGAGACAGTCCAGATGAGGAAACATTTTGAGACTGTTCTTATGAGGAGCCACAATGTGAGGCAGCTCTATTTAGGGGCCATTGTGTAATTTTTTATGAAAATATAAGGGAAAAAAATCTTAATTATCATCAAATATACTCTAACCTGGAGCTCCAGAAAAAAAGTATGGGAAATTTGCAGTTTCGTTTCTGTTCTATAATTTTATGATTTATTCTGTAATATTATTGGAATTATTACTGCAGCAGACTTTCCTGTGGAAATTACAAGGATTTATGTTTTTCCAGCCTTAAGCTGTTATGACAGGTTGTGAAAGTTCATTAGCCATTGTGAATCATGAGTGTGTGATGTGCAAGTCTGAGCTGTTCAGTTCACTGTTGTTAGTTTTCTGTTGGAAATATTTCTCGTTTTCAAAACTGAATAGGGAAATGGAAATGTTCTATTGGTAAAGCTTTTTTTTTTTTCTTTTTTTTTTTTTTGACAGAAAATTTCATTATGGAGTTCTTGAGTGCTACAAAGGGAGATAAATACTTCTTGGAAAAAAATAATTTTTCTTTGTTTGAATTGTTTTCCATTGATGAGTCTTTGACACTCATTATATGTGTTGACTGACCACCTATTGCTAAGTTTACTAAATGGCAAAGGGAGCAGGAATTAGAAGGAATAAAAGGCCATTGGCCAAGTGTCACCCGACGTTTGAAATGTGTCACAAACTGCAGCCCTTTATTCAGTTTCAGAGTAACTATATGGCCAAAAACAGAAAATATGTGTTTTACAGAACCTGGTCAGCAAATAATAACTGAAGCACAATTACTGGGCCTCTACGAAGTTATAAAATACTTAAGTTTAGAAAGGGGCATTTATGTGTAAAACCAGAAAATATGTGTATAACAGAACCTGGTAAGCAAATAATGATCGAAGCATAAGCAGAGACATATACCCCAATTACTGGGCCTCTATGAGGTTATAAAATACTTAAGTTCAGAACTGGGCGTATATGTGTAAAATCAGGCTACTGAAACTTTAGGCCCTTACAGAATGCCCAAAACATAAGACTGTATACCCAATAACAAAATAACAAGGGCCATAATCCTCCTGAAAAATGAACAATGCATTTATAAAAATTCAGCCCATTAATATGAGTAGTTCTGGAGTTATCCATTTACCTTTAAGTGAATGTCTATTATCTATGAAAGGGGAATAACCCTGTCACTAATAAATTTAGCATATCCTAACAATAATCAGAATACTCAATTTACCAAATGCTAATAGCATACCAAATTTCAGCTCTCTCGGTCAAACGGTTCAAAAGTTGGAAAAATACCAAAAACGACAAAGGGCCATAACTTTGTAAAATATAGGACAATTGAAATTCCAAAATCACATGCACATCTTCAGATCATGATGAAACATTCTGCACAATTTCAAGTCAATCTGATAAAAGATGTGGCAGGAGTTGCAGGGACAAGGTCTGAGTAAGCAAGGGCCATAACTCCATCAAAAATGGCCAAAACAAAAATAAAAAAACACATGCACATCTTCATATCATAAGAATACAATCTGGAAAATTTCAAATCAATCCGATGAAAGACGTAGGAGGAGTTGCGGGGACAAGATTTCGGACGGACGGACGGACGGAAAGACGGACGGACTGACACACGGACGGACGAGGGTCATTTCTATAGTCCCCCTCCGCCTACGTCGGGTGACAAAAATGAATTGTATCCAACAACTTTCTGATTTGAGTCTGAGCACATGCTCGGAAGCAGCCAATCAGTGTGCTTTATTTTGAGTTTGAGATTATTCTCAAGTTTTATAACCTCTGGGCCTGCACTATTTGCTTAGACAAATCTGTCCCAGTGCTGATAATTTTTCCAGTAAGCATAATGTTCATCATTATCATTTGTTTGTGTTTCATACCGTTAAATTTCTCTGGGAGACAGTTCCAGTAATGAGACTGTAGTTTCCATTTAATACCAGTACGACACTAAATATAAGAACACCTTAATTTGTTACTGTACTTATCCTAATAGATTATCAAATTGTTCGAATTTGTCAGATGATTTTATTTGGAATGGTAAACTGTGTTGACTCTGATCAGACTGTCTGAAGCTTTCCAAATTAGTTCTCTACTGTGTTTTCAAGAACCTTAGTCAAAATATTTGGGGGTCATAACAGTCTTTCAAGGCCCCCAATTTCACCTGATTTAGTGTGCTGAAGCATGCTTAGGCTAGTCTGGTGCAGTTGTTACATTTTAATGGAATTTGCTGCAGGCTTCAAAAAAAATTTAATTAACTTTGATCTCCTGTTTATTGCAATTTTAGATTAATGCAGTAATAAGCTTAAATATTGGGAGTGTGATCTGCACTATGACTGACAGTCACTGACTATTTGGATACTTCACCAGAAAGTAAACTCACCATGTTCAAATTTTAGGATAATAATGGTAGTTTGTTAAGGTGTCCCATTATTTTAGCATAATCTTGATATTTAGATGGCTCTACTGCACTAGTTTAATATTGCCTGTCTGCAGTTTGATGAAGGATGATGCATTGCTGCAGTAATTAGCAGATATAAATAGACATGGAATCTTCATTAATAATTGATTTAATGATTTTTGGTATGCATGCAAGTAATAAGCCGTGTGATTTATTAAGGCTTCGACTTTTAATTTGCCATATAATAAGTGCAATTTCCTCCAATTTGATCTCAAATAAATTGATTTCTAGTAAGCGCCTTTACTCTTTTAAGCTTCCATAATTATTTTCATTGACCACCCAGATGGGCTGTGCCAAGATGTCTGACAGCACAGCTGCCCAGTCTTCACCATTCAGAATATATCTGGTTTGCTCTTTAGGATAGGAATTGTGACAGTATTATCTGGTAGGCTGTTTAGGATAGGAATAGTGACAGTATTATCTGGTAGGCTCTTTAGGATAGGAATAGTGACAGTATTATCTTAGGATCTCTTTAGGATAGGAATAGTGACAGTATTATCTGGTAGGCTCTTTAGGATAGGAATAGTGACAGTATTATCTGGTAGGCTCTTTAGGATAGGAATAGTGACAGTATTATCTTAGGATCTCTTTAGGATAGGAAAAGTGACAGTATTATCTGGTAGGCTCTTTAGGATAGGAATAGTGACAGTATTATCTGGTAGGCTCTTTCATCTGCCCCGTCTGATTAGCGTCTACTCTATCTGCATCAACAATGGTAATGTACATGTTGACCCGAGAAGGATCGAGCTTACGAAGTTATGAGGTTGCGGGTGCGCAGGCTGAACTGAGTCTTTGCTCTTCGTACATGCGATAAGGCGCCATTTCTCAAAGCAATTCTTGTCATATATAGCGGAAATGTGCACGTGCGCTAAAGTGCGTTTGGGAAAGATACATGGACAAAGTTGCAAAAAGAAATAAATTGTCATAACGACAAACTCTTCTTTCCTGACAAAATCAGTCTGAAGTACATGCGCAAACTGAAAGCAGCGAGTAGCCTGCGCATATGCATGGTCTGTGCATTGAAACAAAGTTCAGTTTATCACTGGCATAGCTGGCTCGTGCGTCTCAAAAGGGCCTCAGGACACATCCGATCAGCAAACACCTGCATCATACTATGCATTTGGGAACATTGACCAGTCTGAAAAATCTCCAGGATTCACCGATAGTTTGCACAATAATTATTTTCGGATGCGCAGACTGGAGTAGGTTTTGCTGTTCGCACATGTAATACGGCACCTTTTTCACGACACATTGCCAATATTCTACACCCTTGGACGTAATATAGGACAGACAGAAATGTTGAAGATCAAAAGGACCGCATCTTCCAAAATTAGAATGTGTGTGTAATTAATAGAAGCCCGTGAATTTAAAGCAGGCCGCTTGCGGTGAATAAATAGCCAGGACCCTGACAAACTTACCTGTGTTTAAACAATCGCATATTAGGTCATCGTACTTTCCTTTTTTTCGGAACATTTATTTGGTATATTTAAAGGTAGGTTCCTGTACTTTGGAATGCATCATAATTTTGATGATTTTTATCCAAGTTGTTGGAAAGCACTTATAAAGAGGAAATTAATAAGTTTCACTAAAAAGTGTAAATCAAAAAATCGTAGAAAAGTCGTTTTGCAAGGGATTTCCTAACTCTGCTTCGCACACCAGTTAGCGCTATTTTTAGTTCGCGTCAAAATAGATAACATAGCTGACGTCATGCTGCATTGCATTTCGGGATAGTTTTAACCCATCCGCCATGCCAGGACCTCTGGAAGAGCTCATGGGCAAGAGGAAATTAACCGTTGGCAAATAACATCAGAAACTGCGGACTTATAGACATATATACATATTTATTTTTAGACCTGGAATTCCAACAAAAGAAAATAAACCAAAGGGAAAACAACTATTTTCTACAACATCTGACGATTTTCTCAGTAGCAACAGTTTCAGAAAAACGAGAGAATTCAATACTACCCATAAAAAGACAAACTTATTTTGTGAACATAATTGTTATTGCTAGGCCAGGAACCTACCTTGAAAAAAGGATGAAGAGAATGAAATACATGCATATTGAGGACCTATGTAATACTGAGAGGTATGAGATATAATTTGCGACATGGCTATGGATTCGTTCCGCTGAGGTGCGGGGTAACGTGGATATGAGAATTGAAATATGATGATGATGAGATCGTCCTGACTTTACGGAATAGTTCAGCTGGTAGGATTTGAACCATGTCTTAGCAAAATCCGTTTTAGTGTGCAGACACAGACCAGTCTGCGCATATGACTTGTCCGGTCATGGTCTGTACACTCTGCGGCAATACAATTTTCCCCAAGACGGGTTTTGGCAAGATGCGGCTCATTGTACAACTTACATTTCATCAAATGTCCAGGTCCGCCTTCAGTGTCTTCAAAGACACCGCCCGTTGAGTCCCAGTCTTGGCAAGCGTCCATCAATTCCCTCAGTCATGCATAGGGAAAAGGCGCTTATGATGTATGCGAACGGTGCAGACTTGTGTCTGCGAAAAATGTCACACTGTCCAAGAAGATTCTAGAAATGATTCCTTTCAACGATGATCCAACATAAACTATGTACATCTGCATCTACTCTGTTATCTATCTACAAATAAGCTCCTTTGTCCATGCCCCGACGTAAATCTCGACGCATCTGTTTGGCAAGTGTCAACAGTTTGCGCGGTTAACGAAAAGAGGCTTATTGTTTCCGCGAACAGCGTAGACCAAATTGCGGAGAAAAACATATCCATGCAGTCTGATCAGGAAAGTCTAAAATTAAGAATGACAATTTTTAAGGTTATTGGTCAATTCAACTCAGACTTCATAGATATGTAGAAAAATGTTCTCAAAAAAAAAAAATAAGGTCCTTTACCCACGACCCGAAACCTATCGTACGAGCCACGTGGTAGACAAACTTCTCCTCGGCTAACTGCGAACTAAGTACGTCCTGACAAGGCTACGCATGTGTGCATCTTGACACACTTCAAAGGATATGCATAGTTCACAAAGATGCGAACTGCGCATGTCCAGATAAACAGAAAACATGCGCAGCGGTCAGGACATGCGTAGTTCATATATGCCGACGACCGGTTTTTCTCCGACGCTGATCATGCAATAGTCGTAGATTGTATTGGGAGCATGCAGGACATACCGATTACCTCATCTAGCCGGAAGCAAAGGCAAAACTGATAGCCTATAATGAAAATTTTATGAGAAACAAGGGACGTTTTTTTGTGTCCGAACTTTTACGGACAACTAAAATACCCTGGTCAGTACATGTCCGGAAATATAGGGTACATAAAATAGGTGGCGTTTTGGGAGAATATAGGGTGTCCGAAAATTTACGGTGTCCGAAAATTTAGGGTAAATACGGTAGTATTATCTGGTAGGCTCTTTAGGATCCGAATAGTGACAGTATTATCTGGTATGCTCTTTAGGATAGGAATAGGGACAGTATTATCTGGTAGGCTGTTTAGGATAGGAATAGTGACAGTATTATCTGGTAGGCTCTTTAGGATAGGAATAGTGACAGTATTATCTGGTAGGCTCTTTAGGATAGGAATTGTGACAGTATTATCTGGTAGGCTCTTTAGGATAGGAATAGTGACAGTATTATCTTAGGATCTCTTTAGGATAGGAAAAGTGACAGTATTATCTGGTAGGCTCTTTAGGATAGGAATAGTGACAGTATTATCTGGTAGGCTCTTTAGGATAGGAATTGTGACAGTATTATCTAGGATCTCTTTAGGATAGGAATTGTGACAGTATTATCTGAGGGTCTCTTTAGGATAGGAATTGTGACAGTATTATCTAGTAGGCTCTTTAGGATAGGAAAAGTGACAGTATTATCTGAGGATCTCTTTAGGATAGGAATAGTGACAATATTATCTGAGGGTCTCTTTAGGATGGGAATAGCTAGAGCGTCTATGTCATCGGCAAACCGCAGATTTGTCATGTTTCTGCCACCTATGCTAACCTTTCAGTCATGTTCTTCCAGAGCATCAGACATGATCTGTTCGAGAAAAATGTTGAAGAGAGTGGGTGACAGAAGACATCTTTGTCTTACTCCAACTGTTGTTCTGAACCATTCTCCTGTGCTGCCATATATCAGAACTGCACTTGTAGCCTTGTCCTATAGCTGCTCAATGGTGCGAACTAGGTTTGCACTGATATTGTACTTCCGCATGGTGGCCCATAAGGGTGCATGCCATACCCTGTCAAAGGCTTTTTTGAAATCAATGAAGACATGGTACAGAAAGACCACCGAGTGCAAATTTTATGCGTTTGGATGTTTACAGCCCCAAACTTGGAAATAGTTGAAATTGCAAACAGTGGAGATCTAGATGAGACAGCTCATGAGCTGCCTTATGTGGATCTACACTTTTGGCCTGGACGAAACATTTTTTGAAATTTTGCAAGTGTAAATTTTAGGAGTACTGTAAATTAAATCATGCTATTTGTCATGTACATGTTTCATAATTCATACCTTGTCACAGCCTTGAATGTCTGACTTGGGATAAAAATTAGGATCTAGAAATAGCTGAGGTTTAAATATTCATAGACAAAATATATTCACAGACATAACTGTAGTCTATATATGCAACTAATTTAGCCTGACGTCAGTTCTTTTCATGAATGGTTAGCATAGTTAGCATTAGATAGCTGACAGTGACGTCATTAGGAAGAGCACATGGATGTTTGAACCTTGGCGTTGGTTACATTTGTTTCTTTGGACACTGGTTACTGTGGATACAGGACCGTTGTACTTGTAAGTCTGTAAGTCAAAGCTAGTTTCTGTATTATAGAGCTCTAAATTTTGCTAAGGAATGACAAAGGATGCGAAATAAAGATTTTACAAACTTATAACAATCTTTAGTCATGTAGAGCTGTTGGGTTTTAAAATGATGAAGCTGCTCTTTAGCTGTTAGTTGCTGATTGTGTGTAATTCAGATGATCTTTTGCCTATGAATTTCTCAGGCCCGGATCCAGATCACCACATACTGGTGGGGCTGTGGATAACTGGTGGGGCTGGGAGGTGTAAAGATGTGTGTGTGTGTGTGTGTGCGTGTTGGGGGGTGGGAGCTTGGAAATATATGACATAATTTGGGATTAGTTTAATTAGAATTTTTGATAGGTTCTTTTTTGCCTTTAAATATATGTTGTGATATCTCATTAGAATCGCCTCGCCGAGGCGATTCTAATGAGATGTCACAACATATATTTTAATCTAACCACATGAATAAATAATCTTCAACTATCATCAGACACTCATTATTATCTGGAGGCCTACATATTACATGTATTCATAACTCAGAGGCCCAGATGGCGGGGCTGAAGCCCCAAAGCCCACCCCCTGGATCCGGGGCTGTTTCTTTCAGTTGGTTCATTGTTATGAGGGGAAGCAGTCAAAGGGAAGTATAGCCATGCCTTCCCACAAAGCTTTGCATGTCTAGTGCTCCTGTTCTGGACTTTAATTTTGGGATTTTTGTCTCACCTGCAACCAGCAGAAAGCAAGAGATAGTCTATATCTCTTGCTTTATAGGTTAAATGTGTGTATGGCATTGGCATTGTTGGTGTAAGCTTTTCGTCAAGTTTCTTGATTTAGCTTTGTGAGTAGTGTAGGGAATGCTTGTAAGAGTGTGCATAGACAGGTGAGACGCAGCATTCTGCAGACTTTTTATCTTCTGATTCTAGTCTAGAGTGAGGTCTTCTTATCTTCTGATTCTAGTCTTACGCGAGGTCTGTGTTGATGAAGTCAGAGAAACCTTAGCCAGCACAGATATTTCTTTGAGGAAGTCAGTAATTTCTGTATTGTCTGTTGGTGCTGATTTATTGTCTCGGCTTCCAATTTATATCTGCTCAGAAATTCAGTTTTTGTTTCTCTGCTCCAGTATAAATGTCATCCCTGGGAGAGAATTGCTAAATGCTTCTTTAGGAGATGATCGATTTTGATAAAAAGACAATTTGTATGAGTGTAAGAAGTCTGAGAATGTATTACCATAGTTAGGTTAAAAAGTGGGGCTGTGGTGCCTGAGCAAACAGTATAGACCAGATCAGACTGCTCCTAGGAGCAGTCTGATCGGAGTCTGCACTGTTTGCAATTTTGCGAGAACAGTTTTTGAGAAATAGCTGAGAAGAAAAATTAATCATAGGAATTTTAGGAAAATTATTGTAATTTGTTTGTAGGTACTGATATTAGGATAGTTATGGTAAAGCAAGCAGGGGATAAGAAGTTCTCAGAATTGTAAGCTGTTATGATGGACGTACAGTATGACAGGACATTATTTTGGTCATGCCTGCATGGATGGACATAGTTGATTGTGTCCTTATGTTGCAAGTCTTGAAAAAGTCTTGAATATGATGTTTTACTTATTACATATAACTCCAGATTCAGCCAGGCCGCGTAGCGCAATCGGTAGGGCACCCGACTCAGAAGTCAGAGGTCCTGGGTTAGATACCCAGTCTGGCCACATACTTTCTTTTCTCCTTCCGCTGATTCAAGAAGGGCAGTTGTCAGTTACTGGCGAAAGTATGTGCATTTAGTACTGGTTAACCACTTAGGAGGTCTAAGCCTGCCCAGGAATAGTGTGGTTAGGTTAACTGACTGTCCCGACATGACCATAGCTGTTTACCGCTGACGTTAAGCAACAAATCAATCAATCAATAACTCCAGATTCATACAGGAGGTCATCAGCTTAGTTTCAGGTTGCCCTTAAAGCGCAAAAAAAGCCAGCAGATAAAATTTAGGTCTGCGAAAATTCAGAAAAGGTTTGTGTCCAAGCTATTCAAAGCCTATAGGGCAAACAGTTTATAGATCTGGATGAGGGGGCTCATTATGGATGACAAATTTTTAGCTCGCCTGAACAAAGTCAGGAAGAGCTATTGCACTACCCTCGGGGGCTGTGGCGGCGGCGGCGGCGGTGGTGGTGTTATCAAAAAGTTAAAGTTTTTGTTAAAGTTTTTTATGTGATGGGCAAGGCGCTGTCAGGTGAGCTATCCTGTCCCGTGGACAGGTCTTGTGTTTGCTGTGCAAGACTGACAGAACGGAACAGAACTTTATTGCATATAAAACTCAGGCCACACACAGGTGGCATAAGAGCATGCACATACATGTATGACATTCGACAGAAAACAACAATCTACAGGTAGATGACATTTAACAGAAAATATAATCCAGAAAACCTTGGGTAGGAAGCATGGCATAAACTGTAACATTTTGCATTTCCGTGGTTTTGTCATATTTCTGTTGTTTGTTAGCATTTTGGTGATGATGAATGAAGTTTTGATGAGGATTATACCTCAACCAATTAAGAAAAATGTCAGTCTAATTAGTAGAAGGTAAATAGGTAAAAACAGATGGTTAGAGTGTTTCGGCAGGTGAGATGCAGACTGTGTGTTGAAGTTGACCTTCATATGTGTACATTGCTGAATTGTGAATTTTCTATTAAAAACTAAAAAAGAAGTAAAGAAGATGGACATCTGGATCAGTGTATCTTTTTTTGGAAATGGATTTTATTGTTGCGAAAAAAGAAAAATTTCTCATTCATGAAGGAAATTGGTACACGCAGGGATTGCAAAGCAATAAGGAAGTTGAAAATATCTTCCTTGAGCTTAAAATAATGCACAAAAAGCAAAACTGGATTTACTCTTCATATTCAGACAGACAGACACACAGACACACAGACATTCTTTATCAGACTGTGTAGACCCAGATCAGAAGCAGTATGGTATGGGTCTGTACTCTTTACCACCATTCTTCCTGCAGTAAGGCCAAATCATAAAAATCAGCTTGTTTTAATTTTAGGATAAATACCATATTTGGTTCTGTTGTCATAATATTCAGGGTAAGTACGGTAAACAAGATTTTTTCAACTGTTAATTGCATCACCAGTGGCATATGGGTATGATGTTTAATCAAAATAAGTTTTAAAAATTTAGAATACTTTGCACTTAATGCATCTTTAATATTGGGTGCATCTTTAACATTTAAGCTGATTATATATTCAGCAAAAATGGTTTGCCATATTAAACCTCAATATTTGGACTACTCATCTTGTCAGTTAACAGGTGAATACCTTGAAATTAGGACAGTTTCATTTGTTTAATCAAGTGATGTTTATTAAATTCTTTTGCAAACAGTGCAGACCCAGATCAGACTGCTCTATGGAGCAGTCTGATCTGGGTTGGCACTGTTTACTTGGTAACACATGTTCCAATCTTTTCAGTGAATACCGGTGTGTTTGGTTGTAAAATTTAAAAAAAAAAAAAAATGAAATTCAAGCTGTGTTTATCTACTTTAGTGAAAAGGACCATTTTTGGAAGATAGTAGGTCTTTTCAGTGTGAAAAGTTTGATGGGTTTTTATGGCTTTCTTATTGGCTGGATTTGCATGTGGTATTTATGGTGCGACAAAATGACCTTTAAATTTCTCAAGCTTTTTAAGTTAGCCTGAAGTAAGCTTATCGTATGTGACAGTAGTGCGTTAACAGGAATACTATGCGCTATCTAGTTTCCTGAAGAGATATGAATAATTCAAGTGCATCGTCACTTCATATCTCGTAACGGCGGAAGCACATGGTTGTGTATGTGAAAAGCATGGTTATCAGTTTTAATGGTAGGGTGTGTTTGGATTTAGCAACATACGAGAATTATGGTAGGATATACTATTCTTGATCAGTTTGCTTATTGTTTGTTTGTCTTATACATAAAAAAGCTGCAATAGCTCAGTAGGGTAAACACTGGCATGCTAAAATAGGGGTGGCTAGGTTCAAATCTTGTTCAAATTTCGCTGGCATTGAAATTCTCTACACATAAACAGGGTTCCATTGAAAACAGCTTTTTCTTATCACCCATCTGTAGGCTCAGTAAACTACAACTTTTCCATCTATACATCCATCAATCCATCCATCTGTCTATCCATCCATCCATCCATCCATCCATCTTTAGAATCTTCATGATTCAGACTTTGAATAGTTGTCTTATACACTGTGAAAGTGTAAAAGGTGCTATCTAATCCACTCAGTTTGACCTGAGAGTCATCCCTGTTTGCATTGACAATAAAATATTGTAAGGAAAACTGTAGACGTCTTAATACACAGGTTCATCTAATACTCTGAGAAGCCCCGGTAGCTCAGTAGGTTAAGCGCTGGCCTGCTAATCTACCTGTGTTGGGTTTGAGCCCCGCTTGAGGCAGAAAACTAATTTTAGCTGCAAATGGGTTTCCATTGCACACAGTCTTTCTTTATCGACCCCCCATCATCCTGATATGACTGAAATACTGTTGAAAAGGATATAAAATCGCAATTCGTCCATCTATCCGTCTGGTACTCTGCTGCCTATTTCATATGCAGAATGCATCTTTGGTCAAGGTGCGGCTCGGAATAGATATAGTAAATAATGATTATTATAGTAATCCTAGAGCAGTACCATATGTGGAAAATGTCATGACTTACAGTTATAGAACACACTACAAGCTGTTTCAGTGACGAGGAGTTGAAATTCTGAAAGAAGTCGCAATCTGCAACATGTGCATAATGCACACGTTGCAGAATGATTGAAACTTCTTTCACAATTTTTAGCTTGTCTTTGCTAAGGCAAATTAAAAAAAATATCTGTGTTTAGGGTAACCCGACCCTACCTAAATGTTCTACTGAAACCTAGATTTTTATGATGGTTTCCTGGAAAATATATAATTTTATGCATTTTGAAAGGTATTTCTGTCGGGAAAAAAAAGCAAAAAAAAAAGCTGTGCCTACCTACCTAAAATTTTCATACCCCTTACCCTAAATACACATATTTTTTTATTTGTCCTAAAATCAATTTGTAGTCTGCTGAAAAGTATGTTCCGTATTTAACAAAAAAATCTTTGGAAACCAGAAATATTTTCATGGGGGACCAGACAATACCAGGTTGGTTTAGAAGTTCTAGAGTAGTCTGCTTAGGGTTTGCACGTTCTGCTATATAGAATTAATTACCTTACCAAGATGAGCTCAGTGAAATAGTTAAGCTATATTATTAAAGGTGTATGAGGGTATGTGCACCTTCAGGGTTTTCTGCCATTTTTACAAAGGGAAACAGCTTTTGTGACATTCTCTTTGCTTCTTTAGACTAAAAAGCCCTTTCAAAACGGTGTCTAAAGTAAAGAATTTGTAAGAGAGTAAACTGTTTCCTTTAAGGGTTGACTCACATTGAAAAGGGAGGCAAAAAGAAAATGGTAGAGTTGCTTCCCCAGAGAGTTTACCCATTCACCTTATGTTTACTGTTGAAACATTAAAACTACTGAAAAATGAAGTTACCTTCACAAAGTCTCAAGGACATAAAATTTTGATACGTGAAACTGGGTGAAACCCCATTCTTTTGTAGTCATGCTAGCAAATAGAGCCATAGACGTTTAGTTCAGCCCTTAAAGCAACTGAAATGAAAATATAGCTGAATTTGCAAACAGTGTAGATGTGGATTAGGTGGCTCATAAGGAGCCACCTCATCTGGATCTGCACTGTTTGTCCACTCAGTATGATAAAGCTTGGACAAAACTTTTTTGAAATTTTGCAGATGTAAATTTTGTCGTCCGCTTTTTGGCAGAAAGTAGCTGGTCAGTTGTGTGTCACATAATTTTATGGTCATAGACATGTACAGCTGTTAAGTTTCAAATTTCCTTCTCATTTTAAATTTTATGCATTCAGCATAAAATAGGTTCATATGTACTTCTCTGTTCAGAGTTGAGCAGTTTAAGAACAAACTTTTACAAAAATGTCCTAATTTACATTTGTTAAAACAATATTTTATTCGTCAAATTTGAGTACAAAGTACAGAAAAAATGGACCGATCCAGGATTTAATTTACATTGCCCTTTTTCTGTTAAGAGGAAACCTCTTGGTTGTCATGTAACTTTTGGAAATTTGGGGTGAGGGTGGAGGGAGGGAGTTGATGGTTGAGCAAAGATGCAGCCATGCATTGGCTTTAAGTAATGCAAGGGCCTGGCAGCAGCCCGGATGCTGTGCTTGCTGTAGCTGCAGATGGGTGCTGTTTGGATATTAGATGGCTCAATATTGACTGAAATACTGTCTGAAGGGGCTGTTAAAGCCAAAACAGACTGTCTGAAGGGGCTTTTAAACCCAAAACAGCTGACTGTAAAAAGAAAGAGAGGTTGAGCTCTCTATTGATTTTTTTTTTTCTCAAGAAATCTTTATTTGTTTAATTACAGATGTCACATTTGTGCACATGTGATTCATCACATGAGTGTGAATGTGACTGCTTTTTATATGTAATTGAATCTCTAAATTGAAAATTTTTGTATGTAAATGCATATGTTAATCCCTGTGTATGTGTCTTTAAATTTAAGATAAAGGAATGCAATTAAAGTTTCTTGCAAATTAGTGATCAGAGATTCTGATTATCTGATTTGGCGCTGATTAGTTGTGATTTCAGGAGACTGAAATTTTGTTTTCAGTTTTCCGTGATTGTGTTTAAGCTACCAGCTTCTAAATTAAGTTCATCGATTGTACATGTATAATGAACTCACTGAGCATTTTCATTTTGTTTTCTATTTTCAGAATACTGACGTTAATTGGTTACGAACCTAATGAAGTCATTGGCAAGACTGCTTATTACTTCCATAATCCTTTGGATGCTCCGAGAGTCAGTGACTGCCATTCTAAATGTAAGTACTCACGTATGTAGCTTTTCAGGCATGCATGTTATGTTATGTATGATCCTCTTGTAATACCATTTCTGCTGTAGCACAGCATTTCTGTATGGAACATTTTCGCTTTTTAGCTCACCTGAGCCAGCGGCTCCGGGGGAGCTTATAGGATGGTAAGGCTCCGTCGTCCGTCCGTCGTCCGTCCGTCGTCCGTCCGTCAACAATTTCAAACGACTTCTCCTCTGAAACCGCTGGGCCAATTGTAACCAAATTTCATATAGAGCCTCCTGGGACCTTAGAAACGAAAAGTTGTTCAAACGGTCCTGGTCACATGACCAACATGGCCGCCATGCCCATATATGGTAAAAACCTGAAAAAATCTTCTTTTCCAGAACCAATAGGCTGATGGCCTTGAAACTTAGTATGTAGCATCGGGTACGCGAGTACTACCAAGATTGTTCAAATTATGACTTTGGGTTGACCTTGACCTTTTTTACGGTAAGGTCAAATTTGCTTCCTTATGCTTTTATATGGCAAAATGCTACAACATAAGATATCTTGGAAACTGTTGAAGATTTTGGGCTGAAAATTGGTATCTACAGTCATCTTAATGACTACATGAAGATTTATGAGTACAAGAGGTCAAGGTCATTCTTTGACCTTTGACCTGAACTCTCATATTTTGACAAGTTCTAACAAACTCCTCAAAAGCCACTGGGCCAATTGAAACCAAATTTCATATAGAGCCTTCAGGGGTTGAGGGAACGAAAATTTATTCATACGGTCCAGGTCACATGACCAGCATGGCCACCACGCCCATATATGGTAAAAACCTTTAAAAATCTTCTTCTCCAGAACCAGTTGACTGATGACCTTGAGACTTGGTATGTAGCATTGGGTACTCAAGTACTATCAAGATTGTTCAAATTGTGACCCTTGGTTGACCTTGACCTTTTTTACGGCAAGGTCAAATATGAGAAAATGATAGAACATGAGATTTCATGGTAAGTTTTGAAGATTTTGGCCTAAGAATTGGTATATACAGTCATCTTAATGAGTACATGAAGATTTGTGAGTACAAGAGGTCAAGGTCATTCTTTGACCTTTGACCCAGAACTCTCATATTTTGACAATTTCAAACAATTTCCTTAAAAATCCAATGGGTCAATTGAAACCAAATTTCATATAGAGCCTCCAGGGGTTGACGGAATGAATAATTTTTCTGATGGTCCTGGTCACATGACCAACATGGCTGCAACGCCCATATATGGTAAAAACCTTTAAAAATCTTCTTCTCCAGAACCAATTGACCGATGGCCTTGAGACTTGGTATGTAGCATTGTGTACTTGAGTACTATCAAGATTGTTCAAATTATGACCTTGCGTTGACCTTGACCTTTTTTACAGCAAGGTCAAATATGGGAAAATGCTAGAATATAAGATTTCATGGAAAGTTTTGAAGATTTTGGCCTAAAAATTGGTATATACAGTTGTCTTAATGAGGTCATGAAGAATTATGAGGTCAAGGTCATTTCTTGACCTTTGATCCAGATCCCTCATATTTTGACATTTTCAACCATTTCCTCAAAAGCCAAAGGGCCAGTTGTAAATACATTTCATATAGAGCCTCCAGGGGTTGATTGAATAAAAATTTGTTCAAACGGTCCAGGTCACATGAACAACATGGCCGCCATTACCACTTATGGTATAAATCTTTAATATTTTTCTTCTCCAGAACCAATACACCTATGGCCTTGAAACTTGGTAAGTAGCATGGAGTACTAGAGTATCACCAAGACTGTTCAAATGGTGACCTTGGGTTTACCTTGACCTTTTTTGCGGCATGATCAAATATGGGAAAATGCTAGAACATAAGATTTCATGGAAAGTTTTGAAGAGTTTGGCCTAAAAATGAGGGCATGACCCAAGACTCATATTTTGACAATTTCAGACATGATAAGAAAAAGCCACCTTGCCAGTTGTTCAGGTGAGCGATTCAGGGCCTCATGGCCCTCTTGTTCAGTTTTCAGGGAATCGGGGAACGTTATACAAAATCTGTTTGCAAACAGCGCAAACCTTGATCAGACTAGCAGTCTGATCTGGGCCATTATAGTTCAGACCAGCCTGCAATTACTCCCAACTGATCAGAGCATGTGCATATGTGTGTGCTGTTGTCTATATATTTTTGTACAGGAAGAGCTATTGCACTACCCCCGGCGTCAGCGTCAGCGTTAGCAAAATGTTAAAGTTTTACATCAAAGTTTTTTAGTTGATGGGCAAGGCGCTGTCAGGCCAGCTATCCTATCCCGCTGACAGGTCTTGTTGTATCCTATTGTCTAGACAAAATGTGTAATGTAGGGATGCTACCTTGGTTCCACTGATTGTCTTTTTCTGCTTTTGCCATTACTTTGGTGTTCCTTCATAATATATCATTTACAAACCACGCGACATGATAGAATAAATTGCTCCAGGTCCCTACAGACTTAAACCAGTCTGTCATCGATTGAAAATCACCCTGGGCTTCAACTGATTCTCTACAGCCTACCATAAAGTGATACTTAGTATATATTTTATCCACTGTTAAGCAGCCCTTGTTTAGACAAAAAAATATATAACATTTGCATGCTGTTGTCACTTGCATGATGGCTGTTATCTTAAGTGCTATGTTAGCACCAAAATATAAATAGCTTTATTTGCAAACAGTATATTTCCAGATGAGGTGGCTCATCGTGAGCCGCTTCATCTGGATCTACACTATTTGCCCTCTGGTCTTTGAATTCTCAATTCAATATACAGAGTGTACAAATATTTTTTTATAATTTGCAGACATTCATTTGACGTTTGCTTTTTTGGTGCTGTAAGGGTTAATTTGGGGATATTTCTGTCGTTTATGTTGGAGCATTGAAGTTCTTCTGCGCTTTTGCACTGATAGAAAACTCAGAAACGTCTATATAATGAAGAAGACAATGATGGCAATTGCCATCAAGGCAGTTTTTGTGCATACAAGAAAACAATTATAGTGGAGGTAACCCAGTGATTTGTTGGAGAAAGGTAAATGTATGACAGAGCATGCAGACTTGTCATAACAAGGTGCATTCCAACTGACAGCTGACATTTAATGAGTATTGCACATTTTCGTGTTGCCTTACATGCAGACAAAGTTCATTACATGCACTGCACATGTTTCAGCTTTGTTAAATACTCTGTATGGGGGTCTCAATGGGGTACAACTGAAGTCAGTAGAATAGTTATCAGTAACAAAAGTCAATAAGGTAGTAGTCAATAAAATTTCAGGCCATAAAAAGAAGTAATTGGTAAATTTTTGGCTTCAAATTCAGTACAAATTTTACAGCAGAGTAAAAAGTCAGTAAAAGCCATTAATCACCAGTCAGTAAACCCCCTGTCCAGACCCTCCATTATGCCTGTTTCATTCTAGACTGGCTGGCAATCTTTTGAACTGTCAATGTATCATTTGCGAATGCTTAACTCTTTAAGCCCCAGTGACGCAATTAGCAAAATTTGCAAACAGCGTAGATCCTGATGAGGCGGCTCATAATGAGCCGCCTCATCTAGATCTACACTGTTTGCCCTCTAGTCTTTGAATCCTCAATATAAAAAGTCTTGGACAAGGCATTTTTTTAATTTTTGCAGACGTAAATTTTGTCATCTGCTTTTTGGTACTGAAAGAGTTAAGCTATGTCCTAGTGTCTGCTGTTGGGCAATCAGTGTGGTTGAAGTGTAGGTTGACTTGTATATTAAACACACAAATTGTTTGCAAAGGGTTTTAGTGCCCTCTTAGGTTCTTCTGCTTCCTTAACGAAGTTTTGAGGGTTCAATATTGGTAAAATAGGTGGGAAGGATAACTTACATAAGCTTGTAGTTGCATTTATACCTGCATCAAGAGTCGTCTCTGACTAGGCAGATGTACTTTGTAAAATTAAAGGACATCTCCGTCCATGAGAATAGACTGCAGCCATTTGTGACACTGATATTATTTAACACATGTTGCTTAATACTTGATAAAATCAAGAAAATTGACACTTCCTTGGTTAAAACAAGTTTGTAACATTGAAATCTGAGAGCCCCAACTAATTGATACTCTGAAACTTAAGAAAATTGACAACAGTTTGTCACATTAATACTTGTCTGTCTATAGCCTTGAAGAGTAACTACAGGGTATAAACTAGTCCGCCAGTTTTAGCTTTCAGCAGAGGCTGTCCACCATCTCTTGCTTCCTGCCGAGACTGCTGACAAATACACGATGAATGGCTTCCTGCCGTGACTGTCCGCATGATTCTGCTTTGTGGCGACGCTGTCGGCACGAAGCAGAATCATGCGGACAGTTACGGCAGAAAGCCATTTTTGTGAGTATTGGAAGGAAGCCAAAAGCCAAATATGAGTGTCATGTTTAGCTGCTTATTCAAGATCCTGCCCATAAACATTTTAAATGAGGTTACCTGACATTACCTTGCTACCCTGGATGAGCCTTTTTCTTCCCATTTGTTTGTGTCAAAACCGTTCTGTCTCTTGGAGAATAACATCAGGATGCACAAGGCATTATGAATGACAATTTGTACAATTTGCTGGGCATTTTCAAGGAGTATGGTATGTACTTAGATTGCATGGATGTGCCAGTTGATTTGATATTTTTTTCCTGTTCACATTTTCCAGTTCCTAGGGGCGGCTCAGTTTTCCAGTTTGTACTGGTTTTCATTTTGGGGAGGCTCAGTTATAGAAAAGCAAGGATTCAAAAAAAACTAATAATGAATAAAACGGTAATAATGAATCGGACCAAATTGTCTGCAGAAATGGCTTGAAAATGTCTATTGATTGGTTCCATGCAAATGTCAAAGGTTCCTTTCAGTAAAGTTTCATTGATTGTCCATTGAAAAAGTTCCTGTTTTAAGCTACTTGGATACATATATATTGAATACAAATCTTCATAAATTAATGCCTGGGGAAATCAGGGTCTACACTGCTTGCCATCACTCTTGATTGCCTTGAGCACATGACATTGGTTCATCTACCAGACCTATTCCAAACAGTGTAGAGGTTGCCTTATCCTTTGGTCAATGTTGTTTGAATGGTCTGTGTTCACAGAGACAGGACAGATGAACATGTCCAAAGATAGAGTCCATTTGAATGTCTGAGATGTGTAAGGAGCCCAGGTAGCTCAGTGGGTTAAGCGCTGGCCTGGTGATGTAGTGCTGGTGGGAAAACTCTTTCCAACAGTTAACAGGGTTTCATCGCACACAGCCTTCAGTATCACCATCCCATTCTTCTTGTTATAGGACTGAAATATTTTTATACCCCGCCACTAACGTGTGGCGGGGTATTATGTTTTCACGTTGGCCGTCCGTGTGTCCGTCCGTCCGTCCGTCCGTAGTATGTACGTCCGTCCGTCCGTCCGCACTTCGTTTCCGTTCGATAACTTAAGTATTTATCAACGGATTTCCTTCAAATTTTGCATATGCATTTGGACCAAGAATGTCTCGCTTGGGATTGTTAATGGGCAAATTTCGATAATTTCTGACAGAGTTATGGCACTTGTCAATGTACAAAAAATGGTTTCTGGCCTCTAGTTCCTTTCTACTTAGAGTATCATGATGAAACTTCACAAATATGATCGAAGTAACAAAAGCTTTATATGAGCACAGAAATTTTATCATTGGGGATTATCTGCCCCTGCCCTGGGGCTATATACATGTATAAAATCATGAAAAATTCCATATAAAATAAGAGTTTGAAGCAGTTTTTCTGAAACTTACAGCAAATGATCAGGAGTGATGAAAGCCTCCATGATGCTCAAATTTACCCCATCAGAGTTATGTCCTCCTGGCCCTGGGCTGTATACATACATAAAATGATGATAATATCTATATAAATTCATGTGAAACAGATTTTCAGAAATTTACATCTGATGATAGAAGCAATGAAAGTTTCTTGTTGTGATTTGACCCTTTAGGGGTTACCTGCCCCTGCCCCATGACCACATGTTTAAAATCACTGAAATTGTATTTGACTAGAGTGGTCAGTGATTTATCGGAAGCTTATTGTAAGTGATCAGAGTAATGAAGTGTCCTGTCATGACAAAGAATTTTATCCATGTTCAATGGGATTAGGCTGCCCCTGTCCTGGGGTTTTTATGCCCCCGCCATTTAAAATGGGGGGGGCATATAGTATCACCCCTGTCCGTACGTACGTACGTACGTAGCGTAGCGTACGTACGAAAAATGGTTTCCGTTCAATATCTTTTGAAAGCATTGGTGTATTGAATTCATATTTCATACACAGCTATATAATCATAAAATACAGGTCAAGTTCGATGTTGGGTAAAATCCGGCTATTATTGTGGGAGTTATGGCCCTTTTTCGACTTCTGTTTCTATGAAAAAATGGTTTCCGTTCAATATCTTTTGAAAGCATCGGTATATTGAATTCATATTTTACACACAGCTATATAATCATAAAATACAGGTTAAGTTCGATGTTGGGTAAAATCCGTCAATTATTGTTGGAGTTATGGCCCTTTTTCGACTTCTGTTTCTATGAAGAAATGGTTTCCGTTCGATATCTTTTGAAAGCATTGTTGTATTGAATTCATATTTTATACACAGGTATATAATCATAAAATACAGGTCAAGTTTGATGTTGGGCAAAATCCGTCAATTATTGTGGGAGTTATGGCCCTTTTTCGACTTTATTTTGTATGAAAAAATGGTTTCCGTTCAATATCTTTTGAAAGCATTGGTGTATTTAATTCATATTTTATACACAGGTATATAATCATAAAATACAGGTCAAGTTTGATGTTGGGCAAAATCCGTCGATTATTGTGGGAGTTACCGCCCTTTTTCAACTTTATTTTATATGAAGAAATGGTTTCCGTTCGATATCTTTTAAAAGCATTGGTGTATTGAATTCATATTTTATACACAGGTATATAATCATGAAATACAGGTCAAGTTCGATGTTGGGCAAAATCCGTCAATTATTGTGGGAGTTATGGCCCTTTTTCGACTTCATTTTGTATGAAAAACTGGTTTCCGTTCATTATCTTTTGAAAGCCTTAGTATATTGAATTCATATTTTATACACAGGTATATAATCATAAAATACAGGTCAAGTTCAGACAATGTTTGGTAAAATCCGTCAATTATTGTGGGAGTTATGGCCCTTTTTCGACTTCATTTCATACAATAATGGTGTCCGTTTGTTAGTTTTTGAAAAGTTACTTGTTTCCGGGCTGTTTCTTTTGGAAAGTTGCATGGCATCCATTTCTGCGATAAGATACAGAATATCATCACATATCAGTCATGACACCCCCACATCCAAGCCCCCCATCCCCCCCATTTACTTCTCAAGAAGCACAATACATCTGCCCAAGGAAAACAATAAAACATGTACCACAGAAGTGTGCCTTTGTGAACCTATTATGCTACTAGTGCCTTTACCTTAAACAAGGCGCCATCTTACTTAGGGCACTAGGCGGGGGCATCCGTGTCGTATGGACACATTTCTAGTACTGAGAAAAAAATAATTCTGGAAAAATCGGTGTGTACAAAAGGTGTTCAGTGGCGGGGTATGACGCAGTCGTTTGCGATGCTTTTATTGAAAAGGATGTAAAACCGCAAGCCATCCATCCATCTGGAGAGGCGTATGGTTAAGGGCACTGGGCTGTGACACAGACGGTTAAGGGAGCAAAAAGGAGAGGGATGGGTTCTGTCTTTCATATGCTGTGCCAAGATACCATGGGCTGCCTCTAAAGCCACTAGGCTATGAGAAATCGTTTCTACAGATGTCTGAATATTTTAAGGTGAATGGGTTCACTTTTAGGGGAAGCAACTCTCCCATTTTCGCCTGCCATATGGGATCGGGGAAGCAACTCTCCCATTTTCGCCTGCCATATGGGATCTGCACTTTAAGGAAAGAATTTGCTCCTAGAGGAGCAAATTCTTTCCTTTAAGAGCAGACCCCATTTTAGAAGGGTTTTGTTATCTAAGGAAGCAAACATGATGTTGCAAAAGTTGACCCCCTTTCTCTCATTGTAAAAATGGTTGAAAACCATAGCAGTGTACCCATACACCTTAAATCTGTGTATGTTGGGGTTCATTGATCTTTATCTTAAAGTACATTCTGTCCATTACAAGTGCACTAATGTGCACCAGTGATGCAGTTCTGGAAAACAGATTTGTTCAATAATTCATGAAGTCTCGATCTTTGAGAATGTGAAAATGACATTGAGATTTTGAAACACTGAATGGGCTTTAATGAGATGTGCAGGCAAGCCTGTTCTTAGTTCTCCTCTGTGGCTTTAGAAAATTTCTGTTAAAATTCCGCAGAACATGGTGTCTCGCCTGTTTGCGCATTGTCACAAAACAGAACTAAATCAGAAATTTGGAAATAACTTAATGCCACTGCCACCACCGCTGACTCTGAAATGTAAAACCTAAGTATCACTTCTGATGGTTACAAGTGGGACAATAGATGGGATCTCTTCAAGACACCCCATTCTCACAAACTGACATCTGATCAGTAAAATTGTTTACGGGGTAATGAAGTTACTTGACATACATGCTGGTCTGGAAATCATTTATGGACTTAACTATTCTGTTTTTAGCTCTCCTGGAATACATTCAAGAAAAGCTAATCTCATTGACCCTCCAGCCCATCCATCTGTAAATATTTTCTCATTGTTGCACCTTCTCCAAAACCACTCGCAGAATATCTTGAACCTTGCCATATAGCCCTCCACTCCATTGACCAGTATGACCACCAGCAGTCATTTCAAAATACAGTGGATTCTCATTACCCCAAACACTGATATCTCAAAGTACCCTCATATTTCAAAGAATATAGTTTCAACAAATTTCCTGTTTTTCTTAAAATTTCAATTCCTGTTATTTCAAACTACTGACATCTCAAAGTAAATTTTCTGGGACCAGAAAATTTACTTTGAGATATCAGTAGTTTGAGATGAATTTCTACTTTGAGATATTGAGAGTTGACTCTTATTGTTGATGACTCTGTATGTATATTTTCTGTATTTTCAGTGATAGTGAAGGGTACTTCAGTGAGCAAGTACTACAGGTTCCTGGGTAAGAACAGTGACTGGGTGTGGCTGCAGACCCGGGCAACTATCATCTACAATACCAGTAATAAACCCCAGTACATTGTCTGCATGAACTATGTCATCAGGTAGGTGTATTGTATAAATTTCATCTCATTGCTGAAGCTTATTAACCCTCTGGCATAGTTCTTGAAACTTTGCAGGATCCCTCTGACTTGAAATTACATGAATGAAAAAAAGAGAGCAGACTCATAATCATTGAGTGATCTGTCCTTTGCAGAGTTCTATGTCTTGGCAATAGCTCCTTAACCCATTGGAATGATGTCTTAACCCATTGGAATAGTGTTGTGAAATTTCACAGGTTCATGTATTTTAACTGGAATGAGAAAGATAACTCTGGATCTCCTAATTGATTAGATATCTGTCCTTGCCCTGATTTCTTTTGAGAGCTGAAACTTTACATGCATGCTCATCTTAATGTAATGAAATGTCATGAATAAAAAAGACACTGCTTGGACTCTTAATGATTTATCTGCCCTTGGAAAAAATTCATCTCATGGCTGAATTTTCTTAATATTCTGGCATATTTTCATTCAGCTTTGCAGGATATTGCATTTGTCTGAGTATTTCTATGTTTTGTGTACACTGAAAATTACAAATTTTAAAATAGTTATAGTGATACATTTTTCTCTGTTATTGGTCTTGTATTTGAATAGAAGATTCCAGTAGATGTTCTCTAAATGGAAATTCATTGACCAGAAGATTGTTCCTTCTGATTAGTACTGACTGATTGGAATAAGGTTATCTGACTGGGTTATCGGTGGCTTCAGGTGTTTGCATTAAAACAATTAACATTTTACTTCATTGCCTTTGAAAATTGGAGTTTATTAATTGATCAAATTTAGTCATGTTTTATTGTGATTAATTCGTTTGAATCAGTTTAGCTATTTTGATTTACCTACTACGAGTTCAAGAATTTCATGCAGGGTTGCCACACTCAGGGGAAATATCTGAAAAATAATTTTTTACCAGGTCAGGGAAAAATCATATTTTTGTGGTTGGTGAGGAAAATTTGGAAAGGACTAGAAACTTTACGGAAAAGTAATGGAATTTGAAAATTAGTGGCTATGGCAGTCTTCAGAAATACACTTGTTATGTTCAAGGGGAAAAGATGTACTTCTAGAGAGATAGGCCTGGCACATCTCCCTCTTCATCAAGGGCTTCTCTTAAAGGAAAGAATTTGCTCCCTGGGGGAGCAAATTCATTCTTTTAAGAGTAATCCCCAATTTCGAAGTGATAAAGTTAGCACTGTTGAAGTAGAGAGTAAAATTAATTTTGGATCCATATAGGGTATGGAAAGGGTAAAAGTCAGCAAAAAGTCAGGGGATTTTAAAGAGGAGGATAAGAGGCAAACCTGAATGCACAGTTACAGTATTGGGACAGAAAGGCTTGAGAAACAGGGATAAGCTGGCCATTTTCCCTCCCAAAGCAATCCCAAAACTGAAGATCGGTCTTGCAAAATGGATCTAGATTTTTGTCTTTTCTGTTCGGAGTGAAAACCCATCTGACAGAAGTATTACTTAAGGCTGTATTTGGGGTCATTTTGGAGGGAGGAACCACCATCTTACTATTTAACTACAGTAATTACCACGATACTGTGCACAATAATCAGATCAGTTATGTTTTCGTCACTTCTAATGTGCAGCAATTTTTATTATATGAAAGTTGAGCTGTAGTAGGCTTTTACACTAAACTATTGACATTGCTATCCAAGTTTATCGATATCTGCCATCCTGTCATCTGTTGAATTGAACTATTGTTTGAATATGTTAATTGCCTCATATTAAAATAATGCTGAGTTTTGGAAGAAATAAAGTTTAGGTGGCTTGGTTGGTAGAGTTTTTGCATGGTGTTTAGGGGGTCATGGGTTGGGATCCCGACTGAGTCACTGTCACATTCAGAAAACTGAGAGGTGGAAATTTGAAAGAGCTTTTAACAAATTGTTGCAAGCAGTGTTCAACTAACAATACCCACCCATTTCAGATTTTCTGGAAACTAGTAGAATAAAGCCAGCAAATAGGTTGTAGAACTTTAATTGGTAAAAATGCCAAATTGCAAGAGGGCAGAAAAGTGACCATTTAAAGTTTTCTTCAGCAAAGCCAAAGCTAGATGCTATTATTTTGATTTCCTTGCATGTAAAGGGCAAGTTCAGTTGCATATCAATGGTAAGCTAAGAATTGTTGCTGCAGAAATTTGCACCTGACATGGGTATTATCAGTAAGACAAATTTGAGCATAAGTTGTGCTGTACCAGGCATAAAAATTAGACAAAATATGGGGGCAGAGAAAATGCTGAGAAAACGTAAACAGGTATTCCAGTGATTGCTTTCCTCAACTTTAGTATTTCGGTGTAATCATTGCATCAGACAGCAGGTAAATGCCAAGTATGTTATGAAATGTTAAGCTTCAGAGCTGTACACAGAGCGTAGAGCTGTACGTACTTTAAAAGTCATTCACACCTCCAGTCTTGTATTTGGAACTTCAGTTACTGTAGTGAATGTAAATATCGGGATGGAAGTCACTAAGCAGACCCAGATCAAACTGCTCTAGTGGAGCAGTCTGATCAGTGTCTGCACTATTCACCATTCCGAAACCATGCCAACTTAAAATAGGTATACATCCCTCCATTAACTGTAAGGTAAAATCTCAGACTTATTGGGGGACATTCAACATGTGCAATTTTGTTTGTGGGATTATGTCACATGCTGTTGTTGTTGCATTGGCCAGTTATACATTGTCAGGTAACTTTTGAGTGACATTCTGTGTGTGGCTGGGAACTCAGCCAGCAAATATTGCTGGGAGATAGTAAAATTAAGATATTCAAAATTTACCTTATTTACGGTAATTGGTAAGGGTCCCCCAGTTTTTAGGGTGATTATGGTAGGTAGGTTAAAAGTTATTCACTCTGTCAGACTTCAGTATTACTTTTTGGACTACATTTCCTGATTGACCAGTGCTTGAAATGTATCATGAAGAAAAAGACTTGAAAAAAAAGGAGTTTCTTTCCATTTTGTGCAATTGTCAGATTTGGGAAACTATTATCTTGGCTTATTTACTTTCAGTTCTCAGAATGCTTAAAAAATTTCACAAGTTTTGGACAATCCTTAGGATTATAAACATAAGATCTCTTTGGAGATATACAGTGTTTCAATGCATAGACAAAGCATCATAGACCCTTTCTTTACCTGAGATCAAGTTTCATCACAATCAGAATTACCTCCTGTGTATTGTTCCTGATTGGTGGCAGATTGTCATTAAATGCCAGGATTTTGACCAGTGAAGTGAAGCAGTCTTTTTTGAGACTCTTTGGCTCCAGGAAATATAAATAGTTCTTATGAATGGTGAAACAATTACGTCAAAGATTTTTTGTGGTTTATATGAGGGTTGAAGGGAAAATATCAGTGTGTAGCCATAGCATGATGCTAATCTTTGAAGATGGTTGTTAGGGAAAAAACTTGTCTAGCAGCAAAACAGTTTGATTTTGGTGGATGAGAAATTAGCTGCAGCATTAGGTTGTCAAAAATGACATTTTACCTGTGTATTAAGATCTTGTTAATTTCATGCTTCTTGGAACGCATGTCTGACTGTTTGAGCATAGCATTCTTGTAGATGCAAGTGGCAACCTACCAAACATGGTGGCATCACGTGAATAATTCTCTAAGCTTTCCCATTAAAAATCATGAATGTTTAGGGATCTCATTTGAACTGGAGGGGCCACAGCAAATATAAGGGGCCCACAGCATATGTTCTATGGACAGTTAACAGAAATTATCTTGGTATCATCATTGATTAAGCAAATAACAAAGTTGTTTACATTATGATTAGAATTCTTCTAACCAAACAGTTATGCCCCACCCATCTTTCTCTGCCTTCCAAAAGGAAAAAAGTCAGATTTTGTTCTTGTTAGGGTGAGCAAGACTAATTGCTTCACAATACAAAAATGTTCAAAATTCTTAAATTTTGCTCAGTATATGACTTGACACCACCTTACCCTCATGCAACCACCCAACACAGTACATACATACTTCACAACCAGCACCACACACACATGAGCCGTGACACGACAAAATCAACAAAGAGGCATGTGTGCCCAGCGAAGACAAGATCAGCCTGGGCATCTGTCCCTGTCTGATCAGAGTCTTCGCTGTCCTAATGGAGGTAGCTTAGACCCTTAGCTACCTGTTAAGCACACAGCGAAGACTCTGATCAGACTGGGCAGATGCCCAGGATAAACTGAGTCTTTGCGTGACACACATTCCACTTTGTTGGTTTTGTCTAGTCGAAGTTTACATTCTTTACTAAGACAAGTAGCTAGGCTTTAAATAGAGTTTGGCGAACATTTTTTTAAACTTTCCAGACATAGATTTTGTCATATGCTTTTTGGCACTTAAAGGGTTAAACCGAGTTTGTTCGCTTGCACAGTTCTTTACTAATTCTTTGACCATCCTTAGTGGCTGGTGCAGTGTCAGAAGTTCTTGGTATATTCCTGATATTAATGGCTTCTCTTCATGAGTTTTTGATCATATTTACTGTTTATGCCTCTTTAGCAATGTGTGACCCCCAGAAGTAAGTTTGCTGCCAAATTGTGAGCATTACCCCTGTCATTTCTAGTTGGCAGTAGTATCTTATTGTCTTGTTCTTGAAAAACTCCTGCTAGGATTGGTGATTCATCATGTGCCTCAGAATACCATATTAATCCTACTATACCCCCCTGCTCTAATAAAAGCCTCGTGCCTCTTTTTTGAAAATAATGTAATATTAACCTTCACAAATCCCTGTTTGCTTGGTCTTTAAAATAGGGTCAACTCTGAAAGGAGCAAATTTTTTTCCAAAGGAGTTGCCTCCTACTGTAAAGGGAAGGAAAAATAATAAAATAAAGTTGCTTCCCCTCGAAGTATATCCATTCTTCACCCTGATACTGTAATGGATTTACTACACTTAAGGCTCTAAATAATGCACCCCCCAAGCAACCTTCCTTTTCATTAAATGCAACCCCCCAGGGCTTTGAATGGGATTAATACAGTAGCATGTAATAACAGTCTGAGAGATGTTACTGGGTTATCTCTCTTTGCCAATTAGGCAAGGGAGCTTATAAGACAGGGAATATACTCCTAGAGTGACATAAAAAAATACTGTTCACTAGATGATTGACAATTCCACAGAAGACAAGAGGTCAAACGCTTTAAAAATACTATATTTGATGGACTATTCCATCTTCGAAGATGGACAAATCCTGTATAAGTCCCTGTCCCTGCCCTTTTTGGGATTCAGGCTCTATTTTGCGACAAGGTGCCCCTGCCCTTTTTTGGTTCAGGCTCTATTTTGCGACAAGGTGCATATGAGTGAAACACTGCCTTTCTCAGAATTCTTGTAATAACTGATAAGCAATCATGGTAGATTTCAGGAGCCATGGTATGCAAGTAGAGCGATATACATTGTCGGACTCTTGTTAGTTTGTATACGAACTAGGTAGGAATATAGGTTATGTTTATGGAAATGGTCCAAGGTATATTTTACGGATGATGATTTCAGAGCTCTAGATAAGAGGGCGTATTTGGTGATAATTAGGGATAATTTTTGTTATTTCTGCATAAAAACATATGTTGTGACCCCTCATCTGAACCGTCTCGATGAGACGGTTCAAATGAGGGGTCACAACATATGGTTTCGATGAGAAATAAGAAAAATTATCCTTAATTATCATCAAATATGCCGTCTTATCTAGAGCTCTGTGATTTCTTGTGCTAGTTTGAAGATGGCTGTTGATCTTTGGCCTTTTGACTGTACTCCCAGGGATAGTCAAGCATAATTGTTTGTGAAGACAGTTTACACTCTCAGGTGTAAATATTCACAGGTTTACTTGCGATAAGATCACAATGTAAAAGATATGTTTTGCTAGGTGAATGATTTCTTTCAGACTCTTCTTTACGGATTTTGATGAGGTTTCAGTATAGACTTGTTCCCTAAGGAGCGTTAGCTAATGCGTGATACGGTATTATAAATCTATACGGATTGATCTTAGCAGTTTATATATATAGAATCTCGTCTGATGTGGCGTCCTTATATTGGATCTTGATGATGAAATGCTGATAGCCGTTTACGGAAGGAATAGTACGTAGGAAGGCCTTGAGAAGCCTTGGGTTCAGTGAAACTGGGTATGTTAAGAATTGATTCCAATTTTTGAAGTTTTCGATTGGATTTGAAGCTAGGTTGGAAATATATATTTATTGTAAATATTCAGACACCTCAATTTCTGTATTGGAATCTTCCACCTTTGGAATTGGACAAGTCTATTTGTTCTGTCAGGGAGGTTTTGCTAACTGTGTAGACCCTGGTCAGACTGCTGATTAGGGTCTAGACTGTTTGCTCATTCATTTCCCTTGCATATTTAAATATTATTAGCTATTTGATGTGGGATAATTGTGAACAAAATTGACAGTTGTGAAAAAAGGGATTGTTCAAGGAACATTTTGCACATGTTACCAGCTTAAGTAATTCATGATTTGGGATTGGTATTTTACGACAGCTTGCCGTAGGCTGGTTATTGTTTTCCCCAGACCGGAACTCTCGGGAGTGATTTCTATTACTGTTGTACTACAGAAAATCTATTATTTTAATTGAAAAGTGGACTATAAATCAAAAGCCAGTGAATTTTTATGTGCTTGAGAAGTAATAATTATTGAGGAAAAAATCGATGCTCTAGTAACTGGACATTGAATATATATGACTGGAATGATACTATAATAATATGTGAATTGTCAACCTGTAAAAATATACGGCAGATTAAATCTATGCCGAACGGCGATGAATATAGGCTGGACATTGAGTTTATCAGAGCTGAACATTATCGTAAATGCTGGATAGATATTACGACTGGACTTGATATCCCTGCTTTGTTAATTCCGGCTAATATATAAAAGATTGTCTAATATTGTACAAACTAGACATTGTTTCAAACAGCTGAACAAACGTAAGAGCTAGGGCTTCAGGTATAGGTGGATTTTGATGATAGTGTGGAGCTAATTTCTGTTCATTCTCCATAAAACTATTTGTTGTGGTCCCTCATTAGAGCTGCCGCAGTGAGGCAAGTTAATTAAGGAGCCACAATATTCATTTTTATTGATGAATAAGGAAAATTAGTCAAGAATTATCGTCAAAATTTAGCTTTATCTAAAACGCTTCAGTATGCAAAAATATTGAATAGTCCCTATGGATTAAGCTGCAGACGGCAAAATAATGGAGAAGTCTGTGTTGTCGTGTAAGATTTGGAATTTGATATAAGCACAGAAATTGTAAAAAAACAGCAGAACAAACATAATGTAAAATGTTGAAATGGCGACACATCTTATTCCGTCTGGATTTCACTGCAGACGGCAACGTGCAAAAAATGAAGGCAATATGCAAAAACGAAAGCGGAAAAGTATATAGTGTAGCATAAGCTTCGGAATTCTAGATCATAATTGACTGTTGTCATCGCATTCATTTGCCTGGTGAAAGGAATATTATGTGATTATAGGAATATTCTTTTTTTTCGTCTCCAAAGGATTGTCTTCTGCTTTCACGTTTTCTGCAGCGAGACTGTTACTTAACGACAAAACTAGCTATCTGAAGTCTGAGAAAAAAAGTACCATATGGCTGGTGCAAAAAGTTAAGACTTAAATCAGCCAGCACATCTGTGCAGGCTGATCAAAGTCTAAACTTTTTTGCAATATATTCATAAGAAGGACAGGTAAGACTATGACTAAACTTATGAAAACAGGAAAGACTCTGATCAGCCTGCGCACTGGCACACACAGCTGCGCCTCCCTATGGGCATTTTTTCCTATGGGCACTTTTTCTTGTTTTGCAAGTTTTCTTGTGACATTGACTGACACTTTGCCAAGACATTAATAGGAATAGCAGTTTCGTTCCTTGCTCTGAACTTTAGTAGTATACGTCTTGAGTGCTGCAGCTTACGAGAGCAATAGTGTAAGAATTCTTACCAATCTGGTGCTATCATTGTGATCAAAAGTACGTCAACGGTCTGATTGTGGTTACATAGGTTACACAGTCTACCACGGGATTATTCTATGCTTCCTAGCTGGCGGATGTAAATCGGCAATATCTTTTGTTTGATTGCATAGTTTATTGGTCTTTATTTGTTCAGAATGATAAAATTGTAATGCTTAGCTTGTAAAATACATAGTCTGAAGTGTTTTGGTAAAGTAAAGGATTGGGAGTTATGTTTTACCGGATCGGAAATAATTTTAAAGTTTGACTGCCATACAGGTGCTTATAATTTCTATTCTGCTACTGTATTGTTTTTGCTTAATGATGCTAATCATATGGACTCCAGGAATTGAGACAGAAATATCTCGGCAAATTTGGTAGACCAGATCAGGCTAGTCAGTGGCTGCTCTGTTTGTGGCTCCACCAGGATGCTTTTCACAAATTGCTGCTTGTTAGAAGTTAATGTGTCCCAATGTTTGTGTACCCTAATGGGATTAAATATTCGGACATCTAAAACCCATTAATTTTCCATTTGTTCCAAATGGAAAATTAATGGTTGTAAGTGTTCCAATGTTGGGTAGTTATGATAAAATATTTTTATTTTTGGTAGTAAAGAGGGAATACTTTAAAATTTAGACAGAATTGAAGAGACAAGGGTGTGAAATTCAAAGGGAATATTGTGAATATTGAAAATCGAGAATACAACAGAAAGGAAAAAGAAAGAAGGAAAGTTAAGGAAAGTGCAGAGGACTAATACTGAATAGCAAAATTGATATTTAAAATAACTTTTGTAATGAAAGGACAAAATGACAGTTGATAATGTTGTGGATGTAATTACATATGAAGAAAATATGGGGAAAACTCCTAAAGTACCCTCTGACAGTATTGTGACAAGGAATAAGGAATTAACAACAAGTAACCGGTAAGATTGAAAAGATAACTTCATATAATACAAGTGTAAACAGCTTTTCAAATAGGTTAATTTCCTTGTTTAGAAAAATCACAAATTAAAGCTTACTGATGATTAAAGTAACAGACTTTGGTTATTAGAGATAATTTCTGTATATTTTCTATGAAAACATAAGTTGTTGCCCTTTATTTGACCCTCCTAGGACTTCAGCATAATGTCACTTTGTGTACTAGTGTTTCTGGAGCAGAGTTAGGCGCAATACACTCAAAGTTAGGCAGTAGGATTGCAGTACATGTCTTGTAAAAAGAGAAGTGACTTCAGTGTGTGAAACCATTGTTAGTTTAAACAATATTTTCATATAGACTAACAGTTTAAATACGAACATTTAAACAATTGTTTAAATGTTCTTATTTTAACTGTTATTTTATCAATAATATCCAAACTCTCCAAGGACTAGGTACTAACTATTTGAACACCCCCACAGTCCCAGAATGTTCTGTATTGATTTTCCATTTCTCTGCAACAATGGTTGTCTGGTGGAATAAATTGAAAATTAGTTCTGATTCTTCCTGTTATCTGCTTGTGCACCTTCCAGACAGTTCTGTATGGAAATGTAGTTTCATAAAAAGAATCTGTCACCCACATATGGCACAATTCTTATGGCACAGAGCCCATTCTAGAAGGACATTGTTTCCCGGGAGAGCAACTGGAAGTCGCTTAAGTTGTTTCTCACTATGTTTCCCTTTTTCAAAAAGGCTGAAAAATGACCCTGAAAATATTGAGAAAGAAGTTCCAGTGTTCTTACAGTGTAAACCTGAAAAAAGAGCCATCTGATCTGGGTATGCACTCTTTCCTATTGGGCCAGGAATATTCTTTACCAGGTTACTTATCCCATTGCATTCTGGTAATTTTTTTGTTGTCTGCTGAAATTGTGGTCTGCATCAAAAATCAAGCATATTTTGACAATATTGGTCTAACTAACTCCTGTAGAAATGATGTCTAGGCAGCAAACAATTTTGATCTCAGATCAGAAACATGGGGCCTGATGTGGATCCAAATTGTTTGCCCAGATACCCTGAATGGAATGGGTTTTCAGCTTGTTCAGATATTACTGCAAGTAAAAAATGTAGTTCTTATGGACATTTATGATAAAGGTGTCTTAATGTGCCGAAAACTGCAGACGACAAAAATTAAGTCTGCAAAATTTCAAAATATGTTTTGTCCAAGCTGTGATATTTAGAATTCAAAGACTAGATGGCAAATAGTGTAGATCCAGATGAGGCAGCTCATAATGAGCTGCCTCATTTGGATCTGCGCTGTTCCCAAAATTAAACTGTTCTCATTTCTGGCACCTTAAGTGCTACAAAATTGTCAGCCACAGAGGAAATTCCCTGCAGGAAGTCTTCTTTTGGGACTTTCTAGAATTTTTGCCTCATTAGCAATCCTGCAATGAGAGTTTGGCATGCAATTTTTCGTGCAATGAAGTAATTGTTTGTTCGATATTTCATCTTGTTATTTTTTCTCAGAAATGAAGGACAATTTCTGATATGGTGAAAAACAGCATTTTAAAAGCTGACATGATTTGTTTAAGCATTTGTTTTCTGTGATTGATGTATTTTTGTTTAAGTCAGGTGAACGCACTGGGAGTCTTCAATTGTCTTTTTATTGCAGTCTTTTCTGACCAGACATGGCAGCATATACATGTACATAGTCGTATTACCTATCAGTTTGGCATGCCCAGCCACCCACTTCACCCGCTCTCCCTCTATCACCTTTGTCACTTTCTGAGCAAATACAGTCTGATCAAAGTCTGCCTTATGTAGCAGCATTCTTTATAAAGCATCTTAAAGATGGTCATTTTGGCTTAGAAACATGTTGGAAATAGGCAGCTAAAATCTCTGTATCAGCAAAAGTTCTGGGTATACTTTTTGTCTTCAACATTTGGTCTATCAAAATAGTATTACTAAATTGATTGGTATATCAGTTTAGCTCAAACTTGCATTGATTATCTGATGTTATGCAAACATTATCATCGTTTTTGGCTGCTAAAAAAACATTGTGGTGTGTGTTTCTTAAATCATTATATTTCTCTCGGAAGAGCAATAGATTTGGTAATGTTCTCTGCCATAGTTTACATTGATGTTTGCCGAGGGATATGAACTCATTATGTCTTTAAGATGCCAGAAAACACAATGGGGGGAAAATCCGCCAAGTTTTTACAGGAATTTGAGGTTAAGCTAATTGATATTTTGTAATGAACTTTGGTTTTCCGCAGAAAGTATTTTGGAACTCTGGTGCTAAGGAATGAAAGCGTGTGGGAGTTAGTTAACCTTTAAAGCACAAAAAAAAACAGACGACAACATTCACATCTGCAAAATTTTAGAATATGTTTTGTCCAAGTTATATCATATTGAGAATTCAGAGTCTACAGGGCAAACAGTGTAGATCCAGATGAGGCAGCTCTGGATCTACACTTTTTGCAAATTCAGCTATTTTTATTTTTGGTGCTTTAAATCTCTAAGCACCAAAAAGCAGACGACAAAATTTACATCTGCAAAAACTAAAAAAATGCCTTGTCCAAGACATTTCATATTGAGAATTTAAAGACTAGAGGGCAAACAGTGTAGATCTAGATGAGGGGGCTCATCATGAACCGCCTTATCAGGATCTGCACTGTTTGCAAATTATGCTATTTTCGTCACTGGTGCTTAAAGTGTGAAGATTGTTAATAATTCAAGTACTACCAGCTACTCTATTACTCAGCTTCAACATGCATATGCAAAAGTAATCAAAAACTTGCTTGTACACAAAAACGCTGATTGGAATGATTCCCAAATCAGTAGGTGCCAGCATTTGAACACACCATTGTAAAGGGGTAGTTAAAACTATAAGAGAATCCCCAGAAGTGTTTGTTTTTTGTTTTTAATTGAGGATGATTCACTCGTGAATTTTGCAAAAATATAATTTAAAAAAATTTCATGTTGTGATTTTGTGATTTACATGTGCATTGTGCAATGAGTGAAGAATTCTCTTGAGACTGATTTACCAAAATAAAAATGATTGGCTACAGGAAAACAGAGTTCCCTCCAGTGAAGGAAACTTCAGTTTTCTTGCTAGAATGGGAAATAAGACTTGTGGACATAAGAGTCCATTTCCTTTTAATAAGAGTGCATGAAGATGTTATTACCTGTACAAAAAAAGCCAAATTTATGTCTCTATAAAAGGACTTGAAAGTACCAGTGATTCACTTGAAACTTTTATGTTACAACAATAGAGGGTTCCTCAGTTGTTGTTTTTTAGTGTCTTGTCAATTTGGTACATTTTGCCAGTTTGTAAAATTGACAAGCAGAGAGATTTTGACCCCGCCAAGGATTTTATGCAGAAAGTCATTAACTTAGCTCTTCCTTGTGTATATTGTGGTGCAAATTAGAGCTGTTTTGTTAACTCTTTCAGTACCAAAAAGCAGACGACAAAATTTAATTCTGCAAAAATTAAAAAAATGCCTTGTCCAAGACTTTTTATATTGAGAATGCAAAGACTAGAGGGCAAACAGTGTAGATTTAGATGAGGCGGCTCATTCTGAGCCGCCTCATCAGGATCTACGCTGTTTGCAAATTTTGCTAATTGCGTCACTGGGGCTTAAAGAGTTAATACAAAGTTGAAGGTTTAGGTCAGCCCCAGAGGTCATCTAAGTATCAAGTTCACCCAAAAAATGGTTAAAACAGGGTTACTAGAATTACCGGAATCTACATTATTACCGGAATATACCGGAATACACCAAAATATACATTTATAATTTCAAAATAAACTTAAATATTGCCAGAATAAATGAAAAAAGGACCATTTCCATAGAAGTATTAGCATTTTTATTATTGCTAGTGAGACTAAATGGACCAAGGTATGGGCAGTGGGTATGGGCATTGGACAGGTATCACTGTGCAGATTGCAAGCTGGTTTGGGTCTTTGTAGGGGTCAGTTACTTGCCAGCAATTACATGCAGCAAATATTAAATGGCATATTTTAAATGAAATTACTTACATTCCGGTCAAAATAAAGTGTATTTCGGTAAACAAATATGTGTATTTTGGTATATTCCGGTAGATTCCGGTATATTCCGGTGTATTTTGGTATATTCCGGTAATTAAGTGTATTCCGGTATTTCTAGTAACCGGTTAAAACACAATGAAATGTCATGCCAAGCTATGAATCTCACTTTCAGTCTCATGGAGTGGGGTTTGAACAGACTGGATCAGTATCCAGGTCCATCGATCACTGTGTAGACTATCTGTCTTCGTCAGATTGGAGGATTATTAAAGAGAGATCACTGTCAGCTGGAGTGAGTGAGTGAGTGAGTGAGTGATGTGGGTTTTACTGCACATAAGCACAAAAAAGGCTATTTTGCTTCCTGTCTGCTGGAAGAATTTGTCTCCTCACATAGAGCAGCTGTTGAAATAAGACCTGTCTTGATACAGTGTTGAAATGATAGAAAAGAAAAAGCTGACATAGAAAAACTATACAGTACAGAAGGCCTTGATCTAAATTTTGGACAACATCTGATGATATATTCTGTATCAAGATAAGAATATGATATGTAGGATGTAAAAGAATTCTGCTATTAACTGACTTTTTAGCATTCCAGGGAGATAACTGCTACGATATAATCCAATACGGTAGCCACATGTCTTTGCCAAGAGCAGTTTTAAAACCAGTTTTCAGCTTGCATGCAAAAAGTTGCAGTCACTATGGCATATGCATCTGCGTCTGCATCCCACTTTGCATTAAAGTTTTCATTAAAGTTTTGTTTGAAGTTTTATATGTGATGGGCAAGGTTAGGCAAGCTAATAATGTAGACCCAATTAAAGTTTTGTTATTTGATGGGCAAGGTTAGTTAGGCGAGCTAACAGTGTAGTCCCAGTTCACACTGCTCCTTAAGAGGAAGCAGCTCAGTCATTTCCGTTGTTGCCCTCCTTCTCCTAAGAGCAAACCCTTTCTTCAAAGAGTAGATCCCATTTGAGAAGGGTTTTGTCATCATAGGGAAGCAACCAGGAGGTCAGGAAAGTTGTTCTCCTGTATAAAAATGGCAGAGAAACATGGAGGTGTACCCATTCACCTTAAAAGAGTAGTCTGATTTGGATCTACACTATTTGCTCTAATATTTTTGTATTAAGTTTATGAGTCAGTATGGCATATCGTGCTCTGAATGTTTGTGCTTTTCTGTTTTCAGTGAGGAAGAAGGTGAGAGGTTTTTGATGCTAGAAGAGCAGAAACAGGCAACACTTACTCTACCTGATAACGATGTTCCTATCCAGATTTACTGTCAAAGCCAGAACACATCTTCTGGTGGACCAAAAGTGATAGAACTTCCCAGCAGTGATGAGGATGATGATGATGATATTGGTAAACCACCTCCTGATCAACAGATGACAGTAAGCCACACGCCCCAGCGTCAAGGTCAAGGTCAAAAGCGGCTGTGTTTAAGGATTCCACCATCAAATGAGCAGCATTCAGCAGCAACTCAGCCAACAAGACATCAAACTAATTTTGTCACAACAACTAGGGCGCAGATTTCAGATCAGCCATCTTTGAGTCAGGTGAAGCAGACGACAGCTAACCAGCCAATAATAAAGGAGCCAACACTAAGCCAGCTACCATTAGCTGAACCAACAATAAGCCAGCCAACATTTAGTCAGACATCATTATGCCAGACAGATCAGGTTGTCAATGATCCTGTCTATTCGGTGGTTAGCCAGAATCAGCAGTTTCAGCCGGACCTAAACGTTCAGCTAGATATCAAACCATTAAATTGTGGTGACAATGATGTTAGGACAAATGATACTGTTGCCACTGGATTTTTACAGGATTTGAATACAGGTATTTTATAGATCTTTATTGAATCTCTAATTACTGTGGCAGAAAAGCCTTATTAAACAGTGCAGACCCAGAAGGGCCTACTGCTCCTTTCATGAAACTCACTGAACATCACACACACACAAAACACACACACAAAACACTCACATAAAAACATTAGACTACCAGTAATGTTTTAGATGTCGAAATTCAGTTAAAAACTCTGAGGTTGTATCTGGCTTACATATTGGTGTTGGACAAGGAAATCTGACCTTGGGGATCAGAATGCTACCACCAGAAACTCAGCCAGCTATGTTTCTGACAAATTGTTCTGATCAGCGGATGGGATTTTCTTGACTCACACCAATACATTTGGAAGACTTTCCTTGTGACTGGTTCTTTCTCTATTTGTCTAAGAGACAGCTTGTTGTGTCTTAAGAGGAATGGGAACCAAGTCTGCCATTTTCATTTAAGTCTCCCTTTCAACAGGGGTCAGCTCTTAAAGGAAAGAATTTAAACGAAAAAATTCCATTAAGAATTGATCCCATTTTGGAAGGGTTTCGTCTTCCACAAAGCAAACAGGAAGTCACAGAAGTTGTCTCCCTTTGAAAAAAAATGGCAAAAAAAAAAAACATATTTATATACCCATACACCATAAAAGTATGGACTTCTGGGCCATGTTAATGTAATACTGAGTCACCTGCAGAATTTTCTAAAGTAGCAAGGATGGCAATTTCCAAATACAGTATCTGTCTGGTTGTGTATATCTTTTGAAGTCCTGCAAGTTCCAAGTTCTTATGCTGGCATTCAGCTTTTCAAGTGCAGTGGCATCTTTGAAGTAAGCATCCCACTGAATATCAAAGATTCTCAAAAGTTGATTGCATGTTTATGAGATTTACGAAGTTAAACAATGCAGTAAGTGAAATGAGGCGGAAGACAAAAATTGATGAGTTATCTGTTGTGTAAGCATATCAAACATCAAGTGCACCATTGCTGAAAGCCTTGGTAATTTTCTGCAGTGCTGATTTTCCATGCATGGTGCAATGGCTTAAAGAGATTTATGACATTAAAATACCAAGCAGATCTGTGTTTGTGCCAAATTCCTGTAAATACATAATACATTTGAACCACGACACAAGAAAACCAACAAAGTGGTTGTGCGCCCAGCGTAGACTCGGATCAGCCTGGGCATCCGCCCAGTCTGATCAGAGCCTTCGCTGTCCGCATGGAGGTAGCTTAGACCCTAAGCTATCCTTTGAGCACTTAATGAAGAGTCTGGTGAAACTGGGCGGATGCCCAGGCTGATCTGAGTCTGTGCTGGGCGCACAACCACTTTGTTGGTTTTGTCGTGTCGCGGCTCATTTTATGGTGTTTGAATTTCACCACCAAGGGAGGTAACTCCTGACTTTGAAATATTCATAGGGGGCTACTCTTACATGGGCATAGCTGGCAGTAGCAATACCTTACCGATATTTTGCCAAGGTTCTGCATCAATCATTTTTGACAAAAATAAGATGTTGCCACTGTTGCTTATTTTATTCATCATGTTTGCACCTTTGGGGCTTTTTTTCACTTCGCTGATAAAAACATCTAGAGCATGTACAACTCAGCAGAGTAAAATTATTGCTTGGCAATATAGGCAAACTTTTGCATGGGCCCATATGGAGTCGGGTCAGGCCACTGGACATGGGTCCACAAAGGAGACACCTTTTCTCAAGACTCTGCTCTGTCGTGATACGACAAAACCAACAAACATGCCTGAGCACCCAGCAAAGACACAGATCAGCCTTGGCAGCCGCCCAGTCTGGTCAGAGTCTCTGCTGTTGAAATGAAAGGGTAGCTAAGGGTCTAAGCTAGATTCATGCCTACAGTAAAGACTCTGATCAGACTGGGTGGAGCATATGCCACTTTGTTTTCTCCTGTCGCTGCTCATTTAAACCATCAGACTGATTTCAGATGGTGAAATTCGATGCTACTTAGACTGTAGTGTAAGATAGCTGAATGCAATAACTCCTACTGTTTTGTAGAAGCAATTTGATTGTCTTTTAATATCAGCTAGGAATTAAATTGTGGAGATGGAATTACAGTTTTAAATCAGACTGTTGAAAAAACACAAAATAATACGTCTGAGCCATGTGTTCAGGACTTGTGTTATTCTAATCAAGTAAAGAAAAGTCACATTTTAGTTTTTAAGATGAATCTGTAAACTTTCAGGGGAAGTAACCTGACCAGTTTCAAGAATTGACCCCATTGAGAAAGGAAGCAACTGTTTTGCTTCCTTTCTCAATGGAGTCAATTCTTGAAAGTATTTGCTGTCCTGGGAGCATTTTTGGACTAGAAGCGAGACATAGGAATTATTTTTCCGTGTTGTCACTGTAAACTTTGCATCGAGTTTTCGCATTTATGCCCAGACAGGCGAGACATGGCATTCACTGGATTTCTTGTTTTTCCAATAAGAGTAAATCCCATATATCCAGGAAGTAAAAAAAAGTTGTTTTCTTTTGTAACGTTATATTACCTCCCTTTAGACATATACCTGTTGCCTATAATCTTGAGGTCAGGGAACTCACACCAGTCTCCTGTTTTGAAGCAACAAATTAACTATTGCAATTTAAATTTCATCTCGGTTTCCCATTTCTTTTACATTTGTAAGGCTTTAAATTTCTATAGCTTGTGTCTCGAGTTTCTGCCAATTTGTTAAAATTTTAAATGCCAATATAGCCAGTATATAGCTAACTTTCTAGCATTTTAAAACCTCAAAAGGAAAACATCATCCCACACATAATTGCCATCTACAGTATTCAAAACGCGAACAGTTTTTCATGACTGTAACTCCACTACATATTTGTTTGTTCAAAAATTATTCAAAGCCCAATTATTATCACCAGAAACTGACAGTTTTATAACAAAGACGGAACATGTGCAGGCTGATAAGGGCATTGCTGTTCGCTTTAGGTATAATTTGTTGCATATTTATTGTAAAACTTCAGCAGTCCAGATACTCAGTGGGCATGCAACATTTGAGCAACATAAACCCAACTTTGATGCACCATGACATTGCATCAATATTGGGTAGACGTCATACCAGCGTTGTGTGCCCACTGGGTAAGAATGGATTTTGAGGATGATTTTGAGGTACTTTAAGAGTTCATACTCCATAACAACACATGTTGTGACTCCTCATTAGAACCACCTCATTCAGGCAGTTCTAAGGAGGGTCATAATTTTTTCAGCAAGAACTAGGAAAATTTATTGCAGAGTTATCCTCAAGACAAACTCCATCTTATCTGGAGCTCTGAATAAACCCTTAAAGCGCCAAAAATTAAAATTGTTGAATTGGCAAACAGTGTAGATTCAGATGAGGTGGCTCATAATGAGCCACCTCATCTGAATCTACACTGTTTGCCCTCTAGTGTTCGAATTCTCAATATGATATAGCTTGGGTGAAACATTTTTTGAAATTCTACAGATGTAAATTTTATCGTCTGATTTTTGGCGCATTAAGGGTTAAGATAGGGCTTCATGAAAATTTTCCTATTTCAGGTGCCATCCCAGCGGTTTCTATGGCAACACAGGGGTTTCCTGGTATACAACAATCTCCCGGTAACTACAGCAATACACCAAGTCCATCTTGCTCTTCTAATACGTCAAGTCCCCCGTATTCCAGAAAGTTATATCCGAATGGTCAGTGTGATGACAGTGTTCAGAATATAGCATACGATACATCCCAAGGTAATCTGTCAGACGGTGGATACGAAAGTGCCACAAGTCCATATTCAACAACAAATACTGCATCACCACTTCAAAATGTTGAGCTCCTGCAGGACACAGAGAGTTCGCATTCTATCATACAAGGAGATAATACGTTCTTGGGTATGGGATATTCCAGTAGTCCACCTGTATCTGTTGGGAATCCTGAAGTTTCCCGTGCAAATATTCCATTTTCTAGGGATCCACTAAACACTGATGGGCTTGGAATGGATATGCTGGATGAATTGCTGAAGTCATTCAATCAAGACAATGGTAGTATGGATTTTCCATTCTCAACTGTTGGTAGTATTGCCAGCTCCAATACAGGGCCGACGATGAGTACTGCGGAGCCCATGAGTGTGTTTAGTCCATCGCCAGAGAGGCCAGACTCACGCTCAAATGATCGTCCATTTCTTAGATCATTGTTAAATATGCCGGAGAATGATATACCTAAAACACCAATAATGGTTAAAGAGTTCTCTTTTCATAATAGTGTTGATTCACCATCTGCCGATTTGAGCAGTAATGGATTTAGTCCTAGAAGTGACATGTATGATTCTGATAGTCAGCAGAGTGGCTATGGCCCACTCAATCCAAATAGAAATTTGACTCACGGTAAAAATATTGCTAATAAGAACATAACTGCAGAAAATAGGGACAGCATGGAGGGCTACCAGAAAATGGAAATTTCTGATGTGCCCCATGATATCTCAGACATTGCTTTAACTTTCCTAGAAAATTTGGCTGAAGGACAAACATTGTCGGATCTCGGCAGTGATATTCTAATGGACACAGGAGATGACTCTGATTTCTCGAAATTTGTCTCTTCAATTTTAACACAGGCAGACACAACCCCGCCACAAAATGCCACATCAAACATGGCAAATAAGTCAGGAATTAATAAGACAAATTCAAAACAGTTTCCGAAAGTTGTTATGACCCAGTCAGCTCAAGGAAAGCAGACTGGTAGTCGGTTTAGTGTACCAGTGGCACCCAGAACTAAACTTGGGGCACAGTCTGCTCCTAAACAGCCACAGTACAATTCTAGTAATAATTCATCATTTACCTCGTTACATGTAGATCATGGTTATCATCAAACTAAAGGAAACACAAAGAACCAGCTTTCAAAAATGAGATCTCCAAACGGTACCGGCCCGTCAAGTCGTGTGAATGGACAGATGAACGGTAACAATTTGAGAGTCCTTTATCAAGGGCCAAAAACTTGCAGGGGACAATCAAATAACACTATGTCCCAGTTAGAAAAACAGTTGAGGGGCATGGGAAGGGATGCTACCACCCCTGATCATGGTAGTACAGTTCGAAGTGGCCAACCGAAGCCATTTCTTGAGCAGTTACTGACTGGGGAACTGACTAAAGACAGGTATATTGAGATGGAGAAAGAAAGGTGTAGATATATGAAGGGCATAAACCAATTATGATTCCAGTTCAGTTGTTTTTAATGTTCAGAGTCAAGGATTCGGGGTTTTTGATGATAACACTGAGATAATTTTTGTTGATTCTCTTAAAAAGTTAATACCCTAATGAGCTTATATGTAGGGACATCTAAAACCCATCAATTTTCCGTTTGGAACAAATGGAAAACTAATGTTTTTAGGTGTACCAATTCTTAAGCACTTTAAGGTAACATATTCCAATAAATACCCTGGGGAGTTTCAATTCACATGTCCAATAAATGACAGTCATGGGACAAAATCTGGGTAAGAAATACAAACTTTGATATGGTCTAAAGCTAAGTTTGTTGGTATTAGGCCACTATTTTTACAGAAAAGGTGACAGGGGTCTTTATTAGAACGGGGCAATTATTGGAAGAAATATGGTTATATGGTTCCTCATTCAGGCAGTTCTAATGAGGGGTAACTTGAGGAGTCACGACATGGAGAAATAAGAAAAATTATTTCAGAATGCTTGTAAAAATCCTGGATGTCTTGAGTTCTGATGTTGTTTTAGTTATGTACCCTTAATAGTTAATAAACAGGAGACATTACAAGATTTATCTCCCTTCTCATCACTGTAGTAGATTTCTGCATTTGGAGGATGTTGCCTTCCATTGTAAAAACTTAACAGACTGATGGAGGGAGTATAATTCTTGGTCTTTTATAGTTAGTCAGTTTGTTTTCCAGAAATTTGTGTGCCATAATTGCTTTGTTAAAAGAATTATTGAAATGTTCATAGTGCCATAATACATTATTACATAATGAGAAATCGTCATAATGAAAAATATAACTTTGCAAGTTCTGCAGCTTACTTCGGATAAGCCCAGTTTTAGTGGGTGGAAAATTCTGTGCTTTCTAGTGTGTTTCCACAAAGCATTTTGGCGGGAGTCTACTTATTACATATCACTTAATGTGCTAGAAAGGAAAATAGTTGAATTTGCAAACAGCATAGATCCAGATGAGGCGGCCCATAATGAGCCGCTTCATCTGGATCTACTCTATTTGCCCTCTAGTCTTCTAATTCTCAATATGATATAGCCTAGACAAAACATTTTCTGAACTTCTGCAGATGCAAATTTTGTAGTCTGCTTTTTTGCGCTTTAAGGGTTATTATAACTGATTTGCTGTCAAAAGCAGCTCTCTGTGGATCTCGTGACATTTGTCTATGTAGAAAAAAAAAACAGAAAAAAAACACTTTACCAAAATTTGCTTAGCTCAGCTTTTACAGATAATCTGCCCATTATGAAGACAAATGATGAATTGTTACAAGGTTCAGATGTACAGTACAACTGCCAAACTGAAGAAAAAGGATTGAGATTTTTTTTAACTGTGTTTCTGTAATATATTATGGATAGTTGTAAAGGAAGTTTTTATGTAATAAAAATTTCAGTGATAATGTAGTTTTTACGCAATATAAAGCTTCAGAGAGTAGAATAGGTAGTTTTGGGATAATACACTTATTTCTGCATTAAAACAGATGCTGTGACATTGCTTATAAAAGTGTATGGGTACACCTCCATGTTTTTTGCCATTTTTAAAAAAGGGAAACAACTTAAGTGATTTCTTGTTGTTTTTTTTTCTCGGGAGAGCTAAATCCCTCCAAAATTGGGTCTACTGTTGAAGGAAAGAATTTGCTTCTAGAGAAGCAAACTCTTTCCTTCAACAGTAGACCCCCACTGGGAAAGGAAACAAAAAAAGAAATTAGTAGAGTTGATTCCCCTGAAATCGTTCTCGTACACCACATCTGGTTGATCCAGATGATATGTCTTAGTATTTTTTTAACGCTGAATTAAGAAAAGTAAATATTTTCATCAGGGGCATGTAGGTTTTTCTGGAGGTTCTCTTCTGACACCATGCTGTATATATTTCATGCCCATTAATTCAGAGCCCGAGATAATTGTGGTATATGATGATAGTTCTCAGATAATTTCTGTACAGTTTCTAAAAACTATGTTGTGACCTCTCGTTGAAGCAGCTCAAATGAGGGATCACAATTTACGGTTTTATGAAGATATTAGAATATTAGAAACAGAATTATCATCAAAAATTGATTTTCTATGGAGCTCTGTCATTGTTCATTAGTGATTACCATTCCCTATAGTACCTGTTATCAGTTCTCAGGATAAGGAGGGGTAACAGGGATAATTTGAAAATAATTTTTCATATTTCTGCATAAACTATATGTTGTGATCCCTCATTAGAATCCTCGTTAGAAGTGTCTCATCGAGATGGTTCTAATGAGGAGTCACAACATATGTTTTCATTGAGAAATAAGAAAAATTTTAGCAGAATCATCCTCAAAACCCAACCTTATCCAGAGCTCTAGATAAGAGGGCGTATTTGGTGATAATTAGGGATAATTTTTGTTAATTCTGCATAAAAACATATGTTGTGACCCCTCATCTGAACCGTCTCGACGAGACGGTTCAGATGAGGGGTCACAACATATGGTTTCGATGAGAAATAAGAAAAATTATCCTTAATTATCATCAAATACGCCGTCTTATCTAGAGCTCTGTTATCTAGAGCCATGTGTTATGTATAGACAGTTTATTGAATAGACTGACAATATTTTTGATGACTGTTGTAGATATATTAGATAAAATGGAGTGTGATAGAATTTCTTTATTGTTCATATTGAAAATGTGCTAATTTTGTAAATAATAGTGCTTCAAATGGTAATTTTTGCTTTGTCTGTCTTATGTTTTTTTGGTTTCTTTATCTGTATGCAGTAAAAAATTAAAATTGAGCAGTTTTTCATATTTCTTTACAAAAACATCTGTTGTAGAGTCTCGTCATACTCGTATTGATGAGGCGATTGTAGTGAGAGTTTTTGCAGGAAATATGAAAATTACATTTTCCCAATTCTTAACCCATTTGTCCCAATACTATCATTTTTGTTTTGTTTTGGCCTTTCTAGCTTTAGTTATACAGCAGAGTTCTTGGCTGTCTAAGCAAACTATTGTTCATCTGTAAGACAAAAGTAGTTGTTTCTCAGCCCAAGGGAAGCAACAATAATAGACATGACAATGTTTTTTGTGGCAGATACAAACACTTCCACAGTATGAAGTATTGCCTTCTGGTCACATATTAACTAATGAGCTTGATTGTAACAGAACAAGTATGCTGTTATACGATTTTAGCTCACCAGGCCAAGGTATACATTTTAACTTTGTGGAAAAATACTTACTTTCTCAGTTGTCTTGTTGACAGCTTTTGGTTACAGAGTAAGGGAGATAACTGGCTTATTTTTGTAAGAGTCCAGTTCTTTCACCGATTTCAGCATATGCAGTAACTCTGGATATATCAAAGTCAAAATTCATCTCAAACTACTGATATCTCAAAGTAAATTTTCTGGTTCCAGAAAATTTACTTTGAGATACCAGTAGTTTGAGCTAACAGGAGCTTAAATGGAAAGAAAAATAGGAAATGTATCCAAACTAAATTCTTTGATATAAGAGGGTATTTTCAGATACCAGTACTAGAGATAACGAGGGTCAGTTGTACCTGTTGTTTTAGATTGCTTGGCAAAAGAAAACAAATGGTGCATTATGGGTGGATATGACTATTTTTTACATGATATATATGCTTTATTGATAGCTATGTAGAATATGCGGAGCATCAGAAATTAATAGATAGATACACTCCTAACTACTGTGGACATGTAGTATTATTGTAGGCAGCTAAATTGTTGGCATTATGTGTGAAAGAGAGAAATGTGTGAATGTAAGTGTATAGCCAGAATTTCAAAGAAGGTGGGGGGTTATAAATTATTGTAATTCTGGGCCTGGTTCTTCAAAGTAATTACCTTTACACAGAGTTGTTAGTCAAGGTTTCGTTAACTTTTCTGGTACACACAAGATCAAGCGTGCTAATATTTTTTGCTTGAACAAAAATGTTAGGAGCATTTGCGCTGCAAAAGCTCCTTATTTTTTGGACAAAAAAAAGATGGCAGTGTTTTTTTTTTTCACATCACATTTGAAAAATAAAATATCTTGTTAATTCACAATGTCATTCTTGTTAACTAATGATGTCTTTAGTTATTATCAACCAGGGGCCCTGAGATACTTTCTCTCACTTCATATCATTTTTTGTGGCCCTTCATTAGATCTGCCACATTGTTTTAATGGGGGGCCACAACATGTTTTTGTGGAGAAAGAAGAAATAATATCTTTGAATTATCAACAAAATCCCAGCTGATCTAGGGTTCTGATATGCGAGTGTACTTATAATGTGCTTTTGTTGCTGAGTGTCAAATTATTATTTCATAGTAGTTCATGTACCTGAAACTTATGAACAAGGTAATTTTGGGTTTTTGGTCTCGCCTAAGACTAGTGGAAGCAAGACATGGGTATTACTTTTCCTGTGACATCTTAAGCAGTGTAAATTTTGCATCAACGTTTCTGGTTTACCTCTATTTTGTGGTAACATGCAGAAAGACGAGAAACTGCATAATTCCACGGAATTCTTGTTATGCCCTCAACTTTGAAGAAGTTTTTTTTTCTAAGATGGTATGGCATATTTATGTTAGAACTCTATCAGTGAAAGCCCATATTAGAACTATGTCGGTTAGGAGTTTGTAGTAGGGTGACAATATATATTGTCAGCATCATACCTGGTTCATGTACAAAGCAAACTTTGAAGCTATGTAAATTAAATACAAATCATATGCAGCTAATTGTTATGAATCTAATATTTTTTGGTCAATAGTATTAAAAATGGTATCATGCAACACACAAAAGTGAATTGTTTTTAAATGTTTGGCAGATCTAGTTGCAGCAAAAGAGTTCATGTTTTTCCAAATATTTTAGTTTTATATTGAGTTTAGTTTTGTTTTGCATGAAATAGCAGAATCAAGACATACGAGCGTATGTTTTACTTTTTGGGAGTCTGCAGCAGTGGTGTGAACTTTACATCAGGTTTTCTGGTTTAGCACTGTTTTGTGACAATATGCAGACAGGTGAGACACTGCATTCCGCGAAATTCTTGTTATAAAATGCGCATACTTTGAGGTTCCTTTTCACGCATGCCAATTAATTGGAGATGATATTGTTATTGAAATTGTCATGAAATATTGTAAATACATGTAAATAGGCTGTTACGTATAGTTGCGCTATCTAAAAAAGCTTATAGTGCTAAATAACCATAATGGAAATGTTTTTGTGTTGTTTTTCTGAGCTAAAGTGTTACTGTTTCATAGAAACATTGTTTTGTATATATAAAGAAATCATTTTGTAGATATGAAAATTGGCTCTTGTTATGAACAACTTCAGTGAAGTTTGATTTTTAAGGCATGTAAATAACAAGAGAATCATTACCAAAGTTTCCACACACATTATGTTGCCTGAGCTCCAAATTTGAGGGTAAGGGTGGGAGAGGAACTCTCAATACTTCTCTTCAATTTCCATTAAAAACATGCATAATGATCCCACCCCATTCCCCATTATCAGGAGCTTTGATGTTGCATTTGATTTTAGCTCATAGAACCCAGAGCTCTAGATAAGAGGGAGTATTTGGTGATAATTAGGGATAATTTTTGTTAATTCTGCATAAAAGCGTATGTTGTGACACCTCATCAGAACCGTCTCGACGAGACGGTTCAGATGAGGGGTCACAACATATGGTTTTGATGAGTAATAAGCAAAATTATCATCAAATACTCCCTCTTATCTAGAGCTCTGATAGAACCTCATAATTCTGATCTTACATTAGTTGGAACTTGCAGTGGTATACATACATGAGCTGCGAAGCGACAAAACCAACAAAGTGGCATTTGCCCCCAGCGAAGACTTGGATCAGCCTAGGCATCTGCCCATCTGATCAGTCTTCACTGAGTGGTATAAGGGTAGCTAAGGGTTTGAGCTAGCTCCATGCGGACAGCAAAAACTCTGATCAGACTGGGTGTATGCCCAAGCTGATCTGAGTCTTTGCTAGGTGTACATGCCACTGTTAGTTTAGTCATGTCGAAGCTCACGTTATAGAGCCTGCCAATACAAATGGCAAAATTAAAATTCATAGGACTTTCTTTCTTAGAGGTTGATTTTAAATGCTCAGCCATGACCCAAAAAATGAGGTCATGATTAGGATGCCCATATCCACAGGCTGGTTGAACATTCACTGGTAGCATGTCTTACAAACCTGTTTACTGGCCTATTTTCTCTTGTGGTACTGCCTGACTCTTATCAGGTGTTACTGATGAAAGGACTACAATCTTAATTATTATTACCAAGTGGGAATAAAAGATGAAAATACTTTTTCTGCTCTAACACAGTGATCTAGATTTTAAGTTCATCATATTCTGAGTTTTAACTGCAATATTTAAGATTGTGGAGGAAATTTATGTATTTGTAATTGATGTTAAGAGACAGTTTTATTACTGTTATGAGGAATATAGTGAATTTAATAAGTTGCCCTTTCTGGTCTGTGTGTAGATAATGATAGTAACTACATTGTACTTTTGCGCATCAGTGAAAATGAAGGTAATAGTGCTTCCCTCAGTATACAAATGAAGGGAGGTAACCACAAATACATGATCTGTGGAACTCTAAACGCACCTTGTTCGCACACAAAGTTGAAACAATGTAATATCAGCATCAGTACATATCATGACATTGCATTGATATTGATGAGACATTAATTTGATGTGGTGTGCCACTTGGGATGGATAGTCAGCTGCATTATTATCTGTATAGGTGTGTTTCAGTACATGTATACTGACACAAACAAAAAACGTCCGCTTTTCAATTGTGTCTGAGAATTTCAAATGAAAACAGACATTTCATTTAAATGTTTTGTTTCAATAACGTCAATTATTTAGCAGTCGTGTGCGCTGAACGGAAATCCATTCAATGAACATCGACGCCAATGACAATGCCGCACGCGCCAGTACCCAAATTTCGAAAGTCACAAAATCAGTATCTCGTGTTTTAACCATCGCAGCACATCCCAGCATCACTGAGCAGACATGATGCTGAGATTTTATGAGTGATAGATGCATTCCTAATTATCGAAACAAATGGCATACATCTGTCACTTAAAGTGACGTCACAAAACGTCGATCACGACCGTGCGTAGATACTCGGAGACATTACCTTGTTGGTCCATCAGTTTGGAAATCAGTGGCATAGGATTACTTCAAAGTTCATTTCTAGCCATCAATAGCATTGAAATCAGCATCATTCAGCATCGCAAAAAGTTGGTTACAAAATAGCCTGATTACTTTTCTGTAAGGGGATGGGGTAATAAAACCGGACTTTAGTGAACTGGGATTTCAGATTCCAGGTTGAGTTTTTATTTTCTGATGCACATTGTCATTATCGTGCACAAGTATAGTCATATAAAACAAAAACGGTGCCAAAATGATAAACGGTTATGGAGATATGGAAGTTCTAAAATCATTATTAATTTAATTAAAAGGGAGATAATTTCATAAACCGAAGACATTGGGCTGCTTTCTCGTTCATTTAATAAACATTTTTTGCTTTTAAAAGTTGATTTTTTGTGTTTCGACGTTTCCGACCCTCGTTTATCGCAAACATTTTAGGTTTTGATGAACAAATTGCTGCTGAGGAATAAAAATGGTGTTTTTGACATAAAGTTCGATAAATCTTGTGGCTATGGAGAAAAATTAAAACGGGTACAACTTTATGTGTGCCCGATGCTCAGGACACATTTTGTTTTATTTTGTATGGCTACAACTTTACTGGTTCAAAAGATACAGAACCTTATAAAACGGACGTTTCTTTTTTGTGTCAGTATATAAACAGAGGTGCAAACTCTTACGACTGAAGTTTCTTTTAAGGGATATAAATAGCAAGCCCAAGATTTGCTGTCAGTTTCTTTGGATGCTCAGTTATGATTAATTGAATCAACAACATGCTGTCAGTTCATATAAAGGTTGCCATTCACAGTTTCGCACTTTTGGCCGGGGACAAAAATGCTAATATGTGGGGGTAGGCTTGTATCTTGGGCTACAAATTCTTTTTGGCTCCTTATATGCAGGAAACTTTTCCTCCCTTTGAGTGAACATGTGTCAGGAAAGTAAAAACTGAATTTATTTCCAACCTTGAAAACCATCCAATTGCTGTGTGGCATGGATGCGAAACTATGGCTGCACTGATTAAGCACGAAATACAATTGTGCAAAAAAATATTGCTCATTTTCAACTAAGAATAGCAGAAAATCTAAACCGCTGGCAGGTATTCAGTTGCAGTTGACAGTGATCATCTGTAAGCCCTCTAGGTAAATCTGTAAGCTTTAGGTGTCAACAATGGTCTTGGTCTTGAGTAGAGCATGGGTGATAATGCCATTTTTGAAGAAATTTTCTGGCCCCAAAAAGTGGGTGGGGTGTCATTTTCTCAGCAACAATATTCATATAAGGACCTTATAGGGGTTATAAATGGCTAAAAAGTGTAAATAGGCATATGTACAGCTCATTCAAAGAGAAGAAAGAATGATTTATGCATTCAGTCAGGCTGGAATGTCACTTTGTTTGACTGATCCCCTGTGGAGTCACCAAGCTATCGAAACAACTGTGGAGTGCAACCAAACCATATTCTAATGCACTTAAAAATGTAACACGACGTCTGATTGGATAACATCAAAAGTTTACGACAGTATATTCTGCGACACACTGTGGCAAACTTGACATCACTATGAATGTTGCTTCTCATTGGTTGACGTCTGGTTTTACATCACTGAAAGTGCCAGTTTTAAGTGCAAGTAGTGCACTTAGAAAGGTGAAAATGCAAAACATGCATTAGAATGGGGATGCTGTATTGAAAATTGTCATTTGGAGAGGTAAATTGGACCATAAAACCAACGATTTACCTCTCAAAATGACAATTTTGAGTACAGAAACATCCCCTAATTTAGTGTAAATGAGCAGTATAAATATGGCAGCTGAGCAAAGATGCTGATCATACTGCACAGATGTGGATACGAAATTGATTTGAATCTTAGGTGTCAGTGAATGGGTAAGGCACCATCTTATGATGTGAACCATTGTATGACTGGTAGATTAAGGGACTGGGGTATGAATTGTTTCTATTCCTAGTGGCTTTGATAAACTTCCTTTTGGCAGATTCATTTAGTAACAGAGTCTATCTTCTACAAATAGTATCCTTGCATAATATACTGGACAAAAAAGTTAGGGATCAAGTATTTGACAGAAGCTTAAATCATGAAAAATAAATTATCCAAAAATAATTTTCTTTTGTTCAATACAGCTGTCAAATCGGCACAGAACTGCATGAAAAATATTGGAATCGGATCACCTGACACACCAGTAGAACCGAATAAACAGACATACCCCTAAAACTGAAGTGAAAATTGGCAGCACCACAAAATTGAATGACCGTGATTCTTGGCTTTATCCATGCAAAACCATTGCCATTGCTCATTGGTATCTCTGGAGGTCTGAATAACTGCATGACAGAAAGTCGGTGTTCTTTTGGTAAAGCGCTAGAGGCTCCTTTGGGGACTCGTTTGCCATTTTTCACGAAAGGCCTAAATTAGCTCTCCAGGAGGTTTCCGAAGTCTTTGGTAATTAGAATTGGTGTTTTGTAACATCTATCAAGCATGTTCAATCAGATTTAAAACTTACGATTAACAACACTTGTCCATACGGACGATAGTCTCTGTCCCAAGCTACTGGTTCATGACAATAACACTGCGAGGACGCGCATTGTTTGTCCATAAAATGATTTAATCGGTCAATTTCAGCGAAAACGATTTGAAACAGACTTTACACAGCTAATTTCCGCACTTGCATGCTGGTAATGAGGCCAGGATTGATGCGATTCCATAGAAATGCGAGGCGACAGTCGGCAAAAAGTGACACACATTGGCAGCTGGGTCATTGGACCCATGTTCTTTTCACAGATGAGTCCAGATTTGAATGCAGATACCCACGATGATGTGAAAAAGGTGTGACACCTGCCAGGTACACGTCGAGTAGACTGAATTAAATCGTGTTGCGGAATACGACATGTCTCGAGAAGGGTGGGTGATGCGTATGGTGCGGCATCTGGATTGGCAGCTGTGTGGACTTGCGCATGCCAGACAGAGGCGCTCTGATTGGTGTTCGAGCTAGGAATGACACGTCTTATCCAATTACGAGACCGTATGCTGAAGTTTTTGGCGATAACATCATCGAATTACAGGGCAAATGTGGTGGACAAGTACCTGGAGACAGAAACAATCGCCCGCATTGACATGTCAAGTTGATCTCAAATCCAAATCAGCTTCAAATCCGATTGAGCATTCTTTGGACATGTTACACCGCCAATCCTGATCGCGAGAGGCTTTCTGAAACTCAGGGAGAGCTCATTCAGATTTTTCGTGAAAAACGGCAAGCGAGTCCCTAAATGGGCCTCTCGAAATTTACCGGAAGCATACCGAGTGGCTGTCATGCTGTTATTCAAGCCCTTGGAGGTCACACTGAGAACTGAAAATGATTTTGGATGGATGAAGCCAAAAATAATGGACATTCAGTTTTGTGTTAATGCCAGTTTTCACTTTGATTTTAGGGGTATGCCTGTTTATTCATTTCTGCTGGTGTGTCATGTTATCAGATTCCAATATGTGTCATGCAATCTTGTGCAGCATTGGTAGATGTATTCAACAGAAGAAAATGATTTTTTGAAAATTACTTTTTTCAATATAAAAAATTCAGTCTAATGTTTGATCCTTAACTTTTTTTGTCCAGTATATTATTAATGAGATTCAAAACCTTTTTCATCTTGGCAAAACCAAAGTTAATAAAAAAAAATATCCTAAATGCTTATTTCAGCATTTCATATTTTTGATTTTCTGCTTCTACATAAAAGCGTTCATCCCAGTGATGCATTACCATGCTTTATCAGTTTGATCGCTATTTTTAGATTCAGGGCTATTGAGAAGTTTGAAAAAAAAAGCTGAAAATTTAGCTTTTTTGTCTTTATATACATCTCTGTCAATCAATGTTTCAGTATAGCATAAGAATTTGACATTGGTGGAGTGATTCATAGTCTGAATCATGTTGGTGAATGATTCTTAAGAATCAGTTCATCAAAGTGATTCAGATGTTATCCATTACACTTGGTTAATAGTTATCAAATAAGACAAAATTTAAAATTTTCAACATCCAAATTTTTTGGCACTTAATGAGCCCTGAGATAGATCACAGTAAGCTTGAATATAAGAATATCTCTGATACTGTGTGACCACAACAGACCTTGAATAGGCCTGGTCTAGTTATAGGATATTGTGCTGTGGTCTGACTATTGCTGAATACAGTGGACCCTCTTTACAATGACAGCATTTGTTCCCAAACATTTTGCTGTTAAACTGATTTTGCTGTTGTAAAGAATACATATTTAGAACATTAAAGCCATTCTGAACATATCAAAATGATGCTTTTGAAATGAGTGCCATTATAAAGAGGGTTTACTGTATGATGTAAATGGGTATACCTCTGTGTTTTTCTGCCATTTTTACAAAGGGAAATAACTTCTGTGTCTTTCTGTTTGCTTCCCTGGGAGAGAAAACCCAAAAGGGGTCTACTCTTTAAGGAAAGAATTTGCTCCTACAGGAGCAAATTCTTTCCTTTAAGAGTTGACCCCAATTAAGAAGGGAGGCAAAAAAGAAACTGGTAGAGTTACTTCCCTTGAAAGTGTACCCATTCACCTTAATGCTGTGCTTTTCCATGTCGAAATATTAAGCAACAGTTCGCTAAAATACTGTGATCTTGCTGTTGTGATTTTGTAAATCTAGAGATATCTGTGATTTTGTAAATATAGAGATATCTATGAGTGATAAACTTTACAGTTTTGGCAAAACAGACAGCAATATGACCCTTAGAGCAGACAACAAAATTTATGTTTGCAAAAATTCAAAAACAGGATGACAAAATTTATGTCTGCAAAATTTAAAATTTCAAAAAAAAAGTTTAGTTCAAGGTATGTGATATTAAGAATTCAAAGACTAGAGGGCAAACCGTTGATCAAGATGAGATTGCTCATTATGAGCCACCTCATCTGAGTCTATGCTGTTTGCAAATTTCACGTAATTCAGGTCTTCTCTCTGGTCACAGAAGTATAAAGGGATATTCTTGTGAACTGGCTGTAGGTGTTTTCAATAGCAATGAAGACTTCTTGATTGTTTGTTTGTGATATGAGACACAATAATAAAGTCTATGTTTGTATTGCCTTCCTTCCCTTTTACTCCCATATAAAATGCTCCCAATACGTGAAGCACTTACTATCTGCGGTATCAAATTTTGGAGGGTTTACAGGGTGGCCACAAAATTTTGAAAATCAAATTCCCTGATTTTTCCCTGATCTGGCTTGATTTTCCCTGATAAAATTTCCTGATACTGTCACGAAAGCCTTCATTTTGAAGTCATTATGACAGAAAGTATCTCCATTTTTTATAAAAAAAACCCCTCAAACTATGATATATAATGCCTTAATAATTTAATTTACTTACATGGTAACGAAAATCAATTGATCAAATATTTATATGGCCTCCAACCTTCCCTTATAGCCACACCTTCACCTCCAAATGAATGTTATAAACATAACTGTTTTAATGTTTTTTAATCATTTATTTTGTCTTATTTTATTTTTATTTTATTCATTCATTTATTTAATTATTTTTTTTTTTTTTTTTGGTACAAGGTAGACTGTCTACACATTTTTGCCATTTCCAAGCTAACAGCAGTGTTGTGCAAACACAGACCAAGGCTCAGCCTGAGGGTAATTGAGCCAAAAAGAAATGCTCCTCCTCCTGAGTTTCAGTTCAGAGAATTTACAAGCTAATATGTATGGAAAAGGGAAGACAAAAAGTTTGGTCCAAATTTCTCAAAGATATTGAGCAAGCTTCTCCCTTTCTGGAGCCCTAAGCTGAGTCCTGAAGACAATAAAAAGACCATTTGAAACCAATTAAACTATTACCAAGATGACTCTAGGACTTCAGACAATACAAAATGTCTCCTTACACAACATTAAACCAGTGGTGTAAAATATTCTATAACTTACACATTTCTGGTGTATAGATTCTACTTAGAACTGAACTTAGAGGCACAAACAATACTTAACACTTTATAGAATTGTACTTAATTTTTTCATCAAATTACAGTGTCAGTAACTTATCATTTGATGTCAACATTTGGCTATTTGACAGTCTACCATACACATTATTTTATACTTTATTTGAACCATAAAGTAAATTAACACATGTATATAAATGTAGCTGAAAACTTGCTGCTCATAGAATGCTTTCAGTGTTTTTTTCCTAAAACTACTTTTTGTTAGCTCAAAACTAGATTTCTAATTTCAATTTGGAGAGATAACAACATATCTCTTGGATCAAAGGTGAAACTTATGCGCTCCCTTGTCATTTCCATATTTCTGTATGCCTGTGAATCTTGGACCTTGACGGCAGAGTTAGAGAAAAGAACGCAGGCCTTTGAGATGAGATGCTACCGAAGGTTACTGAACATTTCGTACAAGGAACATATCACCAATGAGGAGGTTCGCAGGAAGATCCAAGCAGCCATTGGAGAATATGATGAACTCCTAACGCTGGTCAAGAAACGGAAACTAAGGTGGTTTGGCCACGTCTCGAGGTCTTCTGGTTTAGCAAAGACAATTCTTCAGGGCACAGTGAAAGGAAAAAGAAGAAGAGGTAGACAGAAAAAGAGGTGGGAAGACAATATCAAGGAGTGGACAGGAATGGATTTTGCCAGCTCAACTAGGGCAGCTGAAGACAGGACAAGGTGGAAAGGGATTGTTTTGAAGTCATCTGTGGTGCCCCAACGACCTAGCAAGGTTATGGGATAGAATAGAATAGAAGCATACAATTCTAATTCAGAGAAGCATGCAATACTGAATTATGTAACACACATGACCGTAACCACACAAACTGGACATTCATATTTCAATTTAGATTGTTTTTCGATTCTCCACTACAGAAAAATCTCTTTTATTGTATTAAGATTTCTACAAATCATTGCTTTCAGATAAATGCTCATTACAAAGTTCGAAACCTATGGAAGGAAAGTGCTTGTTCAATACTTCGCACTATACCCCTTAAACTAATTAAATTGTACATGTATATCATACAGTTGTCAGAGGGAGACTTACACTTATTCTATTGCAGAAAGAAACCACCAGTAACCATGATACCTGCTTGAAAAAAGTCATGCTCTCAATATAGAATTTTTAAAATTCCCTGATTTTTCCCTGATTTTCATCAAATTTTAAAATTCCCTGATTTTTCCCTGCAGGGATTTTTTTTTCATCATTTTCCCTGTTTTCCCTGTTTTCCAGAGCTTGTGGCCACCCTGGTTTATGAATGTTGCAAATCGCTGCAATGTAATTTGGCACTCCCTCAATTTTAGGTGTATATCTAGCTATGTAAAGGTAAAGATTAAGGCTTCCCATAGCCTAATAGCCGTAGGGGCAGTGGGGGTTAGAGACCCACTGTATCTTGGGCACAGCTGATGAAAGACGGAGCCCATCTCTCTCCCTTCGCTGCCTTATCCTTCCCTGATTCGAAAAAGCTACCCATTTACTGCTGGGTTGACAGAGAAAGTTTTCCAGTCGTCAGATGGCGAGGGAGAGCTGCGAACTCACGACTTTCTGGTGACTTTCTGCACAATAGCCAAGCCACTCTAACCACTTGACTACGGCTCCTCTTTCTAGCTATGTAAATTCATTAAAAACTAAATGCTGACAATATTTGCCCCATTACTCCATCAGCGGTGCTTACCACCAGTAGCACCAAAATTAAGGTACCACCAAATACAAGTAGTTTACAGTACACTTTCAGGGGAAGCAACTCTTACCATTTTCTTTTTGCCACCTTTCTCAATTAAGATCAACTCTTAAAGAATTTGCTCCTCTTCAGGAGAAAATTCTTTCCTGTAACAGGAAAGAATTTTCTCCTGAAGAGGAGCAAATTCTTTAAGAGTTTGAAAAGCTGCTGCCTCTGGGGAAGCAATAGGAACTTAACCAAAGTTATTTCCCATTGTGAGAAAAGGTGTACACATACACTGCGGTAATTTTGAATGAAAGAACAGGAATTCTTTGAAATAAAGCATTTATTTTGGAAGAAATAAATTTTGTTGCATGTAAGTAATTCATGTTTTCACATATCTATACTCAAGAACATGGTTAAGAATGTTTTAACACATGCCACATAAAGACTTCACCAAAGATGAAGCAAATGCACACACACAAACACACACACACACACAGAGGCAATGAAAGAATGTCCTACGTACAACACAGTAGTTACCATTTTCTTTTCTTTCAGAAGTAGAAACATCTAAGGTAGAAGCCAGTCACTGGGAACACAAGGTTGAATCAACCTTTATTCAACCTTGATTCAACGTGACATTGAATCAAGGTTGGTTCAAGATTGATTCAACATTGTGTGCCTGCTGGGCAGTAAGTAACTGTCATTCTCTTCTGCCAGTAAGAGAAGTGTCTAATGTAGATTGCAGTTACAACTAGAAGTGGCAGTAACCATGGCATGGATAACTAAAAAGCCCTAGCATTAGGCAGTTAGCTATGTCACAGGTACAAACCCCACTTTTCCAGTCTTGGGATGAGACTTTAAACCAAGGTCCCTTCTCATTGTGACCTATGTGTTGGTGGGACGTTAAACCCGAGTTCACTCACTGTCATCCAACTTTTACATATACACAGCAAACATGTAATAACAACTACAGATATAGTACATTTCTCAAATCCTACCAAAAAATCATGTCGCCTTGTATTTTATGCTAGCTCCAGGGCCAAAATTTGAAAGAAGAGTTAGAACGGACCAAAAAAAAAACTTTGAAGAAAGAGCAAAAACTAATGGGAATGGAGCATAACTCGGAAAAATGCTGGAGTTTCTACATTCCAATTTGTGTTCTCATACTTAATTCCAAGATTATCAGAAGTAGTGATAACAAACCCTATTTTAGAAAACTACAAAAGGGCATAACTAAGCTGAAAACCACTTCTGGGAAAAAATGAAAAATATGTGTCAACTTTTTTCCTACATCTGTGCATCAAATCTGAATAAAATTGAAGCAAATATGACCCAAAAATGTATAAACAGGGCATAAAATTTCAAAGGGATATAACTCTGGCAAAAAGGGTCAGTATTTCAAAAGGGCATAACCCAGCAGGAAAACTGTTCTGAGGAAAAAAAAAATATATATATTTTGCTGGTAATGGAAACGTCAAAGGAAGATTTCTATGGGGCACGGTTTCACAATTTCCTATTCATGGATATCCATAATTGAGACTGCACATTGATTGCAGGATTTCCGCAGAGCCTCCATAAGGCTTTGCTACAGCCTGCCCCAGAGTGCCCATACAAGAAATTGCATGATGATCATCCACAAAGTTTGAACACAAACTCCATAGCCTATAGCCACCTATGATGCCTAAAAAATTTATTGATATCTTTAATTTGATTTTTTGATATCAAGAAATCTACTTTTTTTGATTTCCAAATGTTGAATTATGGATATCCATTATTCGATTAAAAGATATCCATAAATTGAACTATGGATATCCAATATTTTATGCCGTATTCTTGAATATCCACAAACCAAATTATGGTTATCACTTAATGGATATCCATATAAAGGGAGTACTATTTATTTCCTATCAATGAATATCCTTTAGTTCATTTTTGAATGTCATTTATTCGATTTATGGAAATCCAAATATACAGAAACATATTTGATATCAATAATCCGATTTAGGACATCCATAAATCAATTTATGGAAACCAAAATTTCATTAATCTGTTTTTTTGTTTTTTTGTTTTTTTTTTGTTCTTTTTGACATCCATTAACGTATTGATATCCGTAAACTGAATTATGGATTACCATAATTCATTTAATGTTTATCAAAAAAATAAAGCAGATTTTTGGATATCCAAAACTGAATTATGGATAGCCATTAATCGAATTATGGATATCCAATATTATGTTGTATTTTTGGATTTCATAAATCGAATTATGGCTATTCAAAAACTGATTAATGGACATCCATAAATAGGGAATATAGTTAAAACGCATCCCATAATCCAATACTATGATGTTTTTTAATATATATACATTTATCAAATTACGGATATCTCAAACCGATTTATGGATATTCATAAAAGAGAATTAAAAGTAAAAGGGCACTCATATTGATAACCATAAATGGATATCCAAAAATCACTTTAATATTTGATATCCAAAAATCGAATCATAGATATCCATAAAAGGAATTTGGATAGCCAAAAATCAAACTGAACATTATATAAGGTGCTTTTCTATAATCTATTCAATATGTATGGCTATCCATAATTCAGTTTTTATACATTCATAATTTGATTTATTGATAAACAATATTTACCTTGATCAGTTTGTGGATATCCATAATTAGAATTTAGGATATCACAAAATCGAGACATATATTAGTCCATAAACTGAATTATGATTATTCTAAAACCCAATTATGGATATTCATAAACCGAATTATGGATATCCAAAATCAAAAACTGGTCACTAACTACATTGGGCGGTTATGATATCCATACTTCGGAAAAGATAACCAAAAATCGAATTATGGAAATCCAAAAATGATTTAGGATATCTAATTATTATTTTTGGAAATAAAGAAATCCAAAAATGGATTATGGATATTCTAAAATGAATAATCGATATCCAAAAATCGGGAATACATATTAAAAGCCGCAACATAGAACTTCGTCATTTTTCCTTTTTTTTATCTGTCAGAAACAGACGCGTTCACCTTAGAATACAACCAGTAACAGTCAATATCTCAACTAATAATAGAACCGCCCAATTTAGTCATTGTAGAGTGAAGACAGAAACATTCATCCTTTTTTTCCGTACCAGTCACTCTGATATCATAATAGCAACCAACCAACGAGTTGATTGCCGCCGAAGGCGGCAAACAACGAGTGTTGGTTGCTTTACGATTAAGGCGTATTGTTGTTCTATTCTATTCTGTCCCGTACCACTAAGGCTTCGAAAATTTTGTGTCACTGAATTTCCGGTCGGCGTTTTTCTTTCTATGGAGAAACGAGACGCTGGCATTTTTATTGGACGAAAATAAATTCCTGAACTTCCGCCGCAATTTCCCTGGCAACACGCGTCTGAATTCCAAAAAAAATCCTATGATGGCCGTCAGAATATTCGGCTAGAAGGCCGTACAGCTCGAAGAAAAAAAACAACCCTTACCTTTTTAACTGCGGCTTCTCGGCATCTGTTTATTGGTGACACGCATTATATTTCTAGGTCGGCAGCAGGAGGTGCACAAGTGATGTAGCTAGCAAGCTTTACAACTGTCTAGAAACTGTCTAGAAACGACAAAGGCTGGCGGAAAGATGCAAAACAGCTTATGACTTCCACTAGGCCTATCGGTTTTCCCTCAGTTATATAAATAATCTAGTAATCGATTGGATGAAGCACCAGTGTGACGTTGCATCTTTTATGTGTGACGTCAAAACCAATACTGGTTGCGTTCGGGGTTTTGCCAATGTCACTATTGACATGCCAATGACGCTCTGATTTCAATATTGGCATCATTGGCTCTACCATTGAAACCAGCATTGCCGACCATTGGCTGCCAATACTGCAGACAACTTAGGGCGTGGGAAAAATTACCGTGGCGGGAAAGTTGCGTCATTCAATATGGCAATTTATTGAACCCATCATAAACACTCGAGTTGACACAGGAGAATTTTTCCCCACAATATTAAAGAAAATTAGAAAAACTAAAAATTTCTAAGCACAGAAAAATATTGGCTCTGCAATGGTGCTATAGGCGCCATCGGCTCTACGAATGGTACTATTGGCGCCATTGGCTCTACCAAAGAACTGCCAGTGGTGACATTGGCAATTTTGCCAGTGGTGCCAACGGTTGCCAATGGCACCATTGGCTGCCGATACTGTGCAGGGTTTTACTATTGCTAGTGGTACCATTCTCTCTCTCTCTCTCTCTCTCTCTCTCTGTCTGTTCAAAACACCTGTCCCCTGTTCTGTCTCTTGCCTAGGCCTGCCTTTTTTATTCTCATTTCATTATCATTTATTTAATATCTCGTAATACGAATGTGTTGTTCAGATGTCGACCGAAAATGGTAAAATCAATCAATCAATCAATGAATAAATAAATCAATCAATTAATCTCATAACAAAAGGAGCTATCTATGCAGCTGTGCTAAAATTTTCTTGTTTCAGTTTTTTACTGGAGTCATAATGTAGGTTGGTTGCAATTTAGGTGGCGCCTATTTCATATTAGGCTTAATTCAATGGAACAGAAAACATACTGTCGCTGTAAACAGCCCAGAATAAATGGTAACCAGTGATTGTTTTCTTCCAATGGTAGAAGATGCCGTCAGTATATCAGTTTCCACAGAGTGGGGGATCACGTTTTTTTTTTGTTTGTTTGTTTTTTATACGCTGTGATGGAAACCGGGAATGCTGTGAATGAATCTTTATCAGTAGGCCTGAATAGTGGCCCAGCGCAGGAAATCTAAAAACATTTTTCTCGAGAAACGTTCTAACGCACTACTTTTTTAAATGGCTAGCAACCGCCACTACCCATCTTTGCACTCTATTTCTGTCGTTATTTGATGGAGAAAATGACAAATACTGAATAAAAATCAAAGATCATAAAGATTTCTATCAAAAATACTGCAGACAAACAGCGAACGGCGCAACGGAGGATCGTATCTGCATGCTAAAGATAGCGAAAATTTAACAACTTGAGAGGGTTCAGAAAACTACAAAATACATAAAATAAGCGACAAGGTCACTTTTTCTCACTAGTTCCATCAAATCCGGCATAGATTTTTCTTTCGTTATGTCAATTTTGGGCAAAATCTGTTTATGGCCATTTTTTTGTGCCAAAATTAACTAACTACTTCCGGTTGCAGTTTCTCTCGGAGAGATCAAAGATGGCAGTGTTTTCTGAGTCATCAAACTGCAGTGTCTTACCCGTTTCGCCTTCAGTTCTCAGTATCTGCTGTTATACCACTCAAACCTCGTGTGAAACAACCATAGATCAACCATAGAAGCGGATGATAAAAGTTTTTATTTATTTTATCATGCTAAAAAGCATCTAATGTGAAGTAGAATCAACGCAAATTCTCCAGGCAAAATCCTTCACAGCTGACCTTTTGTGTATTACACATTTCAACATAAACATAAAATTAAATGACGTCAAAATATGCGGACACGATTTAAATAGTTAAAGTCTGTTTCACATACTGAAGTTATTGCGGATAAAATCGATATTTAAGTTGTAAGGCCTACTTAATTTTCAACGAATGTTCAGTTAGGGCGCGTGCCAAAGTTCACGGCATAATTGCATTTTTCACTTAAAGTCGACTCTACAAAGTTTACCGGTTACATTCATTCACACATCTACGACACCCCACCAACTTTTAGCGACCCCAACTCCCTCCGTCCCGAGGTGCCGGCTGTAAATGTTAGAGTCCCATATCCGTACGGATGGTACTAATTCTAAATTTTAGCACGTGCTGAAGTGCATGCAATTAAAAAAGCAAACAAGGTTGTTGTTTTATTTTTGGACAAAAAAAGCGCTGGATCTATCACTGCCCTCTGCTTAGAACTAGAGCTCCCTCTCTGTAATCGGTGGTTGTTGCGAGAACTTTCGATGACATCATTGGATTGTTGGTTTGCCTTTTCAAAATCAAAACGGGCACCTGCTGGAAAACTTTGTAACAAATTCGTTAAAATTTCGGCCATTTTTTCGACTGACAGAGTTTAAGATATTTCCCTGCCAGTTTTACATGTCAAGAGAGAGAAAACTAACGATGCCTATATAAGGGGCAAGTGCCACGAAAAAAAAAAGAGAGGAAGAACACGACTCTCACATAGGCTGACTTCCGTTTTACTATATGACTGCATTTTTTCAGCAATCGCTCTCTCTCACCTCTCGTCAGGAGAATGCACTTGATCACCAACCCGGGTGCTGCAGGTTCCATTCCACGCTTCTCCGTCTTTTGAAGGAGACTTTATGTTGTTGGGTTATGATACAAAAAAGGAAAGAAAACACAAAAAAATCGCACTTTCCTCCCCCTCCCCCCCCCCCCCCCCCCCCCCCGTATTTTCATGTCTGACGCCATTTTTCCTTCTCACACCTGCTCCAATAGGCTAACTTCAAGTGTCAACCCCAGCCTCCCCCACCCCCACCTTTTGCCATATGTTGCAAGAAGCTAAACTTCCAGTGGTTGTTATGATTTAAAGTGTGAGAAAGTGGTCAGCCTTGTTTTAAGAAAAATCCTGACACTGCTGATCCGCATCAGTCTGCTCCTCTTACAGGAGAAGTGCCATCTCATCAGTGTCTGCGCTGTTTGTCGGTTCTGTATTGTAATATACAGGCGTTCCGACCTTGTGGACACATAAGGTTGAATCGACGATGACTCGGCGTCGTTTCAACGTTGTATGGCGTTAATTCCACGTCGATTGAACATTGTGTGGCCTCGTTTAATCACGCCGATCGTTCGAGTAATTGTTGAGCCGTTAAGTAAGCGAAGTAGCGGCTTCAAATTATACCGGAAACTGAAAATATAAATCAGAAATATATCATTTTTCACGTGCGTATGGATAGATACGTACACTGTAAAAAATACTGTAGAATTTACGGTAGAATAACTGGAAACCGGCTGCCAGTCCTTTCCCCGTTATTTTTACGGGTTTTTGTCTGTAAGACATTGTTGGAAGTCACGAAATGGAAGTTTTAAGTTAATTTGGCGCACTCGAAAATAACCTTGTATTGTTGAGGGGCTATCTAACCAAAACGACATCTGCTCTTTTCTGTCCCACTCTGCTTGATGATTCCTGCTGTTTTTACGGGCGCCCGTAAAAATAACGGTAAAAGGACTGGCAGCGGGTTGCCAGTTATTTTACCGTAAAGTCTACCGTTTATTTTTGCAGTGTAAACACGTGAAAGTGAGTGAGATAGCGGTTATAGATGGATGACTTGCGATTTTACGCCCTTTTCAACGGTATTTCAGTCATATCAGGACGATGTTAGGATGATAATGAAAGGCTGTATGCAATGGAACCCCGTTTACGGTAGGGAAGATTCTCGCCTCAACCGGGGCTCGAACCCGGTCCGCTAGAACAGTAACCCCACTCAATCTCTCTATGTCTCTCCAATTGGTGTTTATTGCAAAATGTTTCCTTGATATATCTGAATTGATTCTTGGCCAAGACGGGTACACTGTAAAAAAGAAGATTTTACGGTAGAATACCTGGCAACCAGCTGCCAGTCCATTTCCCGTTATTATTACGGACGCCAGTAAACATTGGCGGAATCATCATGCAGAGTAGAGTAGAATAAGACAGGTATTGTTTTGGTCATGTAGCCCTTCAACAGTATAAATGTAATTTCGAGTGTGGTCAGTTAGCATAATTCTAACATATCGGGATTTCAAAAAAAAATGTTTTACAGGCAAACGCCCGTAAAAATAACGGAAAATGGACTGGCAGCTGGTTTTCAGATATTCTACGGAATTTTTACATTGTACCTGTCAGAAAAGATTTTGCACCAATTTGTTAATATAAAACAGTCACATGCTCACATTCCGGCCAGTTTTCGTGAGGTAGAAATAAGTAGAAATAGAAATACTTCTTCTCCATTTCCAATCGGCCTGATTGTCTACACACACACCCACATCCCCCGCAGCCTTGGTCTTGTAAATTTTAAAATGGAAAAAAAATAACCGCAATACACCGAACCTAATAACAAACAACACGGTTCCTAAACAACTACCAGTTTTAACGGTTTAACACACGACAAACTCTCCCTTCTTCTTTGGCCATTGAGTGTGATAATGAAAGGCTGTGAGCATTGGCTCTCCGTTTACGGGAATCGAACCCGGGAGCTCTACATCAACAGAGGCCAGTGCTCAACACTGCGCTACCGGGTTTTCTTACCCCCCCCCCCCTCCCCCCCCCCCCCACCTCTTGTAAATTCCCTTAACACCCACACTCACACACACACACACACACACACACACACACACACAATGCCCGCCCTCCCCAAAGAACTTTACTTATTAATCTCTCCCTGCTAATATCTCATTCGAGTATATAATACAACATAATCAACTGGTACCCGTTTGTCATTTGAGCCGCGACGCGAGAAAACCAACAATGTGGTTGTGCGCCAAGAGCACTTACATCAGCCTGGGCAACCGCCCAGTCTTATCAGCGACTTCGCTGTCCGCATGGAGATAGCTTAGACCCTTAGCCACCCTTTAAGCTCACTGCAACTCTTATCAGACTGGGCGGATGCCCAGGCTGATCTGAGTCTGCGCTGGGCGCGCAACCACTTTATTTTCTCGTGTCGCGGCTCATTTATACGTCTTCACTAACTTACAGTGGCTCTCGGGACTCCAATAAGGCAGAATCTTAGATGGGAAATAAACCTTTCTTATACATTTAAACTGCACGGGGGTAGTCACCATTGTTTTGAGAGAGAAAAAAGCGTTTGCAGATGCGTCCCTACACTGTGGTCAAGACCATACACCGTTGAATCTCGATACACACCGTTGAATCACCGTTGTTCCAATCTTGTCTGGCATTGATTCAACGTCGCGTGTCCAAAGTAAGGTACATTCCTGTTTTCCTGTATCACGCGGATCATCCGAGTTTTGAACTCGAACATTTACGAAGCAGCAGCTCTAATTTTTTATGCTCACGTGACGATTAAAATTTGCCCGTGTGTCTCTCTGTATGTTCGTCACATTTTACGTTTCAGAATTTGTGTAATCAATAACTCTTCCAGTTTTTCATGGACTTTTCTTCAAACCCTGAATAACTTTTGTTGACCTAATGAAGAAGTGAATGTGAATTTCTGATGGAAATAAATTGACAGAATTACGGCTTTTAGAACTCAGTTATAGTGGGCAACTTTTCAAATTAAATGCAATCAACTCCTCTACGTTTTAAATGGATCTGTTTCAGATATTGCACACTTGTTGTGATGAAGCAGAAAACCAGTCCGCTAATGTTCGCTTCCTGCAGAGACTGTTCGTCATATTTGGCTTCCGACGAGACTTCCGCGATCTATTGCTTCCTGCTGGGACTACCGTCCTCGAGAAATGGCTTCCTGCCGAGGCTGTCCGCGTGACTGATTCCTGCCGAGAGCCTCGGCAGGAAGCAGAATCACGCGGACAGTCTCTGCAGAAGCCATTTATCATTTACAAGTCTCAACAAGAAGCATGAGATCGCGAACAGTCTCGGTGGAAGCCAAATATAACGGACGGTCTCTGCAAGAAGCGAAAATTGGCTGACTGGTTTATACCCTGTGATAATTCTAACGGAACTATGGTCTTTTTATTGGATTCTTTTTCACACTTGGCACACATGTTTGGTGCATGATGAAGATGTGCATATGGCATTTCGATGTGTAACCGAAGCACGAGCGTTTGAAGTTGGGTCTTTTTTTTTTTCGAATTATAGGATATGGAGTTTTAAACTTTGTACACATGTTGAGAAAATAATGAAGATGCGCGTGTGGCTTTTGGTAAATAATTTTGACAGAATTACAGATTTTTAACCGACTTGATTTAACTTCACACAAATGTAATGTACAAGAGTATCTTGGGCAAGTACGCGTTTCAGTATTCTAGGACTGCGGTCAAGGGCGCAACTGCAATTTTCAAAAAAACTTGAGATTGCTCTGACCCTCTCTTCTGTAGACTAATTTATATATAACTTAACACAAATATTAAGTATGAAGGTATATTGGCAAGCTCACGTTTTAATGGTCTGTGTTGAAGGTCAAGGTCACAGTTGCTAGTTTTTGAGATGTTAAATTGTACACTAACTTGGGACATAATAATCAGCAAATGAGTACCCTTCCAGCTATGAAACCAGTATGATGAATGGTCCAGTGCGAGGGGATTGAATCTCTTGTGATGCCTTGTTTTTTTAATGATACAACTTGTTGCTTTTAAAGTGATCCATACACAATAACTCGTGCATAACTCGAGTGATTCCTGCCAAACTGGCCAATTACCGTACATTGGTGATACATATTTATTTAAGTTTCACAGAATTCCATTATGGCTGAACTTGTCAATTTTACACCGATTCAAGGGCTATAAGTCACACCACTGATACCATTCTGATGAAACTTCAAATGCACAGCTGTTAGGGTTATACATGTTCATTTGAAGTTTCATGAAATTCCAAGCTCATTTCTGTCCGTCCGTCAGTCATTCCGTCCGTCCATAATTACCTTGATCCTAGTGTTTTAAGTCCATTTCTCTCAAACTGTGATGCCTACAATCATCAAACCTAGTATAAAGTTTCTTCTTAGAATGTTCTCGAGGTATGTTGCACTTATTATTCTACCCTTGACCTGCTGAATTCGTAAAATTTAATGTCCTGAATAACCTCGACCCTAGTATTATAGTCCATTTTTCTCAAACAATGACACCTTCAATCATTAAACCTGGTATCAAGTTTTTTCATAGACTGTTCTCAAGGTATGTTGCACTTTTTTCTACCCTTAACCTATTTGACATGCTGTGCTGACTTCGTAAAATTTCATTTCCAAAATTACATAGACCTTAGTGTTTGAGTCCATTTCTCTCAAACTATGACACCTACAATCATTAAACCTGGCATTTTCCTAGAATGCTCCCGAGCCATGTTGCACTTTTTCTACCTTTGGCGTATATTTAACCCTCAGCTGAATTCGTAAAAGATCGTCAAAAATTACATTGACCCTAGCTGTCAAGTCCATTTCTCTGAAAGTATGATACCTACCCAGCGGACACATCACGTCGAAATAACGTCGTACTGACGTCGATGCGACGTCATAACGTCAGTACGACGTCATTTCAACGTCATGTGCCTGCTGGGTAGAGTCATCAGACCCGACAAAATATGTCTTCATAGTAAGGCCTTAAATTGTGACGCCAACGCCGACGTCCAACTGACAACAAAAGCTCTGTACTTTCGTACACAGTGGAGCTAAAAAGGTCTCAAAGGATGTTGCACTTCCTTCTGCGCTTGAACTTTATTTCAAGGGCTGCTGACTTTGTAACAGTTTATGTCCAAGTCCATTTTTGCTCCATGTGAACGCAAAATGTTTGACAGTTTCTGAGAATCAACTTTGGTCGTGTGAAGGAGGCTCAACTTGCGTGCGTAACATTAGTGTATTCATGTAAAACTTATAAAACCGCTAATTTGGTGTTGATATTTGTACACTAGATTCATCTGTTATCAACTTGTCACGCATAAGATAAAAAAAAGACCAAGAAAGTCCTTATCGTTCACCTGAGATTTTGTGATTGCAGTTATATCAGTTATAAGTTTTGTTGGACGGCCATCGTCGTGAGGTGATTTACAGGCCAGAAGGAGGCCACCCTCAACGGCATTCCTTCAAGCTGCAGAAATAACATAAACATGGGAACTATAAAATTCCTCAGTTATCGGCTGCTCATGTCTGATAAAGGGCTACCTCTGTAAAAGAGTGAAGCGCTGGCCTGCTGATCTAACGCACCCGCGTTCGAGCCCCGCTGTAGGGGTGGATCTTTTCAATCGTAAACGGAGTCCCATTGCACACAGCCTTTCATTATCATCCAACCAACGTCCTGATATGACTGAAAAACTGTTAAAAAGGACGTAAAATCGCAAGTCATCCATCTATCTTATAAAAGAGTGATTGTTGCATCTTCAATGCTAAAGCAGTTAAAGCCATTATCATTTAATTTTCATACAGAAAGTCAATGAAAACTTTAAGTTGCCATAACAACCAAAGATTTAGAGCAATTGACATAAAAAGGTAGCCTTTACTGCTACATAATATCAAATTTGGCTACAACAGGCCGTGTAGTTTCAGAGACAATATGTTTGAAAATTGTTTACGACGGATGAGGGACTTCCAACCAACTGCCTATTCTATAAGCTCCTCTGGAGCCAATAGCTGATGGAAGCTACTACAAAATTTGCTTTTAGGGATTGAACCCACGGCGTCAGACAATAATGGGCGATGTCACTTACAATCTCCCACATCGCCCTCTGGCTTATTTCCTGCAAGATGAAGTCAGTCACCATTTTCTTCTTTGCTATTATGGACATCAACCTATACTCACAGCAGAGGGCCACCATTATAACCCTATGTCTTTGGGCACTATTATTAATTTGTTCATTTCTGTAATAGATTCATCCATTTACAAAGATCGTTTATTCATATATATGATTAAGGATGACTGAATGACAAAACTTTTAGGCCCTGATAAGTCTGCTCCATGTCTGAACTGCCTGCATAGGCCGCTTGACTGCCCAAATACTTAAGGGTTTATGGTACTTTTATAAAAGAAACTAAAGCCTTCTGGAAAATTAGGGTATTTATTTTTTTCATTCTCAAATTCACATTGAATAACAAACTATGACCAAATCTGGTTATTTATATTCTTCTGATTCCACTGTTTCACCATAGCCCACGCTGAAAAAGAAGAAATCAAGCTCAGCTAAGGTAAGTGTAAAGAAACAGATAAAAACATTTGGTTTAATAAACACTATCTTGTTCGTATTCGTATAATAATCATATACAGTACAACAAACACAGTACAAAGAATACCAAATTCATACAAATGGAAGTGAGAAGACAGTTCAGGGACTTATTTAAATCAGTATCCCAGACTGCAATAACATAAATTTTCTACATAAACGTGATTGTCGTATATGATTTATATACCATGATAACAAAAACAGAAGGTAATGAAAACAAGAGGGCCATGATGGCCCTGAATCGCTCACCTGAGTATCCTATGAACTTAACCTCAGAGACATCCATACGTACGACAGACAGAGTTTCACTAAGAATCAATGGAAAACGAAACCTTTATTGTGTGCCTAAGGTTTTTCTAAGATTTAACCTAATTACCTGGTCTTTGACCCCACATGACATAGTTTCTAACCTGGTCTAGATTTCTTGGATATTCTGAACATTCTGACAAAGTTTCATGAATATCAGATCAAAACTGTGCCCTCTATAGTATAAATAATGTTTTTCTCAGGTTTGACCTGCTGATCTAGTTTTTGATCCAACATGACCAGGTTGCACCTTTGGTCTAGATTTGTTGGAGATAAACATTTTGACAAAGTTTCATGAAGATTGGAACAAAACTGTGCCCTCAAGATCGTTCACATGTTGTTTTTTTCTAAGATCTGACCTAGTGACCTAGTTTTTGACCTCACACGGCCCAGTTTCAAATTTGGTCTAGATTGTATAAAAATAAACATTCTGACAAAGTTTCATGAAGATTGGATCATAACTGTGCCCTCTAGAGTGTACACAAGGTTTTTATAAGATTCGACCTAGTGACCTACTTTTTAACCCCACATAACTCAATTTCCATCTTGGCCTAAATTGTATAAGGATAAACATTCTGACAAAATTTGATGAAGATTGGATCATAACTGTGTCCTCTAGAGTGTACACAAGGTTTTTCTAAGATCTGACCTAGTGACCTAGTTTTTGAACCCACATGACCCAGTTTCATACTTGGTCTAGATTTTAAGATATACATTCTGACAAAGTTTCATAATGATTGGATCAAAACTGTGCCCTCTGTGTCATTCTAAGATTTATTTCTATTTTTAGCTCTGGTGGCAATTTTGTTCAGCAGAGTGGAACCATTTTAGCAATTTTGGTTTAGAACCATGAGCCAAACATTTCTGTGAAATTATTTTGAAATCGAGCTATTGGCTTCAGAGGAGATGGCGTTTAAAGGTTTTTCAATTTTTAGATTTCTACTTTTAGCTCTGGCGGCCATTTTGTTCAGCGGAGCAAAACCGTTTTAATAATTTTGGTTCAGGGCCATGAGTCAAACATTTCTGTGAAATTATTTTGAAATTGAGCCATTGGTTTCAGAGGAGATGTCGTTCAAAGGTTTTTCTATTTTTAGCTCTGGCAGCCATTTTGTTCAGCGGAGGGGAACCATTTAGCAAGTTTGGTTCAGGGCTATAACAGAAACACATCTGTGTGAAATTATTTTGAAATTGGCTTACTGGTCTAGGAGGAGACGTCGTTTGAAGACATTGTTGACGACGGACAAATATCTAGCACAATAGCTGACCCCGACCACTTCGTGCTCAGGTGAGCTAACAAGAGGGCCATGAGGCCCTGAATTGCTCACCTGAGCTATTGGCAAAGTGGCCTTTTCTTATGTCTGATATTGTCAAAATATGAGTCTTGGTCAAACATCAAAGAATGACCTTAGACTCATAAATCTTCATGTACTCATTAAGACAACCATATATACCATTTTTAGGCCAAAATCTTCAAAACTTTCCATGAAATCTTATGTCCTAGCATTTATTCATATTTGACAATGCCGCAAAAAAGGTCAAGGCAAACCCAAGGTTATCATTTGAACAGTCTTGCAGTCTGGTCATGCTCCATATGAAATTTGAGAACCATTGGTGCAGTGGTTTTGGAGAAATTTATATTTAACCCCAGGGCTAACGTAAATGTGAACGGACTGACACACGGACGGACGGAATGACGGACGGAAAACCGGACGCCTATATCGCACCTTGCTAAAGCAGGTGTGACAAAAATGGAGGTGCATGCTGCTTAAAAGGGTGTTTTTTATAAGGAAAGATCAAAGGGTAATTTTCTGCACGAAATTCTAAAAATCTAACATTGTTATTGAAAATTTACTTAGGGCTGAAGGTACTTTACTGCATTATGAAGAGCATCCTAGCAATTATTTGTTCCAACTCTTTCTCAAAATTCTAACAAGAGGGTCAAGAGGCCCTGAATCGCTCACCTAAACAAAGGCTTAAAAGTCAAACTAGGGTCATAATTTGAACAAACCTGATATTTTGCAACCATTTCCAAATGGTTCTGAAGAAGAAGATTTTTGAATATTTTTCTATGTATTGCTATGGTTCAAACCCTGAGCCCCCTGGGGTCAGGCCATTTTGGCCCCTGGGGCCATCATTTGAATAATCTTGGTAAAACACCACTAGGCAAAGCTTAAAGCTAAATTTCAAGCCTCTGAGCCAAGTGGTTCTGAAGAAGAAGATTTTTGAATATTTTTCTATGTATTTCTATGGTTCAAACCCAGGACTCCCTGGGTCTGGGGGGGGGGGGCATTTTGACCCTGTCACCATCATTTTAACAAACTTGGTAAGGGACCACTAGGCAATGCATCATACAAAATTTCAAGCATCTGTACTAAGGGGTTCTGGAGAAGAAGGTTTTTAATTTCGAACCCAAGACTCCCTGCCCCAGGACCATTTTTGATCCCAGGGCCACCATTTACACAAACATTGTAAGAGTCCACCAGGCAATGCATCATACCAAATTTCAAGCATCTGAGCCAAGTGGTTCTGAAGAAGAAGATTTTTTAATAGTTTCCTATTTACTTCTAAGGCTCAAACTCAGAGCTCCCTGCCACAGGGCCATTTTGCTCCTGGGGCCATTATCTGAACAAACTTGATAAAGGACAAGGCAATGCATCATACCAATTTTCAAGCATCTGAGCCAAGTGATATTGAAGAAGAAGATTTTTGAATTTTTCTATGTAGTTGTATGGTTCAAACCCAGGACCCCCTGCCCCAGGGCCATTTTAGACCCTGGGGTCATCATTTGAACAAACTTGTTAAAAGACTACTAGGCAAAGCTACATACCAAATTTCAAGCATCTGAGCCAAGTTGTTCTGCAGAAGAAGATTTTTCTATATGTTTCTATAGTTCAAACATAGGACTCCCTGTCGCGGGGCCATTTTGAACCCTGGGGCCACCATTTGCACAAACTTGGTAAAGGACTACTAGGCAATGCTACATACCAAATTTCAAGCATCTGAGCCTTGCGGTTCTGAAGTAGAAGATTTTTTATTATTTTTCCATATATTTCTATGGTTCAAACATGGGACTCCCTGCCCCGACGCCATTTTGGACTCTGGGGCCACCGTTTGAACAAACTTGGTAGAGGACCACTAGGCAATGCTACATATCAAATTTCAAGCATCTGAGGCAAGCAGTTCTGGTGAAAAAGATTTTTAAGTATTTTTTAGTTTCGAACCAAAGACCCCCTGCCCCGAGGCCATTTTGGATCCTGGGGCCACCATTTGAACATACTTGGTAGAGGACCACTAGGCAATACTACAAACCAAATTTCAAGCATCTGAGCCAAGCAGTTCTGGAGAAGAAGATTTTTAAGTAATTTTTAGTTTCAAATCCAAGACCCCCTGCCCCAGGGCCATTTTGGACCCTGGGGCCACCATATGAATAAACTTGGTAGAGGACCACTAGGCAATGCTACATACCAAATTTCAAGCATTTGAGCCTAGCAGTTTTTGAGAAGAAGATTTTTAAGTATTTTTTAGTTTCGAACCCAAAGACCCCCTGCCCCAGGGCCATTTTGGACCCTGGGGCCACCACTTGAACAAACTTGGTAGCGGACCACTAGACAATGTTACATACCAAATTTCAAGCATCTGAGCTAAGTAGTTCTGGAGAAGAAGATTTTTAAGTATTTTTTAGTTTCGAACCCAAGCCTTGCTGCCCCAGGGCAATTTTGGGACCTGGGGCCACCATTTGAACAAACTTGGTAAAGTCTAAGGAACCACTAGGCAATGCTACATACCAAATTTCAAGTATCTGAGCCAAGCTGTTCTGGAGAAGAAAATTTTAAAGTAATTTTTAGTTTCATACCCAAGACCCCATGCCCCAGGGATACAGACTAGCGGTCGCCCACTCGCCCACTGCGAGTAAAAAATCGGGTGGGCGCCTAAAATTAAAATGACAGTCGCCGAGCTTGCGAGCATCAGCTGTCAGCGAGTGACTGGCCTGTTTTCGCCTTAGATTGGTCTCCCCTCGTTTTGGAGTAAAATCCGCCACCTCAAAGCGCACTGCAAACTTCCGCACCGATATCTGTATTGAAATATTCGGTGTTCCGTCATACTTGTGCGCTAAAATCAAGACAGCGTGCGATAAAAATTGCGAGCGGTAGCAGAACCGCGAGCGATAAGGATAAGGCATTTTGGGTTGCTTCCCTTGAGAGCGTTTGGGTAATAGACAGCACCATATTTGGTTATTTCACCCTGATTGAAACTTTACGGCCCTTCTGCCGCATTTGAGTTATTTTGAGCCTATGAGAATGAAATAATTCTTTTTAGTGACAAAATATTGTAATTCTGCTTCTGACTTTTATTTTTTTTTGTTTTTTTTTATCTGTCCAAGAGGACACACATCGTTGAAACGAAGTGAAAATATGAAATCGGTGAGACGTCATAACGACAAACGAAGTTGCAAAAGACGTCAATACGACGTTATTTCTACGTTGTATGTATGACTAGGTACAGGTCCGTGCATGTAAGCGTTCAGACTGGTTGTGTAGGTCTATTTAAATAATACAGCAGGATTCATTCCTTTCAGGGATGTCTCCCGTTCATGAGGCAGAACAAGTAGTAAATTCACCGACCAGCACTCCGCCCCCACCTGGCCACCCTACACACTCTGTACACACACCTTCCCGCCCCACTTCTCGAAAGCCTGATTAACCTCCTCCCCCCCCCCACCCACCCCTCCTACAAACACACATTCCCGCCCCGCTTCTAGAAAGCCTCAATGCATGGGCGAGCTAGAGGCTCGAATCTTGCTTGCATCCGGGTAACTTAATAAAAATATTTAAAAGGATACTGCTATTTTATTTCTCTCGCACTGTAAAAAAATTCTGTAGTTTTTACGGTAGAATACCTGGCAACCAGCTGCCCGTCCATTTCCCGTTATTTTTACGGCCGTCTGCATGTTAAACATTTTTAGAAATCTCGATATGGTAGAGTTATGCTAAATGAATGCACTCGAAAATACCTTTAAGTGTTGAAGGGCTATATGAACAAAACAATACCTGTCTTATTCTACCCTACTCTGCGTTATAATTCCGCCAATGTTTACGGGCTCCCGTTAAAATAACGGGAAATGGTAAAATCGACGGATTTTTTACAGTGCGTGTGTTTGACTGCAGAATTTGACTGAACAATACATCTCTGCTTCTCTCTCTCTCTCTCTCTCTCTCTCTCTCTCTCTCTCTCTCTCTCTCTCTCTGTAGGTTGGGGTCGGGGGCTTTGTGGAGTAGGTTGGCCGCTGGGATATGTTTGTGTTATAATTTGATGGATGCACATACTAATCCCTCATTGATGATTGTCATACACTGTAAAAAATCCTTGGGCTAATTATGATAAATAGTAAGATAAACCAGTAAACCACAATTCTGTTTTTGTTTTTTTTAGTAATTGCAATTTGTAATAATTTATGAACGGTCCTCCAATTACGACACAAGGAATGTGACACCACCTAACCTGTATAGTTCTAAAGTAGTTACCCAGAGGCTGCTAATAGCATCTTTGTTTAGTTCCTATCTTGGGGATGAAATATTAAGAAATGTTGGGCTTCGACTGAAAATGAATTATTGGCGATTTCACTTTTCGAAACTTTCTGAAAGACACTTTTTGAACAAAACAGAGAAAATGACATCACAATACCTATTTAGTTCTAAAGCGGTTACCCTGAGGCGTCTTAAACTGTCTTTGGTTAGTTTCTAAGTTTCTATCTTGGGGCTGAAGTATTTAGAAATGCTGGGATTAATCAGTGGCAAAAAATGATTAAGAGAAATTGCAGTTGATGTCACTTCATGAACAGCCCTCTCTGTACAATACAATGAATGTGACACCACAAACCCTATTTAGGTTTGAAGGACCTATCCAGAGGCCGCTTTAAGCACCTTTGTGAAGATCCTATCTTGGGGCTGAAGTAGGAAGAAAAACGAGATTTAACATTAAAACAACTTATTTGAGTAACTGAAATTTGTGATAATTTTTAACGGCCCTCGGATTATGACACAGGTAATGTGACACCACAGAACTGGTATATTTCTAAGGAAGTTATCCGGAGGCTGCTTACAACACTTGTGTCTAGTTCGTCTCTTGGAGATGAAGTATTAAGAAATGTTGGTCTATAACTAAAAATGAATTTATAAATGGTGATATCTCTTTTTGAAACTTTATGAACAGCCCTCTCCGTACAATACATGGAATGTGACACCACAAAACCTATGTAGATTTAAAGTAGATACCCAGAGGCTTCTTAAACTGACTTTGGTCAGTTCTTATCTTAGGGCTGAAGTATCTGGATATTGTGGGAAGAACCAGTGGGTAAAATAATTAATAGTAATTGTAGTTGGCGTAACTTTATGAACAGCCCTTTCCTTACAATACAAGGAATGTGACACAACAAAATCTATTAAGATTTAAAGGAGCTATCCAAAGGCTGCTTGTTGTACCTTTCTTTAGATCCTAACTTGGGGCTGAAGCATTTATATATGTTTTGATAAACCAGTAGATGAAATGGCTATCAGTGATTTCACTTTTAGAAACTTTATGAACGGCCTTCTTCATCCAGCACATGAAATGTGACACCCCAAAACTTATCAAGTTGAAAAACCGACTTTCGGCAGTTCCTATCTTGGGACTGAAGTTTTAAGTTACACTGAGATAAACCAGTGGTTAAATGATTGATAGGCATTGTAGTTGCATTGTAATTTATGAACAGCCCTCTCCGTACAATACAAGGAATGTGACTCTACAAAACCTATCGAGGTTAGAAGAAGTTATCCAGAAGCCTTTTACAGTACCTTTGTTTAAATTCTATCTAGGGGCTGAAGTATGAAGAAATGTTTGGATAAACCAGTGGATGAAATTACTATCAACTTGCGAAACTTTATGAACGGCCCTCTTTGTACAATACGAGGAATGTGACACCACAATACCTTTGTATTTCTAAAGTGGTTAACCTGAGACTTCTTAAACTGTCTTTGGTTAGTTTCTATCTTGGCGCTGAAGATTTTAGAAATGCTAGGATTAAACATTGGATAAAATGATTTATAGAAATTGCAGTTGGTGTCACTTTATGGACAACCCTCTCCGTATAATACTAGGAATGTGACACTACAAAACCTAATTAGATTTGACGGAGGTATCCTGAGGCCGCTTTTAGCACCTTTGTAAAGATCCTATCTTGGGGCTGAAGTATTAAGAAAACTGAGATTAAACATCGAAACAACTTTTTCGACTAACTGAAATTTGTGATAATTTTTGAACGGCCCTTGCATTACAATACAGGGAATGTGACACCACTGAACTGGTTTGTCTCTCAAGAAGTTATCTAGAGGCTGCCTACAGCACATTCGTTTAGTTCGCATGTAGGAGATGCAGAATTAAGAAATGTTGGTGTATTGCTGATTTTTTTTATATATAGTGTTATCTCTTTGCGAAACTTTATGGACGGCCTTCTTTGTACAATACGAGGAATGTGACACCACAATACCTTTGTATTTCTAAAGTGGTTAACCTGAGACTTCTTAAACTGTCTTTGATTAGTTTCTATCTTGGGGCTGAAGTATTTAGAAATGCTAGGATTAAACAGTGGATAAAATGATTTATAGAAATTGCAGTTGGTGTCAATTTATGGACAACCCTCTCCGTATAATACAAGGAATGTGACACTACAAAACCTAATTAGATTTGACGGAGGTATCCTGAGGCCGCTTTTAGCACCTTTGTAAAGATCCTATCTTGGGGCTGAAGTATTAAAAAAAAATGATATTAAACATTGAAACAACTTTTTTGACTAACTGAAATTTGTGATAATTTTTGAACGACCCTTGCATTACAATACAGGGAATGTGACACCACAGAACTGGTTTATCTCTAAAGAAGTTATCTAGAGGCTGCCTACAGCACATTCGTTTAGTTCGCATCTTGGAGATGAAGTATTAAGAAATGTTGGTTTATTGCTGAAAAGAATTTATAGATAGTGTTATCTTTTTGTGAAACATTATGAACGGCCCTCTTCGTACAATACATGGAATGTGACACCACAAAACCCATACAGTTCTAAAGTGGTTACCCAGAGGCTTCTTAAACTGACTTTGGTTAGTTGCTATCTTGGGGCTGAAGTATCTGGAAATGTTTGTATGAACCAGTGGATAAAATGATCATTAGTAATTGTTGTTGGTTACACTTTATGAACAGCCCTCTCCGTAAAATACCAGGAATGTGTCACAACAAAACCTATGCAGATTTAAAGGAGTTATTCAGAGGCTGCTTTAAGGTGGACGATCCCGGAAGAACTCTGTTCTTGCTTGTTTAAAAAACAAACGAGAGTTATTGTTCATCATCAAATCGACTAACTGTGAAGTATATACAGTTGTAATATACACTTACAATATCTACCGTAAAGATCCTAAGTTTTCGGGCACATAGGTCTGTACAAACAGTGGAAACTGAGATCAGACTGTTCCTTAGGAACCAGAATGATCAAGATCTTCACAGTTTCCATTCCATCTGCGCATTTTTGTCGACATTACTTAGTGGTAGAACCGATTAACAGGAAAATAAATAATAGGGCAAGGACTGGCTGTGCTTGCAGCAGGTGCAGAATTTGGGCAGTCTGTTTTGGGGATATTTTGAACTTAAACATTGTTTTTCTAGGAAACAAAACGGTGAAATGTTTGTTTTTTTGTTTTATTCTTTAACATACGATGTAAGTTTTGCTAAAATAATATGCATAAGCATGCCCCATCGATTGATGATATTTTTCATGACTTATTTCATGAAATTCAATTTTCTTGCATTTTTTCAAAGAATGTAAAAATATACTTATTAACAAGAAAACTGCAATTTTTTGTTATCAATATCCTATATTACAGATTATATGATTTGCTGAAATGAAAGTGCATTCATGTGCTAGAGATATGAATTTTAATGGAAAATGTGTAAAAAAAAGTATGTAGAAATACAAAATATTGTTTTTTAGGAAAACAAAACGGTGAAAATTGTTTTTTTCTTACCCAAATGTTTTATAGCTCTTTGGGTTATTTAGACGGTATAATGGTTTGAATGCCCCGCCAATATTTCTATTCAGTATTCGTCTACCTTAAGTACATTTCTTTAGATCTTAACTTGAACAAGGAACGTGACAACACAAAACAAATACAGGTTTGAATTATTTATCCAGAAGCCGCTGATAGCATCTTTGTTTAGATCCTATCTTGGGGCCGAGATACTAAGAAGTGCTTAGATAAAACCCCGTGGATGTAAAAACTACCAGTGACTTTACTATGCTTAACTTTATAAACAACCCTCTTCGTACAATACATGGAATGTGATAAAACAAAACCTACGTAGATCTAAAGTGGTTATCCCGAGGCTTCTTAAACTGACTTTGGTTAGCTCCTATCTTGGGGCTGAAGAATTAGGAAATGCTGGGATGAACCAGTAAATCAATTTTTTATATAACTCGCAAACAGGCGCACTTCATGAACAACCCTCCCCGTACAATACAAGGTATGTGACACCACAAAACCTATACAGATTTGAAGGGAGTATACAGAGGCTGCTTAAAGCATCTTTGTTTCGATCCTATCTTGGGGCTGAAGAATTAAGAAATAATGATAAAACCCAATAAAACAAAAGTTTTTTAAGCTTTTGAAATTTGTGGCAATTTTGAACGGCCCTCTCATTACAGCACAATGAATGTGACACCACAAAATCTATGTAGTTTCAAAGTTGTTGCCCAGAAGCCTCTGACACTCTCTTTGTTTAGCTCCTATCTTGGGGCTGAAGAAGTAAGCAATGTTGGATAAACCAGGAGATGAAATAATTATCAGTGCTTTGACTTTACGAAACTTATTGAACGACCCTCTTCATACAATTGATGGAATGTGACAACATTCAACCCATATAAAAAGTTCAAATGTGGTTTCCCAGAGGCTTCTTAAAGTGAAATGGTCATGTCCTACTTTGGGGCTCAAGTATTTAGAGAAGCAGGGATGAACCAGTGGATGAAATGATTATTTGAATTTGAAACTTGTTACACTTTATGAACAGCCCACTCCGTACAATACAAAGAATGTGACACCACAAGACCTATACAAGTTTGAAGGAATTATCAAGAGGCTGTTTATAGCACCTCTGTTAAGATATTATCTTGGGGCTGAAGTATTTAGAAATAATGAGATAACCCAGTGAAACAACTGTTGTTTTTTTTTATTATCGGAATTGATATTATTTGACACACAACTCGTGGAATGTGACATCATAGAACCGGTATATTTCTGAAGATGCTACCCAGAAGCTGCTTACATCATCGTTGTCTAGTTCGTTTCTTAGGGTTGAAGTATAAAGAAATGTTAGTCTGTAACCTTAAATGAATTTATAAATTATGATATCTATATTGCGACACTTTATAAACGACCCTTTGCGTATTTTATATGGAATGTGACACCACAAACCCTATGTAGTTTTAAAGTGGTTGCTCAGAGGCCTCTGATACTGTCTTTGTTTAGTTTCTGTCTTGGGGCTGAAGCATTTAGAAATGTTTGGATAAACCGGTAGATAAAACAACTATCAGTGATTATACTTTGCGAAACTTTATGAACGGTCCTCTTCGTAACCTTCATGGAATGTGAAACCATAAAACCTAAACATGTAGTTCTGAAGTGGTTTCCCAGAGGCTTCCTAAGGTGTTATGTTTAATTTCTACTTTGGGGCTGAAGTATTTAGAAAAGCCGGGATGAACCAGAGGATGAAATGATTATTAATAGAATTTGAAGTTTGTTACACTTTATGAACAGCCCTCTCCGTATAATACAAGGAATGTGACACCACGAGACCTATACAGGTGTGAAGGAATTATCCATAGACTATTTATAGCACCTTTGTTTAGATCCTATCTTGGGGCTAAAGTATTTAGGAATAATGAGATATCCCAATGAAACAATTGCTTTCTTTATTGGTTGAAATTTGGTTGATTTGAACGGCCCTCTCGTATCAACTCGTGGAATGTGACACCACAGAACAGGTATATTTCTAAAGATGATAATCAGAGCCTGCTTACATCACTTTTGTCTTGTTCGCATCTTGGGGCTGAAGTATGAAGAAATGTTGGGCTGTAACTAGAGATGAATTTATAGATTATGATATCTATATTGCAAAACTTTATGAACGGCCCTCTGCATATCATATATGGAATGTGACACTACAAAAATTATGTAGTTCGAAAGTAGATGCTAAGAGGCTTCTTATACTGCTTTTATTTAGCTCCTATCTTAGGGCTGAAGAATTGAGAAATGTTTGGATAAACCAGTAGATGAAATAACTTTTAGTGTTTTCAACATGGGAAACTTTATGAACGGCCCTCTTCGTACAATACATGGAAATAGAAACCATAATGACATCTTAAGTGGTTTCCAAGATGTTTCTTAAAGTGTAATGTTTTTGTGTTTTTTTCCTGCATTTGGGATGAAGTATTTAGAAAAGCAAGTATGAACTAGTGGATTAAATGTTTTTTAGAATTTGAAGTTTGTTACACTTTATGAACAGCCCTCTTTATACAATACAAGGAATGTGACACCACAATACCTATATAGGTTTTAAGAAATTATCCAGAGGTTGCTTATAGCAACTTTCGGTAGATCCTGTCTTGGGGCTGAAGTATTAAGAAATAATGAAATAACCAAGTGAAAGAATGTTTTCCCTGTTTTGGTTTTTAAATTGAAATGTGATGATTTTTGAGCGGCCGTCTCGTTACGTGACGTGGAATGTGACACCACAGAATAGGTACATTTTTCGAGATGTTACCCAGAGGCTGCTTACATCACTTTTGTCTTATTCATATCTTGGGGCTGAAGTATGAAGAAATGTTGGGCTGTAACTGAAGATGAATTTATAGATTATGATATCTATATTTTAAAACTGAAATAAACGATCCTCTGGATCACATATATGGAAAATGACACCACAAAACCTATGTAGTTCGAAAGTAGATGCTAAGAGGCTTCTAATACTTCCTTTATTTAGCTCCTATCTTGGGGCTGAAGAATTGAGAAATGATTGGATAAACCAGTAGATGAAATAACTTTTAGTGATTTTAACTTGCGAAACGTTATGAACGGCCCTCTTCGTAAGCTTACAATACATGGAAATAGAAACCATAATGACATCTAAAGTGGTTTACCAGAGGCTTCTAAAAAGGTAATGTGTTTTTTTTTGCCTGCTTTGGGGATGAAATATTTAGAAAAGCAAGTATGAACTGATGGATTAAATGTTTTTTAGAATTGAAGTTTGTTACACTTTATGAACAGCCCTCTTTGTATAATTCAAGGAATGTGACACCACAAGACCTACATAGGTTTAAAGAAATTATCCAGAGGCTGCTTATAGCACCTTAAGTTAGATCCTATCTTGGAGCTGAAGTATTTAGAAATAATGAAATGACCCGGTGAAACAACTGTTTTCCCTTTTTTGTTTTTTAAATTGAAATTTGATAATTTTTGAATGGCTCTCTAGTTACGTCACGTGGAATGTGACACCAAAGAACAGGTATATTTCTCAAGAGGTTACCCAGAGGCTGCTTACATCATTTTTGTCTTGTTCGTATCTTGGGGCTGAAGTATAAAAAAATGATGGGCTGTAACTAGAGATGAATTTATAGCTTATGATATCTATATTGCAAACTTTAACGAACGGCCCTTTGCATACCCTATATGGAAGATGACACCACAAAACCTATGTAGTTCGAAAGTAGATGACAAGAGGCTTCTAATACTGTCTTTGTTTAGTTCCTATCTTGGGGCTGAAGCAATAAGAAATGTTTGGATAAACCAGTAGTTGAAATAACTTACAGTAATTTCAACTTGCGAAACTTTATGAACAGCCCTCTTCGTACAATACCTGGAAATAGAAACCATAATGACATCTAAAGTGGTTTTCCAGAGGCTTCTTAAAGTGCAATGGGTTTTTTACTGGTTTGGGGATGAAGTATTTAGAAAAGCAAATATAAACTAGTGGATGACTGTTTTTTTAGAATTTGAAGTTTGTTACACTTTATGAACAGCCCTCTTTGTACAATACAAGGAATGTGACACCACAAGACCTATACAAGTTTAAAGAAGTTTTCCAGAGGCTGCTAATCGCGCCTATAGTTAGATCCTATCTTGGGGCTGAAGTATTAAGAAATAATGAAATAACCCAGGGAAACAACTGTTTCCCTTTTTTGTTTTTTTTTTTAAATTGAAATTTGATAATTTTTGAACGGCCCTATCGTAACGTCACGTGCAATGTGACACCACAGAACATGTATATTTCTAAAGATGCTACCCAGAGGCTGTTTACGTCATTTTTGTCTTGTTCGTATCTTGGGGCCGATGTATATATGTTGGGCTGTAACTAGAGATGAATGTATACATTTTAATATCTATAGTGCAAACTTTTATGAACGGCCCTCAGCGTACCCTATATGGAATGTGACACCACAAGATCTATGGAGTTCAAAAGTAGATGCCAAGAGGCTTCTTATACTATCTTTGTTTAGTTCATACCTTGGGGCTGAAGCATTAAGAAATGACTGGATAAACCAGTAGAGGAAAACTTGTAGTGATTTCAACTTGCGAAACTTTATGAACGGACCTCTTCGTACATACATGGAAATAGAAACCATAATGACATCTAAAGTGGTTTTCCAGAGGCTTCTAAAAGTGTAACGTTAATTTTCGCTTTGATGAGACTATATGACTGCATTAGACTCACCTCAGAGATAATCGATCTTTACCAGCTTTTTGTGCGGAAAATGAGCGCTGAATTAAGCTCACGGTAATTTTTTTGGGAAAGCAACTCTGCGGTTTTCACTTTTGCCTCTCTTCTCAGTGGGGGACAACTCTTGAAAGCAGGAATTTGCTCCTTTAGGAGTAAGTTCTTTCCTTTAAGAGTAGACCACTGGGAACAGCTACGCCATCCAGAAAAGCAATTTGTTCCCTTTGCATAAGTGACAGAAAAAAATGGATGCGTACCCAAGCAAGTATTTAAAAACGTATGTTGTGTTAACTCATCAGTGAAATGAGTCCACACAAAATGAGCCGCGACACGACAAAACCAACAATGTGGTTGTGCGGCCAGCGCAGGCTCAGATCAGCCTGGGCATCCGCACAGTCTGGTCAGAGTCTTCGCTGTCCGGATGGAGGTAGCTTAGACCCTTAGCTACCCTTCAAGCCGTAAGCGAAGAGTCTGACTGGACTGGGCGGACACCCAGGCTGATCTGAGTCTGCCCTGGGACCACAACCACATTGTTGGTTTTCTCGTGTCGCGGCTCAATGTCATATGTTTTAGTAGAAAAATGTTAAAATTGACCACTGAAACTTGTTGGCTATCCATATTAAACGGCCCACCAAAGAGGTAATTTCGGGTTTAATTGGAAAAAAAAGCCTCTAAGTCATGGGTTCTGATCGAACATACACAACATAGATCTTTCTGGTAAATGAAAAAATGAGCACTAAACCGTGTGTTTGTTTGTTTGAATAGTAGCGGGAAAGCAACTAGGGTAGCACATAGGGTAAATACCAGCACCCTAACCCATCAACCAAACCTTTGGAATTACTTTCGGTCCAGCTAGTGGACATGCGAAGTGTTGCAACATCACGTTACATTATTCAACGGGCTCAAGTAAAAAGTAATCTTGAAATAAGCAAGTTTAAAAACGAAAGGATTTATAAATTGCACTTTTTGATCATTGGGCTGAAGTATGAATTATAAAATATGATATCTATTTTGCGACACTTTATAAACGGCCCTCGCATACCATATATGGAATGTGACACCACAAACCCCATATAGTTTTTAACTCCTTGCCCAGAGGCTTCTGAAAATATCTTTGTTTAGTTCCTATCTTGGGGCTGAAACATTAAGAAATGTTTGGATAAACCAGTAGATGAAATAATTATCAGCGATTTTTCTTTGCGAAACTTAATGAACGCCCCCCTTCGCACAATACATGGCATGTGACATGATAAAACCTATATTCAAAAGTGGTTTCCCAGAGGCTTCTTAAAGTGTAATGGTTATTTCCTACTTTATGGATGAAGTATTTAGAAAGGCAGCGATGGACGAGTATACATACGAAATGATTTTTATAATTTGAAGCTAGTTACATTGTGAACAGCCCTCTCCGTACAGTACAAAGAATGTGACACCACAAGACCTATATATATTTGAAGGAATTATCCAGAGGCTGTTTATATCACCCTTGATTATGTCCTATCTTGGGGCTGAAGTATTTCAAAATAATGAGATAACCCTGAGAAACGACTATTTTTTGTATTGAAATTTGATATTTCTTGAACGGCCCTCTAGATACAACTCATGGAATGTGACACCACATAACAGGTATTTTTCTCAAGGTGTCACCCAGAGCCTCCTTACATAAGCTTAGTCTATCTTTCGTATCTTGGGGTTGAAGAATAAAAAAATGTTGGGCTGTAACAGAAAATGAATTTATAAATTATGATAACTATTTTGCGACACTTTATTAACGGCCCTCTGCGTACCATTTATGGAATGTGACACCACAAACCCTATGTAGTTTTAAAGTTGTTGCCCATAGGCTTCTGATAATTTCTTTATTTAGTTCCTATCTTGGGGCTGAAACATTTAGAAAGGTTTGGATAAACCAGTAAATGAAATAATTATCAGTGATTTTAAATTGCGAAACTTAATGAACGGCCCCCTTCGTACAATACATGGAATATGACACCATAAACCTATATAGAAAGTTCAAAAGTGGATTCCCAGAGGCTTCTTAAGGTGTTATGGTTATTTCCTGCTTTGTGGATGAAGCATTTAGAAAAGGAGGGATGAACGAGCGGATGAAATGATTATTATAATTTGAAGTTGGTTACACCGTGTCCAGCCCTCTCCGTTCAATACAAAGAATGTGACACAACAAGACCTATATATGTTTGAAGGAATTATCCAGAGGTTATTTATAGCACCCTTGTTTAGATCCTATGTTGGGGCTGAAGTATTTGTAAATAATGAGATAACCCAGAGAAACGACTATTTTTTTAATTGAAATTTGATATTTTTTGAACGGCCCTCTCATAACAACACGTGGAGTGTGACACCACAGAACAGGTATATTTCTCAAGATGTTACCCCAAAGCCTGCTTACATTGTGTCTAAGTCGTATCCTGGGTTTGAAGAATAAAGAAATGTTGGGCTGTAACTGTAAATGAATGTATAAACTATGATATCTATTTTGCGAAACTTTATAAACGGCCCTCGGCGTACTGTATATGGAATGTGACACCACAGAACCTATGTAGTTTTAAGGTGGTTGCCCAGAGGCCTCTGATTATGTTTTTGTTTAGTACCTATCTTGGGGCTGAAGCATTAACACATGTTTTGATAAACCAGTAGATGAAATAACTATCAGTGATTTCACTCTGCAAAACTTTATGAACAGCCCTCTTCGTAAGATACAAGGAATGTGACACCATAAAACCTGCACATATAGTTCTGAACTGGTTTCACAGAGGCATCCTAGGTTGTTATGGTTATTTTTCGCTTTTGGGACTGAAGAATTGAGAAAAGCCGGGATGAACCAGTTGATGAATTGATTATTATAAATTCAGTTTGTAACAATTTGTGGACTACCCTCTCCCGTACAAAACAAGGAATGTGACACCACAAGACCTATACAGGTTTGAAGAAATTATCCTGAGGCTATTTAAAGAAACTTTGTTTAGATCCTATCTTGGGGCTGAAGTATTTAGAAATAATGAGATAACCCAATGAAACAACTGTTGATTTTTTTTTCTTCTTGAAATTTGGTATTTTTTAACGGTCCTATCGTAACATTTAGTTGCAAGTGACACCAGAGAATTTTATAGTTGTCAAGATATTACCCAGCGGCCGATTACGTCATTTTTGTCTTGTTCGTATCTTGGGTTTGAAGTATAAAGACATGTTGGGCTGTAACTGAAGATGAATTTATAGATTATGATATCTATATTGCAGAACTTTATAAACGGCCCTCTGCGTACCATATATGGAATGTGACACCAAAAAACCTATGTTGTTCTAAAGTAGTTGCCAAGAGGCTTTTAAAACTGTCTTTGTGTAGATCCTATCTTGAGGCTGGGGCATTAAGAAATGTTTGGATAAACCAGTAGATTAACAAACTTTTAGTGATTTCAACTTGTGAAACTTTATGAACGCCCCTCTTAATAAAATACATGGAATGTGAAACCATAACGACATATAAAGTGGTTACCCAGAGGCTTCTCCAAGTGTAATGTTGTTTTTGATCCTGCTTTTGGGATAAAGTAGTTAGAAAAGCAAGTATGAACTAGCCAAGGTTGGCCGGGAAATACCGGTGGCGGGAATTCCCAGTGGTAATTACCGGTAATTACCGTCCTGGGAAATACTCCAACTTTGGCCAAAGTGGGAAATACTGGGAAATATGAAATTTTAGAGCTGTTTTTCTTAAAATATTCTGTCATATTTCCTTAAATTTAAGTTGATAGCACATATTTGTTATCACTTATATGCATATCATGCAAATAAGGTTGTAAATTCCAGGGCTGGTCCATGCTAGAGGACACAGCAGATGGTTCTTGGTTATGTCAAAGGCTATAATTTCAAAGAAAATTGCCTTTAAACTTATTATTTATAACAGACTGTAAAATCCATTAAATAATCACTTAACAGTGGTGTTTCAACACGGTATTTGTAAACACAAGATGTTTTTATTATTTGGTTCTCATACAAATATATATACTAAACTGAGTAAACCTGTTTCCCTGGTTCAGGGGTCAACCGAGGGTACTCACACAAGGAGAAGGTTGTCACATTTTCTGAATTTCAGGGACAGGTTTTATTCGAAAATTTGGATTTTTCTATACATGTATGGGTTTTACAAATTTTGACTTCTCACTCAGCTCAAAATAGGAAGAAGTCAGTCAGATTAATGAGATGATTTCTCCCACTAGGCCGACCTTTGCTGGTTTATCACTACAAAAGACTATAGCTTTCTGTGGGCTTACTTAATCTGTTCTAAAGTTTGATCATACCAAAATCTGACAAAACCCTGTGAAGGTTTTCAAAGCTGGGCATAGATTCACAACTACTTCACATAAAAAGAGTGAGTACCATACTCCAGTTTCTTACATGTATCCCTGAGTTTGTCACCTGAAAATTAAACAATGATGTGTGGACATTGTAATCCAAAGGTTACCTGTAATGTCTTTTTTTCCCAAAGGGCTTCTCAAGAGAATATCTTACTGATTAACAATACTTCCTAGTGTAAGTAATGACCAACACCACTGAAGGTGTGAAAATTAATTTAATTGTCTTTATTCTACTGTCAGGTGACAATTACTGGAGGTACTTTTAATCTCAGTGTTTTATAATAGCTTATTGATAGACAGAGACAACTGTACATGCAGACTCATCTTTGGACAGTTCGTATAAGAAAACAGTTTAAATGCATATGAAAATCTAGACAATATTTTATCTGCACTCTTGTTTGATGTTTAAATAAAGGGATGTTATTTATTTTTGCTTTGCATATATAGTTTTATGGCTGTTATAGTTACATATTTGAAACTTTGTAGGTGGAGAGAGACCAATTTCCCAGTAATTCCCGGGAATTACCAGTATTTCCCGGGAATTACCAGTATTTCCCGCCGTCCTGGGAAATATGAGTATTTCCCGCCTTTTTGCCAACCTTGGAACTAGCAGATGAAATAACTTTTAGAATTTGAAGATTGTTACACTTTATGAACAGCCCTCTCCGTACAATACAAGGAATGTGACAGCACAAGACCTATACAGGTTTGAAGGAATTGTCCAGAGGCTGTTTATAGCATCTTTGTTTAGATCCTATCTTTGGGCTGAAGTATTAATAAATAATGAGATAACTCTGAAAAACGACTAATTTTTTGAATCGAAATTTGATATTTTTTGAACGGCCCTCTAGATACAACTCTATGAATGTGACACCACAGAACAGGTATATTTCTCAAGAGGGTGTCCAGAGGCTGCCTACATCATCTTTGTCTAGGTCGTATCTTGGGACTGAAGTGTAAAGAATGTTTGAATAAACCAGCAGATTAAATAACTTTTAGCGATTTCAACTTGTGAAACTTTATGAACGGCCCTCTCTGTACAATACAATGAATGAGACACCGCAAGACCTATACAGGTTTGAAAGAATTATCCAGAGGCTGCTTATAGCACCTTTAGTTAGTTCCTATCTTGGGGCTGAAGTATTTAGAAATAATGAAATAACCCAGTGAAACAACTGTTTTTAATTGAAATTTTATAATTTTTGAACGGCCCTCTCGATACAGTACGTCGAATTTGACACCACAGAGCAGGTATATTTCTCAAGAGGGTACCCAGAGGCTGCTTACATCACTTTTGTCTTGTTCGTATCTTGGGCTGAAGTATAAAGAAGTGTTGGGCTTTAAATGTAAATGAAGTTATAGATTATGATATCTATATTGCGACACTTTATAAACGGCCCTCTGCGCACCGTATATGGAATGTGACACCACAAAACCTATGTAGTATTAAAGTGAGTTCCCAGAACCCATTGAATCTGTCACTGTTTAGTTCCTATCTTGGGGCTGAAGCATTGAGAAATGTTTCGATAAACCAGTAGATTAACTAACTTTTAGTGATTTCAACTTGTGAAACTTTATGAACGGCCCTCTGAATACAATACATGGAATGTGAAACCATAACGAATTATAAAGAGTTTACCCAGAGGCATCTTAAAGTGTAATGTTGTTTTTTGGATCCTGCTTTTGGGATAAAGTATTTAGAAAAGAAAAACAGACTAGCAGATGAAATAGCTTTCAGAATTTGAAGATTGTTACACTTTATGAACAGCCCTCTTCGTACAATACAAGGAATGTGACACCACAAGACCTATACAGGTTTGAAAGAATTGTCCAGAGGCTGTTTACAGCATCTTTGTTTAGATCCTATCTTGGGGCTGAAGTATTAATAAATAATGAGATAACCCTGAAAAAGACTATTTTTTTATTTGAAATTTGATATTTTTTGAACGGCCCTCTTGATACAAATCGTGGAATGTGACACCACAGGGCAGGTATATTTCTCAAGAGGGTACCCAGAGGCTGCTTACATCATCTTTGTCTAGGTCGTATCTTGGGGCTGAAGTGTAAAGAAATGTTTGGATAAACCCGTAGATGACATAACTTTCAGCAATTTCAACTTGCGAAACTTTATGAACGGCCCTCTCCGTACAATATAAGGAATGTGACACCACAAGACCTATGCAGGTTTGAAGGAATTGTCCAGAGGCTGCTTATAGCACCTTTAGTTAGTGCCTATCTTGGGGCTGAAGTATTTAGAAATAATGAAATAACCCAGTGAAACAACTGTTTTAATTGAAATTTTATAATTTTTGAATGGCCCTCTCGTTATAATACGTGGAATAAGACAACACAGAACCGGTATATTTCTCAAGATGTTACCCAGAGGCTGCTTACATCACTTTTGTCTTGTTCGTATCTTTGGCTGAAGTTTAAAGAAATGTTGGGCTGTAATTGTAAATGAATTTATAGATTATGCTATCTATATTGCGACACTTTATAAACGGCCCTCTGCGCACCGTATATGGAATGTGACACCACTAAACCTATGTAGTATTAAAGTGAGTTCCCAGAAGCCTCTGATACGGTCTTTGTTTAGTTCCTATCTTGGGGCTGAAGCATTGAGAAATGTTTGGATAAACCAGTAGATGAAATAACTTTTAGTGATTTCAACTTGTGAAACTTTATGAACGGCCCTCTTAATACAATACATGGAATGTGAAACCATAACGAAGTATAAAGTGGTTATCCAGAGGCTTCTTAAAGTGTAATGTTGTTTTTTGGATCCTGCTTTTGGGATAAAGTATTTAGAAAAGCAAGTATGAACTAGCAGATGAAATACTTTTTAGAATTCGAAGATCGTTACACTTTATGAACGGCCCTCTTCGTACAATACAAGGAATGTGACACCACAAGACCTATACAGGTTTGAAGTAATTGTCCAGAGGCTGTTTACAGCATCTTTGTTTAGATCCTATCTTGGGGCTGAAGTATTAATAAATAATGAGATAACCCTGAAAAAGACTATTTTTTTATTTGAAATTTGATATTTTTCGAACGGCCCTCTAGATACAACTCGTGGAATGTGACACCACAGAGCAGGTATATTTCTCAGGAGGGTACCCAGAGGCTGCTTACATCATCTTTGTCTAGGTCGTATCTTGGGGCTGAAGTGTTAAGAAATGTTTGGATAAACCCGTAGATGAAATACTTTTTAGCAATTTAGACTTGCGAAACTTTATGAACGGCCCTCTCCGTACAATACAAGGAATGTGACACCACAAGACCTATACAGGAATTGTCCAGAGGCTGCTTATAGCACCTTTAGTTAGTTCCTATCTTGGGGCTGAAGTATTTAGAAATAATGAAATAACCCAGTGAAACAACTGTTTTAATTGAAATTTTATAATTTTTGAACGGCCCTCTCGTTATCAAACGTGGAATAAGACACCACAGAACCGGTATATTTCTCAAGATGTTACCCAGAGGCTGCTTACATCACTTTTGTCTTGTTCGTATCTTTGGCTGAAGTTTAAAGAAATGCTGGGCTGTAATTGTAAATGAATTTATAGATTATGATATCTATATTGCGACACTTTATTAACGACCCTCTGCGCACTGTATATGGAATGTGATACCACAAAACCTATGTAGTATTAAAGTGAGTTCCCAGAAGCCTCTGATACTGTCTTTGTTTAGTTCCTATCTTGGGGCTGAAGCATTGAGAAATGTTTGGATAAACCAGTAGATGAAATAACTTTTAGTGATTTCAACTTGCGAAACTTTATGAACGGCCCTCTCAGGATGCGAATCTTGGAAGATTTGGGTACTCAAAAGCTTCTTAACTGTCTTAGATAATTAATCTGACAATGATAAAAACCACAATTACTGGGGCAAACAGAGAAACTTTATTTCAGACCATCTGATCGGAGATCTATGTGCACGTTTGCAACCATTTGTGCCACATGTCCTGGTAAATCAGTTGGACCAGCGCAAATTCAGACAATCGAGCCATTTAGAGAGTTTGGTAGGTGCATCAATATTTTGGAGCAAATACGGTGCTGAATGGATTCAAGTATACCAAAATCACCACCGTTTGGAACATCTGCAGAGTGGCACGATTGGATGAAATGTAAAGGGCCACTGACAAAATGAAAATAGCTTCGTAAATTATCATTATTTAGATCTAGTTCGTATATTAAGAAGTGCTAGGATATAGATCCAGTAATTAGAAATTTCCTTAGTCTAGACAGTGATTTATAGGTCAGTGGTCTACAAAAAAAACTGATAAGCCGCGTCACGACAAAACCAACAAAGTGGCATGTGCGCCCAGCGAAGACTCAGACAAGCCTGGGCATCCGCCCAGTCTGACCAGAGTCTTCGCTGCCCGCATGGAGGTAGTCCAGACCCATAGCTACCTTTTGAGCGCAAAGTGAAGACTCTGGTCAGACTAGGATGATGCCCAGACTGATCTGAGTCTTCGCTAGGCGCACATGCCACATTGTTGGTTTTGTCGTGTCGCGTGTCAAATGTTAATCCTATGAGGTGCGGTGTACATAATAAAAATTATAAATATACATTAGAAAAACACACACGGAAGACTCTGATGAGCCTGTACAAATTTCGAAATAATCGAATTAGGTTCGTGGTAAAAGGTGATGGCTTTTACCCGTATCAAGGGAGATAAATTATAGCTCGCGGCTATCGGCGGCTGAAAATTTTTATCGCTCGCTGTCTTGATTTCGGTTACTTGTGCGTTGGATTTTATTCACTATCGGAAAATCAACATGGCCGCCTCCTCCGTTTGACAAAATCTTGACCATTTGTAAATTTTACGAGCGAAATGTGGCGATACATCGCTGGTGTTTCACATCCGGTAGCTAAAAGAAAGCCCTGAAGAAAGGAGGATTTACTGCAAAGCCTACGGAAACAGTGCAAATCTCGCGCAGATTCTGAATAAAAAAATTCTCATATTTCTGATGTTTTAAATGTGGGCCCCTAAATTTCTGGCTGGGCGATTAATTTTCAGTTTTTAGGGGCCCAGCTTGCTCCTAAGAAAAATTAGTTAGTCTGTATCCCTGATGCCCCAGGGCCATGTTGGACCCTGGGGCCACCATTTGAACAAACTTGGTAGAAGACTACTAGGCAATGCTACATACCAAATTTCAAGCATCTGAGCCAAGCAGTTCTGGAGAAGAAGTTTTTTTTAGTATTTTTTAGTTTCATACTCAAGATCCCTGCCCCCCCTTACCAAAAAAACAGGCCTCTGGCGAAGTCTGCGGCAACCCTATGGCAGGCTTGCGGCTGCTCTGCCGCAGACACTGCTGCAAGGTTGCGGCAGTGTATTTTTAACATGCAAATGAAGATTGCTGCTAGCTTACTGCAAGGTTGCCGCAACTTTGCGGCAAGATGATTTATGCATATGGGCCACTGGCAATGTTCCGGCATAGGGCATCTCTCCATATTTGGTTTTGGCAAGGTTGCGGCACACCAGTGAATTCATGAATATTCATTAAAATCCTTTTGGCAAGCATGCGGCGAACTTTGCCGAAACATTGCCACTCCATATATGGAAAATGGTGGTTATGAATATTCATAAAATATATTTTGGCAAACCTCTGGCAAGCTTTGTGAGAGGGCTGCCATACCATATATGGTCAAAAACATTTTATGAATATTCAAATAAATATTTTCAGAAAGCCTGCGGCAAGCTTTGCAGAGAAATTCCTCTGGTTATTGGTTAAAGGCAGTTCATAAATGAGCCGCGACACGAGAAACCAACAATATGGTTGTGCGCCCAGCGACGACTCAGATCAACCTGGGCATTCACCCAGTTTGACCAGACGCTTAAAAGGTTGCCAAGGGACTAAGCTACCTTTATGCGGACAGCGAAGACTCTGATGAGACTGGGGGATGCCCAGGCTGATCAGAGTCTTCGTTGGGCGCACAACCACACTGTTGGTTTTCTCATGTCCCGGCTCAAATATTTATTTAGGGTTAAGGCTTTTTTTCATTTTCCCTCATTTATTGTTTTCCCTCTTATTTGTATTTAATGACATATCTTATATATATCTTATAATTGACATATCTTATATGAAATATAAGATAGATCTATGTATAAGATATCTAATATAGCATATTAGGTTATAAGATATCAATATATAAGATATCTTAAATGTTTAAACAATGATAAACAGTAAGGCCGCATGCCATAGAAAAATGTCCTGATATCCAGAATTTCTGGTGGAATACAAGTGAAAAACTATCAAATGTTCATGCTAAACTGACTTAGAGCAAATGGCCCAAGAGAAGAGGGGATCTCGGTATCAGTGGGTTAAGCACTGGCATGCAAAGCTAGCAGTCGGGGTTCGATTCCAGCTAAAGGAGGAAATCTTTTCAATCACAAAAAAGGTTCCACTGCGCACCTGCAGTATTTCATTATCATCCTCTCATTCCCTCGATATGACTAAAATACTGTTGAAAGGACGATAAAACCGCAAAACTGACCATCCAGGACAAGAGAAAAAAAAACATTTCCTCAGTCCTCAAGATATAACAACTCTAAATATATGGGAAAGCCATGCCTGTGCAGAGCCCCAACTCAGGATGCTGACATTAGAGGATATCAGTGTAGTTAGTGCATATAGAAGATGAACTGTTTGCCATTCAACTCAGTACTAGTAACATTTAACATGCTCTCTGAAAGTCTCCTGAAATATGTATGAATAATAAAAGCTGCAGCTTGCATATCATTAAATTTTAGCATATTTTAAAATGATACAAATGAAAATAAGACTTACCAATCAACTCATTGAAAAGTTTCATCAGAATAATGCTAAATCAGATTCCAAGGACAAGAAGTCAGATCATAGTCACTGTATATCACTCTCTAAAAATCCTAATTTCTATGTGAATGGTAGCACAATATGCACAAATCAATTAGTGTTAATGACCCTAGCTGACTTTCCCATATGGGGATTGGTCATATTACATCATACAGTGGCTGGACTGTGAACCCCTGGAGATTTATTCCCTGTCTTATCAGTAACAAATTGTGCATCAAAAATTGAACACACCTGCTGCTTTCCAGTTTAGAACTACATATAGACAAGTGTTAAAACCAAAATAAATAAATAAAATAAACAATAAGAGAAATAAATGAAAAATGATAAAATAAAAAAATGAAAATTTAGAATAACATACCAACTGTGGAAAAAAATATACTACTCCAAATAAGTACTAATTAAATTATAGGCATATTACATCAGTCTTCACGAAACTCCGTCTGACCGCCTGACATGTCTGGTAAAAATTCATTCGGTCTGGTAAAAATATTCAGAATTTTCAAGTACATTTTAATCATTTTGCCAGATTCGGTCCTGTAAACTCTCACAGACTTTCGTGAACTCTGTTACATGTATAATTCAGAAATCCAAATGACTTTTTAAAAATGTTTATAAACTTTGGGGGCATTGTAGATGACCTACAGCTTTAAACTCTTAGTCAAATACAGTAACATGTGAGTTGTACGCAGACATTTCTAACTTAAATATAGAGTTCAAAATGACCCGACATTCCTAAACTGTAAGTGCAACAAGGGTAGTTTTAGTTACTCATTATGTCTGTTGAAAAAAGTTACAATTTAGTTTTGACATTTTGGCAGACTAAAGTTTGGTTGTTTTAAAATCAGTTACAGTGATGTCAAACTAAATTTGTTCTAAGTTTCTGGCAAAGCTGTGGCTCTTTGATAATCATAGTATAAGTTTATGGCAAAGCTTTGGTTAACTTCAAGCCAAATTCTAAGTTTGTGGCATAGTTTTGGTAAGGTTAAGGAGAAAGTTTAAGTTTCTGGCAATGCATCAGCAAGGTTTTTGATAGTTAATACTTTCTGGCAATGCAATGGCGAAGTCACCGCTAGCGGCACAGTGCTTGCCGAAAGCTTGCCTCTAGTGGCAAAGATCGGCACAGTTTTCCGGCACAGAATTTCATTGCGGAAAGGTTGCAGCAAGGCTGCAGCAACCTTGCGGCAAAGAATCTTTTTGGTAAGGGCCAGGGCCATTTTGGACCCTGGGGCCACCATTTGTTCAAAATTGGTAGAGGACCACTAGGCATGCTAAATACCAAATTTCAAGCATTTGAGCCAAGCAGTTCTGGAGAAGAAGATTTTTACGTATTTTTTAGTTTCGAACCCAAGACACCCTGTCCCAGGGCCATTTTGGGACCTGGGGCAACCATTTGAACAAACTTGGTAAAGGACCACTAGACAATGCTTCATACCAAATATCAAAGCCCTAGGCCTAGCGGTTTCAGAGAAGAAGGTGGGTGATCACAACAGCTCACCCTAATCCTATGGCTCAGGTGAGCTAAAAGCAGTAGCTTATTCTCAAATATGGTGCATGTACACTGAATGCATTCACTAAATATAGGGTAGGCAAGCATACCTATATACATGTAACACCTACATTACTGATACTAAGACAGGTGTGTAAATGAGATTGTTCAACCTTGTTATACCCCCGACATATGAAGTATGTCAGGGGGTACATAGTTCTTGTCATTCCGTCCATTCGTTCGTCTGTTTCTCCGTCCGTTCGTCAACTTTACGTCAAAGTTTTGCGTTAAACCTTTTTTGATTGCTCATATCTCTGTAACTACACATCAGATTCTTTTCATATTTGGTTTATGATATCTCTATAGCATTGCCTTTGGCGTAAACTATTTTAGCCCCTGGGTCAGGCCCCAGTGTGGGGCCAAGGGTCAGTAATTAGGACTTAGGCATTTTCATTATGTCAAAGTTCTGGGTTAAACCTTTTTGTACACATCAGATTCTTTTCATATTTGGTTTATTACATCTCTAGAGCATTGCCTTTGGTGTAAACTGTTCTAACCCGCCTTTGGTGTAAACTATTTTAGCCCCTGGGTCAGGCCCCGAGGTGGGGCCAAGGGTCAGTAATTAGGACTTAGGCATTTTCATTATGTAAAAGTTTTGCCTTAAACCTTTTTGATTGCTCATATCTCTGTAACTGCATTGAAGATTTCTTCCATATTTGTTCATGATATCTCTATAGCATTCTATCTACATTGCAGGGTCAGGCTCATGGGTGGGGCCAGGGATCAATATTAAACTAGGACTTTGCCATTTGTTTAATAGTTTTGGGTTATAGTTCTTATGTACATGTACATGAATGGAGCCTAATGATACATGACTAGGTTTATTTCATACTAGTTTACACATGAATGCTGCTGCTGACATAAGGTCAAGGCCACAGACTTTGAAGTTTGTACATGTATTTGCAGTGTAGCTTTGTGGTAAAGTATGCTTTCATTAGGCGGTGGCACTGGTCAGGGGTATACGTGAGGCCCTGCTCACTTGCTCTAGTTAAAATAGTCTCACCAGTGTGTTTTGACCAAAAATGGGACATAGGTTACGGTTTTTTTTATCTACTCACTCTAATAATGTGTGAAAGAATTGAAAAAAATTGATAGGATTCTCTTTGTGATGCAATAAGGTACCTTCAGCACTAAGTACAGTTTCAATAAGGATGTTACTTTTTGAGATTTCTGTGCAGTAAATTACCCTTTGATCTTTCTTTATATAAATACAATTTTACATCAACAAATCCTGCATTTTGGATTCTAAATTAAGAACAAGAGGCCCAAATGGGCCTGATATCGCTCACCTGGCTATTGTGCAACTGGACCATTCTGATACAAAATTGGTCCAATTCCACTGAGAATTTCTCATTTTCACATTTTGCTACTTTTAGTAACAGAGGCCAACTTGCCTGGTCTTTATATATTTACTTTTGAAACACCTCAATGCAAGAATCATTTTGCCACAAATTTCATCAAAATCCATTCAGGGGTTACTGAGATTTTGCCAGTTTCATGTTTGGTGCTATTTTTAGTAACGGCAGATGGCGGCCATCTTGGATTGCTAAAATGCAAAAAATCGAAAAGCCTTCATGCAAGGACCATTTTGACACAAATTTGGTCCGATTCCATTGAGATTATCTAATTTTCACATTTTTCTATTTTTAGTAACAGAGGCCAATATGACTGGTCTACAGTTAGATATTTTTGAAACATCTCAATGCAAGAATCATTTTGACACAAATTTCGTCAAAATCCATTCAGCTGTTACTGAGATATTGTCATTTTCATGTTTTGTGCAAATTTTAGTAACAGCAGATGGCGGCCATCTTGGAATGCCAAAATGCAAAAAATCGAAAAAGCTTAATGAAAGGACCATTCTGACACAAAATTAATCCAATTCCATTGAGATTTTCTAATTTTCACATTTTTCTAGTTTTAGTAACAGAGGCCAATATGACTGGTCTGCAGTTAGATATTTTTGAAACATCACAATGCAAGAATCATTTTGACACAAATTTCGTCAAAATCCATTCAGCGGTTACTGAGATATTGTCATTTTCATGTTTTGTGCTATTTTTAGTAATGGCAGATGGCGGCCATCTTGGAATGCCAAATTGCAATTAATCGAAACGACTTCATGCAAGGAACATTCTGACACAAAATTGGTCCAATTCCATTCAAGGGTTCTTGAGTAATTGTCATTTTTATGTTTGTGCTATTTTTAGTAACATCTGATGGCGCCCATCTTGGAATGCCAAATTGCAATTAATCGAAACGGCTTCATGCAAGGAACATTCTGACACAAAATTGGTCCAATTCCATTCAAGGGTTCTTGAGTAATTGTCATTTTTATGTTTGTGCTATTTTTAGTAACGGCCCCCATGGTGGCCATCTTGGATAGTCAACTGGCACAAAATTGAAATAATTCCATTCAAGAACCATTTCTGACCAAATCTGGTCAGAATTGGTTGCATTTTCTTTAGATATTGACATTTGAGCAAAATCGGCCTTGTAAACGCTAAGTAGGTCACTGTGACCTAATTCCGCAATAGATTTTTTTTATTTTTACAATTTTTAATACCAAGGTCCCATTAATGTTCCATGCAAACTTTCAACCAAATATACCAACTGGTTCTGGAGAAGAAGTTGATTTAGTTGTTTTTGCTATTTTTAGTAACAGCAGCCATCTTGGATTCTTGACCTGACCCAATTTTACAATTTTGAAACCCTGTAGTCTGGTCATGCTCCATGTGAAATTTGAGATTCATGGGCTCAGTGGTTTCAGAGAAGAAGTTGTTTGAAGTTGTTTAAATAGGTCATTTTTTGACATTGGCATTTGAGCAAAATTACACACGTAAACAGAAAGTAGGTCACTGTGACAAAACTTCGCTACAGATTTTTATCATTTTTACAATTTTGAATACCAAGGTTTCACTCATGTTCCATGCCAAAATTCAGACAAATATACCCAGTGGTTCTGGAGAAGAAGTTTATTTTGTTGTTTTTGCTATTTTTAGTAACGGCGGCCATCTTGGATTTTCAACTTGACCCAATTTTACAATTCTGAGACCCTGGAGTCAGGTCATGCTCCATGTGAAATTTGAGAACCATGGGACCAGTAGTTTTACAGAAGATGTTTGAATATTTGTTTTTAGGTGTTGACGGACAAATTCTGTGACGACGCACGACGCACGCCGGACGCATTGGTATGACAATAGCTCACTATGGCCCTTCGGGCCAGGTGAGCTAAAAACAACATAAAGAAGGCATCTGCTAAGTTTTGGGAAGATCTGTTCTATTATCAGCATTTTGCAGAGTTTCATCTTTGCCTCAAATCAAAGATTATCACCACCTTAATTATTCCCAATGCCCCTACTTATCTGGAGCTCTGAATTCTAACTAAAGCAATAGTCTATGACACCGGTGTAATTTGCAAAATCATACCTTCAGATGTCTCAAGACTGCGAAGAAGGAAATTCCTGCATGACAGCAAATATCATCTAGCTGTTTCGCTCTCTTCTTTTTAGCATCTTTGATCAGCGTTGAATGTTTTTTTCTGACATTTATACAGTAATAAATGTCTGGTGGGTTCTTTTCTATAAAAAAGCACACCCAAGTTGCCAAAAGCCAGCCTGAAAACAGAGTGTATGATTGGTTAAAACAAGCCTGTGGAAACAGCAAAAATTTTACTTTGCTGTAAAAGTAAAAAGTCAAACTCAACTTGTCCAGCAAAATAATACTTGTCCGAAACCACAAATTATGATGTTTGCATTATTTTAAGATTGATATTCAGTCATAAACATTCATCTCAAATAATTAGTATTTTGACATCTCATCTCTCATTCTAAATAGCCTCAAAGCCTTAAAATTGAATAAAGGCATCTTTTCTATGATTAATGTCCCAAAAAATCAAGCATCTTTTCCCTTACTTTTCACATATAAAACTTTTTCCAGGTAACTGTAGAAATTGGAATGGCAAACACTGTGGACCCTGATCAGACTGCTCCTGCAGTCTAATCTGGGTCCACATTGTTTGCATTAGTATTTTTCTAAAACAAAAAATTTGTTGTTATAACTGAAATAAGTTGTCCCAGTGATGGTAAATTAAATTTTTTCACTTGTCCTGAGTTAAATGCAGTGCTGGAAACGGCCAGTGGCCCAGTGGCCAAATGCTCCTAATTTTTGTTTCGGGCGACCAGAAATCTCCAAAATATGATCTTTAGTGGCCCAAATTCATCTTTCTGGCAATACTAAATGAATGGGGCCTTTAGCTAGTGGATAATTTGGGCCACTGAAAGTTATGCCTGCTAAGCTTTTGGGCCACCACATTAAACTTGGGAGTATTCAGCACTGTAAATGGGACAAGTAGGACAAGTCAGGCATGGCTTTCCACAGCCCATGGTTAAAAGAAACATTCTCAGTGTAGGCGGCACATGTACTGATGTACTATCTATATGAAGTACAAGTGCCATCTTAAGTTTTGTGCATTTATACCCCGCCACACATTAGTGATGGGATAATATGTTTTTCTGCTAGCTGTTTGTGTGTATCTTCATCACATATCTATCCATTGTCCATCTGTCTGTCCATCCATGAGCACTTGATGAGTATTCTTCACACTCAAAATTGTGTATGTATTGGTCTGGGGAAGATCTCGCTTGCAATTATATTGTTAATGGGCTAATTTCAGTATCTTCTGACTGATTTATAGCCCTTTTTCATTTCTTAAGGTGAAGTTTGTCCGTAATTCCTTAACACTTTGACATATCTGGATGAAATTTCATGGAAAAATTGAAATAATATAAGCTTTGTGTTGCAAGCAGAACTTTGCCACCAGTGTCATATATGTGCCCCTGCCTCAGCAATATCTATATGCATGAATAATATTATTTTTAAAAACCTATATAAAAGAGTTCAGACTGATTTTCCTGAAACCTGCAACAAGTTATTAGATCAATATTTGTTCCACTGGTTTATTTGCCCCTGACACATGGTTAACATATACATGTATAAAATCTGGGGGAAAATCTATATAAAATAAGAGCTTTGATTTATCGAGATGAAATTTTACAGAAATAATAAAAATATTATATTAATTACCCATATTACATACCAAAATAACAGTACCCTACAGATAAACAAACCTAATTTACCCACAAATGGAGTACATATGATGTGCTAGTGGAAAGGCAACCAGTGTAGACCAAGATCAGACTGGAGCACTCTGATCTGGGTCTGCAATGTTTTCCCAGGCCTATTTGTCTTACCCTTTATCTTCATCACAGTAAATTTCCCATTTTCAAAAAAAAAAAAAAAAATGCTGCCTCAAATGGCCAAAGTATGTTTTTGGGTAGGGAGGTTTTAGGTGGGTAGGTAGGCAATTGCAAACAAACAAAATTTTATTTTTGACCTAAGATCAACAAGTTTTGGTTTATCTTGAAGACACTTGAGGAAATGAAAATTAGCAAAATCCTCACTCTGAGACAATAGGATATTTTGGGGTTGGGGGTAAATAATTTGGTACAATCTAGGAAATGGCAAACCTAATTTTTATAATTTTAGGCCAAGTTTCTCACTTTCTAGGTTAGTAAATTTACTGAAGTATAAACTTTTCAAAATGGGATTCATCATGATGATGGAAGGGTTGGCTGTAAGTGTGAGCTCATAATAATTATGTTTTGGGGAGGGTAGGGCATGATAACTTCAATAACAATTTAACCAATAGCCTATAATGTGTATAACCCATAATCAAAAATAAAAAGATGAAAGAAATAAACACAACAATGAAAAGAAAAAAAATCTTAATGCAGTATATTTCTGCTATTGAAATAAAAAGACTCCCAAATGCCATTGGCAAAAATAATACAAAATAAAATAAATGAAAAAGCCATTACATGTGCACAGGCATGATAAGAACATGGGGATTTCATTATATTAAAAGAAATACTGCTACAAGCACTTTGAATAGGAGTTTTTAAACATGTAAAATTCAAATAACAAGTAAATAAACATAAAAAGGTTCTACAGACCTTTGGCATGCCCCCCCTTCCCCCACCCCCAACAAGGTCCTACAGACCTTCAGCATATTCCCCCCCCCCCCCCCCCCCCCTCCCCGCCCCAGCTTTTAAATCATCCAAGGTTCACAGCCAAACTCTAAGCCTTTCAGTTTGAGATAGAGGAGGGGAGAAACAGAGATGAAAAAAAAATAACATACAGGACGTGCGCGTGTGTGTTGGGTGGAGCGGGGGGGGGGGGGGGGGGGGAGGGGGGGAGGGGAGTCCTGGAGGGCGACAAACAGACATCAACAGATCATCCAGTTGTGAGACAATGATCTGGCTCACAGCCTACAGGCACTAAAAATAAGTAAACTCAAAACAGAACATATACTTTTCTTTGCAATTTGATCAATCTGAACGTAAATAATATCCAACATGGGTTCGATAAGGCATCTCTCAGTCTCTGTCTGGCCTATTCACAGGGCCTGGTGAATGATTGTCCTTGGACGTATCACCAGTAAACATACTCAGTATCTGTTTCTGATTCGCTTCTTCATATGCTTACGCAAATAAATAAGGTTTTATACATACCGTAAATGTTGTGTCCACATTTATAAACTTCACACAGGTTTACAACATTTTGCATAAATCTCTACACAACTGATTGTATACGTCACTCGAGACTGATCAGCGTAGGTGTTATGTAGTAGGGTATAGTCTTTTTCACGGCTAACAACTCTACACCCCGGACATCCCATTATCTTTAAACGGTCCATATCGACAGCCCAATCGTAGTTCGAAGCCTAAAGCTTCTTTTTTACTGAATGAGCCGATGAAAGGAAGTGCTGTTCGTTGAAAACAGCTTGGCATTTCTTCGGACACATGCCGCTTACACATGTGGCAAAAACTTCAACTGCGCAAGCGCAAACGCACATCAGCGTCTAAAATACATGCCATTTCAAATTTGATTTTCTCCATAAATAGATCTGGTCACCTTTCGCTATTCAGCCATAAGATAGACTGATATTTAATTGTTAAATTAGTGAAATATTGGCGGTTATTTTTAATGGCCATTTTTTTGTGCCAAAATTAACGAAACAAGGGTTCACCGGAAGAGGAAAATAAACTGTGACGCGTTCTTTTGACAGAGTCGATAAGAGTTTATTTTCAATTTATAGCCCCATTACTCCAGCTTGTTTCGTACAGAAAAGGCTGCTCTCTATCTCTAAATCTTTAAATTTGCCCGTAGTGTAAGCAGAAAGCAGAACTACTGCGGTTAAAATGCCGGAAGTGGCGACATTTTTTTTCGAAAATTTTTTAACAAAAAATAATCCCTTCGGCGGATGCTTACTGTTTTTAAAACTAACTGAAAAGCCTTAGTTACCGACCTACTGTATGTCAGCTTGTTAGTTCTTTCTCAAATGCATGTATTCGACACCGTATTTTGCACTCGTTGAGCTATGCACCACTTTCAAGTCCACATCTTTCCTGTTCTAACGACACTTGTTCAGATTACGCCGCCATTTTAGTTTGAATCTTTGCGGCTCCATCAAATTCCATCGAAATGGAAAGTGGCGCATAAATCAATCAGCGTAAAATATTAGAAGAGAAATAAGCTACGAGGGTCATCCAATAAGTCCTGCAAACGGCATAGTTTTAGGCTTGTGATAATTGATAGCGAAAAAAGCAATCCATATTTCTCAAATGCACCCTTTCTTCTTTTCAGTCAACTATTTCTTTGAACTTCATCAGTTTGCAAATTCTGTTGCTAGGCAACGAAAGAATACAAATGTAAGGGTAGCGGCGGTAGCTTCTGGTGGACCATTTTATGTCCCGTACCTTAGTATAAAATCCTTGCACATATTCGAATTTGTTGGGAGACACGGAAAAAATATTACTGAAGTAGATATGCAATAAGATACTATCGTCGGTCTTGATATAATTATTGTTTTAAGTAAAAACACTATGTTTCTCTGGGCACTGCAGTTTCATATAAAATGAGTGTTTCAAGATAATATGTGCACAACAGATAAAATATTTTTTAGAATGACATTTATTTGTGATTAAAAAGTATTCCGGAGATGTTGTTGTAAAAACTAAAGAAAATATAAACTGCAAATCCCGTTTCAAATCATTTGCAGCCTCTTAATACCAGAGGCAAACGTACAACAGCAGAAAATTGTAAAAATTCTATAATATTCGTTTGTTTGCTAGCAACCGCATTTGTTTGTATGGAATGATAACCGTCTCTTATTCTAGTTTTTAGATTTAAGAAAACGGTTTAGCAACACGAGTTTTTAACATTTGAAAGAATTATATATCGATATGTACGAGTTTTCTTCCCCTTACTTCTTGTAAAAGACATCGTTTTTTCTTTTGTAAACTTTTACCGCCGGTATCGCATACACCTTACCATTCAAAATCTTCCTATTTCTCAGAAAGGTATGCCATACGTATGATATTTAGAACACATTGTATATAATGCATCGTCTGGTTAAGGTGTAATTTGATTTTTCTAGCTCCACTAATAATGAAGTTATGATTGCGTTTGCAAGACTTCTTGGATGTCCCTCGTTTTACCTTGACGTTTCAGTCACATTTGTCCGAGCAGCGTATCAAAACAAAAACCAAACTGATCCCACCCTAACCCCACAGCGGCCAGCATAGAAGACAATTAAACAATTGAGCCGCGACACGAGAAAATTAGCAAAGTGGTTGTGCGCCCAGAGCAGTCTCAATTCAGCCTGGGTATCCTCCCAGTCTGATCAGAGTCTTCACTGTTCGCATGGAGCTAGCTTAGACTCTTAGCTACCCTTTAAGCGCAAAGCAAAGACTCTGATCAGACTCGGCGGATGCACAGGCTGAGCTGAGTCTGTGCTGGGCGCTCAATCACTTTGTTGGTTTTCTCGTGTCGCGGCTCAATTATTTGCCATTGGCAGAAGTGCCCAGTGTCAAATGCTTTCAGTACCAATTGTTTTCTTTTAAGCGTCTGATGAAAAAATGTTGTCAGTTACAATCTTTTTCTTCTCTGCATGATACAGAAGCGTCCAACGCTGAATGCAGTTAATAACAATCGTTTTCTTTTCCGCATATAATAGAAGAGTCAACTGAAGCGTCTTATGTAGAATGCTGGCAGTAACAACCTCATTCTTTTTTGACAGCAACAGAAGGGTCCAGAGTAAAATGCAACCAATAAGTAACAATCATTTTCCTTTCTGCAAGTAACGGAAGCGTCCAACGTAGAATGCAGTCAGTGCGTAACAATCATTTTCTGTTCAGCCAAGAACAGAAGCGTCTAATGTAGGATGCATCAATAACGATCGTTTTCTTTCGTCAAGAAACAGAAGGGTCCAGTGTAAAATCATTCAGTAACAATCGTTTTCTCTCTGCCTATTACAGAAGCGTGCAAAATAAAATGCAGTCAGTATATTTTATGTCCATAACAGGAGCGTCGAACATAAAAAGCAGTCTGCCACAATCGATTTCTTTTTTGCCGAAAGCAGAAACGTCAAACGTAGACGCAGCCAGTAACAATCTTTTCCTTTTCTGTCTATACTAGAAGCGCCCAATGTAGAATGCAGTAAGTTACAATCGTTTTCTTTCTGCCAATAACAGAACTGTCAAATGAAGAATGATATCAGTAAAACCCGTATTCTGTTCTGTCTGTTACAAAAAGGTCAATCGGGAGGTAAAATGTAGAATCAGCCAGTTGCAATCGTTGTCTTGTCCACCAATAACAGAAGCGTCAATTGCAACGGAAGCGTCCAAAGTATAACGCAGTCAATAACATTTGCCTTTCCGCAAATACTAGAAGCGTCAATGTAGAATGCTGTCAGTAACAATCTTATTCTTTTCTGACAGTAACAGAAATGTCTAGTATAAAATGCAGTCAAAAACCAAAAAAGCAAACATTTTCGTCTCTAGACGTAACAGATTCATTGATTGGTTTGTTGCTGAACGTCCACGGTAAACAGCAATGGTCATGTCGGGACAGTCAGTTAACCTAACCGCACTATCCCTGGGCAGGCTTAGACCTCCTAAGCGGCTAACCAGTACTAAGTGCACATATGTTCGCCAGTAACTGACAACAGCCCTTCTTGAATCAGCGGAAGGAGAAACGAAAGTATGTGGCCAGACCGGGTATCGAACCCAGGACCTCTGATTTATAAGTCAGGTGCCCTCCCGACTGCGCAACGCGGCCCGGCCTGCACGTAACAGAAGAATCAAACGTAAATTGCAGTTAGTAAGTTACTATCATTTTCTGTTCAGCGACTAACAGAAGAGTCCAACATAAAGTGAAGTCAACCACAATCGTTTATTCTTTCCTGCAGAAAACAGAAGTGTAAACGTAGAATGTAACCAGTAACAATCGTTTTCTGCCGCTAATCATAAAAAAGTGTCCAACGTAAATGCAGTCCACAACAAGCGATTCTTCGCTGTTCATAACAGAAGTGTCCAGCGTAAAATGCAGTCCATAACAATCGTTTTATTTGTTGTACATAAAAGAAGTGTCCAACGTAAACTGAAGTCCACATCAATGATTTCTCTGTTGATCAGAAATGAAGTGCCAAACGTAAAATCCAGTTCATAGCAATAATTTCATTGGTGTTCATAACAGAAGTGTCCATCGCAAAATGCAATCCATAACAATCGTTTCTTTGTTGTTCATAATAGAAGTGTCCAACGTAAAATGCAGTCCAGTGCAATTGTGTCTTTGTTGTACATAAAAGAAGTGTCCAAGGTAAAGTAAAGTCCACATCAATTGTTTCTCTGTTGATCATAAAAGAAGTGCCCAACGTAAAATGCAGTTCATAGCATTCATTTCATTGCTGTTCATAGCAGAAGGTTCCAAAATGAAATGCAGTCTATAACAATCGTTTCTTTGCTGTTCACAAAAGAAGTGTCCAATGTAAAATGCAGTCCATAACAATCGTTCTGTGTTGTTCAAACAGAAGTGTGTAACGTAAAATTAAGTCCATATCAATCGTTTCTTTGTTGTTCATAATAGAAGTGTCTAACATAAAATGCAGTCCATAACAGTCGTTTCTTTGTTGTTTCCTAATAGAAGTGTTCAACATAATATGCAGTCCATAACAATCATTTCTATGCTGTTCATAAAAGAAGTGTTCAACGTAAAATGCAGTCCATCATAATCGTTTCTCTGTTGTGCATAATAGAAGTGTCCAACATAAAACTGCAGTCCATAACAATCGTTTCTTTGCTGTTCATAATATAAGTGCTGAACAAAAAATGAAGTCCATAACAAACGTTTCTTTGCTGTTCATAAAAGAAGCGTCCAACGTAAAATGCTGGCCATAACAATCGTTACTTTTCTGTTCATAACAGAAGTGTCTAAGGTAAAATGCAGTCCATAACAATCGTTTTCTTGCTGCTCATAACACTAATGTCCAATGAAAAATGCAGCCGTTAAAAATAGTTTCTTAGTTGTTCATAACAGAAGTGGCCAAAGTAAAATGCATTCCATAACAATCGTTCCTTTGCTGTTCATAACAGAAAGATCCAACGTAAAATGAGGTACATAACAATCGTTTCTATGCTGTTTATAACAGAAGTGTCCAAAATAAAATGCGGTCCATAACAATCGTTTCTTTGCTGTTCAGAATAGAAGAATCGAAAGAAAAATGCACTCTAAAACAATCTTTTTTCTTTGCTGTTAATAAAAGAAGCGTCCAATGTAAACTGCAGTCCATAACAATCGTTTCTTTGTTGTTCATAATAAATATGTTCCACGTAAAATGCAGTCGATATCAATGGTTTTTAATGTTCGTGATAGAAGTGTCCAACGTAAAATGCAGTCCATTACAATCGTTTCTATGCTGTTCATAACAGAAATTTCCACCAAAAATGCAGTCCAAAATCAATTGTTTCTTTGTTTTTCATGACAGAAGTTTCTTTGCTGTTCGTTTGAGGAGTGTCTCACGTAAACTGCAGTCCATAACAATCGCTTCTTTGTTGTTCATTATAGAAGTGTCCAACGTAAAATGCAATCGATATCAATGTTTTTTTTTGCTGTTCGTGATAGAAGTGTCCAACGCAAAATGCAGTTCATAACAACCGTTTCTATGCTGGTCATGACAGAAGTGTCCGACATAAAATGCAGTCCAAAATCAATTGCTTCTTTGTTTTTAATGACAGACGTGCCCAAAGTAAACCGCAGTCCACAACAAACGTTTCTTTGTTGTTCGTTAAAGAAGTGTTCACGTAAAATGCAGTCCATAACAATCATTTCTTTGCTAATCGTATCAGAAGTGTCCAACGTAAAATGCAGTCCATAACAATCGTTTCTATGCTGTTTATATTAGAAGTGGCCAACGTAAAATGCAGTCCATAACAATGGTTTCTTTGCTGCTCTTTACAGAAGTGTCCAAGGTGAATTGCAGTCCATAACAATCGTTTCCTTGCTGCTCATAGCAAAAGTGTCCAATGTTAAATACAGTCAATAACAATCATTTCTTTGCTGTTCATAACAGAAGTGTCCAACCTAAAATGCATTCCATAACAATCGTTTATTTGCCCTCCATAAAAGTAGTGTCCAAAGAAAAATGCAGTCCATAACAATCGTTTCTCTGCTGTTCTTACCAGAATGTTCCAAAGTTAAATGAAGTCCATAACAATCGTTTCTTTGCTGTTAAAAATAAAAGTGTCAAACATAAAATGCATTCCAAATTATTTGTTGTTCATAACAGAAGGTTCCATAGTAAAATGCAGTCAATAACAATCGATTCTTTACCCGTCATAAAAGAAGTGCCCAACGTAAAATGCAGTCCATCACATTGGGTTTTCTATGCTGTTCGTAAAAGAAGTGTCCAACGTAAAATGCAGTCCATAACAATCGTTTCTATGCTGTTCATAATAGAAGTGTGCAACATAAATGCAGTCCATAACAAACGTTTTTTGTTGGTCATAACAGAAGTGTCCAACGTAAAATAAGGTCGATATTAATCCTTTTTTTGCTGTTCGTGATAGAAGTGTCCAACATTAAATGCAGTCCATTACAATCGGTGATTTGCTGTTCACAGCAGAAAGTTCCAAGCAGCCCATAAAAGTTTCTTTGCTGTTCATAATAGAAGTTTCTTTGCTGTTCATAACAGAACTGTCCAAATTAAATGCAGTCCTTAAAATCGTTTCTTTGCTATTCGAAACAGAAGTGTCGAACGTAAAGTGCAGTCAGGAACAACTGTTTTCATTTCTCAGTTCATAAAAGAAGTGTCCAACGTAAAGTGTAGTCCATAACAATCGTTTCTTTGCTGCTCAGAACAGAAGTGTCCAACGTATAATGCGGTCCACAACAATGGTTTCTCGGCTGTTCATAAAAGAAGTGTCCGACGTAAAATGCATTCCATAAAAATCGTTTCTTTGCTGTTCATAACAGAAGTGTCCAACGTAAAATGCAGTCCACAACAATCGTTTCTTTGCTGCACATAAAAGAAGCGTCAAACGTAAAATGAAGACCATATCAATATTTGACTCTGTTGATCATCAAAGAAGTGCCCAACGTAAAACGCAGTCCAAAGCAATCATTTCTTTCCTGTTCATAACAGAAATGTCCAACGTGAAATGCAGTCCATAACAATCGTTTCTTTGTTGTTCATAATAGAAGTGTCCGACGTAAAATTCAGTCAATTACAATCGTTTCTTTGCTGTCCATAACAGAAGTGTCCAACATAAAATAGAGTCCATAACAATTGCTTCTTTGCTGTTCATAATAGAAGCGTCGAAAGCAAAATGCACTCCAAAGCAATCATTTCTTTGCTGTTCATAAAACAAGTGTCCACTGTAAAATGCAGTCCATAACAATTATTTCATCGTTAATCATAATAGAATTGTTCTACGCAAAATGCAATCGATATCAATTTTTTTTTTGTTGTTGCTTTTTTGCTGCTCGTGACAGAAGTGTCCATCGTAAAATGCAGTCCATACCAATCGTTTCTATGCTGCTCATAACAGAAGTGTCCACCATAAAGTGCAGTACATATCAATTGTTTCTTTGCTTCTCATAACAGAAGTGCCCAAAGTAAAATGCAGTCCATAAGAAAGGTTTCTTCGCTTTTCGTTTAAGAAGTACCCAACGTAAAATTCGGTCCCTAACATTTTTTCTTTGCTGTTCGTAGAAGAAGTGTCTAACATAAAATGCAGCCCATAACAATCGTTGCTTTGTTGTTTATAATAGATGTGTTCAACGTAAAATGCAAACGATATCAATGTTTTTTTTTTCGCTGTTCGTGAAAGAAGGATCCAACGTAAAATGCAGTCAATAACAATCGTTTCTATGTTCTTCATAACAGATGTGTCCAGCATAAAATACAGTCCATAACAACTGTTTCTTTGCTGTTCGTAATAGAAGTGTCAAAAATGAAATGCACTCAAAAACAACATTTTATTTTGCTGTTAAAAAAGAAGTGTCCAACGTAAAATGCAGTCAATAACAGTCGTTTCTTTGTTGTTCATAATAGAAGTGTCCAACGTAAAATGCAAACGATATCAATTTTTTTTTTTTTTGTTTTTTTTGTTTTTTTTATTTATTTTTTTTTTTTTTTTTTTTTTGCTGTTCCTGATAGAAGTGCTCAACGTAACTTTCAGTACATAACAATCGTTTTTATGCTGTTCATAACAGAAGTGTCCGACATACAACCAAGTCCAAAATTAATTGTTTCTTTGCTGTTCATAACAAAAGTGCCAAAAGGAAAATGCAGTCCATAACAAACGTTTCTTTGCTGTTCGTTAAAGAAGTGTTCACGTAAAATGCAGTCCATAACAATCGTTTCTTTGCTGTTCGTAACAGAAGGGTCCAACGTAAACTTCACTCCATAACAATCGTTTCTTAGCTGTATATATTACACGTGTCCGACGTAAAATGCAGTCCATAACAATCGTATCTTTGCCGCTCATTAAAGAAATGTCCAATGTAAAATGCAGTCCATAACAATCGTTTCCTTGCTGCTCATAACAAAAGTGTCCAACGTAAAATGCAGCCAATTACAATCCTTCTTTTTGCTGTTGATAGAAAAAGTGTCCAAAGTAAAATGCATTCAATAACAATCGTTTATTTCCTTCTCATTAAAGAAGTGTCCAAAGTAAATGCAGTCCATTACAATCGTTTCATTGCTGTTCATTAAAGAAGTAACTAGCGTAAAATGCAGTCCATAACAACCGATCTTTACTGTTCATAATAGAAGGGTCCAAAGTTAAATGAACTCCATAACAATTGTTTCTTTGCTGCTCATAACATAAGTTATCAACGTGAAATGCAGTCCATATCAATCGTTTCTTTGTTGTTCATAATGGATGTGACCATCAAAACATGCAGTCTATAACAATCGCTTTTTTGCAGTCCATAAAAGAAGTGTCCAATGTAAAATACAGTCCGTAACAATCGTACCTTTTTTGTTCATAATAGAAGTGTCCAACGTAAAATGCAGTCTATAACAATCGTTTCTTTCCTGTTCATAATAGAAGTGTCCGACGTAAAATGCAAGCCATAACAATCGTTTGCTTTGCTGTTCGTAACAGAAGTGTCCAAAGTAAAATGCAGTACATAACAAACCTTTCTTTGCTGTTCGTAAATGAAGTGTCTAACGTAAAATGCAGTCCATAACAATCGTCTCTTTGTTGTCCGTAACAGAAGTTTCCAAAGTAAAATGCGGTCCACAACAATCGTTTTTGGCTGTTCCTAACAGAAGTGTCCAACGTATCATAAAGTCCATAAAATTTGTTCCTTTGCTGTTTGTAACAGAAGTGTCAAACGTAAAATTTAGTCCATAACAATCTTTGCCTTGCTGCTCATAACAAAAGTGTCCAACGTAAAATGCAGTCCATAACAATCGTTTCTTAGCTGTTCATAACAGAAGTGTCAAAATGTAAAGTGCATTCCATAACAATCGTTTAATTGCTTTCCATAAAAGGAATGTCCAACGTAAAACGCAGTCTAAAACAATCGTTTCTTTTCTGTTCCTATCAGAATTTTCAAAAGGAAAATGCAGTCAATGAAAATCATTTCATTGCCGTTCATAAAAGAAGTGTCCAACCTAAAATGCAGTCCACAACAATTGATTGTTTGCAGTTCGTAACAGAAGTGTCCGAAGTTAAATGCCCTCCAAAACAATCATTTTTTGTTGTTCTTTAAAGAAGTGTCCAACGTAAAATGAAGTCGATATCAATCGTTGCTTTGCTGTTCATGATAGAATTTTTGCAACGTAAAATGCAGTCCATTTGAATTGTTTCTTTGCTGTTCAAATCTGAAGTGTCAAACATAAAAGGCAGTTCAAATCAATCGTCTCTTTTCTGTTCCTAACACAAGTGTCCAATGTAAAATGCAGTCCATAACAAAGGTTTCATTCTGTTTGAAAAAGAAATGTCCAACTTAAAATTCATCCCATAATAAACGTTTCTTTGCTGTTCATAACAGAAGTGTCCAATCCAAAATGCAGTCCATAACAATCGTTTCTATGCTGTTCATAACAGAAAGTTCCAAAGTAAAATGCAGTCAATAACAACCGCTTCTGTTTCTTTGCTGTTTATAAAAGAAGTGTCCAACGTAAAATGCAGTCAATAACAATTGCTTCTTTGCTGTTTGTGATAGAAGTGTCCATCGTGAAATGCAGTCCATAACAATCGTTCCTTTGCTGTTCATAAGAAAAGTGTCGAACGTTAAATGCAGTCCATAACAATCTTTTCTTTGCTGGTGGTAAAAGAAGTGTCCAAAGAAAATTGCAGTCCATAACAGTCGTTTCCTTGCTGCTCATAATAGATGCGTCTATATTAAAATGCAGTCCATAACAATCATTTCTTTGCCGTTCATAAAAGAAGTTTCCAATGTGAAATGCAGTCCATATCAATCGTTTATTTCTTGTTCCTTAAAGAAGTGTCCAACGTAAAATGCAGTCCATAACTATCGTTTCTTGTTGTTGATAATAGAAGTGCCGAACGTAAAATGCAGTCCATAACAATCGTTTCTTAGCTCTTCATAACGGAATGGTCCAAAGTAAAATGCATTCCATAACAATGGTTTATTTGCATTTCATGAAATGAATGTCAACGTAAAATGCCGTCCATAACAATCGTATCTTTGCTGTTCATAACAGAAGGTTCCATAGTAGAATGCAGTCAATAACAATCGTTTCTTTGCTGTTTATAAATGAAGTGTCCGACGCAAAATGCAGTCCATAACAATTGTTTCCCTGCAGTTCGTAAAAGAAGTGTCGAACGTAAAATGCAGTCCATCGCAATCGTTTCTTTGCTGTTCATAACAGAAGTTTCGAACGTAAAATGAAGTCCATAACAATCGATTCTTGGCTGTTCGCAACAGAAGTGTCCAAGGTAAATTGTCGTCCATAACAGCCGTGTCTCTGCGGATCATACCAGAAGTGTCCATAACAATCATTTCGTTGCTGTTAATAACAGAATTTTCCAACGTGAATCAAGTCCATATCAATCGTTTATTTGCTGTTCATAATGGAATTTTGCAACTTAAAATGCAGTCCATAACTATCGTTTCTTTGTTGTTGATAATAGAAGTGTCGAAAGTAAAATGCAGTCCATATCAATCGTTTATTTGCTGTTCAGTATAGAAGAATCCAATGTAAAATACAGTCCATAACAATAATTTCTATGCTCCTTATAATAGAAGTGTCCAACATAAAATGCAGTCCATAACAATCGTTTCTTTGCTGTTCATAATAGAAGTGTACAAAGTAAAATGCACTCCATAACAATCGTTTCTCTGCTGTTCATAAAAGAAGTGTCCAAGATAAAATGCAGTCCATTACAATCGCTTCTCTGCTGTTCATGATAGAAGTGCCCAACGTAAATTGCAGTCCATAAATATCGTTTCTAAGCTGTTCATAACAGAAGTGTCCAACGTTAAATACAGTCTATAACAATCGTTTCTTTGCTGTTGATAATAGAAGTGTTCAAAGTCAAATGCAGTCCGTAACACTTCATAACAAAATTGTCCAAACTAAAATGCAGTCTATAACAATCGTTTCTTTGCTGCTCATAACAGAAGAGTCCAACGTAAAATGCAGTCTATAACAATCGTCTGTTTGCTGCTCATGACAGCAGTGTCCAACGTAAAATGCAGTCTATAACAATCGTTTCTTTGGTAAACATAAAAGAAGTCTCCAAAGTCAAATGCAGTCCATAACAGTTTCTTTGCTGTTCATAACAGTTTGTTTAATGTTCATAACGGAAGTGTCCAACGTAAAATGCAGTCCATAAGAGTTTCTTCGCTATTCATAACAGAAGTGTCAAACGTTAATCGCAGTCCATAATTATCGTTTTTTGGCTGTTCAAAACGGAAGTGTCCACAAACAAGAGAGCCAAGAGGCCCTGAATCGCTCACCTGAGCAAAAAGGTCAAACTAGGGTCATAATTTGAACAAACCTGATAGTTTGCAACCATTTCCAGATGGTTCTGATGAAGAAGATTTTTGAATATTTGTCTATGTATTGCTATGGTTCAAACTATGGACCCCCCTGGGGCTAGGCCATTTTGGACCCTGGGCCATCATTTGAATAATCTTGGTAAGGGCCACTAGGCAATGCTAAAAGATAAATTTCAAGCCTCTGAGCCAAGTGGTTCTGAAGAAGAAGATTTTTGAATATTTTTCTATGTATTTGTATGGTTCAAACACAGGACCCCGCTGGGGCGGGGCCATTTTTGACCCTGGAACCATCATTTGAACAAACTTGGTAAGGGACCACTAGGCAGTGCATTATTCCAAATTTCAAGCACCTGCACTAAGGGGTTCTGGAGAAGAACATTTTTAAGTACATTTTAATTTCGAACACAAGACTCCCCTCCCCAGGGCCATTTCGGATCCCAGGGCCACCATTTACACAAACTTTGTAGGGGTCCACCATGCAATGCATCATACCAAATTTCAACATCTGAGTCAAGTTGTTCTGAAGAAGAAGACTTTTTTTTATAGTTTTCTATGTATTTCTATGGCTCAAACTCAGGACTCCCTGCCGCAGGGCCATTTTGGACCCTGGGGCCATCATTTGATCAAACTTGATAAAGGACTACAAGGCAATGCATCATAGTGGTTACAAGCATCTGAGCCAAGTGGTTCTGAAGACCAAGATTTCTGAATATTTTTTATGTAGTTCTATGGTTCAAACCCAGGACACCCTGAGGCGGGACCATTTTAGACCCTAGGGTCATCATTTGAACAAACTTGGTCAAAGACTACTAGGCGAAGCTACATACCAAATTTCAAGCATCTGAGCCAAGTGGTTCTGAAGAAGAAGATTTTTGATTATTTTTCACGTTGTTCTATGGTTCAAACCGAGAACCCCTGGGGCGGGGCCATTTTAGACCCTAGGGTCATCATTTGAACAAACTTGGTAAAATACTACTAGGCGAAGCTACATACCAAATTTCAAGCATCTGAGCCAAGTGGTTCAGAAGAAGAAAATTTTTGATTATTATTCTATGTATTTCTATGGTTCAAACCTAGTATTCCCTGCTGTGGGGCCATTTTGGCCTCTGGGGCCACCATTTGAACAAACTTGGTTAAGGACTACTAGGCAATGCATCATACCAAATTTCAAACATCTAAGCCATATGGTTCTGAAGAGGAAGATTTTTTTTCTTTGCATTTCTATGGTTCAAACCTTGGACTCTATGCCAAGGGGGCAATTTTGGACCCTGGGGCTACCATTTGAACAAACTTGGTAAAGGACTATTAGGCACTGCTACAGCATCTGAGCCTTGCGGTTCTGAAGTAGAAGATTTTTGAAAGTTTTTTTTTATGTATTTCTAGGATTCAAACCTGGACTCCCTGCCCCGGAGCCATTTTGGATCCTGGGGCCACCGTTTGAACAAACTTAGTAGAGGACCACTAGGCAATGTTACATACCAAATTTCATGCATCTGAGCCAAGAAGTTCTGGAGAAGAAGAATTTTAAGTATTTTTTAGTTTCGAACCCAAGACCCCCTGTCCCAGGGCCATTTTGGACCCTTGGGCCATTTATTGTACAAACTTGGTTGAGGACCACTAGACAATGACACATACCAAATTTCAAGCATCTGAGCCGAGCAGTTCTGGAGAAGAAGATTTTCAAGTATTTTTAGTTTCGAAGCCAAGACCCCCTGCCCCAGGGCCATTTTGGACCCTGAGGCCACCATTTGAACAAACTTGGTAGAGGTATACTAGACAATTCTTCATACCAAATATCAAAGCCCCAGACTTAGCGGTTTCAGAGAAGATGTCATTTATAGCAAATTGTTGACGACGCACCACGCACGATGGACGACGGACACTTGGTGATCACAATAGCTCACCCTGAGCCTATGGCTCAGGTGAGCTAAAATGCAGTCCATAACAATCGTTTCTCTGCTGTTCATGAAAGATATGTACAACGTAAAATGCAGTATATAACACTCGTTTCTTTGCTGTTCATAACAGAAGAGTCCAAAGTACAAGAGAGCCAAGAGGCCCTGAATCGCTCGCCTGAGCAAAAATGACAAACGTCAAACTAGGGTTATCATTTGAACAAAGCTTATATCTTGAAACTGTCAAAATTTGAGAGATATTGGTTGAAGCTTAAAGAATGATCTCAACCTCTTTTACTCAAAAACGTGCATGTACTCATTTAGTTGTCAGATTGCATTTCTATCAACTTTGCACCAAAGTCTTCCATAATTTGCATTAACTCTCATGTTTAAGCATTTTCCTGTATAAAAAAACACCAGAAAGCAAATTAGACCTTGCTGTTAAAAAAAGTCAAGGTCAACCCATGGTCATCATTAAACAATCTTGGTAGGTGTCCAGTACTCAATGCTAAATACCAAGTTTCAAAGCAATCAGTTATTTGGTTCTGGAGAAGAGGCTTTTTAAAGGCTTTCTACCATATATTGGTGCGGCAGCCATGTAGGTCCTGTGACCTGGACCGCTTGAGCATATTTTCCTCCACTGAACACCTACTATACCAAATTCAAGCATCTGAGCCAAGTGGTTCAAAATAAGAAGATTTTGAATTTTTTCCTATGCTTTTTCTGATTCAAACCCAGGACCCCCTGGGGTGAGGCCATTTTGGACCCTGAGGCGACCATTTAAATAAACTTGGTAAATGATCACTAGGCAGTGCAACATACCAAATTTCAAGCATCTGAGCCTAGCTGTTCTAGAGAAGAAGATTCTTAAGAATATTCTATTTTCGAACGCAAAACACCCTGCCTCATGGCCCTTTTGAACCCTAGGGCCACCATTTGAACAAACTTGGCAAATATCCATCAGAGCCATTACGGTCCCTTGGGCCACAATTTGAACAAACTTTGTAAAGGTCCACCAGGCAATGCTTCATTCTAAATTTCAAGCATCTGAGCCTAGTGGTTCTGAAGAAGAAGATTTTGAATATTTTTTCTATGTTTTCTTTGGTTCAAACCCAGGGCCACCTGTCGCAGGGCCATTTATTTTGGACCCTGGAACCTGCATTTGAAAAAAGTTACAGAAGTTCCATCAGTGCCAAGTGATTATGAAGAAGAAGATTTTAAATTTTTTTCTTATGAATTTCTATGTTTCAAACCCAGGACACCCTTGGGTGGGGCCATTTTGGACCCTTAGGCCACCATTTGAATAAACTTGGTAAATGACCATTAGGCAGTGCAACACACCAAATTCCAAGCAGCTGAGCCTAGTAGTATTAAAGAAGAGGACCCTGAAGAATATTTTACTTTCGAACGCAAAAAATCATGCCTCAGGGCCCTTTTGGACACTAGGGCCACCATTTGAACAAACCTTGGCAAAGATCCACCAGGCAATGCCTCATACTAAATTTCAAGCATCTGAGCCTTGTGGTTCGGAAGAAGAAGATTTTGAATATTTTTCTATGTTTACTATGGTTCAAACCCAGGTCTCCCTGCCGTAGGGCAATTTTGGACCCTAACATCTGCATTTGAACAAACTTAGTAAAGGACCACTAGGCAATGCTAAATACCAAATTTTCAGCATCTGGGCAATGCGGTTATGAAAAAAAGGTTTTTTAATATTCTTCTTTGTATATTTTTATTGTTTTAATCAAGGACCCCCCTTCAAGCAGGGCCATTATGGTCCCTGGAGCCACAATTTGAACAAACTCTGTAGAGGTCCACCAGGCGATGCCTCATACTAAATTTCAAGCATCTGAGCCTAGTGGTTCTGAAGAAGAAGATTTTGAATATTTGTTCTATGTTTTTCTATGGTTCAAACCCAAGACTCCCTGCCGCAGGGCCATTTAGGACCCTGGAACCTGCATTTGAACAAACTTATAGAAGTTCCATCTGAGCCAAGTGGTTATGAATAAGTAATTTTTTTTCCTATGAATATCTATGTTTCAAATCCTGGACTCCCTTGGGTGGGGCTATTTTGGACCCTGAGACCACCATTTGAATAAACTTGGTAAATGACAATTAGGCATTGCAACATACCGAATTTCAAGCATCTGAGCCTAGCAGCTCTAGAGCAAAAGATTTTTAAAAATATCTTATTTTCGAACGCAAAGAAACATGGCTCTTTTGGACCTTTTGGACCCTAGGGCCACCGTTTGAACAAACTTGGCAAATGCTGTATGCTTAACTTCAAGCATCTGAGCCTAGTGGTTTGGAAGAAGAAGATTTTGAATATTTTTCATTTTTTTTTTATTGTTCAAACCCAGGACTCCCTGCCGGATAGCCATTTTGGACCCTGGTACCTGCATTTGAACAAACTTAGTAAAGGACCACTAGGCAATGCAAATATAAAATTTCCAGCGTCTGAGCAATGTGGTTCTGGAAAAGAAGGTTTTTGAATATATCTCTTTGTATTTCTATAGTTTAAACCTAGGACCTCCTTCAGGCAGACCCATTCTGGGCCCTGGGTAAAATTTTGAACAAACTTTGTGGAGGTTCACCAGACAATGCTTCATACCAAATTTCAAGCATCTGAGCCTTGGGGTTCTGAAGAAGAAATTTTTCGAATATTTTTTTTATATATTTCTACGGTTCAAACCTCGGACTCCCTGCTGTGCAACCATTTTGGACCATTTGAACAACTTGATAAAGGACCCCTAGGCAATGCTTCATTCCAAATTTCAAGCATCTGAGCCTTGCGATTCTGAAGAGGTAAATGTTTGAATATTTTTCTATGTATTTCTATGGTTCTAAACCTAGGATTTCCTGCTGCGGGGCCATTTTGGACCCTAGGATCACCATTTGAACAAATTCGACAAAGGATCAACAGGCAATGTTTCATACTAAATTTCAAGCATCTGGGCCCAGTGGTTCGGAAGTGGAAGGTTTTGAATATTTTTTAATGTTTTTCTTTGGTTCAAACCCAGGACTCCCTGTCGCTTGGCCATTTCTGACCCTGGAACCTGCATTTGAACAAACTTAGTAAAGGACCACTAGGCAATGCTAAATACCAAATTTCCAGCATCTGAGCAATGCAGTTCTGAAAAAGAAGATTTCTGAATATTTTTCTTTGTATTTCTATAGTTTAAACCTAGGACCCCCTTCAGGCAGGGCCATTATAGACCCTTGGGCCACAATTTGAACAATCTTTGTAGAGGTCAACCAGGCAATGCTTCATACTATATTTCAAGCATCTTAGCCTTGTGGTTCTGAAGAAGAAAATTTTGAATATTCTTTTACGTTTTTCTATGGTTCAAACCCAGGACTCCCTGCCACAGGGCCTTTGTGAACCCTAGGACCTACATTTGAACAAACTTAGTAAAGGACCACTAGGCAATGCTAAATACCAAATGTCCATCATCTGAGCAATGCGATTCTAAAAAAGAAGATTTTTGAATATTTTTTCTTTGTATTACTATAGTTTAAACCCAGAACGCCTTCAGGCAGGGCCATTGTGGACCCTGGGGCCAAAATTTGAACAATCTTTGTAGAGGTCTATCAGACATTGCTTCATACCAAATTTCAAGCATCTGAGCCTTGGGGTTCTGAAGAAGAATATTTTTTTTTATATATTTCTATTGTTTAAATCTAGGACTCTTTGCTGTGCGGCCATTTCGGACCCAATGGTCCCCATTTGAACAAACTTGGTAAAGGACTACAAGGTAATGCTACATACCTTATTTCAAGCATCTGAGCCTTGCGGTTCTGAAGAGGAATTTTTTTAAATATTTTTTTATGTATTTCTATAGTTCTAAACCTAGGATTCAACGCTGCAGTGTCTTTTTAGACACTGGGACCACCATTTGAACAAACTTTATAAAGGACTACTTGGCAATCCTACGTATCAAATAGTAAGCATCAGAGCCTTGCGGTTTCGAAGAAGAAGATTTTTGACTGTTTTTCTATGTATTTTTATGGTTCAAAACTGGGACTCCCTGCCGTGTGGCCAATAGGACCCTGGGGCCACCATTGGACAAACTTGGTTAAGATCTTCCAGGCAATGCTACAAACCAAATTTCAAGCATCTGAGCTTGCAGTTCTGATGAAGAAAGTTTTGAATATTTTTCTATGTATTCCTATGGTTCAAACCCAGGACTCCCTGCCCCAGGGCCATTTTGGACCATGGGACCACCATTTGAACAAACTAGATAGAGAACGTCCAGGCAATGCTAAATACAAAATTTCAAACATCTGATTCAAGTGGTTCTAAAGAAGAAGATTTTTAAATATTTTCTATGTATTTCTATGACTCAAACCCAGGACTTCATGCCCCAGGGCCATTTTTGACCCTGGGCACGATTTGAACGAATCTGGCAGAGGACCACTAGGCAATGCTACATACCTAATTTCAAGCATCTGTGCCTTGCGGTTCTGAAGAGGAAAATTTTTGAATATTTTTCTTTGTATTTCTATAGTTCTAAACCTAGGATTCCACGCTGCGGGTTCATTTTAGAAACTGGGACCACCGTTTGAACAAACTTTATAAAGGACTATTTGGCAATCCTGCATATCAAATTGTAAGCAGCAGAGCCTAGCGGTTCCGAAGAAGAAGATTTTTGAATGTTTTTCTATGTATTTTTATGGTTCAAAACTTGGACTCCCTGCCGTGTGGCAATTAGACCCTGGGGCCACCATTTGAACAAACTTGGTTAAGGTCTACCAGGCAATGAAGCATTTGAGCCTTGCGGTTCTGAAGAAGAAGGTTTGGAATATTTTTCTATGTATTCCTATGGTTCACACCCAGGACTCCCTGCTTCAAGGCCATTTTGGACCACGGGGCCACCATTTGAACAAACTTGATAGAGATCTACCAGGCAATGCTACATACCAAATTTAAAACATCTGATTCAAGTGGTTCTAAAGAAGAAGCTTTTTAAATATTTTCCATATATTTCTATGACTCAATCCCATGACTTCCTGTCCCAGGGCCATTTTGGACCCTGGGCTACCATTTGAACGAAACTGGCAGAGGACCACTAGGCAATGCCACAAACCAAATTTCAAGCATCTGAGCCAAGCATTTCTAGAGAAGAAGAATTTTAAGTAAATTTCATTTTCGAATCCAAGACCCCCTGCCCCAGGGCCATTTTAGACCCCATGGCCACTATTCGAACAAACTTGATATAGGTCCACTAGACAATGCATCATATCAATTTTCAAAGCCCAAGGCCTAGAGGTTTCAGAGAAGATGTCATTTAAAGCAAATTGTTTACGCACGATGCACGACAGACGACAGACAGTGGGTGATCACGATATCTCACCCTGAGCCTATGGCCCAGGTGAGCTAAAATGCAGTCCATCACAATCGTTTCTTTGCTGATCATAAAAGAAGTGTCAATAGTAAAATGCAGTCCATAACAATCGTGTCTCTGCTGTTCATGATAGTAGTGTCCAACGTAAAATGCGGTCCATAACAATCGTTTCTTTGCTGTTCATAACAGGTGTCCAACGTAAAATGTAACCCATAACAATCGTTTCTTTGCTGTTCATTAAAGAAGTCTCGAACGTTAAATACAGTTCATAACAATCGTTTCTTTGCTGTTCATTAAAGAAGTCTCGAACGTAAAAATACAGTTCATAACAATCGTTTCTTTGCTGTTCATAAACGAAGAGTCCAATGTCAAATAGAGGTCCATAACGGTTTCTTTGGTGGTCATAACAGGTGTCCAACGTTAATCGCAGTCAATAACAATCGTTTCTGTGCTGTTCATAACAGAAGTTCCAACGTAAAATGCATTTCATAACAATCGTTTCTTTGCTGTTCATAAAAGAAGAGTCCAATGTAAAATAGATTCCATAACAGTTTCTCTGCTGTTCATAACAGGTGTCCAGCGTTAATCGCATTCAGTAACAATCGTTTCTTTGTTGTTCATAACAGAAATTCCAGGGTAAAATGCATTTCATAACAATCGTTTCTTTGCTGTTCATAAAAGAAGTGTCCAACGTAAAATACAGTTCATAACAATCGTTTCTTTGCTGTTCATAAACGAAGAGTCAAATGTCAAAAAGAGATCCATAACAGTTTCTTTGCTGTTCATAACAGGTGTCCAACGTTAATCGCAGTCAATAACAATCGTTTCTTTGCTGATCATAATAGAAGTGTCCAACATAAAATGCAGTCCATAACAATCGTTTCTTTGGTGTTCATAAAAGAAGAGTCCAATATGAAATAGAAGTCCATAACAGTTTCTTTGCTGTTCATAACAGAAGGGTTCAACGTTAATCACAGTCCATAACAATTGTTTCTTTGCTGTGCATGAAAGAAGTGTCCGATATCAAATTTACATTACAGAGGTTTCCAACGTAAAATGCAGTCAATAACAATAGTTTCTTTGCGGTTCATAATAGAGGTGTCGAGTGTAAAATGCAGTCCATAACAATCGTTTCTTTGCTGTTCATAACAGAAGTGACGAAAGTAAAATGCAGATTATAACAATCGTTTCTAAGCTGATCATCAAAGAATTGTCAAACGTAAAATGCAGTTCATAACAATCGTTTCTCCGCTGTTCATGATAGAAGTGTCCCACGCTAAATGTACTCCATAACAATCGTTTCTTTGTTGTTCAAAACAGACCATCGTAAAATGCAGTCCATTTCAATCGTTCTAATTTAATCATATTTTGTTGCCTTTGAAACAAGCAATAGGCCGGGCTACAAATTGTCGCAACATCAGTTACTGCCCTTCCCCAAACAATCTCTGCTGTTCATGACAGGGTGTCGAGCGTAAAATGCAATCCATATCAATCGTTTTCTTGGCTGATCATCAAAGAAGTGTCGAACGTAAAATGAAGTCCAAATCAAACGTTTCCTTGGTGTTCATCATGTCCAACGTAAAATGCAGTCCATAACAATCGTGTCTTTGCTGTTCAAAGAAGAAGTGACCATCGTAAAATTCAGTCCATTACAATCGTTCTAATTTAATCATACATGCATTTCGTTGCCTTTGAAACAAGCAATGTGGTCGGACTACAAGTTCTCACAACATTAGCTACAGCCCTTCCCCTAAAAACCTCTTCTGTTCATGATAGAAGTGTCCAACGTAAAAGGCAATCCATAACAATCTTTTCTTTGCTGTTCATAAAAGAAGTGTCCAACGTAAAATGCCGTCCATAACAATCGTTTCTATGCTGTTCATAATAGTAATGTCCAACGTAAAATGCAGTCCATAACAATCGTTTGTTTGCTGTTCATAAAAGAAGTGCCCAACGTAAAATGCAGTCCATAACAGTTTCTTTGCTGTTCATAAAAGAAGTGTCCAACCTAAAATGCTGTCCATAATAACCGTTTCTTTTCTGTTCATAACAGAAGTGTCCAACGTAAAATGCATTTTATGACACTCGTTTCTTTGCTGTTCATAACAGAAGTGTCCAATGTAAATTGCAGTCCATAACAATCGTTTCTTTCCTGTTCATAACAGAAGTGTCCAAAGTAAAATGCAGTCCATAACAATCGTTTCTTTCCTGTTCATAACAGAAGTGTCCAAAGTAAATTGCAGTCCATAACAATCGTTTCTTTCCTGTTCATAACAGAAGTGTCCAAAGTAAAATGCAGTCCATAACAAACGTTTCTTTGCTGCTCATAGCTGAAGTGCCCAAATTAAAATGCAGTCCATAACAATCGTTTGTTTGCTGTTCATAAAAGAAGTGCCCAACGTAAAATGCAGTCCATAACAGTTTCTTTGCTGTTCATAAAAGAAGTGTCCAACCTAAAATGCTGTCCATAATAACCGTTTCTTTTCTGTTCATAACAGAAGTGTCCAACGTAAAATGCATTTTATGACACTCGTTTCTTTGCTGTTCATAACAGAAGTGTCCAATGTAAATTGCAGTCCATAACAATCGTTTCTTTCCTGTTCATAACAGAAGTGTCCAAAGTAAAATGCAGTCCATAACAATCGTTTCTTTCCTGTTCATAACAGAAGTGTCCAAAGTAAATTGCAGTCCATAACAATCGTTTCTTTCCTGTTCATAACAGAAGTGTCCAAAGTAAAATGCAGTCCATAACAAACGTTTCTTTGCTGCTCATAGCTGAAGTGCCCAAATTAAAATGCAGTCCATAACAATCGTTTCTTTGCTATTCATGGCAGAAGTGTTCAAAGTAAAATATATTGTTTTGCTTTGGTAACCAAAACAGGACAAATCCATTCCTACTTGCAGCGCATGTTTAATATGGACAATACTGGCCAAGTTAAATAAGATCAACTGCATCGTCTGATTAAACAGTTCTCTTAAGAACAAGTGAAACCTCTAAAATATTGCAAGAGATATGACAATATCAATGAACAGTAAAATATATAGGCAACAATCACCTAGAAGTAACATGAAGTCAATCACTGTACCTGAATGTACCATTACACCAAATATGATAGAAACAAAATGAAATTGTTTTAGCAATTCTGGCTTAAATCACTGGACCCTGGAATATAGGTCACACTGACCTACAATTATTATGAGGTCAGTCACAGTGTCAGCCCAAATTATAATACAAACCCATGTTGTAATATAGAAATATGATGCCAATCACTGGACCATGAAATATAGGTCACACTGATCTACAATTAGCATAAGGTCTCTCAGAGTGTCAGCGCAAATAATGAACCCAAGTTTAATGCAAATCCATGAAATAGTGTTAGAAATATGAGTTTTAATCACCGGACCATAAGATATAGGTCATATTGACCTTCAACTAAAATGATCTCATTCATAGTTTCAGCCTAAACCATGTAACGCAGTATGATGCAAATCCATAAAATATTTATAGAAATTTGACGCAAAATCACTGGACCATGAAATAGAGGTCACACCGACATATAATCAGTATGAGGTCATTTAAAATGTTAGCCCAAACCATTAATCGAATTATAAGTTTAATCCATGAAACAGTGTGATAAAATATGAGGCAAAAACACTGGACCATGAAATATATGTCACTGTGACCTTCTGTTAGTTTTAGGGCAAACATCCGGTCAGACAAAGTCATTTTCGCAAGCAATCATGTTTGTACATCTAATTGCCGTCAAGAAATAAGGTAAAACCACTGGACCATACAATATAGGTCACTGTGGACCTGCTGTTTGTATGAAGTCAAACTTTGGGTCATACTAAATCATTATCAGAAGGGATCATGTTCGTAAATTAAAAAGTCTTCAAGATATAAAACAAAATCACTGAACCATGAAATAAAGGTCCCCGTGGCCTACAGTTAATTTGTGGTCAAACATCGGGTCGTGTTGAGTCATTATTCCAAGCAATCATGTTATAACATCAAACAGTCTCCTAAGTATAAGGTAAATCAATGTACCATGACATATAGGTCACTGTGGTCAGCTGTATGATTCAAGTTAAACTTTGGGTCATACTGACTGATACATTTTTCAAAGGAGCAAATAGTCTCGGAGACACAAAGCAAAATCACTAGACCAGCATACAGCTAAGTGCCCGGTATGCATCACTGCTTTCAGTAAATCTTCCCTAGAATTATCTATGGAGCAAGTTTGAAGTCTCTATCCTTGTGTTTATGTGGGCTCCTCCAACCCTACACCCACCCCAATGTTTCCATGCAAAACCAATGCTTGCGGCCAAAAATTTGTGAAGCAAGCGGAAATTATTATGAGCCGCTTTAAAACTTTACGAGTTATTTAACGAGCTTAAGAATTGTCAAGCCAAAGGACCAGAATGCATGATCTTTTTAATTTATGTATCATGCTCACTGGATGGTCGTTATATTCTTCTTGATTTTGTGATACAGGTTCATGCAAAATTCGATTACTGGGTATCCAAAGCTGGCAGTATGAATATCCACAAACCGAATGTCTATAATTTAGTTTAAACATATTTATTGTATCATAAACTGACGATCATAAACTGTACATGATCACAATATAAACATGATACAAACAATTGGATCAGAACGAAAGCATGAATGCTTACTTAGTTCTTCTCCTGTCTATAATTTGAAGATACAGGGTTGGATCCTCTCTGTTTAAGCACTGCTGCGTTTTAGCAGAACACAGTACCATTGCCATATCACATGCAAATTGCGTTTCATTTACTTCATAAACACTAGATTACAAACAATATACATGAATTAAAAAGATCACTTTGGTTTGATAATTTTTAAGATCGCCAATCGATTCGTTAAGTTTCAAAGCTTCTGCATGAGCGCTCGTACCACTTCATAACTGTTGGATTTTATATTTTGTGAACATTTGTGAGTAAAATGTTTCTACTCGCAAATAATCACAAAATATAAAATCAAACAGTTATGAAGTGGTACCTTTCTCGTATTTCGCCATAACCATAACCATATACATTAGATGATTGCTAAATGTGAACAACCTTCACTGAATGCATTGGAAACGTTGTACGTTTCTTTTTTTTTTTTTTTTTCTCTCGATCATGTTCTTATTCTCGTAACGATGTTCTGTGAACATCGTTACGAGAATAAGAACAGCATCGTGAAAAAAAAAGAAACGTACAACGTGGAATGCATTCAGTACCATTTTCCCCGCAATTGCTGCAAGCATAAACTTAAAGCTTAGAATATATCAAATACGTTTGTTTCCGTCGCTTACTTTCATTCGAAGTCTTTAACTTGCAAAGATAAAGCATTTCCATTATTTTTGTGGGCTCCTCCACCCCTACACCCACACCAATATTACCATGCAAAACCAGTGCTTGCCGCCAAAAATTTGTGAAGCAAGCGGAAGTCATTATGAGCCGCTTTAAAACTTTACAAGTTATTTAACGAGCTTAAGAATTGTCAAGCCAAAGGAACTGAATGCTTGATCTTTATAATTTATGTATATTGCTCACTGGATGGCCGTTATATTCTTCTTGATTTTGTGATACAAGTATATGCGAAATTCGATTACTGGGTATTCAAAACTGGCAGTATAAATATCCACAAATCGAATGTCTATAATTTGAAGATACAGGGTAGGATCCTCTCTGTTTAAACACTGAACACGTCACAATTGCCATATCACTCACATGCAAATTGCGTTTCATTTACTTCATAAATATGAGAGTACAAACAATATACATGAAGTAAAAAGATTGGTTTGACAATTTTTAAGATCGCCAATGGATTCGTTAAGTTTCAAAGCTTCTGCATGGGCGCTCGTACCACTTCATAACTGTTGGATTTTATATTTTGTGAACATTTGTGAGTAATATTTACTCGCGAATGTTCGCAAAATATAAAATCAAACAGTTATGAAGTGGTACCTTTCTCGTATTTCGCTAAACTATAACCATATACATAGATGATTGCTAAATGTGAACAACCTACACTGAATGCATTGGAAACGTTGTACGTTTTTTCTTTTTTTTTCACGATGATGTTCTTAGTCTGGTAACGATGTTCTGTAGAATTAGAACATAATCGAGAATAAAAGAAACGTAAAACGTGGAATGCTTTCAGTACTAATTTTTCCCGCCATTGCTGCAAGCATAAACTTCCAGCTTAGAAAATATCAAATACGTTCGTTTCAGTCGCTTACTTTCATTCGAAGTCTTAAACATGCATAGATAACGTATTTCCGTTGTTTTTTGTGGGCTCCTCCACCCCTACACCCACGCCAATATTACCATGCATAACCAATGCTTGCCGCCAAAAATTTGTGAAGCAAGCGGAAGTTATTATGAGCCGCTTTAAAACTTAACGAGTTATTTAACGAGCTTTAGAATTGTCAAGCCAAAGGACCTGAATGCAATGACCTTTTTAATTTATGTATATTGCACACTGGATGGCCGTTATATTCTTCTTGATTTTGTGATACAGGTATATGCAAAATTCGATTAGTACCATTTCCATATCACATGCAAAAAGCATTTCATTATTTGATAAATATGTGATTACATACGATATACAAAAATTAAAAAGATCATGCATTCAAGATCCTTTGGTTTGACAATTTTTAAGCTCGCTAAACAAAGATATTCCACTTCTGTATATGTCAAACATATTAGTTCATAATTTCAGCCTAGTAAAAAATAAACTGGCGGCATTATCACAAAACTCCGGAAAATCACAAAACTCATGAAATTTCGGTTTGGCCACTTCCAGGAGTTTTGTGAGAACTCCATCAGTCATTTCACTTGAGAGCAAAAACAAAAACTGTCGCAAATATGCCATGGCGAATAGCCTTTGAGATCAGAGAAAATTTTCTGAGAAACCAGGGGCCGTATTCATAAAACGACTTAAGTCGTTGCTATGCCGTTGCTAAGGCTGAATTTCTATAAAGGAGATTTCCTACAACTATGAAATTTGCTCTGGAGGAACAGTCTTTGTACGACTGTTCCTCCAGAGCAAATTTCATAGTTGTAGGAAATCTCAACATAGAAATTTACCCTTAGCAACAGCATAGCAACGACTTAAGTTGCTTTATGAATACGGCCCCAGGTATTTTTATTCAATTGGACCCCTTTGTGTTACTAATCAGTCTTGTTAGGCTACTCGCAAAATTAAGAAATTACAATATGTTTTCACTGGCTTTCGTCACCAGCTTATGCCAGGGTCACTGATGAGGCTTGAAAACCCGAAACTTCGAAGCATGGTCCATGTTCCTTCTTTCGAATGAGTTCTCTGCTCTTGGTGAAACTCTTTTAGACTTTGTTTTAGTTCGGATATTTGCAGAAACTTGAATTTCCTGGTAGGAATGGAATTAAGCGTTTACTAAGCGTGTATATAAATATTACATTTCCGAAGTAATAGTGATGTGGAAAATGGGACATAAGATTTAAATATCACATAAAACAAAACAAAAGACCCGAATCGCCCCAAAAGCACAAGGTGACATCATCTCTGTTAACAGGCAAAGAAAGTAGGCCAGTGTCACTATCATCTATGGTGCCTTAGTTTCAAAAAATTGGAAAATCATCCCAAAGTACTATGCCTAGAAAATCAATTAAATATCTAAATACTGTTGTCTGGGGGATGAGGGCGGAGGAATGGGTTGGAAGAGGAGGGCGGGTGGGGGTGGGGGGCTGAAGAATCTAAAACATTTTGAAATCTGCAAATAAAACTAATCTTTTAAGACTTTTCATGAATTATTTTCATGTCAAAGGATCACGAGTGAATAGAAAACATGCAAAAAATGCCATTTTAAACTTTGGGTGGGGTGGGAGTCATATGATGAATAAAATTGTACAATTGTACTTATTTAAGATGTCTAATATCAAAAGCTCGTCCAGCAATTCCATTGTCTTACTTGCTGCTTAAGGCTTGCAAGAGAGTGAAAATCTTGAACTTGTCACCCGAAAAATTTCATCAAAAGTAAAAACACAAGTAAGGTCCTCTAGCTTTCGAATTCAAACACGAATGACACGAGACGACACCTATTACAAGCCTGGTAAACGCGCAATTCCATTCCCACATCGAAATTAAAAAATCAACCTTCTGCAAATAGTTAGCCAAAATATAACACTACTATTTGACTTATATATAGAAAGCATATTAGTATAAAATTTCAGCTTTGTTAATGAATGACTAGTGGAATTATCACAAAACTCCTGAAAGTGGCCAAACCGAAATATCGGTTTGGCCACTTTCAGGGGTGCTGTGATAATGCTCCGCAAATTCTTTGACGTCAAGCCAATATTGTGCGCGAATATTCTTTTATTATAAAGATCGAATAGCGTTGTTTTACTTTGGCTAATTATATGCAGAAAATTGATACTGTATACCCATATAAGAATGGAATATCGCGTCTACCAAGCGTGTATTACAGTGTAATTTTCAAAATTATCGGTATTCCTCTGGTTTTGCATGATAACGAGCAGAATATGTTAGCATCTCCTAATAAAGAGGCCGTTCGGCTTGCCATGACAACGCGTTGGATTGATTTGGAAGACCCCATCTTTCCTTCGCGTTATCCTGTCTTACCCAACGAATTCGAAATGGAAAGTCACTGACATATTCTTCTCATCCTCTCCTTATTCATTATTTTCACTTTATTTATTTATTTATTTATTTTTTTCTTCTCATTAATTTATTTTCTATTGTCATTTTATTTGATCTAAACTTCTATACTAAAGACAAAATAACTACAAGGTTTACTTGGAAATACCTTATCCATGCGACTGAAAAGCATTCTTGTTAGAAACTCTCGTCTCACAAAATTGTTCCTCTGACCAACATTCATATCTTGTAGTCGCAGATGTAAAACGCAGCGAGTGACAAACTTTGCATTCTTTGTAATCAGGTACTTTGGGTTCATATAAGCATTTCTTTACTGAAGCGTCCAACTGCAGTCAATAATAATCACTAACCCTGGTAAACGCACAATTCCATTTCCACAAGAAAAAATTGAAAATTCAACCGCCTGCAAATAGCTAGACAAAATATATAAATCTTATTCGACCCAGATGCATGTAAAGCATATAAGCGCAAATACTTTGCCTTCATAAACTCTAAAAGTGGCTAGACCGAAGTTTCGGTTTACCTTTTTCATTTCTTAAATTGTGTACATATATGGTTTACACTCATATGAGTCGAACTGTATTGTTAACTGTTGGCTAGTTATTTGCAGAAGCTTCGATTTCTAATTTCCATGTATGTATGATAGTGCGCGTATCATACAGCCAGCACTTCGGAAGCATATCAAAACGTATTCCTTTAGCCCAGTACACGTACTGTCGAAGCAAACAGAAGCAACCTGCGTAAAATGTATTCCGTACCAATTATTATAAATGATGTCAGTTACTATCATTCCTTTGCTGTCTCATCACCGTCTGTTCTCGTGGTGGTATTTTCGTTGCTTGGCTTGGTTAAATACTATAATGTCCCAAACTTTGCAGGGGAGGACATACATCCACTGAAAATCAAATTCGATCATTCAACTAAATAAAATAGCATAATTTTACGGAGACACTTCCAGGTTAGCAATATACATATGCATGTTTGCGTGTTTCCAGTTTTCGAATGCCTGCGGCTGTATGGAGTCCCAAGTGTTGTAGACACTAGACCGTCACAAAAGACATAGCTCTGCAGTCAGTAACAGCTATTCGCTTTCTCTAAAAATTCTATCACTAGCATACCTCGGTGAATTTAACAAATCGCAGTTGCATGAGCAGCCTATCGTAGTTATCCCTCGAGGGTAATCCTCAGGGTTAGCAGAAAGCGAGACATAGGGCTCGTTCGGAATAATTACTTGGGTAAACCCGAGTAATATCCAGATATTCCTCTGACTACTCGATGGTCTACTTGGGTATTACTCGGCTTTCCCAAGTAATTATGCCGAACGTGTCTATAGATATAATACTGTTCCGGTGACGTCGGCGGCGGAAGTGGCGTAAACTATTGTCGGGTTTTCTGGGTTAGCTCAGTTGTGACACAATGCCCAAACAGGGGTAACCCAGCGTTTCGATTCGCAGGATTCTAGTTTTATATTTTGTATGTAGCAATCATTTTCTGTTACCAAAACCAATGGCATAGCACAACAATATCATACATTCTAGTTGCAAGTATACGTAATTTTAGGAATGAAATCGGTAGTACATGTAACGTTAGTACCAATTATTATTTTTAGTCTAATAATTTTATTATAATACAGTGGACTCGACAGTATCGGATCATCGACAGTATCGGATCACCCTTAAGCTATCAACCATTTTTCTCACAAATAATGCAAATATTTTTTACCATTACAGTCATCAAGTAAGACCAATGACAAAGTGCAGGGTGAAAATTTCGATCGGAATGTGGGGCTGTGAAACAAATCAGAGTTGCTGAAAAGCTTGGCCCCTCTTCAGTGGCGCTTGCATTTTGTCTGTTGCTCGTTACCCCTAAAATAGATTTCGGTTATTTAAACTATTTTATCGTTAGGAGATTGAAACCAATTTTTCTTTGTTATGTGTCCTGGCATCCCTAAAATTGCAGGCACTCATTATTTTTGTGACATCCCAGTATTTTATGACACTAAAGACTTGAAAACAGGGGCACCGATGTGCGACAGTAACGGATCATTATATAATTTGAACTGAAATATAGGCATCAGCTGGAAATGCATGGTTTGATACTGAAAGCAAACTACAAATCAACTGCCGCAGTAGCTGGTCTGTCTACTTTCAAAGATGATCGGTATAAAAATAACACAACATCCTTTCCGAAAAATATCCCCCTATCCAATGCCCCACACACTAGCATTTGATAATGAATGTTATGCATAGCACAACTAAGCTTCTGCGAAACACTCTGAAGAAACATTCGAGATCGGCTCGCGTGGTTGAGAACCCATTAATGACTAGCGTTCATCAGATGGACATTTGTACACTGTGTAGACTCAGATTAATGCCACAGAACATGTTGAATGACCATGTAATGTTTATACTCTATTTGCATTGGAATATCAATGTTAAGACGGAAAATCACAGTAAATTTGTTGATCCTGAACAGACGCTATGGTCTTATCAGGGTCTACACTTTGCAAAGGCAGATAATTTTCTTCAGTATTGTTTGAGTAGTTCCGTGCTATAGGGGTGCAGGGGATTACTGAATTAAGAATTATTAACATACTTGTAAATTTGTAATCATTCAACTGTCAATTTAACAGACATAACCGTTGCTGGTGAAGAACGGCGTAAAAATATCGTTGAAAGGCCGTAAAAGTTTTCTGTGAGAGTTTAATAGGTCCAACTGTTTATGGAGTCAAATTATTGAAGCCAAGAAGTTTGGTGGAAAGCCTTGGAGGAACTCTCGGATGAAATAATATCATATGATCCGATACTGTCGCACCTGATTCGTTACTGTCGTAAGACCCTCTTGTAAGTCTGGAGAGGTCAATGGCCCTTAAATGAATAAATTTCGTAAATATTTTGACATGGATGGATAGAAGGGATATTTTGCAACTGTTTTGTATCATAACATATATAATTTTAGCATTCATATACAAGAAAACAGGATTTTTATTTAACTTGATCCGATACTGTCGTGTCCACTGTATAATCCACGGTGCAGCGGTCGATATAGTGAAAAATATTAAAATTACAGAGACCAACCCGGCCGGAGTTGCTGTTTTTATCTGTTTGTGCTGTATGTTGTTTCTGACGATCGTCAAACATAAACCACACATATTTATACCAGCTGAAATAAGCAATGATGTAAAACTTGCTCTTATTAGCAGAAAGTGGCTGTCTTAATCGGAATGTTGTACATTCGTATATATCATTAATGGAAACCTGCTAATCCAACAAACAACAAACATATACTGAAAGGATTTAAAAACTTCCACTTTTTATTGCTGGCTGCTGATCTGTTCACTCATGACAGTATTGAATATTTAACGACAAAATGCTTGAAACTTATCAAATTTTAAGATTACGCAGTTTATTCGTTTCATTTACTTAAATGACGTCAGTAAAGGAGCGTTACGTCACTGAAATGAATAAGGCGATGCCGGCGTTATCTTATGTAACACTGTTTTCGATCATTTCTTACTGTCTTAATATTGTGACGTCATCCACGTTGATTTGCAAGTATCATTGCGGATGATGCTGTCGCGCAAAGCCTATTACGGAGACGGCGTCGACGTTAGTTAACGTCATGACCTCTGTTTTTTATTCTCGGTTAGGTGTTTTTCTGACGGTCTTTTGAGTTTCCTGTAAAGAGTGCACGTCGTCTGAGATTTTGAATTGTCGTAATTAACACATAAAATTGTCACGCGACGTCACTTTTTGAAATTACAACATTTATCTGCCCCAAAACTCTGCGCCTGTTTGCGATATTTAGGCGCGGTAGACAAAATAAAGCCACAGACCGAGTTCAAACTTTTAAAATTCAATTTGATATTGTAAGAGAAATGTTTCATCAGAAAACTGTATACATGGAGCTATTCATCCTTATGTAAACGGTAATAAGAACACGAGGAGCACGTGCTTTGTCCTGACCGATTCGGTTGAACGATTTCAGATTCGGTATATTGATGTAATCAGGTATAAGAGAATATATATGTTGTAAAAGTTTGGTAAACGTAGCTTCATTCATTTTTGAGATATTCAAAATTAATGGGTGGAAGTTTTTAGATTTCAAAATAATTTCACAGAAATGTTTGGCTCATGGTTCTAAACCAAAATTGCTAAAATGGTTCCACTCTGCTGAACAAAATTGCCACCAGAGCTAAAAATAGAAATAAATCTTAGAATGACACAGAGGGCACAGTTTTGATCCAATCATTATGAAACTTTGTCAGAATGTATATCTTAAAATCTAGACCAAGTATGAAACTGGGTCATGTGGGTTCAAAAACTAGGTCACTAGGTCAGATCTTAGAAAAACCTTGTGTACACTCTAGAGGACACAGTTATGATCCAATCTTCATCAAATTTTGTCAGAATGTTTATCCTTATACAATTTAGGCCAAGATGGAAACTGAGTTATGTGGGGTTAAAAAGTAGGTCACTAGGTCGAATCTTATAAAAACCTTGTGTACACTCTAGAGGGCACAGTTATGATCCAATCTTCATGAAACTTTGTCAGAATGTTTATTTTTATACAATCTAGACCAAATTTGAAACTGGGCCGTGTGAGGTCAAAAACTAGGTCACTAGGTCAGATCTTAGAAAAAAACAACATGTGAACGATCTTGAGGGCACAGTTTTGTTCCAATCTTCATGAAACTTTGTCAAAATGTTTATCTCCAACAAATCTAGACCAAAGGTGCAACCTGGTCATGTTGGATCAAAAACTAGATCAGCAGGTCAAACTTGAGAAAAGCATTATTTTTACTATAGAGGGCACAGTTTTGATCTGATATTCATGAAACTTTGTCAGAATGTTCAGAATATTCAAGAAATCTAGACCAGGTTAGAAACTATGTCATGTGGGGTCAAAGACCAGGTAATTAGGTTAAATCTTAGAAAAACCTTAGGCACACAATAAAGGTTTCGTTTTCCATTGATTCTTAGTGAAACTCTGTCTGTCGTACGTATGGATGTCTCTGAGGTTAAGTTCATAGGATACTCAGGTGAGCGATTCAGGGCCATCATGGCCCTCTTGTTTTCATTACCTTCTGTTTTTGTTATCATGGTATATAAATCATATACGACAATCACGTTTATGTAGAAAATTTATGTTATTGCAGTCTGGGATACTGATTTAAATAAGTCCCTGAACTGTCTTCTCACTTCCATTTGTATGAATTTGGTATTCTTTGTACTGTGTTTGTTGTACTGTATATGATTATTATACGAATACGAACAAGATAGTGTTTATTAAACCAAATGTTTTTATCTGTTTCTTTACACTTACCTTAGCTGAGCTTGATTTCTTCTTTTTCAGCGTGGGCTATGGTGAAACAGTGGAATCAGAAGAATATAAATAACCAGATTTGGTCATAGTTTGTTATTCAATGTGAATTTGAGAATGAAAAAAATAAATACCCTAATTTTCCAGAAGGCTTTAGTTTCTTTTATAAAAGTACCATAAACCCTTAAGTATTTGGGCAGTCAAGCGGCCTATGCAGGCAGTTCAGACATGGAGCAGACTTATCAGGGCCTAAAAGTTTTGTCATTCAGTCATCCTTAATCATATATATGAATAAACGATCTTTGTAAATGGATGAATCTATTACAGAAATGAACAAATTAATAATAGTGCCCAAAGACATAGGGTTATAATGGTGGCCCTCTGCTGTGAGTATAGGTTGATGTCCATAATAGCAAAGAAGAAAATGGTGACTGACTTCATCTTGCAGGAAATAAGCCAGAGGGCGATGTGGGAGATTGTAAGTGACATCGCCCATTATTGTCTGACGCCGTGGG